>OX465278.1:140532113-141732113 GCA_949987645.1 Tachina grossa
AAAGCCTGAATGTCAAACATAATTTTAGACAATTTGGTTCCTTCTCTGCTTAAGTTTGAAGATATTTTTTTCTGAGATCAGGCATGTCTTTCAAAAATGTTTGCTGGGTTACGCAAACCAAGAAAGATAAGTGTTAGCATATATTTATGTTTATGTGTATGTGTAATAGTAAAATCTATAAAAAAAGTAGAATCTGTGCAAAAAGCTAAAAAAGAAACAAGAATTGTGTCAGTGCTAAAGGTAACTACGACAACGATAATGACAACCAACATCTTTTGGAAATATAAAATGATTGCATGTGTTTTTAAGTCTCTGTCTGTGTGTGTGTGTGTGTGTATGCGTGTACGTAAGACAGACGTGTTTCTTCTAACGTCTCGCCAACAATTTTTACATTATAAAAGAAAATGCTGCATAAGTAACGAAAGTAAAAAACAGAAATGTAAAATATATATATATTTTTTCAGTTTCTGTAATAGTCTTATTTAATGCCCGCGTTGCTCTAAAGGAGTTCTGAAATTTTTTTCAAAATAAAGCAGAGATATTAAACAGAGCAAGAAAAAAATTGCAAGAAAAATAATTTAAATAAAGCTGTTTTCGCTTGAATAAGCCAGTGTGTAAAAACTGCCACTTATATTATGTTAGTAGTTTTAAGGTTTTACGACTCTTGCCACAAGCAACAAAATAAGAGCTTCATGAAGAAAACAAAAATTGCAGAAAAGATAAATGAGGGAAACTCTTAAGGATTTGACCAAAAAAAGGGAGAAAAAACAACAGCCGGAATAAATGAAATTTGAACGTGGAAGTAAGGATACTCCAAGATTTTTTCAAATAATGAGGAGCAGAAATATTAAACAATAAAAAAAATTAAAAGAAAGTATTTGCCATAAACCTCAAACAATATGCTGGATATTTAATGACAAAAAAATCTGTGAATTGAATGTAAATATTAAAAAAAAGAAGTTTTTTTGAGGTAAATTATTGAAATTATAACAACGGAGTTTTAAGATGTACGCCAAAGATATTTAGGGACGTATTAAAAAAAAATATATAATTTGAACTTCAAGTGTTTTTTTTTTTGGATATGGCCATTATACTTTAATGCCGAATTCAGAAAAAGTAATTTTGGTTCACAAAATGATAATAAAACAAATTTTTTTTGTTAAACGTTTCGTAACCAAAATTATGTTTTTTTTTTCTGAGTAATACCTTTAGTATCTGAGAAACGAAACTTTTCACCTCTAAATGAACTTCACTAAAAATATTCGGGTAAAGTCCGTATTTCATATGAAATTAAATCGTTCGGAATCGCCATAAGCAAATATTTTCAAAAACAAATATTTCCAAGAACAATTTTATGGCAATTCCGCACTTCTTAATTTTACGTGGCATGCAAAATATACCCATTGTTACATTTTTACCTTTTTAAAGCGTTCGTTGACATTTTTTCAATCAAATTAAAATTCATTAGTGCACAATCCTGATGAAATCGGAACACTTTATTTACTTAATATTGATATTAAAAACTTTTAGACACACAATGTTCAATTATTCACTGTGTAGGAACACCACGATGTTACATATTTATTTTTTTAAGCAAAACTATCTGCTTAGCTTATACTTATACTTCGGAAATGCACAGCATATTCGACAGCCTTGCATTTGCTTTATATCACGTCTTTAGTTCTCGTTAAAATCAGTGTTGCCACTTTGCGTGTAATTACCAGAAATGGGGGTAGTTTTTAGCGTGGAGGGTAGAGCGTGGGTAATTTTTTTCAGGTGTAGGTTCAGCATTATTTAAAATTCTTTCGTTTTATAATGCAGATGAAAATCTATTTTTATATGTGAATAAAATATATATGCATATTTCGGCATATGAATCTTTGTCACAATTTTCCAAAGAGAAAAGACAATTATAAGTGAGAAAAGTAGACAATTTTATATTGAAGTAATAACCCAACTAAAAACCAAGATTGGATTTCAGTTTAGAAATTTATATCATTTAAGATATTGTCGATCCAAGAAAAAAACAGTCTTCTCCATCAAAAATCTTTGTTTTTTTTTAAAGAAAAGATTTCCATTGCTTAATAAAGATTGGCAAAAGCTTAAATTTAAATAAATATAAGCTTGATAGTGAACCTTAAACTTATTATAAAGGGTGTTTTTTATTGGGGTATAGAACTTTAAGTTGGCATCACTTTTTTAACTGGCGGCCATTTTGTCAGCTGTCAAGTGATTAATATTTAGTTTGGTTTGCCATTTCATCATGAACAGGTTGACAAAAGAACAACGCTTGCAAATCGTGCAAATTTATTTCGAAAATAATGGTTCAGTTCGCGAAGTTTACCGCAAGCTCCGTCCATTTTATGGTCGACATAATCGTCCATCAGAGCAATTAATTCGGTTAACCATGGATCGTTTTCGCACTACGTTTACTCTATGTGATGATACGCATCCGCAGAGACGTCGAACAGTGCGCACCGAAGAAACAATTGCCGCTGTAGAGCAAAGTGTTGAAGAGGACCCGAATGAATCGATTCGCCACCGTGCACAGCAATTGGAGCCGACTAACCGACTATTTTGTTCCCGAATTGGATGGCATGAATGTGGATGAGTTGTGGTTCCAACAAGACGGCGCTACATGCCACACAGCGCACGTCACAATCGATTTATTGAAGGAAACATTCGATGAGCGCATAATTTCGCGGAATGGAGCTGTCAATTGGCCACCAAGATCGTGTGATTTGACACCATTGGATTATTTTCTTTGGGGATATGTGAAGTCGCTCGTCTACGCCAACAAACCAGAAACGTTAGGGGACTTGGAAGCCAACATTCGTGGCGTTATTGCCAACATACGGCCCCATATGCTCGAAAAAGTGGTTGAAAATTGGACCTGTAGAATTGGCTTTATTCGAGCCAGCCGCGGCGGCCACATGCCCGAAATCATATTTAAACATTAATGGCATAAAATTATCCTTCCAATAAAGCCAAATTGATGGACATTAAAACGATTTTCTTGTGTTTTATTTCAATTCAAAGTTCTATACCTCTTAAAAAAACACCCTATAGATCGATATTCAAACTGCCAAATAAACTGGTGGACGATATATTTTGCATAAAACAATTAATTAATTCAGTAAAGTGGGATTTTGACTCGCACAAGAAGGGTTGCGTGCTGACATTACTTATGTAATAAGTACTTTAAGAACTTTAGCCAATATAATAGTATATTTTAATCTAGTACTTACGAGATTTCGCGTTAAATCTATATGCTTTTTACTTGATTTCTCATACAAAACAAAATTTAGTTTGTGAGTAGATTTGTAGGCAATCTAGTCAAAATCTAATATTTTTATTTAATTTTTACTACCCTGTACAACATATTTATATAAAAGATGATTGAATAAGCTACGGTCTGCATAAAAAGGTGTGTGAATTGGCTACATACATTGCAGTTGTTTGGTTGTAGTTTAGGAAAATTTTCGGTTAGTGGGTTTTGTTTTTGATAAAAAAAATATTGATAAATGTCAAAAAACTTGGTGTAAACGGTATAGATTTTCATAAAGATTTTAATTAAAATTTACTAGATTTTGTGCAGGTGTAAGTGCCCTATAACATATATTTGTTTCAGTTTCTGGCAATTTTTTTTTAGTTTTGGAGCTTTTTCTTAGTTTTGGATTTTTTTTCGTTTTTAAGATTTTTTTTGGTGCTTTTACTTAGTTTTGACGCTTTTTTCCCTTTTCGGGTCTTTTTTTTTTGGTTATTGGTTTATTTTAGTTTGCATGTTTTTTCGATTCTGACGTTTTTTTTTTGGTTTTATGGTGATTTATTTTAGTTTTAGTGATTTTTTTTTAGTCTTGGCGCTTTTTTCGCTTTGACGATGTTTTCGGTTTTTGGTGATTTTTTCATTTTGGCGATTTTTTTTTTTGTTTCAGAATTTTTCAGTTTTACCGTTTTTAAGAATTTCAAGAGTTTGCCTTTTACGTTTCCCAATATTCAGCAAGTTGTCAAAATTACATTAACTGATTTAACCTTCATAGGGTCTTTGGGTCAATTTTGACCCATTTTAGGAAAAAACTTTGATTTTTTCTGAAAATTAGTGATTAATCGATCTATGTCATATTTTCTGACTTTTATTTAATTTTATGTGTTAAGAGATATATTAGGTATATATATCTACAAACTTGCCAAAGAAAATTGTATGCAAGATTTTACACTAGAGATCTTCGGGTCAAATTTGACCCGTTTTAAAGTTTGGAAGTGTTGTGTCTGGTATTTCTTGTAAAATAATGAAAGATAATGAAATAGAAAATGGCCGGCATACATTATCAGACGATTTTGAAAATATAACACGACTGCAGATAATTTTTTTACATCTTATCGGTTGAACAATAAATACTGAGATCACAAATCACTTTAGTTCAAACTACACATAAAAATATAAATGAGTTACTACCAGAGATATACATGTGTTATTATCATGCGTGTTTATTATTAGTTTTGTTTTACCAAAGATAGTACTCGTACCCTTCTTATATATATTCCGATAAAAAAAAGTCTGTGAATCTTCTTAGTATAATATGGTAACTTCTGGCTGCAAATGGGAGGGTAAATATTACTTTTTTGGGCAACAGAAGGGAATCACAATGGGCCCAATTGGGTCTCCAAATGGAGGTGCGGTAAAGCATCACCCTTCCTAAACTAACCTAACCTTCTTAGTACTTTGCATCATATCTCTAAAGTTAGTAATCACCAAGACAAGAAACTGCAAATATGATTAGATTACAATAAATAAAATGGAAGGGTTTATTTGCTGGACAAAGTTAGATCATGTTTTACTTGCAAAAGGAAGACTAATCAATGTTGTCAAATGGTGGTTAGTAACATGGTAGATATATAAGCTTACAATGCTTTTGTGATATCTACATCAGCTAATAGCGGCTGGAAATAAACTGTTTTGCAAAACGTCGACACTTCTTAGAAAATTTAGGATTGCAGCTTACTATGCCTTATATAAAAAACCAAAGGAGGTTATCAATATCAGTATTTTTGCAGAAAGTTGCACTAAAACTACGTGAGGTAAATGAGTAGCCGTAAACTTCAACTAAATCCAAAGAAAATATGCTTGAAGAGGGTAAAAACAGATCCAAAAGAAGTCGTTGCCAGATAGGCCTCAACGCAGAAAATAAAACACCATTAGATACTATTATAACTTGCAAAAACTTGATATGAAAACTGCACTCTGAAACCATTACTTTATGTACAATTAATAATAATATCGATTTAATATTACGGTTTTATCTATCATATATTAATCGAATTAAATATATGAAATAATGTTCTCTTTCATTGGCAATAAATGAATCACAAATAAATGAAACCAATACATAATTTTCAATTTGGGTCAAATTTGACCCGAAGATCGTTAACGTCCACGATTTTAAAGACCCTATGAAGGTTAATACCCTTTAGCTTACGCATCATAACACCCTTTAAGTATTAAATGTCGTATACTTATGCAAAACTATGTGATTGATGATTTTTATTTGATCCTCTTCTATGCAGTTTACATTGAAAATATGTACCGTTTTATCCTAATACCGTATTACCATTCCATTATGTTATCGGGTGCGGCAAACCAATAACCACCCAACGATGTGTCGATACTCAAACGAGAGTAGACCCGAATACAAGATAAATAAAAACCGATTTAAAATCAAATAAAAATGTTTTTGGTGAACTTAAAGGTTTTGTTGGAGGCATCTTTATTTGTTATATTTACAGACGCAAATCTCATTAAGAGGTTTAGAAATTTTTTATAAATATGATATTTAGCTTGTTAGTAGAGTAACCTAAAAATGAGAATTTTTTTCTTTCTTCAAAAACATTTTTTTTGGTTAAAGTCTACTGATGAGTTTCTTTGAAAGAAACGAAATAGATCTAGACATGTTTGATTAATAACAAAGAAAAATTCATCAAAATAATTTTGGAAAGCTAAAATTGTATAGTATTGATGTGTTTAAGTTTAACTTTCCTTTAATAATAATTTTGCAATATTATATTCTAGTTTACGAGTAAAGTAAAAGCTTTTTGCATAAAAATCTAATAAAATAATATAAAAAAATAACACCCCAAATGTCTTCCAAAAGAAGATTTTTTAATAAAACTCGACAAACAAAAATTAAACCAAATAATTTTATGATTTTTGTTTTTTTTTTAATACTTTTCATTTAAAGGTAACAGTTTGATAGTTTCGCTATTATTTTCATTCTCTTATAGAGTTTATTCGTAATCGTGCATCACTTGGTTTGGTTTTAAATATTCTACTGCATTCATATTAATTTAATTTCATTTCTACTTTATTCTTGTCTAAAGCCATCTAAAAATGTTCCACCACACCTTGCGTCACAGATCCATATTCATTTTACAAAGATTTTTAAATCCTTTGGCTTAAATACACTTCAATGGCCAAGACTTTGTTGCAATTGTTAGTTCTTGTCGTACCTTGTTTTACTATTTTTTTTGTTGATATTCAAGATCTACTGTTTGCTGTTACAAGCACGTACAAAATGAAAAAAATAAAATAAAATAAAATAAAATGATGAATAAAAAGAGAAAAGATTTCTTTTAATTTTATATTTACAAAGTGTCATTCACTAAGCATATAATACTATAAAACTACATGCATACACACGCACATACACACACACATACACTTGCATAGTACATCTAACGAATAGGAAGAAAATAACTAGCGACTACCGAACGGAAAAGGAAACAAATTCACTAATACACCCTCTGCTCTCTATGTACACTTCAGATCAAATGGAAAAAATCGAGTTTTGAAAAAAGGGGCTCATAGTAGAACGGAAGAACATGAGCGACATCGACATCGACATCGACAGCGTTAGCGACATCATCACTCACTCCTTCCTTAATACTAGAACAAATACTTTTAGTACCAGCTGACAGAGTATTAAAGAAGTTTATGTTCTATGTTTCTATGTTTTCTATTTTTAGTTTTTTTTCATATTTGGAATTTCTGTTTTCTGTTCTTTTTTCTTCTTTTAATCGGTGGGTGTCGCAAATCCTTTCAAGCAGCATTTAAAGGTAAAACTATAGTGTCAAAATCTACCAGAATTAAAAGCAAGGTAGGAAAAAATAACTAAAACGTTTAAGAAACATTTTATGTTCAAGTAGTTTTTGTTTAAAAACCAAGTTGACAGTTTTTCAGTTTGTTCTAATTTCATTTTATATTGTCGTCGTCCTTTATCTTGAGTGTTTCATCACACACAATATTATTAAATTTTAGCTGTTATGGGGCCAGTCAAAGACAAAAAAGAATTAACACCGTGCTGTGTACCCGATTCTTTCTTTTGCTGTTTAAATTTTCAATTAAAACTCGTAACGAAAATTTAATCCTGCCATACTAAAAAGAAAAATGAAAAGGTGCGCCGGCATGATGACCATTTACAAAGTTGCCTTAGCTATATTGTTGTTCTAGTTGTTGCTGGTATTTTTCTTCAACACTGCCGCCGCTTAGTTTTTGTTTGTTTTTAATTAATTGCACGCGTTTGTTTAGTCAGTTATTTGCTGAAGTTTAACAGCAGGATTTCTTTCATCAAGGTTTTGCTGGCAAGTTTTCTGTGGAAAATTGAAATTTAATTATTATGTTTTGTTTTTTTTTTACTTAAAGCTTAACTTTTTATTGTTTCACTTTTAGTGTTTTGCGCCATTTTAACTTTATATCAGTTTTATATTTTGTTAAAGGATTTCTTTGCAGCCTGTGCTTTTACATAATTATGTTTTCATTTTATAAATGAAGTTAGTTAATGTTTGGAGTGTTGAAGATAACAGCTTTGGATAAGATTAACTATAATTTGTTTAGTAGTGTTGTATTTTTTATTAACATTTTAATAAAAAAAAACTTTCAATCCCGACACACCTTAATGCATTAGCTTTAAGGAATTAAAAAAAAATATTTTAAAAAGCCTATAAAAAACATAAAAAGTTGAAGCCACATAATTTTCCAGCTTAATTTTTTTTTTTTGTAGAAAATTGATTATTTACGATAGTAGATAATCGATTTTCTTAAAAAAAAAAACAGAAGTTAAAAATATGTTGCTGGCGGTTATGGCTCGATATTATCTTAATGGCGAACAAAATTAAATTAAGACATACATACATATCGATGGTTTACTAATGCAACCTCGTAACTTAAAAACTACTACTTTTCAGGAGATACAAAAAATGATTTATAACAAGTATTTAATGAAAATTTACAAGTATTTAATTGAAAATTTAACAAAAATCATCCAAATAATTAGATTATGAAAAACATATATTAAAAATGTTTAAATATTTGTTATAAATCATTTTTGTCTCTCCTGAAAAGTAGTAGTTTTTAAGTTACGAGGTTGCGTTAGTAAACCATCGATATGTAATAGGTATCAGTAAAACTGTTTGCGGCTTAAAGTTAATTTAATAGCATACGTATTTATTTGTTTGCAAGTTTAATTTTAGGAACTCGCTATATGGAGATAAAATTTCTTTACAATCTTCATAAGAAATTTTGTTCTATTTCACAAAAAATCCAACGAAAATTAGTTTGCCTTCTACATCTGTTGCAACAGGGTGTCCAAAAGGCATTGCTTCTGCCGGCCTACATATTCTTTCAACTTATCTTCATACATCATTTTGTAATCGGCTGACAAGTTCGGAAGACGAATTGTTGATGTGCTTAGCAACATGAGCGTATGAGCAATAAAAATTTCTATCTTGCTAATACGTCTCATGCGAAATATTTGTATGTATATCAGCGATTGGCAATGAATCATGTTTTCGCTATTCATAATGACTCATACAATTTTAAATATAAGTGATTAGACATCATTTAAAATCAACTACTCTGATTTACGCACACTCACAATAATATTGATTTATAAGTATAGGTTGCAATAAATATGAATGCGACGTCGACATCATACTCATACCACACTCACACTCATAAATCACCTCAGTTTGATTTATAATTTCACAAAAATACTTACACTACTTGCATTGATTCAGTTCATTCAACTCATCCATATAGTACAACTAAAACTAAAACAGTGTAAAGTGTATAAAAAAAACACATTTGTAACCTCATAATGAGCAAACACATAACCTCATAATGAGTATTTTAATGTTCGTATACGAAGTTGGCTTTGCCATACAATATATATTTTGCATCGTCTAAAAACATTGAGTTCAGGAGAGTTGAAATCAACAACGTCATAAATCTTGCCAAGTATGAGTGCGATGAGAACATCAAACTTTCGAGTGAATATGATTCATAGACAACATTGCAATAAGTATGAGTGCGCATAAGTCCAAGAAATTATAAATCATGATTCAACTCTACTACTCACTTTTTCGCTACTTATGGCGTTTCTCTGATGTATATATTAAAGGGCTGCGTAAGCATTTTTGAAATGTAAAGACGTCTTGTTTTTGAAATATATTGTCGACTCATGTATTATACTAAATCAATAATAATTGCTGTCGTATAATAAGCGTAGCACGATGGATGTATTGATGTTCGTGTACATATATATATGAGTGTTTACAAGCGATGTCGCAAAGACTTCTTGTTCGTAACAAACACTCAAGATATCACAAAAAGAAGTAGTGTCTACACCTTTGGCGAGTCACCTATAATCAAATACAGTGTTGCCCATAAGTTTGGTTCGAACAGCTGTTTTCGGTTTAAATGGCAAATAAATTCCCATAAAAAATCCTTCATAATACGGGAATATTTTTCAAAGTTGCCATATGTTCAGGTGAGCAACATTCACAATAGAAAATTTGTGAACAGAGATGGAAACTACGTAATGCAAAAATAAAGTGAACAGCACCCAAGGAAAAGTAAAAAATTCCAAAAAAAAAAAAAAAATTTTTCACGGCCGCGATTTGGGGAAAAGGGAAAAACTTTAGAGGAAAAAAAGGCTCAAGGTAGCAGTGTTGGCAGCCTTTTTTCTAGAGTTTGTCCCCAGTTTTTGATTTGTCATCCTCGAAAATCACCGAAATTAGTTTTTTTGATTAACATTTTTCTTTCGTGAAAAAATTAATTTTTTTAATTAAAATAAAATTTTTTAATTTTATTTTTAAATAAATGACAAAAATAACATATTTATTTAATTAAATTTATTTATATCGATGGCTATATTTACATTCGTATTAATTTAATTTGTACTTATAAAACTTGTAAAGAAAAAATTACACATAGTTTAATATACAAAAGTATAAAAATAATTTCTAACCAGAGTTTACAATTTCAAAAACTTTAGAATCGAAATCTGCTAATTCATCAGCCTCAGAAATTGTGTTGTGCATAGTACTTGTATTAAAAAGCTTTAGCATTTCAGCGGAAAGATTAAATTTGTCACAACAAATTGAATTATGTTTAAAGTGTGTGTTTATTCTAAGAAGTGCTTCCAACAAGTCATATTGCATTTTATGACGTATTTTTGTTTTGGTTAAACTGCCTTGATACTTTTTTTTTGATTAGAAACTATTTACTATGAATAATGAAACACCTTTTTATACTTGCCAGACGCACATTTCTTAGCTCAAAAATCACTCTTGTTACCATGGGTTATAAAAAAAATCCCTTAAAATTTGACTATCATCCAACAAATCCCCAGATTGCGAATACGAATTTTTGTCGTCCCCAATTTGGGGACAAATCTCAATTTGTGTACAAATCTCTCAAGCTGGCAACGTTGCACGGCAGGGATGATAATGTTTTCTTCTCTTAAATTTACTTTTGCTATAAAATTTAAAAAAATACTATAGTTTCATTTTTCTTTTCCTTGAAACACAATGTCAGATTTAAAAAAATCCATAAAAACTTTAATATTGAATTCTTATGAGCCACTATCGTCAATTGTAAACGGAATTATAAAGCTTGCTGTGCAGTATACAGAAAATTAATTTTAAATAAATTTAATACTAGTACATGTTTAATTTCCATTTCGCTGCTTAATTTATTTTGCATTTTCTGTTATTATATTTTTTTATTTTTGGCATAAAGTAGAATTTAGTTTAATGCCACACCCTAAAGGGAAGAAAATTCCCAGAAAAAAAAACAACACAGAAATATCAACAATATCAACAGCAACATAGTATCATATTGTTATTTGTAGTAAAATTCTCTCATACACACACACAGAGATATTTAACAAAAGTAAACTGGCGCGTAACCAGTGATGCCAGAATTTCTAAGGATACAATCTGCAAAATGTAACAATTTTTTACGAAAAAATCTTCAAAATCTGCATTTCATTTTTAAAATCTTCAAAGCTATTTTTAAAATAACTTTTTTTATATTTTATTCAAAAAATTTATATAAATATGGATCAAGGCGAATTCAGTATCAGGTGAACTTATTACTACAACAATTTTACAGCACGAAAAACAACATGTAGTTTGCGGTTCCACAAAACTAATCTGTCAGAAGATTTCTGAGTAAATTTTGACAGTTTGGTTCAAATTGCTCAATTTGGCATCAACACCTGATAATCAGGTGTTATTTTCTTAAAATAAGTTTCAAGCTCATTTTATTTTTTATGAATAAAACCCTTTAATTTACGAAGAATGTGCATTTCGTTTCTGCTTAAGAAACTCGTCAGTAGACTTCAACCAAAAAATTTTTGAAATAAGATAAAAACTACATATGTTTATAGAACGACTATCAATGTGTTATTAAGAATTACGTGCACAAGCATAATAGGTAATATTTATAAAAATTATTTTGGTTTACAAGACGTTTAACAAACAAATATCCATGCAAAGTTTGTTTTTAAAACCTTTTGTGAACGAAAACTATTTTTATGAATACGGCAGAATAAGCTTACAA
This sequence comes from Tachina grossa, assembly GCA_949987645.1. Lineage (NCBI taxonomy): Eukaryota > Metazoa > Arthropoda > Insecta > Diptera > Tachinidae > Tachina > Tachina grossa. The sequence goes on from OX465278.1 coordinate 140,544,013, forward strand.
GCTTCAAGCAAAAATCTTTACAAGGTAACATCTTCGATTTTGAGTCCATTATTGTTTTTTCATTACCTTTTTACAATTAGCTGCCACATCGGTTGAAGTCTACTGATAAGTTTGGCGGCTTTTCCAGACGTGAAGTTAGTTAACTTTGCAAAATCTTGAGTTTGTTGAAAAAAATAGAATAAGATCTATTTTCTCAGTGATGCCAATTTAGCCCTTTTAGGGCTAGATTTATTAGCCCGTTTTCAGTCAGTCAAAACGCGAAAAAAAAATTTTAGCCCCAAACTAAAAAAGGCGCAAACCTAGCACTTTTTACAATAATCTTTCAGCCCTTTTAGCCCCTTTTAAGTTTTGCTCGATATGGCTACATTTAAACTTTTGCGAACTTTTTCTTCCTTTAATCTAGCAAAATAAAATGACTAAAAAGTCGATAATGCTTTACCAATTTAAAAAAGAAGAATAATATAGAGTAATATTTTATTTCTTCCAAATTTTTTATGCCTTGAAAGTTATTCAGTACAGCCTAAAACAGATAATGTATGTTTTTGGAAGAGCGAGAAATCGAAATCTTATTTAATAACGGTCAATTTTAAATGTATCTACTTATGTAAACATACATATGTATATATATTTCCATTATATATGTATGTATGTATATGCTAACTATTTAATCTACGTATGTACATACCTTATTGAAATGTAACATGAAATGTAAATGAAATATGTACAATATTGAAGCTCTAAAGCTATGTATGTCTGTGTTCATCTCATGATAGGTATTTATATTCTAATAAATTACTTTACCAAAATTGATTTGATGTTTTTATTTCCAGCGGAAACCTTTTAATACTAGCTCCTTTTCGCGCTTTTTCGCAAGGTTTTACTATTTTTTTTATTTTTGAATATTTTTTCAATTTAGCCCTTTCTAGCCCTTTTTTCAAAAATTTTTACGCGTTTTGAGTCTGAAAAGTTGGCATCACTGTATTTTCTCTTCTCTCCTACAGACACAAGACTTTGCAAAGTAAGCTTTGCGAGTGGAAAACCCTCTTTCCTTAGGAGAAATAAAATGCATATAACCAACAAACAAATAAAAAATTATTCATAGTTATGTGCAAATAATATAAAATGAAGCAGAAAATAAATCAGATATGTAAAAAAAGTCATTTAGTTTGTTGCATAAATATCCAAAGGATTCGAATGTTGTTTTATTCAAGTTTACTTGACCGAAAAATCTTTCGAAATTTTCATTAAAATCAATGTGGTAAAAACATTACATTTTGAATAAACTTAGGGCCGCAAAATCGTAATCAGAAGTAGCTCGTCTTATATCAGATATTCGTTTCCAGAAGCTTGCCAAAGTTACTTCTTCTTTTTCTTTAATGAAGTCTTCTAAGTTCAAAAATTGTAACTGTCTAAACTATGAGTCCTTCACACATAAAAGAAACAAAAAGTAGTAGCAGTATTAGGAAAAATGTAAAAAAATGTATAAAATTGGAGTTGAAAAATCTGCATTTTTAGGCCAAAAATCTTCAAATCTGCATTTCGTCTTATTGGAGGGCAAAAATCTGCAAAATCCAGATAAATCTGCATTTCTGGCAACCGTGCGCGTAACTCGTAAATTGCATTCATGTGTGTTTAAGTATTGTATGTGTATGTGTGTGTGTGTGTGTATGTGTGGGTGTGTGAGTTAGTATAAGGATGTTCATGCAAGTGTATGTAATTCTTTTTGCAACTACACTTACTTAACGAATCAGAGTCTCTAGAGAAAATTATATGTTTGTTGCTGCCGTTTTATTTCTCTGAATTTTTTTTTGTTTGTTTTTTGTATGTATTCATTTTTGGTGTTTTTGCATTTGTAACACAAAATTCGTTTAAAATTAAAATGCAGATAAGCAGCTGGCAAAGTACAATATAGAGTCATAATGTATAACACAATACTTTAGATTGAAAATACCAACGTTTTTACCACAAACAACTACAATTGCAAGCGACACAAATACCTTTACACATTATCCATGCATTTTTGCATATTCGTTCCCCCTGCCATATGAAAAATACAAGCAACAACAACAACAACAACAACAACGACAACAACGACAACAACATTGTAGTTTAAAGTAAGGGTACTAGTAGTACAATTACTACCACTTGAATGAATTACTATATGAAGAGATAGATATGTAAGTAACCCAGTAAACATTTCTCCCAGCCACCAAGTAATACGTTTAATGAAAAGTTTTAAAATTGTATGTAATATTTAAAATTCATAAATAAGTAACGCTTGATTGCTGGGTGTTTTTAATTTCCACTTCATGGCTGCTGGAAAGATTAGAAAGTGCCGGTGAGAGTTTGGGGTAAAAAAAATACATATTATAATAATTTTTAGATTCTAAACCACTTTAGTTTATTTTGCTTGTATCTCAAGCTGTTATGTGGGTGTTAATATGGTAAAAAGTCTTTTACTTACCTTAATGTATGTATGTATGTTTATGCGTGCTGCGGTTGCAAGTCAATGAGCGAGTGAGTGAAAGAGTGTTTATATTAATAATGTAGCAACGTGTAATAATAGTTTGTTTTTGGAAAAAAAAATAATATATAACAGTTGTAATACTTATTTTCTTTATAAAAAAACCCCAAAATTAATAAAATGTCGTCAAATATACAAAATTTTAGGGGAGTTTGTTAGTCAAAAGGAAAATGCAAATTTAGGGTTAAACAAAATTAATTTGCTATAAGGAAACTTTATAAAAATATAAGCTAAAGAAGAAAATAATACTTATGAATTTCTAAAGTGAAGCATGGCGCAAATATTCATTTCAACGCACTGTCATAATATCCCCATTGAACAATGAGTTTATGCAAAAATGAAATGAGCATAATAGTGATATATATATGAGTTAAGTGAGAAAATTAAATATTTATTGCCTTATTAAAATAAATAATTCTGTTTTATAAAAGCTTTATAAAATATTTTTTTTATGGAAATGTTTTTTATAAACCTTTTATAAATCATCTAAAATCAGTGCGCCCTCCTTCGTCGGTATCTGCGAAGTAAACATAACCAATAAAATGGCTACTAAATACAGTTTTGGAAATTTAATACGCCTCATTGACACCAGAGGCGCTGCAGCACTGCATTATTAAAAACCTGTTGTTAAAGAATGAAGCTTTCGTCTATCTCTTCCTTCACCTCACTACCTGTGTTCTCTATAACTAAAACCTTTTCTAAAGAAGGTAACACATAGTAATATTAGTAGGCACTCATTGCCTGAGTGTTACTTCTTAAAAAAAAATATTTTCTTTATATATTCTATCGTCATATAAAATTAAAAAAAGAAGAAGATTGTCTTAGGACAATCGATTATAGCTTTGCTGCTTAGCTATATAAAACAAACTTAATGTGTTAAATAACAATGCAATAAAATTATATTATATGATGATGTCAAATTGCTTGCAAATATTTCAAAATTATTCCATTTATTTCCCATTATTTTGGTTTTTTAACGACGTACGATTAAATGAATGTATTGTTTGTGGCCGGTGGCAGCTGTTAGCCGGCTTACAGCCAATCGGCTGTAAACAAAAACAAAACAAAAATAAACTTGTAACTGCTATAGTGTCGATAATTTTTGTTACAAAAATCACGTGCTAACTCCTGTATCCCGCAATAAATAGCAAAGCTATAAAAAGGTTTAAGTTTCACTCAAAGTATTTTGAAGGAGGAGCACAAAATATTAACAGTTTTAGGGTCTAATTCATGTCATTTTACATGGAAACAACTACAATAAAATTCCTAAATTTTAAACAAAATTTTATATTTTAGTCACACTTCTTCTCAAAAGTGTTCAGTGAAATCTTAATTGGTTTTTAAACGTACAATAAAATTAATTATTGAGGGCTTAGTATAAAAAATACATACAATTCCTAAAACATATCGATGGCGAAAACCTGAACTTACTTGCTGTTCTTGGTTGAATAATAAAAATTAGGACATTTCGGAAATACCGAAATACTCTTAATTGACATAAAGTCTGTATTTAATTTGAAATTTTTGCAAGCAATGTTTATATGAATTTTATTCATGCTTCAGGGAAATCGTCACTAGACTTTAAAAAATGTTAAAAGTTTTTTGTCTCTTTTTGATTTTTAATACTTTTATTGTTGCTCAAGGAGGCAGCTAATTGTAAAAAAGTGCGAAAAATAAAATAGATGCAAAATCAAACAGAGATGCTTACGTTGTAAAGATTTTTGTTTGATGCCTTTAAACCTATTATGTTTGTATATAGTAATTCTCGATAATGTTTTAAAAGTTTTACTATAAATTTACGAATTTTTTTTTTTTGCTTATTTTAAAATGTTTTGGTTTTAAGTCTTCTGACGATTTCGGTGAAATAAAAACATTTTTCAAATTTTTAAACTTTTTTTTTCGATTGTGAGCGCCAAAATACTGTTGCAGTTTTATCTTTTTAAAAAAAGTATTTTTTTTTAGATTGTTTATCTAATTTTTCGACCTTTTATATATGTTCAATGAAACTATTTTTTTAAGCTTTAGGTCAGTAAATTTTATATATTTTTGGTTTTTTTATCGATATTTCGTTAACCTTTGGTTAACTTCTTCAGGATTATTCTTATTTTATTATTTTTCTAATTAGTTTTTGTCTTTTTTCTTTTGGAATATTTTTAATTAAACGAACAGTCGCAAGCGCAAAATTTATATTTAGTCAAGGCACTTTATTTTACTCAACATTGGGTATTGAGAGCTTTAAACACACAATGTTAAATAATTCACTGGTGGAATACCACGATGTTAACTTTTTTGTTCTCTACGTCCCCTTAGCTAATACACCATTCATTTTCAGAATAATGTTAGCAACATTCCATAAAACACATATCGCTCATTTAATGCATTTTGTAAGTTAATGATGCAAAATAATTCAGTATTTCGTATTTTATCGTGTGTAAAAATTTTATATAAACAGCTTGTGCTACCACCTCGTGAGAGTATAATATTTTTTATGTCTTCATAACGTTGTATTTAAATTGAAAACTTTAAACGTGTTTTCTGCAAAACTAGGTTTTTTGAGTTGTTAAACTAATGGTCGAAAAAAGTAGATTTTTACTCTTTTTTTGCTTCTTATGCAGCAAAACGCAGCTCCTTAACTGGATTATTTTTTTCATAAATTAATTTTAAACTACACTTTTCATAAAACAAGTAAAAAAAAAAATAACTTCAAAGTCTTTTTGCTCCAAAACTTATTTTCTGGGCATAGGTCTCTTTTAATTTTCCGTGTCTTATGTGTATATTGATATCACTTAAATATTTTTAGAATATTACTTTCAATTGCCTTGTCTCGAATATGGAAAAGTTTAAATGATTTCTCAAAGAAAACAGTTTCAATGATCTTAAACTGCGCTACAATCCTGCCGAAAGAAATCACTCTTCGTACATACAAAGTTAACAGGCTTTTTTATAAAAATTATGAAGATTTTATAAATGGTTTTTAAGACAAACTTTCATACAAAATTTTTCATATTAAGCCTTTAAAAATCCTTATTAAGTTTTATAAATAATGTCGTAAATATATAACACATGTGCACACCAGGGAAACCCAATCGATACAAAAAATTTTGTATACTCCCGCACATATCGAATATTTTTTATGCTAGTGCGTGTTGATATCTATTCATTCTCATACTTGCGTATACCCCTGCGCACTTTATTTCATACTTGTATGTATCGATGCGCATTCTTCGTTACATCCCGCATATCTACGCATATCTATCGACAAACCCATGACTTGCAACACATTCGGTTTTTTAAATATTTTCTGATAAGTGTTGCCTGAAATACTAGTTTGTAGTTGTTGAGCAAATAACATTTTTTTTTTCAAACTATTTTAACATAAAATTCAATAAAAATGTTTTACCATCACACACACTCTTCGCAGTCCTTAGATCTAAAAGCCCTATTAACCCTGCACTATCATACTTCGTCGAAATGACGACGCGCGATTTTATTTGCGATTTAAAACATATTTTTTGTGATTGTTTTTGTTTCGTTTTTCGTATATCGTTAGCCGCTAATATCAGTTACTCGAAACTAATGTTGCTTTTTTAGTTTAATAAATTTATTATAAGAAACTACAAGACTTAATGGAAAAAAATGTGTAATATTTCATACAATTGATGCTATAAATGCTATGTTTTAAGAAAAAATGCCAATTGATAGAAGTCTGTGAAATGTTAATTTTACGTTAAACGATTAAAAGAAATATATGAATTTCGTTATATAATAATTAAAAACTAGCTAAATATCAATAATAAATCTATTTTCGTACTTGTTTTTGCTCAAGACGATTTTTATTGGCTCTTGAAATAGGCCGTAGTCGATTCGACGAAGTATGACGTTTGCGATATAAAAATAAGTATGATATTCTAGGGTTAAATATTTACGGGAATAATTTGACCGCGGGTGTAGAAACACGCTCCATTTTAGATCTGAGCTAAGAGCCAAATTATTGGAAAAAAGGCTGAACCATGGCATTCCTTACAATTTTAGCAATTTTAGCGCTTGTTTGTCGCCAATTTTCTCGATGAAACTGACTTTTTACCCAAATCTTGGCTTTTTTTTACTATTTTACCGATTTTCAATCCATCTGCATATCTATTTCATGTCAGCGAATTTTCGCCATTTCAGCATTCCTTAGATCTTTAAGAATTTGTAAGTTATTTTATGGATATTTATCGCAAATGTTTTCTTTTTTTTTTATTATTATTTTTATAATTATTTTTTTTTGCAGTTTCAAAGATTTTCAACCAGTATCAATCAGACTATGATATCTTTTATCTTTTTTTATGTTACCAAGTTTTTGCTAATTTTCGACATGGTCGCAAATTTTTCCAAGTTTTTGACATTCGTTACAATTTTGTTTTTTTTTTTTTAAATATATTTTAAGGCTTTTTTCAATTAAAAAATTATTCACGAATTTTCGCAACTTTTCGTTGAAATTTTTTTAGGTTTTGGAAATTTTTTTAAAATAATATTCGCATTTTTGCAAGTTTTCGCGATTAATATGCGGAACAAATTTTCGACTTATTGCTTTTTTGAGGTTTATATAATCAGCTTTAGGGTATTTTTTTTTATTGTTTTAAACCTTGCGAGTTTGCATAATTTTTGCAATATATAACTTTTTTAATAGAAACTTGCTAAAGAAACCCGCCTCATATTTACACATTTTTTTCATAAAATTGGTTGTATCAAAATGTTTTAATTTGTAAACAGGCTTCTGGAGAACCAAATTAGATCAAAAAAGTTTTAAAAAATGCTTCAGAAATTCATGTTACGTGTCTTCTCTATTAGCAAATTTCATGAAAAAAATGCATAATATAAATTAGGCATTTGTTAAATTCATACACAACGATTTTTTTTTTTTATTTTCTTACATATTTGGTAACATTGTTCATATAGTCATACTCGTCATTACATGCTTGTGTGCACATGTATTGATACGAATATCTTAGCACATTTGTTTGTTCGAACCCGCACCTATCGATATTCGCACTTATTTGTGTTGATAGCTATAGATATGTATGCCTGTATGTAAGCATGCTTGTTGATGCCAATGTGCTATCATACTCATTGTCGTTGGAGTATCGATATGTATTGAGCATTCAAAAAGTAACTTTTTGGCTTTCCCTGGTGCACACGTTAAAATAAGCACACAACCCCAACAAAAATTTTAATGCACACAGAAAAAAATATTTATGCAATAAACAGTTTTATTTGAAAACTAGACGAAAAATGAATTAAAAATTTAATTGGAAATTTAACCATATGTCCATCAAAAGTTTAATTGACTCTAATTAATTTTGAATGAAATTTTAATCAATAAAATTTCTAAACAAAAGTTTTTTAATTGACCCAATTAAAATGTTAACTGATTTTTAGATTATTTTCAATATTAACTGTTAATTATAGAAATAATTTTTTCTGGGCAGCAACTGGCCGCCGAGCTAGACTAGGATGAAGGTTTTTGTTACTAATTAATTTATGCTACTACATATATACATACTTGCAACATTTCATAAGTGAATAAATAAAAAAATACCAAAACTCTATTTGTTTTTAATTATAAAAACTTATTTGCCATTGAATGTTGGGTTACAAGCCATTGTGTTAGTTAGTTAGTTACTTATCCTTGCTGAGTATAATGTTTAAGTTATATAAATGTATATGTTTAAACTTTTTAGTATATTTGTGCATATATTTGAGTACTAGTGGCACCACAATGTCTTACAAGTCGAACAACGAGCAACGCAATTATTTATCTTCTCGCACGCTGTCTGCAGGCGCTGCTGCTTGCGTGTTGTGGCAAGTTAAACTTAAAATAAAAAAATATATGTATGTATATCAATTATTTTTTAATTTTGGCTAAAACCTTCATACAATAACGACATGTATTGTAATGCGAAATATTTTTGGATGTTTGTATTAGTTAAATGGAAATTTTATGACAGCAGTTTGAATATATAAAATTTATGGCATTTGCCTAAAGTTTGTTTTAGTTTTTGGTTTTTCTTTTACATTGTTTTTTTTTTCTTTTGAGAAGAATTTTTGACATGAATTAAAACATAATTTGGTTGGGAAATTTTTGATTTATTTCTGTTTGAGTTTTAAATTAATAATGAATACATTTTCATGTGTTTTTTTTTTATTTTTTGTTAATAATTCCTTAAAGTATGCAATGCTTTTTTTCTTGAGTATTTTTAATTCCTTTTTAACTGCCAGTTTATAGAAGCCATGCAAAAATCCTCGGCTGTCTATTTATAATGAAAAAAAAAGCAAATTTTAAGTACTATGTTTTTATTTTCAATATAAATAGGCAGACGAGAATTTTCACTGGCAATAAATGCATTAAAGAGGTTTATAATCTGTTAAATACCGCAAATTCATATAAACAAATTAATTTTTTGGCAATGAGGAAAAATTGCTTAAGTCATATCTTACTGTTTTGTTCAAAAGCATTTTAAACTTCTAAATTGATTTTCAGAAATTTATATCTTTTAAAGCTAAAGCCTGGTATGGAGTTCATACGGAATTTCAGGTTCTCATACAAACTGTATGGAAAAAATTACGGAAATTCAGGTTGGTAAATTTCATAAACAGATTTCCTTTTGCTAGTACGGACTTTTAAGGTAAAAGAACATGGAATTTTTAAATTCATTGCATATCACCAATTAATATTTTCAATTAAGAATTTAATTGATCCAATTAAATTTTTAATTGTATTAATTAATTTGAGTTTAAAAACTTAATTGATATAATCAAATTGTTTATAGGTGAAAATTTAATTAATTTTTTAATTGATATTACAAATATTTTAATTAATATTACAAAATCATTCATATTACTTTTTTGTGTGATGTTATAAATATAATTGGAGACTTTTTTTCTGTCAACTGAAACAAAAATTAATGTTCAAACAATTGTTTGGTCACGGAATTTTTGACATTTCTAACTTTCATCAATTTGTGATTAATTTTTAGTGTTTTTGTGTAAATTGAAAAAAAATTAATAAATTTGTGTGTATGCAAACATAATTCTCCACAAAAGCCTACACGAATATATTTCCGTGTAGAAATAAATGTAAATTTACAAATGTGAAATTACGTAAGAACTCCGTACCGGGCTTAAATTGAGAACTTCGGTGTTCAATTAAATTTTTGTTACGAAAACATTGTTCTACACATTAAATTTAATTTGAATTATGCCAAAGTGTAGGCTATATAAAATTTATATTCCATATGAAGTTATAAGTCTAAATAAATTCAGTAAAGTCCGACTCTGACTCGCGCACGAAGGGTTCCGTACGAACACTAGATATGTAATTTAATACAAACTTCATCCTATATAATATATAGTTTTGGAATTTTTTTAGTTTTTGGCGTTTTTTCGGATTTTTTGTTTTGGCGTTTTTTCGGTTTTGGCGATTTTTTTAACTTTCGGCTCTTTTTTTAGTTTTTACACTTTATTTTCTCGTTTTGGCGATTTTTTTTCGGTTTTTTGCGTTTTTTCATTTTGGCGATTTTTTTTTATTTTTGGCGATTTTTTTCATTTTTGTGATTTTTTTATATATTTTTTTTTTTAATTTTGGCAATTTTTTTCATTTTGGAGATTTTTTCGAATTTGGCGATTTATTTTAGTGTTAGATTTTTTTTTTAATTTTTGGCGATTTTTTTCGTTTTGGCGATTTTTTTTTAATTTTTGGCGATATTTTTTTATTTGGTTTGGCGATTTTATAATTTTCGGTTTGTTTAGTTTTACCGTTTTTGGAAATTTCAAGTGTTTGCCTCTTACGGTTTCCAAGATATAGCAAGTTGTCAAAATTTCATAGTCAAAATTGATTTAACTGATAGAACACCCTTTCATTTAAATTTTTTTAAATTTTAGTGTTATTTGTTTTAGTCTGTATAAAAATACACTAATTTACAAAATTCAAGTTTCAATATACATATGTACATACAATTGTATGTATATTGCATGGGATTTTAAAATTTTTCGTTGCTCGTTTTGGAACACCTTTTAATTTTGAATTCTCATATATTTGTTGTTGTAGCGGCCAAGGTTCTACATACTCTTTCCAAATTTAGGGTCCGTAGCTCTTACGGTTCCTGAGAAAATACCGTGTGACGGATAGACGGACAGCGTAGCGAAAACAATAGGGTTCCTTTTCACCTTTGGTGTACGGAACCCTAAAAAGATAACAAGCAACTAATTGCGTTATGATTTCCTGAAAATCGCCCAAAATAATTAAGCTTTTGCTCAGAGGTACATTTGAATATCAAGATTACAGGAGTGATAGAAAGTTCAACTGATGAAGGCATAGTCACTGGTCACTGAACTATACCGACTTAAGCGAATACTAATCCTAATGTAACATCAAAGCGCCCACCTTCGTTATGTAGTAGAATAATCGGCGAATTAAAATAACCAATAAAATGACTATTAACCACAGCTTCAAAAAAAAAAATAAAATTAATACGCCTAATTTAACACCAGAGGCGCTGCAACACTGCATTATTAAAAAAAAACATTTAAAAGCACAGCTGTAAAAGAGTGAAGCTTTCCTCTATCTCTTCCTTTACGACCTGTCTTCTCTATCGCTATACCTTTCCTTAAGAATGTAATACCTAGTGTTACTTAAAATCAGCTTATCCCGACTTAAGAACTTTTACTTTTTGCCTCAGAACTTCATTCTAAATATAATCAAATGTTATTATATTTTTAATGAAGATATGATTGGGTTCAAAATTTCTCAAATAATTTTTAAGTGAGATGGGAGAAATCACAGAGGCAAATTGTTAAGCGTGACAAAGCGTGAGTGTGAGTGTATGTGATGAAAAATTTTGAGGGCTTAAGAGCTAGTCTTTCGAAGTACGAATATAATAAAACAGTTAAAATGGGCCCAGCGTTATGGCTGTAATTAACTTTTAAGTAGAAAACGGGTCCAATTACTCACAGTGCAGTGTGTGGAACTTGAAATTTCGGTACCTCTGGGACTGAGTGGTAGCGATGCTACCCTGTTAGTCGAAAAGTCGTTGGTTCGATTCCCGTCATATAAGCTAATTACTGCACGGGGTTGTATTAAAAAAAATGGTCATACTCTTTGCATTTTATGTAGTTATTACATCGTAATTCATTTTAATCAATTGTCTTAGTTTTTATTCTGTATGATTTTATATTTTTCTTAACACATTTGCCAAGAATAAAAATCTTTTCACTCTCAGGAATAAAAAAATTGGCACAGTGGCATGTGCTTATATTGAAATATTTATTTTTAAAATACCTCTTTCAGTAAATTAACGGTCTTATGTATAATCAAAAACTGGCATGAAGTTAGCATAAGTATGATTTGTTGTCTTCATTTTCCACTAGGTTTGATTCGCTGAGGAAGCAGGGTTTGGTTACAGTGGTCATTTCCCTCATAGAACTCGAAAAATAAGAGTGTTACTAAGTTTTCTAAAAAATTTCACAAATACAATTCAGATATACTGTAAATGCAGTTTTTTAGTATGATTTGTTGTCTTCATTTTCCACTAGATTTGATTCGCTGAGGAAGAAGGGTTTGGCTATAGTGAACGTTTTTATGAAGAAACCCCTTAGCTTCAGTACAAAATTCGTACCAAAAAAAAAATATCGCATGCGATATTTTTGAAAAATGAATTTAACTCGATGAATTTATCTTCACACACATTATGTTGACAAGTTTCTCTATACAATTTGACATTAAAAATCGCTACATAACGTAGTTGTAACACACGATTACATCCTAGCATAATTTTTAATGCAAAATTGTATGGCTAAACACGTTAAGACTATGTTCAATTTTACCACTTATGCTAACTTTATGCCAATTTTTGATTATACATAAGGCCGTAATTATTTAGGGCACCATTTTCTAAAAAACGTGTGTTTGTAAACTTACAGCCTTATTTATAAAAATTACTAAGGTTTTATAAAGAATTTTTAAACATATTTTCATAAAAAATTTTTCTTATAAAGCCTTTATAAATCTTTAATAATTTTTATAAATAAAGTTGTTAATTTTTTTCAACTAAGACGAGAAAATTTTGTCTCCCACCTTGTCATCCATAAAATTCTGAGCATTACAATTACTTAAGGCTCAATCAGACGTGACATAGCCATAACCATAGAAAACAGCTGTCCGAACCAAGCTTATGGACAACAGTGCATTTGATTATAGGTGACTCGGCATAACGCCATAGCCATTGCCAATTGAATTTTGAGTTGGTTATGGCTATGGCATTATGGCTATGTCACGTCTAATGTAAGCTTTATATAGTCCACCTAAATATAATTTTTAATACTCAACATTGATTTTTAATCAGCGAACAAATATCTGGTATTAAAATACAATAGCCCAATTCACAGTCTTGTGTAAATGGTCTTGCATCGTAGCATGTGTAAAATCGTTAGTTATATATACTCACCACTTAACAATTCTTAGTGGTGAGTATCAATATACCATACCGTTTTGCAAATGCTATGATGCAAGGCCATTTGCACAAGATTGTGAATTGGGCTAATTTAAGTCAACTTCATAATTTTTTTCATTTCATATCAAACTTTCTCCAAGTTTAGTACAAATACATTTATTTATTTTTTATAAAATGCTTATGCATACACAATTTAAATTCCATAAACTTTACCAAAATTATTTACACATTTTCTTAACTTGAGCAATTTTTTTATTTGCTATTTTTTTTTAACTATTTAGAAAAGTATGCATTTAACTTTTGACTTTTAACCGCAAGCGCCGCCACAACTTCCTCTATTACCACTACAATTACAACGCCTTTCGCGCACGTATATGCACACAAAACATATAAAATACGCACACACTGTAAAAGTTTACTTGACAAAAAAAAATACACACACACAAAAGTAAACTTATGACACGCATATAACAAGAAAAAAAAAATAAAATACATAACACAAGAAAACTACATAAAACAAAACTTCAAATAGCAAAAAAAAAAAAAAAAAAAACAAACAAAGAAAATAATGCATAAAGACAAAACAAACAAAAACTGAAGTCATAAATAAAAATTCAAAGAAAATAAAATATTTGATACTGTGAAACATAAAATAATTTTTTTAAAGGAGTGCATTTAAATACTTATAAATTTAGTAGAAGGGTATTCCCTAAAATACAAAGAAGTCATATTATTTAGTGTAAAGTTTCATAATATGATTCAAATCCACTAGAAATAAAATTAGTCTGAACAACAATTGTACAGCTGCTAGGCTTCCGGATGTAGTTATTGCCTTTTACAATTTTGCAATATTCTTAGGGTCGTATTCAAAAAAACTTAACAAAGCTTTGAAAAGCAATGTTAAGTAAAGTTGTATTCAAAAAAAATTATTATATCAAAATTTTAAAGTAGGCACCTACGTTTGTTAAGGCTACTTTAAGTTGATATTTCCAAAATGTGTATTTTGTACCTCAAAGATTTTTCTTAACATAACACATATTGATTCATGTTACATCTGAAAATGAAGCTAAAAGTGCTAGCTCTTATCTTAAATTTATTATTTCTGTCATGTGATGGAAAATATCACTAAATTATCCAACTGATTCGAAATACATAGCAAAATCCTTAAAAAAATATTAAAATAAATACAATTATACAAAAATGTTTTAGTAATGTACATTCAAACAAAACGAATCGAAAAAAGCTGGATATTCAAATACTCATTTCGTTCGAATAAAATAAATTGAGATAATTTTTCTATGTTCATCATATTTTTTTTACTTTTACTTTATAAAAATGTTTATCTGTTTTGCTTGCTTGTCAGAAGCTTATATTTTATAAATTAGGTTGCTTAACTTCAAGATAATAAAAATGTATTTAATAAAATAAAAAATTAGTTGAATACTCGAATGAAATTGTATTCGATGTTGTACATCATAAGCTGTGAAATGGTTGTTGAACATTGTGGTGTTACCAGAATTTATTATTAAATCACAAAATAATTAAAGTTGTCTTTTGAATACAATTTCTTAACAAAGCAATGTTAGCCTTAAAGTGCTTGGTAGCTACTATGAACTGTAAAGCTCAAGTAAAATATTTTTTTGAATAAGGCTGTTAATCATGAACGGGAAAATAAAATAGGTTTATCTACTTTGTAAGGATTCGTTGAAAAGGCTGTCTTCGTAGTATAATTCAGCTATGAGGATTTTTTACTAGATTAAGGGAAATTTTTTTTAGATTTTATTTGGTCTAGTATGAAACAGACTTTTAATTATGTAACTGTTATACTCACCACTAAGAATTGTTAAGTGGTGAATATCAATATACTATATCGTTTTGCACGTGCTACGATGCAAGACCATTTCCACAAGTTTGTGAATTTTGCTATTTAGGTTACTCTAACCCGCCGCAGTTTATCTAATAGGAAAAAGTTCGATAAAGGTATTAATAATAAATGAGGACCAGGTATTACGTAATTCTATCACTCATATCCTTAACATTTATGGTATAGGAAAAGTAAATGTTAAGGAATGTAGGTAGACAGCTTTCTTCCTTGTTGTCACTATAAAATTATATTTTTGTTATAATCTATTCTATTTTTATTTTAAAATATCTCTACTTTAATGAAAAAACACAATGCACTTTTCTCATTAAAAGGAAACAAAACTATAAAGTATTTATATTTCCACAGAGAACAAAGGCTCATCCTAATGCCACATTAATGGTGCCTGAAATAAAAATAAATCAAAAAAGAAAACTACCAAACATACATTTCAAATGGCAAAATGTACTTTTAAAATAAAAAGCATTTTAGTTTTTTGTTTCTTTTATTTTAATGTTTTATTAAAAAAAGAATAATTTTTTCATTTGAAACAAATAAAAATTCTTTTGTGTTGGCCATTTGCAATAAATCTCTCTTTCCCGCTCTCTATCTCTCTCGCTCTCTACCTGTCTCTTTTTGTATAAATTTAAGTCGTTTGAAAAATGGTTTGAAAGCTAAAATTATTAGTGTCGTTAGGAGTAGGGATTTCTTTGTTTCATAAAATAAGAAGGATATTGTCGCTGATCTATATATACAAGTACAAAGCAAATATAAAACAAAAATTTTATCTTTGATTTTTATGGGTGTATATTTAAACACTCGCACGTATCAAAAAAAAAATAAAAAAAAAATGTGTAAAATTTTCTTTACAAAATGAAATTAGTGTGATTTAAAATAAAACTTGTGTAAGACTTTAAAACAAATGCTCAGCGTTGCCAGTCTAGGGGATTTGTCCCCAAATTGGGGATATTTTTTTGCGATTGGGGATACAAATTTTGTGTTGGGAATCTGCAGATTTGTTGGGGATGATAATTATGTGGAGATTTTTTTTATAACTGATGGTAACAAGAATAATTTTTGAGCTAATAAATGTGCGTCTGGCAAGTCTAAAACGTGTGTTTTTATTCGTAGTGAATGGTTTCTAATAAAGAAGAAATATCAAGGCATATTAACTAATAATGAACAATACTAAAACAAAAATATATAATAAAATGCAATATTAGTTGTTGGAAGCACTTCTTAGAATAAACACACACTTTAAAAATAATTCAATTTGTTGTGATAAATTTAATCCTTCTGCTGAAATATTAAATCTTTTTTATACAAGTACTATTGCCAACAAAATTTCTGAGGCTGATGACTCAGCAGATTTTTATTCTGAAGTTTTTAAAATGGTAAACTTTAGTTAGCAAATTTTTAAATATATTTTTTTCTTTTACAAAAGAAAAATTTTAATCAATAAAACTCAATTTGGGGATTTTCGGGGATGACAAATCGAAAATTGGGGATAAGCTCTAAAAGAAAACTGGCAACATTAATTCCATGGTTGTGTGCTTGCACTGCTATCGGAAATGTTTGTAGATTTTTTATTCGACGGCTGATTATTTTAGCGTCTCTTTCTCCTTCTCTCTATCTCCATCTCCCTCCCATGTTTATCATGCGGGTTAGTACAATTATAATATTTTTCGCAAAAGAAAAATTTTAATCAAAAAACTCAATTTGGATATGACAAATCGAAATTCGGGGATAAGCTCTAGAAAAATTACTGGTAACACTGGAAATGATTTAACAATTTTATGGTTGAGCTTATGTTATCTTGAAGTTTTCTAATGAAGGGCGTGTGCCAAACGGTAGAAAAGTACTATGGTGAAAAAGTATTTGCCTGTGGGGAGAAAATTTCATTTTTCTGCTGTGCCAAATCATATCTTTTTTGACAATGTAAAATTTTGACAAATTCGCTTGAGCATAAAAAGAAGCTGATGAAACAATTGCTGCGGCGGCGGTTTTGCTTCGCCTGACTACAAGCCGCCGGCTACCAACAAATTTTTAAGAGGACATTTTTATATAAAACAATATTCTTGTAGCAATAAATTATATAATATTATATATATGATGCAACATTTTTCGCAAACTAAAATAAACAATGATTTTTTGACAGTCTAATTAAACTTACAAGACGTAAAAATCTTTGTATTGGGCGACGGCTCGAAGCGACGGCGGTGGATTTAAATTTTATGATACCATGCTTTTTATTGTAGCTTGTCAAAAATTTACCTGTTGTGTCAAAATTTCTACTAGCCCCCAGGGCTAGTCAAATTTTATTCACCTCAGAAATTTCAGAAACTTACTTACACTAGTACTTTGCTACCGTTTGGCACAGGCCCGAATAAGCTGATTTTTCTGAACTTTTGAAAAATATATGTACAGTGCTTGAAAAAATTAATCATAAATAAAAATATATGTCTGTCTGTCTGCTATTTAAATTAAGTGGTCTGAAGAGAAATTTATATTTTCATAACTTGGCTTGACTAATGCTGATGCGGAATGTCTCAGCGGTATTTTGTGTTCATTTTTTTTTTTTGTTAATTTTATTGCCGCTTTGAAAGCTTTATAAAATATTATTTTTTATTTTATAAAAAAGACCTCGAGCTTAACAAACATAAGAAAATATTATTATTATTTTATCTGTTAGAAACATTTTCATTTTATTTTTTTTTTTTATTCCTTTCAATAAATTAAAGTAATAACTTTACCCTAGTGCATATGATGGTGACCTGAACTAATGAAGTGCGTAGCAGGAGAACAATTAATTTAACTTCTTTTGATGTTATTACACTTAAAAAGTTTCAAGTTTTAAAAGGAAATAGAAAATGCCAGAAAGAACGTGACTGAAAATTCATAAGCAAAAATGAAATAGAATTTAATTTTTAACATTGGCACTGACTTGACAATTTTTTTTAAAATCGACAAGCATTAGAAACAATATATTTTAGTGATTGAAAGTCAAAGGACAATATCTCTATTTAATTTTACCAACAAACTTGATTAAAAAAAAGTAAGTAAGTCCCTATTTACACTATGCAAGTCTTATTGCTAAGCTGATTAGTTTATTAGAAGAGAGAGACGGGTGGAAAAGAAACGTTGCTGTTCCCCTCGTCTCTCTCTCCCTGAAACTAATCAGCTTAGCAATAAGACTTGCACAGTGTGATTTGGGACTAAGTAAGATAAAAAATAATAAAAATTCAAACAGAATTTGAGAATACACCATAAGCAAAAATGCTGTCGCCAAGCTGTCTTTAAAAAAGAAAAACGTTTATAAAATGCACACACATACACAACACAATCCTGTAAAAAAAAAAATATTTCATATAATTTTTTTTTGTATCATCGAAAAAAAAACCTTAAACACAAACCCAGTAAAAAATATTTAATTTAATTTTTTTTGTATCATCGAAAAGAAAACCTTAAACACAAACCCAGTAAAAAATATTTAATTTATTTTTTGCGTCATTTGTATATTATAAATCTGTATCTTTAACACTGTTTCGCATGTCCTTTGAATGCAATTTACTGTTTGTGCTTGTTTTTTAGTTGTTCTATTTTTTTAATATAGTATATGATGATGATTTTGTTGCGTGCCAAGTGTTATTATTTTTTTTTTGTCAAGTGATCATGCACATGTGTGGCTGTGTGTGCTTATACGAATGTATTTTAATCTCATTTGTATTTGTTATTCATATGACAAACTAAGCACATAGAAATAAAGCAAACAAAATTTTTTTAGAGTACTTATTAAAAGCTGGCGCCAAAAGCTTTATATTTATTTTTTCTTTCCCTGTAAAATTTTAATTTTCTTAGAACATGAATATGCAAAATGTTGCGAAAAATATACATACCAATGATGCACCTCAATGTTAAAGTGCGAGGAAACTGTTTGCATTGAGCAAATTTTCGAACGTGACAACAAGAGCGACACTTTCGCTCATATTTTCCTTGTGCCTATAGAACTGACAGAATCTATATTTTTTTATTAATGAAGTTATATCCAACCAGCGTTTGAAAACTTTTCATTTCTATAATTGCTTTTGCTTTCACTTTAGCTTCTGCTTCTTACAATGTAAAAAGTTGCTGTCAAAGCACCAGCAATTTACGACAAGTTATATACAACAAAGCACTTCAGCAGTCCACATGTTCGAACAGTTTTTTAATTGACTGACTGCTGCTTACATTAATTAACTAGTATTATGCATGACTAGTTGAGTAGTTTTTCTCTTACACAGTCTTTGAGTATGATTTCTGTTTGATTGTTTTTAAAAGAAACTGTAATAGACAAATAAAGGTCGACATTTCCTCAAGCGGTCGTTGAGGAAAGTGTCCTCTACTACAAATTTGCCAACTGGGATCTTTCTACACTCACACATTCGCATTAATTTTTTTGGCTGAAATTTATTTAATGCATCTGGTGTTACACTATTTAAATGAAAAGTTAGAAAAAAAATTTTTGCCAACCAAACTGGGAATATATTTTGTTGCAACACAAAGTTACATTTTATTACACGGACATACATAATTATAACAGAGATGCAAGTAGTGAGCATACATATCGTCACTCGTACTATAAAAAATAGCCAAATAAAGAAAAATACAAAAACTTAATAGTGTTTTCACACTGAAAGTTAAAACCTGGTTTTAACCTTAAAACCATAAACAGCTGATATTGAATTCACACTGCAACTTTGTTAAATTCAGGTTTTAACTCACAGACTGTCCAATAACTTGGCTCAAAAATAAAACAAGTCTCCTTCAGAAATGCATGTATTTGTTGTTGCATTTTTTCTGCTTTTAATAATAACACTCATTTGACAAACTGTACCACAACTATATTTGTTTGTATGAAAAACTCGGAAATTTTACAATGCGTTGTAAACTGGAAATTATTTTATATTTTGTGAATAAATATTTTAATATTATGAAGTTAGTAACACAAGGTGAAGAAGTGCTTGGAAATCAAGTTATTGTTTATAAAAAATGCACAAATACATCACAAAATAAAACTTTTTTATCGGCAGATCGATGTCAGTCATATCGTCTATTTTCATTTCCCAGAGGTCAATAAAAATATTTTTGTTGCTATCCTTCCAAAAAATAATATTTTCTATAATTTTTTGATTATTTTTGCTGCTGCATCTATTTTTAAGTTAAAAATCTTTCAAGCGACATCTATTGTTATTCATTGGCATAAACACTATCAGCTGCTTTCGGTCATTTTAACTTGGTAGCACTGAATTTAACACAGCGATGACAAGGTTACATTTCATAAAACCAATTCAAAAATGGTTTTAATTTGGTTTTAACAAAAACAATTTGTATAATAAAACCAGGTTTTAACAGGGATTTTTAACCTTAAAACCAATTTTTATTAAAACCATGTCAGTGTAAAAACACTATAAAATAAATTTCAAAAATATATAATTGCGGTATTCACAAGGGTGTCTTAAGTGTCCTAAGTATCATAATGTCTTAACATTTTAACATAGTTTAAAAAAATTGTTGTTGTGGCTCATACAAAACGGTCATAAAGTAGTAAGACTTTCTCAGCTATGTATATTGTTTGTCATAACTACATGTAGAAATGCGTGAGAGTTTACCAAAGGAATTGAGAGAGAGAGAGTAAAAATGTACAAGGTGTTAAAACCAAAATACAAATAAGTACAATATTTACAGCGTTGTCAACTTTGAAATTTCAAAACGCACCAAAATGGAGAAAAAAACGCGCCATTTACAAAAAAACTCACCAATCTTAGAATTAATTTTTTTAGTTCGAAATCCTTATTGAGATCAACGATTAATAGAAAGGATTCAAAACTAATAAAAGTTCTTTATTTATCATTTTATTCAAATATTTTTAAACTTTTTTTTATCAGAAGTTTAATATATCCATATTAAAAATATAACAATAAAAATAAACAGCCTTTTCAATATGTATATGTAAATAATTAAAAAACAACAAAAAAACTAAACAAATTCGTACATACATAGTGTACATATGAAAGTGGTCTAGATCATACCATTTTTGATTCGATATAGTACATTTTGATCAGACTAGAACAACTCTAAATTAAATGTAATAAAATGTAATCTACTAAATATCTCTACCAAAGAAATATAAGACTTATACAACTTACATAATTAAGGGCATTCATTTGTACAAGATGATACATTTTTGTATATTAATTTTATAAATTCGGTTTAAAACTTTTTAAGAAGAGACCAAAAATTAATTATTACAAATAAATAAAGCTAATATTTTCATCATTATTGTTATCATTGGGCCATAAAACAGAGTTCATTTCAAATTGTAATATTTTGTAAACATCATTAGTATTAATATGGTAATTAACACTATCAGGAAGTTGGTAAGTTTCAAAACAAGAATTTTTTAGTTTTTAACCCATTGTTGTGTTAAATTTGCGTTGGTGCCACCAATTAAAATTAAAAAACGCACCGAAATTTAAAAAAAGCGCACCACGCACCAACTAAGGAATTTTCCGCACAAAAAATTTCAAAAAGCACCCAAAATGGTGCGAAACGCACCAAGTTGACAACGCTGAATATTTATAATTGTAAATTATAAGGGGTTGCTCACAGCAGTCATATATTTTCGTTTTATAACTTTAAAACGTGTTAATTTATGAGTACCATTTGAATACCCCAAATATTATGTATGTATTACGCGCTCTATTTATCTATATTTTTGCTTATACTGTTGCACGCTTAAGTGATTACAAATAATTACCCTATTTCATGGATAACTCACGTCCATCTCTAGTGCGGAAACATTGCTGCACGTATGCCAATTAAATGTGTGGAAAACTTTAGACAACAAAACTAATGAAAGACAAAAAAAATTAAAATTAAGGAAAACTATACTATTCTTGGCTCTTGTAAAATACAGATGTATCTGGAGTAGTAGAACACTTAAAAATTAAATTTGCTAATTGGCTTCATCAAGAGTCATTACTTTGAAAAAATTTTATGATGAAATGTTAACCACACCTGGTGGTCTATGCTATGAAAATTAATTAATTTAAGCATCATATTAGGAGTAAGTTTTTTTGAATTATTATGACAAAAAAATATAAAAAACAGAATGACAAAATTTTGTAATATCAATATAAAAATGAAATTTTCAAATGTAAGCAATTTGATAAATACAATTAAGTTTTTTCATTTAAAATAATTAAAGCAATTTAAAAAATTTAATTGAATCAATGAAATTGTTGAATGAAAATATTAGCTGGTGGAAAATTTTTACTGTATAAGAGTTTGGAGGGCAACAAAATAGAAGATTTGATGAAAAATGGCTCAGGAAAATGTCTTAAATTTAGAAAACTTTAAGCAAATCTAGAAAAAGCCAAGCCCAGAGCAAAAAAAAACGCTGTCTAATAAATGCAAAAATTTTTCAGAGTTAAATACAGAAAATCTTCGAAATTAGTGTGATATGCTGGTTTATTAAAACAATATAAAGGCATTGAAATGATATAAGTAATTTCAGAAAATTTTTCTTCGTCATTAAAAAATTTTCAAAATCGTTTAAAAATAAAATGTATCTACGAGTATTAAGAAAAGTTCAAAATAAAATAAAACTAGAAGAAATATTTATTATCCGAATAAAGCTTGTAATAAATATTTTTCTTTTTTTTTTAAAGAACTTAATGTGCCAAAAAATTAAATAAATTTTATATAAAAAAATCCTTTACACTAGGAAAAAACAAATTTCGGAGACAACTCTTGAAATGCAAAAATTAAAATAACTGTTAAAAAGCAGAAAAAATTGCTGCATTTAAAAAAAAAATAAAATGCGTGGGAAAAATATTGAAAATTTTCAGAGAATTGTTTAAGGTCGAAAAATAATATTTTGCTTAGTCCTTGCAGCTACAAAAATTACAAGTCTGGACGGGTACTAAGAAATGAAATTTTGAACAGAAATTATTAAGTGATCTCGTGTTAGGTGTAGCCTTAGCTGTATAGATTTTACACTCACAATCTGACTCTAAGGATTTTTTTTCATGCGCCAAGACGATGTACAAGGGCGTGTCAATAAGTCAGTGACTCGTCATATCGATCACTTTTTCGATATTTGTATAGAGTTCTAAAGTATAAATGAAATGTAATGGCTTATCTTCGAAATATGTATGTCAGCATTGGATATTAAAGTCCTGCACAAGACCATTTATAAGATCTTTCACGACATGAGAGATTTTTCAAACACTTTACTACAGCGAAATATTCTAAAACAAACGCTAAACAACACTATTGGCACGACATTTGTTTCAGTTGTTTGTCTTGCCAACAGTGTTTTTTAGCGTTTGTTTTAGAATATTTCGCTGTAGTAAAGCATTTGAAAAATCTCTCATGTCTTAAAAGGTCTTATAAACGGTCTTGTGCAGGACACTATTGAATATTAAGACTGACAAGACTGAAATTTTGTTCGTTATTGATTGCAGTAATTGCTTCAACTGACACCACACACAGTAGACCAAACACAAATAATACTGAAGGTGCAAAGACCTTCGAAAACAGCTAGTTGTTCCGTTCAACTAAGTGTTTGTTAGAATATTTTAATGCGATACGAACTTTAGCCTAATCAAATCGTAAATTTTTAATTTCTTCCTATTAACTTAGAATGATCGTAATCCCAGGTAGAATTTGGTTTTTAAGCATATTACCTATTCCTGATTTGTATTAGTCTAGGAATTTTGCTTGCTGATTTTTTTTTTTTTTTTTTTTGTAACAATTTGCTTCAAAATTTAAATTCTATCGCTTATTTGTTGTTCTATTTAAATTTTATCTATTAATTATTAAATAAAATATTATATTTATATTTTATTTTATGCTGCATTAATTTAGCAGCAAACAACAACAAAAGCACAAGAATTAAATGTGATAGAAAAAAATATATAATTTTTTTTTTAGTTTTTATTTAAAATGTAATGGTTTGGACAGGAGTGAGTTCGTTTAGTTTTGTTGTTAAATAGAACAATGTACTACCACCAGCAGCTGCGACTTTATGGTCATAAAGTTAATTGTTTTATGTTTATTTTTTTTTAATTTATAACAAAATATTTTTTATAAGCCTGTAGCTGCAATTATGTCTGTCTGTATTTATTTATTTACTTTTATGTGGCAAATTTGTATATACATCTTCACTGAAACAACAAGCGACTCCTATTTTGTCCCATTAAGTTTTAATTTATTTTCTAATGCCTGTTCTTTTTTTTTGTTGTATAATGTGCATACATATATTTTTTAATTAGACCAAAATAAGTTTTTTTTCTTAGCCATTTAGCAGTTAAATAAATATTTGTCATTATAATTATAATGGGAAATAAATAAGTGATAAAATTTTTTTTTTAAATTTATTTAATCTATATTAAATCACGTTATTATCTGCAGTTTATTTTAAATTAAATACAATAAGTATGTTTGTGTTTTTTTTGCGCTCAGTGTTTTTTTAAGGCTTTTGTTAATGCCGGAATTAAATTAATGAATTTTAATTATATTAAATTTGTAGGTGGTTGATTTTAATTACTTTAAATAATATTAATTTTAATATGCAGCAGTTGTAAAAGTGCAACAAAAAACAAATACAATTAAATGAATACAGTATTGTAGAGTTTTTGTAAATAGTCAAATGCTGCCTAAAGTGCCTTTTTATTGCGAATATGAGGGATTTGCAAAGCAATAAAATACTTAATTTTAAAAGGCTTTGATTTATTTTTTACAATGATGGAATAATTATTTAACGCTTCTTTTATAAAAACAAAATCATATTTCTATACAAGCAAATAAACCAGACAGACTTCTGTGGACTTTGAAATAACGGAAATAAAATATATTGCGTATGCCACGAAAACCTATTGAAGTGTTCGCTAGACAAACTATCCAATAGAATCCGCAGAAGAGACAGACTATCCCACACATGGCGCCGTTAAATTGAGGTGAATCGCAGTGGAAAAACTTGGAACTATATAAAAATACTAGCATCGAACGGAACCGATTGGAATATATTTTTTAGGGCTCTATACACCTAATAGGAATGACTAGAATATATATCCAGCCAAAAGGCTTGAGCGACACATTTTGGACTTATTTTTTTTACGAAAATTGATTATTTACAATCGCAAATAATCGATTTGGGCCAAAAAATTTTGTTCGAAAATTATGTAGTTTAAGGTTTTATTCGGCTGTTACGGCACGCTATATTAGGCCGTACCGCAATTAAAGGCTCAGTTAGCCTACTGTAATGTAATGTAACTGCAACATAGAAAACAGCTGATCGATATTTTTATATGAAAATTAGGTAACGTTACATTCTATCTCTATAAACATTTTCATGACTTTTCACATAACAGTTACAGTTATGTTACGTTATACTACAGTCGGCTAACTGAGCTTCAAGAGAGTGCCACAATTTATTTTTTTTTTTTGTTGAACGTATAGTTCTCATTTGTAAAGTTTTCCTGATATCTTCTTCGTTTGCAGTCAGATTTTAAAGTGTTGTATAACGATGTTTTTGTCTCGATGGAAGGCACACTGCCCTCAAATATCCTAGTCTAGCAGTGACCCACTATATTTCAATTCCAACAACCTTAATGTGAAACTGAAATGACAGATGCCTGCTTCGACAGACCAGATAAAAGTCTAAACTATTTAAAAATTAAAAGAGAAAGTAAAAATATATATCAATCGTCCCTTGTATTGATAGTTAAGCAAAGTCTAGGTAGGAACTCATCGGTACACTTCAACCTAACTAATAAATAAATACAGACAGACATAATTGCAGCTACAGGCTTATAAAATATATTTTGTTATAAATTAAAAAATAAAAAATAAACATAAAACAATTAACTTTATGGCCATAAAGTCGCAGCTGCTGGTGGTAGTACATTGTTCTATTTAACAACAAATCTAAAAGAACTCACTCCTGTCCAAACCATAACATTTTAAACAAAAACTAAAAAAAAATAATATATTTTTTTCTATCACATTTAATTCTTGTGCTTTTGTTGTTGTTTGCTGCTAAATTAATTCTTTGAAATAAAGCTAAGAAAATTCATAGACTTAGAGTAAAACTCTTAACTCTCTTAATGAGAATTACAGCATAAAAACATAATAAGTTTAAAAGTCGCGAACAAAAATCTGTACAAAACACGCAACTTTATTTGATTTTGCATCTATTTTTGGTGTTCAGTATACCAAAGGTGAAAAGCCACCCTATTGCATTCGCTGCGATGTCCGTCCCTCTGTCTATCTCTCACGGCCGGTTTTCTCGAGACCCGTAAAAGCTACGTAGCTGAAATTCTTCCAGAATAAGTAAAACTTTGGCACATATGACAGTAACAAATTTATGAGTGTTCCAAACCACGTTGCTTGGTTTGGAACACTCATGTCGAAATAATTACATATATACATTTACATTTTAATGAGCAAATATAAAATAAATCGCTAAAATGCAAAAAAATCACCAAAAGTAAAAAGTCGTGAAAAAATAAAACAAAAAAATCGCTAAAACTGAACAAAATTGCAAAAATAAAAAAAGATCCTCAAACCGAAAAAATCGTCAAAACAAAAAAAAATTTCGCCAAAAAAAAAAAAAAAAAAAAGACGCCAAAAACTATAAATATAAACGGCAAAGCGGA
Organism: Tachina grossa; assembly: GCA_949987645.1. Classification (NCBI taxonomy): domain Eukaryota; kingdom Metazoa; phylum Arthropoda; class Insecta; order Diptera; family Tachinidae; genus Tachina; species Tachina grossa. The sequence continues at coordinate 140,570,590 of OX465278.1, forward strand.
AAAAGCGCTAAAACTAAAAAACGCCAAAACAAATTTTTCTTATTAATATCCACATCAGGAAAGATGTTCGAATATATAGCTATAACTTTCGTATATTATTATATACTCGTACATATAAGCCCACAATTATGAAAGTGGTCTAAGTCACATATTTGTTGAGTCGAGATACATATTTAGCACAATACATTGGAACACATCAAAAAATATGTTTATAGCTATATATGTATATATTTTTATACCAGTCTCGAATAATATAAATTCATTTAATATTTATTAGATATTTATTGAAGTTCTTTTGAGATTTATTTAATATTTCCAAGCAAAATTGCACTCACTGTATTTCTTGTCATGCAACGGCTGCTAAAGAAAACGTAGAAAACTTATGCTGCATTTCCTCTTTATTAAGAATAGTTGATTGTTTTTCAACACAATAAGATTTCGTGTATGAGACTCTTATTGTTTTCCTGTGAATCCTTTGCATCTTAACTGTTGTTGTTCCGGTTTTGTTATTGTCTTTTGCAATCGAATTAAAGTGTTGACAGTGACACTCGTCGGTGGTAAACAATATGTTGTTGTATATTACAATCAGTCGCACTTTCATTCACTTCACATTCATTCAGTCACTCTTTGCCAACAATAAACCGAGTATGAATATAAAAAAACTTTATTTGCAACATGGTAATCAAAAAATAAAAAAAAATGTCAGTATGTGAAGGTATGATTGTATGAGTACTTGTACGTTTAATTGTGCATTATGACCATGTAGAAGTATGATAGTATTTATTTGTCTACAATAGTAACAAATATGAAGTGTAATTTCTAGTGACAGTTGTTCCTCATCATCATCATCATCACCAGCATCATTATTCTCATAGTCAGTAGTAGCTCAGCATAGACTAACATTAACATTAGCAGCAGTGGCAGTAGGTTAAGACAAGCACATCATCATCGAAGCCACCATCATTCTCCCATAATAATGATCATCACTTGTATTCATATTCTTCGTTAGTATGATGATGATGTTTATGATGCTGCTGCTTGCTGGTTGTTTTGGTTTTAGATAACTGCATGTCGTCTACCTCAGCACAATTTTAAAATTCATATGTTGGATGCATGTAGACAAACCTATTCAAGTTGTCAGAAACGTGCCTATCAGGCGCTTCATCAGCATGTGAATCTCATCGTCATCATAATCACCAGTTAGTTATTCTTGCAATGTAATGAATTGCATTGTAATGCTCGAATAAGTACGTGTATATATGTGTGCGTGTGCTTGTGTTGTGTGCAACAGCAGCTTTCTTCGTCGTCATGCAATTTTTTATTTGAAACAAAGTCACAGTGACAATCGAGAAACAATACAAAGTTTATTATAAACATGCCTACCAGTACGAACTAAATATTAGAGCAGTTCAAAGTTGTTGGCATTTTAACTAAATAAAATTTTCTTTCGCTTTTAAAAATGTTTTGATTTATTATTTAACTCGTAATGTTACGTTTCCTTTTAAATCTGTAAAACTGTCTGCATAATCACTCAGTTTGCTTGCAATATTTATATGCAATTTCTGTAGCCTACTTTTAGGAGCCGGTCTAATGTTTTCAAATTGTGCTTGAGCTTATGCATTTCTATTTTTATTATTCATTGTTTTCAAATTAGACAAATGATGAATTTTTTTAAGTAAGCAGTTTTATTACAAGTTTTTGTAAAAAAAATTCTTTAAGAAATCAAAATAAAGGAAATTGCAGGACTCTAGTGGAAAACCAGAAACCATAGCATACTTTTAGAGGCATTGGCTTAAAAATTGATTTTGAGAGTGGGAAGCAGGGGGCAAATTACAGCATTCGTTATCGAACGAATATTTATGCTATTTTAAGGAAATTTCAATTGATATCGAATGCTGTAATTTTGCTCTTAGCTTTTTGAGTAACCTTGTCAGAGATCTCAATGCAACGAATTGGATTTACTACTTGGGTACAATTCCAAGGTGGACACCGACGAGCAGAGTATTTATTTTTTAAAGGAATCCTCTAGATTATATTTGAATACCTGCATGAAGTGGGCAGTCACGCAAATCAAAAGTAACCAACCAAACAACTAGGAAGCAGATTAAAAATTATCGAATAAATCTCAAACAAAACTCTTAACTAAGAGAATTGACAGTGTAGCTTATTATTGATCTTTATGCAGACTGGTGTAAAATTCATGACAGAGCAGGAAGTGATTTTTATGGCATAATTCGAGAAGAGTACACAAAAGCCTTCGTGAGCGAGATAATAAAGCAGTCCTTCAGACTCTGCTAATGTCTATTAGCCCTTTGATAACCATAGGCAAATATTTCTCCAGAAATTTTTAGTTTATATATTTTTCCAGGCAACAGGTTGAAAAAATATGCCAAAGTGTATTTTATAGAATACTATTAAGGCAACAAGAATGTATTTAAGTGTTAGTTTCTATCTTAACCCATTTGTTCCCTACAAGGCTCATAATTTGGCGAGCATTAAGTGGCTTCTATGCAGTGTTATCATATGTGAAGATTTATCTTATTTTTAAAGTTTCTAGACACGTTAAAACGACAAAAAAGATTTTTTATCTTAAAATAAGATTTTTAAAAAATTTACTTTTGGTACTTTTAATATATTATAGAGGGATTTTTTGACCAAACTACTTACAAATTTTCTGATTTGCTTCATAATGATCTTACACATATTCTATACATTAAATATTTTGTGTTATTTTGCTTTATTTTTAATAGTTCACAAGAAAAAAATAAATTTTAACTCATTTCCATGCAATAAAATAACAAAAAAGATTTTTGCTCACAAAAAAAGTTTTTTTTTTTTGTTCGACTTGAAGATTTTTGAACAAATAAATATGGCAACACTGCTTCTACACTGAAAGGAAAATCATTCATTCAGAGAATGAAACGGTTTCATTAAATGTTCTGCATTATATTAATGAAACTTTTCATTAATACAATGAACAATTTCATTGTGTGCATGAAATCTTTCCATCTCTGCTCTTCATGTGTTCTTCATAGTTCATTGTATTAATGAAAATCGTTACATTGTTTAAACGAATTTTCCTTTTGGCGAATTTGAGGCAAATATAAATAAGTTCCAAAAATTTTATTTTCTTACTGTATTCAGTTTGTAAAACTTAAATAAATAAAAAGTTATTTTCTTAAAATATATTTTCTATTTATTACTTTTCCAATTATTTTAATTTCAAAGCAGTATGGTCATCATAAATGCAATGAAATCATTTCAGTTATATAATGTAATATTCTTCATTGTATAGCAGATATCTCTCTCTCTTTCTCTTTTTTTTATCCATTCACGTCCCTCACCACTATACAAACGCAAGAAGGTTGTGCCAAACATCTTATAAATATGCTTGTTTTGTCAAGATTTTTGTTTGATTCTTTTGAACTTATGTTTGTGTATTGTGATTCTCAACAACATATTAAGAGTTTTACTATAAACATGCCAGTTTTTCGGCTTACTTAAACATTATTTGGGTTGAACTCTACTGATAAGTTCCTTAAATCTTAAATGTTTTACGTTAATAAATACATACATATGCTTATATATTAAGTACATATGTAATAAATAAAATAAAAAAATCTATATATCTTTTATTAAGTAGGTGGCTTGGAAGGGATATGATTTCATGTTTTTAATAGCAAATTTTCATTATTTACTGCTTATATTTCATTATATATATGAAATTTTCTTTATATTAATGAATAAACTTCATTTATAGTATGTAAAATCTTCATTAAATCAATGAAACAACTACATTATATTCATGAAAAAGCTTCATTGAACTAATGAAATAGTTTCATTCTATTTATGATATAGCCGCCAAAATTAACTTCATAAATACAATGAATCATTCTTCATTGATCCAATGAAGGGCTTCATTAGCTGACTTTTAATGAAACATTTCATTAATACAATGAAGAATTTCATTGTCTGAATGAAGGTTTTCTTTTCAGTGTATGGTATGGGCTGAAGACTATACAAAAAAGCCTTCGCCTGCCGTTTCATAAGTCAGTTTTTCGGACTGTGCTTATGTCTACTAAACACTTTGACAACCATATATCAGCATGTTTGACCGGGAGTTCTTAGTTAAAATATTTGTCTAGGTAACACATATAGCAAATATGACTGTTTTATAGAAGATGATTGGGTCAACAATAACGTAGTTCAGTATAAGTCTCTATCATGCCCCACTTTTTCTCTATAAAGCTCAGAATTTGGCCAAACAATTATCTTAATGCTGAGGGCTGCTACGCGTTAAACAAAAAGCTCAAAGAGATTATAGTCAATTATATTTGAAAATCAGTATTTATCTATAAAAAAATATAATAGACAAATTTGAATAAACTCTAAGCTACGCAGCAAAAATAAAGACAAAAAAGAAGCTCTTCGGAGATGCGGAAAAGCGCATAGTGCATCTTCTCCGCCTTACCAGGATGCAATAACGTAAGCGAATGACGAAATTTAACACAAACACTGTGAAGTTGATCGGTTATTTATACTCAAATACTCAAATTTTTTATGGAGAATTCTCTCCCGCTTACCTGGATACAAATTTGAATGCGAATGAGATTTTTTTTCAATTTTTTTTATTGTGTATGAAAATAAATATGTCCTTCGGTGGGGTAGAGTTCTAGTTTATGATGCGAAGATCGTGGCATCGACTCTTGACTCAAATATAAAAGGCAATCTTTACATGTAAAAAGACATGAGTTTAATGTATCTGGGATGTGCAGATAGAAGCTCATACCTCCAGACTTACCAAGTGGGACATCACGAACAAAAATAATAGCATACCAAAGCGGGTTGTTAAGAGAGAGAGAGAGAGAGAAAGGGAGAGTCCAGCTCTCCATCCCTTATTTTATTCTTCGCTCAAGTGTTAAACTTACAAGATATTTAGGGCTATTATGAAGAAAATTCCGCGTGAAATTTTTCCCTGAAAACAATTCCAACTTATAGCAAATGATAGGGAAAACAAAAAATTCTAATTGGAAAATGGAGAAATTTCAAGCAGAATTTTATTCATGATAGCCCTGATAAATTATACAATTGTTAAACAATATTAATCAAGTCATCATTACTAACTCAAAAATATTACTTTTTGAGTTATGACCCTAGTGTAATAAAGGCTCGATATGGACAAGCTTTTAAGGACATTTTTCATGGGAACTCAAACTTTGGTGTTTAAGTGGAACAGAGAACAGAGAACAGAGAGAGAGAGAGAGAGAGAGTACAGAGTTTTTTTTACAGTAAATATGAAAACTTGTTTTAATTACAAACTGAAATCATCCATACGCATACGTTGTACACAACCACATTATTACACAAGTTTTAATTGCGGCGTGGTTTAAGGAATACGAATATACAAATGTAGTTTAGCCTTTAGGGGATAAATGTACGTAAGTCAAATTGGAAGACAGCAATATTGTTTTCAGCAAAGTATTAGTTTTAGTTAGAGCGAACGTTTTTGCAGGCAGGCATGTGTGTAATGAACTAATGAGGTCATTGCTTGACAATTGCATTTGGGGCGTATGCCACCATCATATTTACTTATTGTACAACATCGCAAAACTTTGCTATGACTTAAATATATGTATTATTAAAAAAACCCCCAAAGAACTGTTTACTATACAATCGTATGTATACCACTATAGTACATAGTCATATATGTAAATGTTAAATTAAATAGTACCAGCAAACAACGTAGTAGTAGACTGTAATAGTACATTTGAATAGTATATGTCGCATTTGGTTTATGGTTTTATTTCCGTTTCCGTATTTCTTAGCTATAATATAACAGATAATAATGAAAAAATTTCAACAAAAAAAAGCAACTTAACAAAATGTGAAACTGCAACACAAGCACTCATGGTTAAACACACACACACACACACACTCACACACACACACACATACACATGCTTATATAAATAATGCGCTCACTAGTGCAATGGTAGCCTGAAAGTAGGCAACGTTCATTTCAAATGAACATGCACACAATGCCAGTCAACAAAGTCATTAGATGTTGTTTTTTTTGTCTTTTGGGAAATTCATTCTTTCCAGTTTATTTATACAGTTTATTTTATTTTATTTTATTTTTTTTATATGCCTTGTGTCTCTATAATTTTGCTTTTTGTTTACTGTTATTATTATTATTGCATTGTTTTTCAAGATTTTCTTTCTACCCTAATTTTATTTACCCGCTTCTTTTTTTTTTTGCCATAAAATGGTAACACGCTTTAACGGTAGTTTTTGGATGTAGCAGTTTATTTTATTTTTTTTTTTTCACTAAATGGCATTCCATTGCACTTGCAAGTGCTGTATAAATAAATTTTTTTTATTGTACGTAATTTATGTGACAATATAAGATAAATTTTCATTGGAAAAAATTTTTATATTGCATTCTTTAATTTTTTTTTTTTTTGTAAATTAATTTTTGAGTCTTTTTGTTTTTTTTTTTTTTTTTGAATGATCCAAGCACTTTTGCAATAAATACGAAAATTTATAGTTTTTAATATAAAAATACAAATAAAAATAGTTAAAAGTGTTTGTCCTTGCAGTTTCCTTTTTTTTCTATTTGAAAATGATTATAAATATTTTTGTGTTTAAGACAAAAGAAAATATTTCAATTGTTTTTCAAATGCAAAAGATAAACTGTTTGTTTTATTTTTGGTTTTAATTATTTTTTAACGTCAGCATTTGCACAAAAAGAAAATGCTTATGTGTGAATACGTTTTATAAATCATTATTATAGAATATTTAAGCTTAAACATCTTGAAAAACATATTGTAAGTGTACATACCTGCTTTGATCTTTTTTGGTTTGTTGGCCATATTTTTGTAGGCTGAAATTGAAAGAGAAATTTTTTTTAATATCCCATTTAAATAAATTTTTAACGACAATTTAATAATTTATAAAAGGTAGAAGAAAACAACTTAATAAGTTAATTTATCAATTCATAAGCTTATCGTTAATAAAAGCGATATTTGTTTATGTGCTTGTGAACAGACGAATTTTGCGGTACCGTTATTTTATCGTATTCTTTTTTAATGTCAGAAAATTAAGCAAACATTCATTCATTTTATTTGATAGCCTAAAATTAAACCAGAGATGGGAGTTTTAATGTCACAGAAAATACATAATAAATTTTTTGCGATAAGCAATATTGATTAAAATAGTTTGAAAATTAAATTGAAATATTTTAAATATACACATGTATATATATAGCACAACATTGGTGTTGCTTGCCGTTTAAGCCAATAAATTATGAAATCACACGATTCAAATAAAATAATAATAGGTCAATTCATTTACTTTCTCAGCGGAAACTAGCAAAGAAAGCAGAAATTTTAAAAATTACTCTCCCAGATATAGAAAAGCAAATGAACACTTATGCTTAAATCGCTGTCAAATTAGCAAAGCCCACAATAAAATTTACGGTAGTAACTTCAAATAATTTCTAATCTTTGTTTTATTTTTTTGTGCTTATTTTCTTTGTAGTTTTGTTCACAAAATGTATGAAATTAATTAGAAATATGGTAAGATGTTTGAGAGAATAAGTATTTATATGTGAGAGTATAAGATAAAACGCTGTCAAAATAAAATAGATTCTATCTCTCGATTGCTTTCTGGGGCTAGTTTTTTGTGTCATTTTATATAGAAAATCACCCTTATTCTATTTGTCGTCGGCAACATAACACGACGTCCTTTTTAATGTTTTTTAGCAAATCGGTATTCCCGTAGATAGTATTGCCATTTATCGATGACTGTCAGCATATGTTTGGTATTCTGAAAGAAGCATTGATGTTGATGTTGCCGTTCAGTTTGTCGTCAGTGTTTTTGATGTCGTGTTCTGTTGTGTGCATGCCTCAACGAACTTGAAAAATAATTTAAATGGTAAAAAAGTGAAATATAAGTAGATATAAAAATGTACATATTTATTTGAAAAAATTTCTTAAATAAAGTGAAAAATATAATATGAAAAAAATTTTAATTACCAACTCCAACCAATTTGAAAAGCTTGTGGAAAAGTTAGAAAAGTCCTTCTTTTGCTAGAGGATTCCGCAGGGGTGGTGTTCCTAATAATTTCAAGGTGCAGTGGGAAAGTGTTCCTGCACTAAATTCTCTCGGTCCACCAATTGAACTAGTGGTGGATGGCAAAATGTAAGGTAAATAGTGTGTTGGGAAAGTATATATAGGTCTGGCGGGACTTGAGTTTTAAATTAAAAAAAGGTTGCAAACAACAAAAGCAAACCAACTGCAGGCGGGGTATATAAACAATTAGCACTGAGTACCTTTGGAGGAAGCTCCAAGCTCCAATAAACGTTGATCTGATACCTTTTGTTTCAAAAGTTAGGCTCTATTGTATCCATTACATTCCTAAGTGATGTTTTGTTCAGCCGAAAATATTTTTAAAATATTAAAAAGATGAAGATTACCCATTATTTTCCAAAAAAATAGCAGAATTTATCACCTACTTTTCCTTGGGTAACTGGCAAATGCATGACTTTTGTTTGAGAAATATTATTTTCACTATTAATTTTTTTTATTTTCATCGTCCCAATTTTTTAATTTATTTACAAAGCTTTTACTTATTCAAAAATACTTTTACCAAAAATAGTAAACAAAATGAACCAGCTGACTCAAATATTGGATATGTGTATTGTATTTATCGATAAACAGGCAACGTCGTCATAACACTATTAGGGAATACAAATTTAGCATTGATGTTGTGTTAAATTGATGTTGTTTCAAAATTGACGACGATGTTGCCGACGCCAAATAGACTAAGGGTGAATATGTTTGCGCCGCACTTCTGTTTGATCATTTACTTGTAAGATATTGCAAGAAAATTTAATTCATATCGGAACCATGTATGGAAATCATGATACAATTGTACATTTTCTGATGTATTTTATTTGATAATGTTTTAAATTAATTTTTTTTTTTTCAAATTGACATTTAGAGTCAATTTCACCAACTCTTTTTAAATATCAATTCATATTTAAAACAAATTTTTCCGTGCAAAAATTAATGAAAATCCACATTTAAATATCAATTGATATTTAAATAGAGTTGGCGAAATTGGCCCTTAATATGTAATACTTTACACAGTTTCATGTATTATTTAATATTTTTATTAATTTTTCATAATTTTTTGATTTTATTCCATTAACAAAAAAAAAATGCGACTTTCCATCTCTGATCAGATGTTATAAGCAAACATAATTCCTTTACAATAAAATTGATGGTCACAGCTGCTCAAATTGCAAATTAAATTGCCATATAAATGGATAGGTGTGGATAGGTGAATTTGAAAGCAATATATTTTTCAAATTTAAAAAGTTCGATTGTGTTAGTAAAAAAAGTTTGATTGTATTTATTAAGATTTGAATGGAATTGAAAAGCAAAAATTTAACGTTTGGCCCCCAAGTTAATGAAAGAAAAACAATAAAAAACATGCTTTCTTTTTCTATACGTACATATACGTATATTTTTCAAATAATGAAATGAGAATATTTAAGATTTTCTTTTTCAGATATTTTTCAAATAATTAATTTGAAAACAAAACACTGAACTGCTGTCTGGATAATTCTTACAAGTAAAAATTTAACTAATAATAATTTGTAAAAATTTTTTTGGCTTTAAATTTTTTTTCTCTCTTTTGACGCTCTCTCCTTGCAAACTTTTTGAGTTAATGAACTATTACCAGTAACAATTGTTACAAATTCGTAACAATTTTTAGTAAGTGAACAAATCTAATAATAACAACAATACTCGAAATATATATAATATTTAATTCATTGAATTATATTGCAAAATTTTTAAATTATAACTGGAGGTAAATCGCGGCACTCGTTATCGAACGAAATTGCGAAATATTTCCATATGAACTATATTTAAATATTTCGTAATTACGTTCGATAACGAGTGACGCGATTTGCATCCTGACTTTTTGTCATTGGGATTTTTTTCAGTAGCTGTTAATAAAGCGGTGATTTCTTTTTTAATTTACTCCAAAATTTAAATTTTTTTTTTCTTTAGTGATAAGATACAGGGTGGGCCAAAAGAAACCAAGGGGTGTAAAAGTTTAATAACTTTTTTGTTTATTAATTTTTTTTTATTTTTTCTTTCAGATTATATAGACAACACTTGGAGAATTTATAATGGAGAGGTTCACAACTGAACAGAGAACCAGAACAATAGAATTTTATTATTTAAACCAGAGATCAATTATTTTAACGCAAAGAGCATATCGTTGACATTTTAACGTCAGCATTTCGCCCTCTGAAGCGATGATTCGTTGCTTAGTTAATCGTCATCACCAACATGGCAGCCTAAGACATTTGCCTCGAACCGGTAGACCACGTTTAAGTCGCACTGCGGAAAATATAGAACGAGTACAGCAAAGTGTTAACGAAGCACCAGAAACATCTGGCAGAAGGCGTTCTGCTCAGCTAGAAATGTCTCGTACGTCACTACGGCGCATTTAAAAAAAAAAGATTTACAGTTATACCCATATAAGGTGCAATTGGTCCAAGAATTAAAACTCGCAGATCATCGGCAACGTCTAAATTTTGCAGTTAAATTTCAAGAGTTGGCCAGAAATGAAATCAACTTTATTGAAAATTTGATTATGAGTGATGAAGCTCATTTTCATTTGAATGGCTTTGTTAATAAGCAGAATTGTAGGTTCTGGGGTTCTCAAAATCCAAGAGCCATTCATCAACGCCAATTGCACCCCATCAGGTGTACAGTATGGTGTGGGATCACATCTGAAAATGTCATTGGGCCCTACTTAGACTTGGGTCGAACTCGTTCACTAGTTCATTTTTGCCACAAACCAATGATCAAACCCATTTAAATTACATGGGTTTGATCACTGGTTTGTGGCAAAAATGAACTAGTGAACGAGTTCGACCCAAGTCTAGCCCTACTTCTTCGAGAATGAAGATGGAAGTGCTGTAACCGTAAATGGAGAGCGGTATCGGTTTATGATAGAAAATTGTTTACGTCCTGCTCTTGAAAACAGACCTGGTATGTGGTTTCAGCAGGACGGAGCCACTGCCCATACTGCCCGAGACACAATGGCACTTTTAAGTCAAATTTTTGGAGAACGAATAATTTCTCGAAATTCGGAAATTATTTGGCCAGCGCGATCGCCAGATTTGACAGCACCCGACTATTTTCTTTGGGGTTTTTTGAAGAAGCGAGTGTTTGTGAACAAGCCAGAGACAATCCTTGAACTCAAGGCAAACATTGTTGCAGAAATTCGAACGCTACAGCCACAAGTTTTGAAAGATGTTATTGAAAATGCTCTAAAAAGAGCCCATCAGTGCGAAGCTGAAAACGGTGGTCATTTAAGAGACATCAGTTTTCATAGTTAGTGTAAAAAAATTTCCATTTTGTACATTATATAATCTGAAAGAAAAAATAAAAAAAGTTAATAAACAAAAAAGTTATTAAACTTTTACACCCCTTGGTTTCTTTTGGCCCACCCTGTAGTAAGTTTGTTACTGTTTGCTTAATTTTTGTATTAATCAATTCATACTGAGATATTTATTTACAACTGCAACATTTAAAAAAAAATAAGAGCAACTAGAATACACAACAATGTAAAACATATTAAAAACGAAAAGGCAAGCATTTTATTTAAAGCATCAACACCATCCTCATCATCATCATCCTCATCCTCATCCTCACCATCATCATCATCATCATTATCTTCATCATCATGCACTTTTTTCTGATTTAATAATTATAACAAATTTATATTAAAAAAAAAATTAACATTAAATATTAATACACTTTGATGTGGAGATCATAAGGCGACAATCTCTTGAGCATTTTTGTGCGTAAACGTTCACTATAAAAAATACAAGCTCTGTGAGAACAATATTTTAAAAGATTTTCTTGCACTCGCACTTGAAGTAAAAAATAAAACAAACAAAAAATTGTCTTGAGCTATTCAAAGGTTTTTTCTTCCTTTTCTTATCGCTTTAATTTAGAAGAAACTTTAATTCTCTGAACAATTTTCAAAGCAATCAATCTTGTTAACATAATCATAGTGGCGCCACAAAGTCTACATATATGGCACACGAGCATGAGTCGCACAAAATTTAAAAAAAAAATAAATAAAAAATTATGTACGAATATATATAGTCAATGCTTGCCGCATATGAAAGCCACTTAAGTTGAAATTTTTAGTGCATTTAGGTTTTTGTTTTACACACAAACCAACATACACACACATCACGGCCACACTCATTGAAATATTTATGCTCAAAGAAAAAAAATCATTGTCAATTTATCTTTCTTTTCAAGTTTCCTTCTTATTGCTGCTTGCTGCTGCTGGTTTCCTTACAGACTTAACATACTTGGTCAATGAGGTGTCAGAAAGGCGTAACTGTAACCTTTGCGGTATTAATACTCGTACTCGTACTTTGGAAAGGAAATAAAGCCAGCCAAAGCACAGGGAAAGAAATATGTTTTTATGTGGCTTTTGGGAATTTTGGTTCATAACTTAAAGCGTTAAGCAGACAATATTAATTTTATATATATATATATATATTTTTTTTTACTTTCGTATGCACCATGAGTGAGCACTAAGCGTGAGAAGCATTTAAAAGAAAGAAGTTGTAATTCGTGCGGCTACAGGCATAATACTAAAATATTTTTCTAGACGTAACCCAATAAACAATTTTGCTTGAAATCAAGTATAAAAATATTTTTGTTCAAATTAAGCATTAAATTTTTAAGGGTGGAATTATTGCACTTCATTTCATTGCACTTCATTTTAATAGCATTCTAAAGTCAAAAAGAAATTTAAATTCAATTGGAGCAATTCACTTGTAATACAGTTCAATTTATGTCTATTATACCATAGATTTCAAGCATTGTCCCAAATCACACTGTGCAAGTCTTATTGCTAAGCTGATTAGTTTCAGGGAGAGGGAGACGAGGGGAACAGCAACGTTTCTTTTCCCCGCGTCTCTCTCTCTCCTAATAAACTAATCAGCTTAGCAATAAGACTTGCATAGTGTAAATAGGGTCATTTTAATTCAGTTTAATTTAAGCTTTGAATGAAAGTTCAATTGATTCTCAAATTACAATTAAATTAAAGTCTATTTCAAGCTTAAAAAAATGTTAATTAGTCCTTGTTTACACCATGCAAGTCTTATTGTTAAGCATATAAGTTTGTGGGAGAGAGATACGAGGGGCACAGAAACGTTTCTTTTCACCTCGTGTCTTTCTCCTAACAAACTAATCAGCTTAGCAATAAGAATTGTGTAGTGTAAACTAGGACTTATTTGTAACTCTTAAGTATACAACGCAACAACTTTCATTTTACTCTCCTTTGGTTTTTAAAAATTCCCCTTTTTTTAAATCCCCCGCGTATCTGTTTATCTGTAAGGATGTACGAGTCCACGTACAGACCAAACGGCTGGACAGATTTTGATTTAGTTTTTATGTTTGAAAGGTGACTTGATCAAGAGTGTTCTTAGCCCTTTAGGAGATATCACATATTTCTAGATATATCGGGGGTTTTTTAAATTTTTAATTTTTGTTGTATTTATTTCTTTTAAAAAGTTTTCAACTGTGGAAGAACACTCGAACTATACTTTAATATATAGCAACTTTGTAATTAATTTTATTTACAGGCCCTTATTATGAGCAACTTTCGATCTTCGACTGTAGTCGAAAGTACTGGTCGGGCGAATTTTCATTTGGTATTATGACGAGCATTCGACAAAAAATTTCCTTATTGTGAATATCACTCAAAGTGATTGTTAAAATTTTCAACAACTATACATAAAAAATAAAAAGCAGTCGTTAATAAAAATTTTTTTTCATCGAAAGCTAAATTCTGTTCGATAGAAAATTCGTTGGCCAACGAAATTTTCGATGCTCATAATATGAATTAAACATTCGATTTTCGATGAAATATATAGTTGGCAAGGCGTAAACATGAACATATCGTTATTTTAAAAGAAAGAGAGAAATCTTAAAAAAAAAATTATTTAAGTGACCTAAGTACATACACAGAAAAAAAACAATTTTAGTTCTCAGTAATCAAATTCATTGAATCCCTTAAATAGTTTTTTTTAATTCATATAACAATCTTGTAAAAATTTAAATTTAACAGAGTTCGGCTGAGAGAATTTTTTATTTGAGTATGTTGGTGTTTATCTTGTACTGTTATGCTCCTGTTGTTGTTTATTTTGAATGATCGTGTTGTATACATGTAAATGCCACCAAGTAGCCGACAATCATCATGGCCTGTCTCTGCGCTATATACATTGTTGCCAGTTTGTCATTTTCACTGCCAGATCTGGCATTTTCATTAGTTAAAAAGCATTAAAAATTCAAAAAATTCTGCTAAATGCTTTCTGGCATTATTTGTTGAAAATAAAAAATTTTAATTTGTTAAAAGAATTCTTCTTTATAGAGGATATTTTCACATAAATGTACAGGTAATTCAGGGTAAAGTTTCCCTAATGATCTGCACTAACAACAGTGAAATGAGCATATGCTCCAGCTAACCCCTCAATAATCAATTTCAATATATTTTTAATAAAAAAATATTTTACTGAACAAGCCAAATAATGATTTGGGATTTATTAGTGTGTCAAAAATTTTAAACGTAATTGTAACATTTCCAAAAAACACCAATTATTTACTATTTTATGTTTGTATGTGCTATAAAAATACCTGTAAATGCTAATAAGTATGTATAAACATGAAACTCAAAGCTATTTCAATATTTTTTCTACATATAAATCTGGCATTATACTTTTCTTCTGTAGAAGATTTTAGCAGAATTTTTTGACCGATTTAGCATTCTCTCATTACCATTTTCTGGCAACACTGTCTATATAGTTTTTTTTTCGAACAAATGCGACCAAAAATACACACTCTGACATCTGCATTTGAGGTAAACAGCTTTAAAAGCTTTTAAATTTATTCTTGTTTCTTTGCAAAGTGAGAGCAAGCATTGTTCTCAGCGATATCTGATTGGGTGTTGTGCTCTCTCGTGCTCTCGTCGGTGTGAAAGCACAAAAGCTCTTTTCTACAATTTTGCACATTGTTCATATGGCTTGGTCATAGCTGAAACAAACATTTCCGGAAAAAAATTTCTGTATGAAGTTTCTTTATTTTTGAAAATATTTGTGGGGACATGTGTTTCGATCAGCGTGATTGTTTGACCGACTAAAGTGGCAAATTGCCACTTTTTCGACTGCGTTTCCACTTTTTCGACTGGGTGAGTTATATAAAAATACATTAAAAATAAAAATTTTAGTGTAGTTTCTCGTTTTTTTTTAATTTTTCTCTTTTTTTTTTTTTTTGATAAATCCCCTATTTGGTGCCACTTTTTGAAAAATGTCATCGGCCACCCTGGTTTCGATGTAATACCCAATAATAAATTTCAAATGCGATTTTGCATTTTTTGTTTGTTACGTGGTTTTGCATTTCAGCTGACGATATGTATGTTTTTTTTTACTTCAAAATATGTATTTTCAAACTTAAAAAGTACATGGAAGAACAATCTTGAATTGAACTTTATTTACAGTTAAACTTCAAGTGCTTGAATGCTTATTGAGATATACAACATTTTCTATAGATTAATATCGTAGCCTTAAATACAAACGGACGTAATTACACTTTTATATTTTTTTTACAGTGTTCTTGAAAATTTTCTTAGAAATTTACTTGTAGTATGGACACTCATATATTTTTAACCATTTATTTCCTTTTTAAAAAAATATATGCATTCCTAATTACGTCCGTTTGAATTTCGTTAATAAAGTCGTCATCAGGCTTGTCAGATTTTTTTCAACCTATTTCGCCAATTGATTTTAAAAATCGCCAAAAGTCGCCAAAAATCAGTTTTATTTAGTTTTTCTTAGTAAATATTTGATAATAAATTTGTGTTTATATAAAACTTTTTTTAATATAAATTTTTATAAAATGTCATATAAATATTTATCGGAAAATCGCCAAAACAGGAAATAAAATCGGCAAAAATTATTTCTTGTAAATTTTTCTCAACCAAATTCAATACGCATTATTGACTACAATTAATTTAAGAAACATTATCAAAATCAAATTGTTTTAATTTCTTACAGACGAGTTTTGGTAGGATTTATTTTTGAAACTACTCCTTCAACAAACTAATTCTCCTGAATTAGAAAAATTTGTAAGTTCAATATTTTTTTTTTAAATAGCCATAATAATTGCCAACAAATTTATTTATAGAAAAATTGCCACGTTTGGCGAGAAATTGCCATATCTGACAGCCCTGGGGGCAAATTACGGCACTCGTTATTGAACGAAATTACGAAATATTTCCATATAAACTATATTGAAATATTTCGTAATTTCGTTCGATAACGAGTGCCGTAATTTGCCCCCTGGTCGTCATTTTTGATCGAAGTGGTTGAAATATTTGCGTGAACATGTAGTTTGATAAAGTGAACCATAATCAATCAAAAACTCGATTTCGAATTATTGTGTAGTTACTTCCGTTTGCATTTAAGGTGACGATATGTACATACATTCAAACTGAATATGTTTGTTCATTTGCTAAAATATTTTATTGATTGGAAAGATTTACACAGACAAAAATTTTCTCCTATTAACACTTTTAAACGAAAAAAATATAAAAATAATCTATTAAAAATTCAATTGTCTACATTTAAATTTTTAATTAATCAAAGTTTTAAACAAAAGTTTTATCGACTCAAATGAATTTTTAATTAAAATTTAAAAAAAAAATTAAATAATTGACTCAATTAATTTTTTTTCAATTAAACGAGTTAATAGTTGATATTTGGGTATGTTCTGCATTCCACGTGAAAATAAAACGAGTGGAATTGCCATAAAATTGTTATTGGAAATATGTAATTATAATAACAATCCTATGGCAATTCCACTCATTTTAATTTCACGTGGAATGCAGAACATACCCGATTATGTTTTGCGATATATCGAAAATAATAAAAAATTTTAATACATATGTACATATACATATTTTTCAATATTTTATTTTTATTTAGTACGTGTTTTATTTTAAAAAAATTATTTTTTACAATGAATACGAATTAAAAAAATATTTGTAAGCTTTTTTGAATACTGGCTAAAGTCTATGGATGTATTGGTTAGCAGCTGGAAGTGCTAAGCTATCAACAAACAAATTTTTTTAATATATACATAAATTAATATTTGATCTAATATCTAAGGCTTAAAATATATTTACTTAATTAAAAAAGGCAAAAAAAAAAACACACAGTTAATTGGAAAGATTATGAGTTCAAAGATAGTAACAAACCTAAATAAACAATCACGGGATTCACAATATCGTGCCATAGCTGCGAAAAAAGCTTGAGCGACATGATTTTCGAACTTAATTTTTTGACTACGAGTAAAATCGTTCATTTGCGATCGTTAATAATCGATTTTCGTCAAAAAACGCGCTGCAAAAATATGCCGGTTAAGTTTTTTTTTTTTGCGGTTATGGCTGCATATACCTTGTCCAAATTGGCAAGCAGTAGTATATATATTTTTTTTTTTTTGTAATTTAAGCAAATACACTGGCACATACTCGTACATATGTACGCCCATACATCATTAGGTGAACAATTAACAATAGCCTTCAATAATTTGTCTCACAAAACATAAGTAGCTGCAACTTTGGCCACATACAGCTAATGCAGTAGTCATTGATACAAAAACTCTTATCATTTATTTATTTTGCAAATTGAGTTTTTCTTTCAAATGTCGACTAGACTTGGGTCGAACTCGTTCACTAGTTCATATTTGCCACAAACCAATGATCAAACCCATGTAATTTAAATGGGTTTGATCATTGGTTTGTGGCAAAAATGAACTAGTGAACGAGTTCGACCCAAGTCTAATGTCGACAGATAAATCAGTGTCAGAGTAGTGGAGTGTGTTTGCCAAAGCACTCAATCGCAAGCACAGTCTCTCAAGAAATTCTAAGCAAAAGGAATGAAAATTATTTAATAATTAAAAAATAAAAAAAATTTTTAGTTTGTTTTGTTTGCATTTAAAAATGAAAACAATTTAAATATATTAAAAAAATGCAAAAATAATATTAATTAAATATTAGTTATTAAATTTATTAATAAATTCATAATTAATAATGGGTCACTAATGTAATATTTTTAAAGATAAGAAATTACTATAATTATCAATATTAAAATAATAAACATTTCAAAAAGGAATCATCTAGATTCTACTTGAATGTCTGCGCATAGTAGGTAGCCACGTAAACCAATCAAAGCTTTAGCAAGAAAACTTTGTTGTGGACGAACCAGATTTATGAAAAATTACTTTTGAAAAGATTGTATGTACACAGAACAAAAATTTTTTAGCAATAAACAAGTTTAATTGGAAAAAAAAAACAAAAATCAATCAAAACTGTAATTGAGTGAATTAAACTTTTGTTTTACAATTTAATTTAATTAAAAGTTTAATTGACTCAATAAATTTTTAATTCCTTATATTCAACTAAACGTTTTTATTGCAGGAAAACTTTTTTCTGTGCAGTTTATTGAAGCAGCTCCTAAAAGAAATTGAAATAAGCCTATGTGATTAAAAAAAAGTTAAAAACCATATTAAATAAAAAAGTTGGCAGCAACCCATATTTTCCGAGTTATGGGTCTTTGCATACGAAACTTTGAAGTCTCCAAAATCGAGTTTTTTTAAATAGCTTATCTGGCAGAAAATTTAAAAAATTAAATAAAAAATTTACCTGCGGCTCATAATTCTCGATTTATGGAACTTTAAGGGTTTGATAGAAAATTATCATTATCCATTTCTTTCTGATTGCAACGTGTCAATATTTGTATGAACTAAGTGCTGTGCGGAAAGTCATTAGTAGGTAACATCATTTCGTGAAATAGAATGGTAAAAAAAATTACTAATCCTTAAGACCGGCTATCCCAAAATTCTTTAGTCAGCAACGCCGTTTCGGGAAATATTATGGCGAAGAAAATCATTACAGTGAGATTACACGAGACATAAGTTTGGAAATTTTTGTGTTGGCAATTGTCAAAATCTGTTGGTAACACAAAAAATTACTGTGTAAACCGTAAAGGCTTAGTTAGCCGACTGTAATGTAAAGTAACTACAACGTAGGAAACAGCTGATCGATATTTTTATATGAAAAGTGGGTTACATTACATTCCATCTCTATAACCATTTTCATTACTTTTCACATAACAATATCGATCAGCTGTTTCCTACTGTTGCAGTTACTTTACATTACAGTCGGCTAACTGAGCCTTAAATGTTAGTGTTCGAACACAAGTCTGAGCAATTATGTTAGGACACAAGCTGTCAAATTTACCTTTTTTCGTAGAAAATAATGGCGGGAAACTAGTAATAATAAGTTCATTACAAAAAAAATAAATAAAAAATCAAGCAGAAGCTCAAAATATATGCTCTGTGGCAGAAGTATTAAAAAATCAAAGCTTAAAACGCGCACTTTGTGTGCATAGGAGAACTTAAATTTTAAGTTTTAACATTATACGTCTAGCCACCCCTTAAAATAATTTTGAATACAAACTTTTTTGTGACGTCATTCTGCCGACGTTATTGCTTATGTTCAGAAATAAAAATTGCTCGTCTATTCGTCCTTTTAGGCTCGACCGAAGGCCGGCTATTCCCAGAATCTTTAGTTAGCAGCGTAGTTTTGAAAAAAAACCTTGGAGTGAAAAAACTTCTGAAAACTTTATTTTTTTTTATTTTTATTTTTGTATTTTTTTCTTCTTATTTTTCAATCTTCTATCAGATAAGCTATTTAATTTTTTTTTTGGAGATTTTTCGCACTTTCCTACGAAAAGTTCAGAGCCCCATAACTTTTTTATCTAATTTTATTTTTTATTATTTTTCAATTTTCTATTAGATAAGCTATTTATAACTATTTTTGCTGATTTTTCGCAGTTTCCTATGAAAAGTTCAGAGCCCGTTAATTCAAAAAAAAAAAAAAAAAAATAAAAAATAAAAATAAAAATATTGGTCGCCGCGAACTTTTTTATTTAATTTTTTTCTTATTTTTTAAATTTTCTATCACATATGCCCCTTTTTATTTTTTTATTTTTTAAGCTGCTTCACTAAACTGCTTTTGATCCAAACTTTATTTAATTTCTACGAAATTGGTGCCTTTTATAGTGCCACGAAAATATCACGAGATTAGCAAGGTACCTCTTTTTTTTTCTTTGGCAGCATAAAATCAAAACTTTTTTATACAAGGATTCAAAATATATTGTAGTTATTTTAATTATATGCTTAATTTACAAAATATTTAAAGCTTAGAAGAAGTTTTGAACATGAACGAACACATTTTTATTTTTTTCACAACAATACAACAATTATAAATTTTATTCAAAATTTTAGTTTGTTTTTTTTAAGGTTTTTCAATTTTTTATAATAAATGGTCTTCATTTAATTTTATTTTTTTTTATTCCTTGCTAAAAAAAATATTTAAATAATTACAGCCTTATTTTTAAAATTTATTAAGGCTTTATAAAGGATTTTTAGCACAAATTTTCATACTAACTTTTTCTTAGAAAGCCTTTATAAAGCCTTAATAAGTTTTATAAATAAGGCTGTTAGTATTAAATAACATTACTAAAATTTGCTTAAATTTTCTTAACACACTGTATAAGAAGACCCCTTCATACTAAACTGTTCAACAAGTTGTTCAATCGAATTTAAGTTAATTAGCACACCATGAAACTAAACAAAAAAAGGGGGTGTATCTCTTAGAATCTTGTTCATTTATTTCAATTGCGTACTTTACATTTTTGTTTACTTTTTCAGTTATGTACTTGTGCTGTGTGTTGCTCTTTTTTTGTGTGTTTCTTCGAACAAAAATCTTTTCGTGTTATCAACGAAGTTGTTGCTGATTTGATACATGTTCGTTGCAATAGTAGACATTTTTGTATTCAAATATTAATTTTATTTTATTTAATTTTTTTTCACGTACATATGATTTTTTTTGTGTAACTTAAAAAAACTGGCTGAATCTTTGCACTTTGTTGACGTAATTATGCCGAAAATAACAAATTTTCTAAACAAGTAAAAAATGTTTATAAAATTTTGTTTTTGCTTTTTATTCTATTTTTGCAATTATTCTTGAGAGTTGGTTGGATATTACCATATTTGTGCATATGAATTATGTCATTTAAGTGTATCTACATATGTATGTTTTTGTGTAGGTTGTCTGGATGATTTTTTGTTTTGTCTGATAATTAGGTGCAAAGTTTTTTTAAATTGGAGCACAGCTCTGCTAAAGGTTTATGTTGTCATATGTGACTACATAGAAAAAATATTTCAAAGATTTTTTTTTCTAAAACCTGTTTTGTTAAATATAAAAAAATTAGTCAAGAAAATTCTGTATTTGATTCAAGCACATGGCTTATCAAAATTGTAAGCAAGCATTAAACTGTTTATATTACAAACAAGAAGTTGTTGAAAAATATTTAATAACAATTATCACATAAAATTAAATTTGTTTTGATTTTTTAAATTTCTTTATTGACTGAAAAAAAAAACATCTTTTCAGTAAAATTTCATAATTTCTTTTTTAACAATTGGGTAGTAACTGTCCCATTTTTTTTTTAAAGAATCGGTATTTCTTCTTTTTTTCTGTGTATTTTATGAAGTTTTTCTAATTAAAAGGCGAAAATAGGATTAAGGCTGCTGATTCTGATAGAGTAGAGAAACTTCGAAATTTTTTGGAGTTTAATTTCCCGCCGCACAGTGGTTCCTTTTTGGGGGTTGCGTAGCTAAAATCTGTAACTTTTGATCTAGAAAATAGTTTTGAGTTTTGTAAAAAACCGATTGCAGACAAGAAATCAAGGATTACTACGACATATCAACATTGAAAATCGCACGATGGGGTATATTGTAAAAAAATTTCCAAAGTTGATTTTATTTTTGGATTTCCAAGAAAACAGAAATTAAATTTTTTTTTTGTTTTTATGTTTTTTTGAGCTGTTTTGATGGAATTGTTCATAATGCGCAAAAGAAATTAATTTTTTTCGTCTTGCAAATATAAGCTTTTTTGAGATTTTTTTGAGATTAAAGTTTAAAAATTATTTTTTTTTAGTTAATTTTAATTATTATTATTAATTATTAATTAATTATTATTGTTATTATTTTTTTTTATTTTTACTTCCAAGTAATACTTGTTTTATTTTTTACATAAAAAACATATTTGACATTTAAACCAAAAAATAAAAAACAAATTTTGTTTAATTTTATTGGAAAAACTTTAAAAAATGCATATTCCGAAATGTAGTAGTTAAAGTATTTTGTAAATATTTTGCAGGCTGGCAGGTATTAGAAGCTAAAATTTTTAGGACGAATAAGTGAGACATATAGCAATATACCTGTGCTAATATCTAAGTGGAGGGGAGTGGCGGCAAAATTGTAGGTCCACCTTAAAATCTAATTCTTAAAATTTAAAGATAGATCGAAAAATTGGTTGAAATTTTTTTTTTATTAAACCACATTGATAAAATAAATTAACACAGTTTTATTTGCAATAAAATCACATTTGTTAAAAATATATAATATGTAAGTATGACTCTTATACTTTTAAAGTTATAGGTCTTCAAAACTTTAGTTGTTATAAGTCAACTTTTTTGTTTACACATATATAGCTACTTTATGCAAGGATATTTCCTAAAGAAAAATAAAATCTATTGCTGAACGTAGTAAAATATGTAAATTTGGACATATTTTAATTGAAAAAAAGAGAAAAAACATTACGTCTCAAACACTTCAAATTTTGAATTTATCTACGCTCTTACACTAGTAGGAACCATTGTGCGCCGTTGTGACGAATGGGCATCGAGAACCATGTGGATCTTGTATTTGAGGTAAAGAATGAGTTCGTGAGACTTGTGTAAAGTAATATGGAGAACATTTTTGAGTAGTGATCTAACTTGTTAATTCATTCTACGATTTTATTCTCAATTTTCCTTCAGATTTATGAATTCACCCAGGCTCGACTAAAGTACAGACTTCTTTTACTCGTAAATTTGTTTTATTTTTTCATTCATATTTGATAGAAAATTAAATAATGTTCGAACAACTTCTTAAGAAAGTATAAAAATTTTTTTTCAAGTTTGGTTTTTTTTCGCATTTGTTTAGTTTGTTTTCGTACTCTGTTTAAAACATAATAATAATAAAATATTAAAAAAAAAATTATACTAATAAAGTAAATAATAAAAAAGAAAACCAGCATTCTTCAAATAAAAGTATTCATGCATTTCTAATATTATTGTGCAATATTATTGTGCAATATTACTGCGCAATATTTTTGATATGGTACAATAAAATTGCCTGTATTTGTATATTATATTAATTTATGGCAGAATATATTGCATTAAATCAAAAGTCTTTTCATTTATGTATATTGCGCAACAAAAAATATGTTGTAATGTATGTCGTCCCATAACCGCCAAACAAAGGCTTAAGCGACATAATATTCGCTTAATTTTTTGTTACGAAAATCGATTCTTTACGATTGTAGAACAGATATTAAAAAAACATGTCGCTTAAGCTTTTATTGGCGGTTGGGGGCCGATGTCTGTGTAGTTTTTGTTAACTTTTAGATATCGAGCCGTAAACGCCAAAAAAGCTTAACCCGCATATTTCTTGGACCTCGTTACGATTTTGTTCAAAAAATGAAGTTCGCAAATTATGTCGTTTAAGCTATTTTGGCGATAATGACATGATATATTGTAATAAAAATTATTGAGTAGTGTGAAGCGAAACGACAATAATAATATCAATACAGTACTCAATAATATTGCGTAGTCTATGAGTACTTCAAAGCTTAGATGTTTTGCTTTTATTAAAAAAAGTAAAGTTAGCTAAAATGCAAAAAGGCGCAAGTAACAAAAATATAATTTTACAGCAGAAACAAAAAACAAACAAAAAAATTGAACAAATTAGTAGTTAAGTGCCTTTGTTTTTTGTTAACTAAAGCATCATTTTTGGTCACAGAAGTATAAAATTTTGTCGAGACATGTAGTTTAATGGCGTTCATAATAATCAATCAAAATATGGATTTTAAACTTTTTGTTAGTTGTTAATTACGCCTTTTTGCTTTTTAACTAACAATATAGAACCTGGACATTTTGTAATTATAGTGACTCTTAGATGAGAATTGTGCAGATCTTTAATTTACAAACATACAAAATATTTTTTATTCGAAGCATTAATTATTGAAAACATTTTTTCATTGCAGGTGCTTGATCAATTACACCGACTTTTTTCTAACGCCTACTTCAAATGTCTGCAAACGTATTTTGTTCCTGTAGGGGTAAGTCTCAAATTAAATACAAATATTGACGAAGTTTTCAAAAAAATTTTAAAATTAATATCAGTTTACGTAGCAAAAAGTGACAAAAAAAAAATACGAAATGAATGACTTAAAGTGTTTATCTATTTCTGCAACACAGATGGTCGACTTCAATAGAAACTTAATACTTCTTAGTGATTTTCATACACATTTTGTAGACGATTCGACTGCATGGCTTATGGAAACTGGGCGAAACATACAAAACATTACGGCAAAATGGCATTGTTGATGCATTGACAATATTAGATTTAGTTTATTTCTTTTAGCTTTTTCCCTTCAGTTCGAATGCCTGTAATGTCTGCCACACCTACCTTCACTTCATAGGCTTGCAAAATTTTAGAATGATGTTGACGTTCGTTGATGATGCAGAATGTTTCTTTCTCTCTCTTTTCTCTCTTTTTGTGAAATAAAATAAATTTCTAAGGGTTTTTTATTTACAATTTATTGAGTTTTCACAGCGGTGTGGTTGTGTGGTAAGTTGCTAAGAGTTCGAAACGTCAATAGCTCAATTGTGAAGATATGCCGGCATTTTTCTGTGCCGCCAAGCACATTATCAGCAACCCTGACGCCTTAGTTAGGCAGAGATTGTTTGTTAACATCAGCTATTTAACATGAATTTTTAATGAAATTTAATGTTTTTTATTATTAACTATTTATTTGTTTTATTATTTAACTACAAAAAAAAAATACATATTGCCACCTAAAATTCAAAAGGCCGTAACAATCAAAAAATCAAAATATACTTTTTGATTGATTATGATGTGATTCCTTAAAATACCAATTTTATTCATTATTCAATTTGGCACCTAACAAATAAATAGTCTTAAATTTATAAGGTTTTTTGCTTCGCCTGTAAAAGAGTAAAAAGTGCACTTACGGGCTTTTGGATTTTAGTTAATGGTATATTTATTTCAATATTTTTTTTATTATTTAACGCTTGTCAAAATTCATTCAAACTTAAAAAATATATTTATTGTTGGCAGAGCACATTTTTGAGAAATTTTGTTGCTGCTAAGCAGCAAATCAGTGGACTTGTTCGGATTGCGTTGCTTAAAGCCGTTTCAGACTATAATACAAGTATTAATACTTTGGTGAAAAATGCAACTCTGACATGTTGAGTTGTTATTGTTTTTTGAAATTTTTTAAACAGAAATTAGATCAGGCAAATATTTTCGTCAAAAGTATTAATACTTGTATTATAGTCTGAAACCGCCTTTAGCAGCAACGAAATCCATCTAAACGTTCTAACTAAACAACAAATAAATTTTTTATAAACTTTTTTTGAAATTATGTGGGTTAATAAATTGGGTTTCTTTTTTTAACAGGCCCCTTTTAAACCACTGTTAGTTTTGCCTTTTAATTTGCTTGTCCTAGATTTTATAAAATTTATAGCAAGCATACCACAATCTGCAGTAGAATATATTAAGATTTTCTTTGCTTGTGGAATATTTTTTTTTTAATATTTTTTATGTAAACATAATTTTATTTCACTTCCAGGCTGGAAGGACATTTAATATTTTAGTTCAACAATTTTCTTGGCATTTTTCCTTAAAATAATTATGCTTTTTTTTGTTTTTTGTTGGCTTGTCCTTGTTTTCACATACAACTTATTGTTCTTTTAAGCATAAAAATATAAACAAACAAACCGCTAACCAACTTTACAAATGACTGCTGCTGCCGTTGCAGGGTTAACAAGAGAACAAAAAAAAATTTTTTCTTTGTTTTAAGAAATTTTGAGAGATTTTTTTATAAATAATGGCGTATGCATAATGGTACACTCAGAGAAAAAACTGATTAAATTCAATAAAAACTATACTGAGTTAATAAGAAGACTTGACGAAAGTCGATTCATGTTGAAATTTCTTATTTCGATATGGAAAAATATTAGTTGACAGTATTTGTTTATTAATTTTATTTATTTTAAAGTACTTCAGTATACTTTTTTCTATTTTAGGGAAAATTATTGAATTAATGTGACTTGTTCTTATATTTAAGTTGCAGCTTTTCCCTGAGTGCAAACGTATGTAGATGTGGCATTTTGTTAATGCTAATGTCAACTTAAGAGTATAAAAAAGCTTAACAAATTTCAAGTTATGGGAAGCAAATAAAATCCCCATAATATCCAAAGGATTAGCGAACCTGTTACCTGTCTGATATTTAGCAATACATTACAAAGGAAATGCTGCTATATTTTTTAAGCGGAATTGTTAAAAAGTTGATTTCGGCAATTTTTGTCTTTTTGATATTCAATTAAGCTTTTCTTACAACTATTTAAATAAATTCCATTTGTATCTTAACACTTTTCGGCAATTAATTTCTCAATTCTGTATAATTTGAATGATGGTTAAAAAAATAATTTTTATTAATTTTTTTTTTTAATTTGCATTTACATTAGTCAGATTTCGCATTTAATGATGAAATGAAAAACTCTAGAGATTTTTTAGGGTAGGACTCCCTCATCACAAGTGACTTATGTAAAATTTATACACTCTTTCAGCTAAAATCATAGGCAATAAGTATAAAAATACTTTGAGTATTTATTCGGCTACCCATGAGTACATACAGTTGCATTTCACTAGCACATAGTTTAAGCATCAGTGCTGCCAGAAAATTTAATTGGTAAAACGCTGAAAAGGTAACGGTTTTCAACTGATTACATCACAGGGATGGACAGGTGCGACTTAATCATTCTCGGCTGTACTAAAAACGTTTCTAAGTAAATATTTACCAAAAATACATTTATCACTTTGCAATGTTATTTGAAAAAATAAACAATTTAACGAAACATTAATTATTAATTTAAAGAACATGTAAAAAGGGGTCGAAAAATTAAAAAATTAAAAGAAATTAGTTCCTTAACAAATATTTCCTCACATACTTGCTCCAAGATTTTGGGAATAATATATGATGACAACTCTAAATCTTTATTCAACATATTTTTTGGAATTAATTTTGCTCTAAACATTTTTCATATTTGTACATATATAAAATAACAATTATGCAGGTTTGTACTAAATTTGTATACTTGCCTTAGTGTCAGAAGTTGCTTGCACACTTTACTTTTAAATTTTGTAGAGTAAGAGTAAAATGCATGCATGGACATTTAGTTTCCCTTTAACCTTTAACAAATTAGTTTGGCAAAGGCTACAAAAACAAAACCATGAATTAAGGAATAAAAAATATATATGCATATGTATAACCTTAGAAAGCAAAGAAAACCGCCACCAAATTTAAGAGTCAAGCTGTCACAAGAGACAGCTTTTGCCAAAATGTTGTTTTGTTTAATTTTTGATGCTGTTGTTTTCCACCCTTCACATCAAGTCCTTCTTGTTTAAGAAGGACATAGTCAAAATATCTTCCTTGATTTATTGCACTGTCCCATTTCCTTTTGCTACAAAAATATTTAATAGTTGAAGACATGAAACTAAAGCCAAATGGAAGCACAAGCAATTGGGGTCATTGTTGTGATATAATTGCACCAAAAATTGTCTAAATTTCATTTTAGATAAATTTTAATCAAAACAGTAAAAGTCACAAGACACAGAAAAACCATTAAAGTACTGGGTAGTATTCAAAAATAATGGGCTTCCGGCTTTGAGGATTAAGGAAGTTTGTACAATTTAGATGTTAGGTTAGATTTTGGAGATAAACTCTTTTAACTCTTATTCCTTTTCTTTTATAAATGTAAATAATTTATATCTTGCATCCCCAGAAAAAAATTTAACCACTATCTTAATTTTAATTAATATATAAAACTATTAAAAGCAACTCCCATTAGCTCTGGTCTGAGGAGTACGGTCGAATCCGCTTTAGCACAACACGCTTTACTGAAAAAAATCGGATTATTGAAAGCGATACAAATCCCGACACTGATTTTAAACGCAGCTAGTCTTATTCACTTCGCCTTAGCGAAACATCGCTTTACTGAAAATATCGTATTTCTGAAAACCAAAATCAAGCCCACAACTACGTTTTGTATGAAACTTACTTCGTTTTAGTGAAAAAATAAACAATGAAAAATTTATTTATTAGAAATCGATTGCATAACTTAAGGCTGAAAAAATTGTGTATGTTTTGTCTGTTAAAAAATGAAATGGCAAAATGTATTTGTCCTTTTCGCTTTTACGTACTTTATTGTATTTTTCTATTATATTATCAATGCAATTGGCTAGAAATTTACTGATTTTAAGCAATACGCTTAATTGTAACAAATTTCAATAATCCGAACTAAGTTTGAGAGAAAAAATCGGATAACTGAAAAATTGGGTTTTGATTATTTCCAGTAAAGCAGAGTCGACTATACTATCTTAAATTTAGTGCATCAGCCTTGAAAAATTAGTGGACTTTTTGCTAAATGTGAATTAGAGATAAGCATCGCTCATGTGTTTTGCAATAATTGTGCATAATAACACTCGATCATACATTAATAAATTGAAAGTGCATGAATGTAAATACAAGTTTTGCATCATTAGTTTTTGAATGAAATATAATTTAGAATATCTGGAAAATCAAAAATCCTGAAGTTAATACAAAAAAGTTACGTACTCATACCAATTCGTTCTCATACTTGCGTATACCTGTGCATACCTTATGTCATACCTTTATGTATGAAATATTTAGCTGCAAAGTAACAAAAGCTTAAATTCTTCATTTGGATTTTTTTAATAAACTTTCTTAACGAGAGGCATTATCCATTGGCTTTTGATACCTAAAAATTTCCTAAGAGTACAAAGAGTCAAAAAACACTGTGTCTAGCGACATTGAAAAACTAAAAATATTACCAGTAGTGATGAGCGATAACGTGATTTTTTAATAATGTTGCTCCTTGTGAACGTGATTTCTAAATCACTGTTCTTTTAAACTGTGACTGTGATCACAGTTTAGCAATATTTTGTTTGTAGCAGTTCTGTTATTTTGAGAAAATCTAATAAGAAGAGCAGCAGTGAAATTAAAAAGTGACTGTGATCACGGTTTAATACATTTCAGCTCTTTTGCTTTAAAAGTATTTATTAGTATTGGTGTTTTGATAAATACTAATAAGAAGAGCAGCAAGCACAAGCAATTATCAATCAACCCCATCCAAACATTGAGAATTGTCGTATAACAGGCAGAGAGACAATAAAATTGCAAATATAAAAATGTGAGCTGTACATAGTTGCCAGAAAAGACGATTTGACACGATTCTACGATTTTTTCTTGACAAAAGCTGAATGTGTAAAAAAAAATTAATGTGGTAGCTTTATTTACTGTAAAGTAAGCATACAAGAACATTCACAGTTTGTATGAAAGAACTACATTTCCAAAACCTGTTACTTGATAAATTCAGTCACAGTTGTGATATGTGATTTTTCAATCGCTGTGAAAAAGTAACAGGTTTCGAAAAATCACTCAACTCTAATTACCACTGCATTGAAAATACAAGCAGAAAATCTTATCATTATCTTATTATATCTTATTATTTATTACAAACAGACATACATGCATATGAAATAAATATGAATAAATTTAAAAAGAAATTTAAGATTTAAAGTTGGTCCGTGCGACATAGCAAAAGTAAAATAAAAA
The DNA here is from genome assembly GCA_949987645.1 of Tachina grossa. NCBI lineage: Eukaryota > Metazoa > Arthropoda > Insecta > Diptera > Tachinidae > Tachina > Tachina grossa. The sequence continues at coordinate 140,600,597 of OX465278.1, forward strand.
ATTTTTCTCAAGCGAATTTTTATTTATAATGCTCGTGGGAGAAAAGCGAAAATTGAAAAAACAGGCCCAGAATTGTGATTTGTGATTGGGCTGATTTCATTTAAGATGAGAAAAACCGCAAAAAAAATGTAATGCCAGAAAAAAGTGGGATAAATATATCTGGCAAAAAGGAAAAAGTGCTTAAGTCAAGATAAGCTGATTTTAAGTTAATGGTACCACCGTAATCTGCATAATCGTAAGTACCCCTGGTGAAAATCTCAATTAATGTGTGTGATTTTTCCAGAAGTTATAGCACTATGACTTGCGACTTATCATTCTTAGACTTTCAATCTCATTTGGAGTAATAGCTTAATTTAGGTTACACTTTGGTATATTTCAACTTAAATATATTACTTATAGTGTGTAGAATAAAATCTGTTTAAAACAATAAAGGTTGACAGAGAATTTTCCAATTTAACTGTAAAAGAAATAAATTTCTGAAAATCGACTTGAACGCTTAAAAGTGCTCTACTGCAAAACAGTAAAATATAGCTTAAGCACTTTTTCCTTATTGCCACAGATTGACTTTATACCATCTGATCAGACTGAAAATCATTCCATGCTACATATATAATTTAGACTAAAAATGGAAAAAAGTAGGAGGCATTCTATCTATAGACCAGTTGCAGTTCAAGAAGTTTAAGAAGAACTGCCTTTTTTTATAGAAAAAAAAATACTGTTACTCGGTTTATTGAAATTTTTTTTTATTTTCGTTTTAGTTTAATACTCATAACACTTTATTTATACTAAAGATTGTTCTTGTCTTGTGTTATTATGTTAAAATAAATATGTACGTTGAATATTTATGTACGTACATATAAAGAAGGTCGAATAATTTGGAATAATTTTTATACAATATTTTTGCTAATTTGAACATTTTTATAACTAAGCTCGTTTGTTTATAAATTTTTAAAGAGCGCAAGAGGAAATGTCACGTGCGACTGTGATTAACAATTAAGTAAAAAAAATATATAAGTCATTTTGTTATAAAATCACAAATATTTTAAAAAGGCATCAGTGCAAAATATTTACAAATTAGTGGCAATAAAATATGAAATCAGAGTTTTAATCGCTGACAGAGAATATGTGTATATCCTTTATTTTGTCACATGCGAATGCCTTGGTGTTTTGCAATCATCATTCTTAGAGCTAATTCAGAGCTGTAATTTACTTACATATAAATTTTATTTAAGCAGAAGGTATTTTTTTCTTGAATTAATAACAAATTTATAAAAATATTTCTCGCTGGCGGCTTTGTGTCCAAAGCTGAAATAAAAAGATCGAATAAATTATTATGCTAGTTATACAAACATATGTACGTTATGTACGTTATTCAATATAAAAATCAATTTTAATTTTGAATTTTTTCATTTGAAAATTTGATCGTCAGTTACGTTTGACATTCTTCTTTATATCCTGGTTATTAAAGTACTAAATTTTGTTTTAAAACTATTTCTATACAAAATTCAGTATAACTGCTCTATCCATAATTCGAACAAGAATCAAGTAACATATATTGATAAAATCTCTGCGATCCACAAATCTAAACCCAATTGAATATTTATGGGAGGAAGTGGACTAAAGAGTTCCAAAGAGTTAAATTTCCAATACAACTAAGTAAAAAGCAGCATTAAGGGAAGATTGGCTTAACATTGGAGAACATTTAACACAAAAAAATCAAATTGAAGTTTGAATTGTATGGAATTTTAAATGACTGCAAAAATTTATTATTTATTTAAGGATACCAAAAGCACTGATTCAAATGTCAGTTAAACTTATGAAAAATGCATAAGCGACTTCAAAAAATTCTTTTGGCGCATGTTTCTATAAACAAAACATTTGATTTCATTAAAAATTTATATTAAATAGCTGATGTTAACAAACAATATCTGCCCAAGTAGATAGAAATGAGTGCTAATGAGCTGCGTGGCGGCACAGAAAAATGCCGGAATTTCCCAAAGCTAAAGTCTAGTTAAATGTTACTTGTCATTTTTAGTAAATCACATTAATTAATGAAAAATATTTTATGCTCTAAGAATTGAAAATATTGAACTTAAACCCGATTTAGAAATTATTAGTGATTAAAATTCATTCTAGTTCAATTAGATTTAAATATGTATCTCGAAACTTTAATTTTCCTGCGCAAGTTAAGAGCAGCAATTTAAAGCGAGAATTTTTCTCTCCTCAATATTAACAGCATAATTTATAAAAATTTTGAAGGCTTTATAAAGGCTTTTTTAAGAAATTTTTTTAATGAAAAATTTTTTTAAAACCGCTTTATAAAGCCTTAATAAGTTTTATAAATAAGGCTGTAAGTAAATATATTAAAATTTTATATTTTTTTTTTATTTAATAATATTATTAAGGCCAGCAGCAACTATTTAAATCTTTTATTCGATATATAAATGTACACATTTAATAGCTGTCAACTTAAGTTTTCCTGATAGGCGCCACGTTTATTTATAAAAGTTCCCTCAAATGAAAAAAATATAAAATAAAATAAGATAATCTGCCATCAGTACAATGTGTTAACAACCTCCATTCTTTATTGAGATATTGACATTTCAAACTTTCCACACACTGACAGCGCTATGAAAACTCTATAAATTTTGTAAATAAAAAACCGTTAGAAATGTATTTTATTTCAAAAAAAAGAGAGGAGAGAGAGGGAGAGAGAAAAAAATCATGCTGAATCATCAATGTGTAATGACTGTCAACATTATTCTAAAACTTTACGTGCCTATAAAGCGGAAGTAGGCGTGGCAGATATTGCAGCCATTCGATGTGAAGGCGAGCGCAAAAAGAAATAAACTAAATCAAATATTGCCAAAAATAACGTCAATGCACCGATAATGCCGTTTGCTTTATGTGTTTTGCCCGGTTTTATTGAGAAATTTTTTTTGAAGCTTTGGCCCTTTAAATAAATTTTTTTTTTTTTTGGTTGGCATTCAGTGTTGCTGAACACACACACTTCTGTACACATGGGTACACTTTTTTTTCATAGAGTGTTTTCAATAGCTGTTTTTCCTTTTCACATACATTTGGAAAAAAGTTATGACCAAATGTTTGTAGAAAGCCAGCGTAATAAATGCATATATTGCACATATTCGTATACCAAGAAATAAAGTTTTATTTTTTAATTCTGTGCTGAATTTTACCTTGAAATTAATATAAAAAAAAAATTGTTTATGCACAAAACTCCGTTTATATACAAGACCATACAATAAAATCTGTAGGAAAAGTGTATTTAAGCCGAAATAGTAATAATAATAATAATAATACACATTTATAGAAAGTCCTTCAAAGTCCCAACTATGGGTAAACAAGAACTTTGTTTACACAGAAAATGTTCATGTGAATAGTAAAATTTAAAACTCTAAAAAAGTCAATTTAATATTCAAGGAATGTACTGAGTTATTACATATATTATGGGCTTCATGTCTTTAATATTGTGTAATTAAATATATTAAGAGAAGTAACACTCAGGCGTTACCTTTTTTAGGAAAGGAATAGTTATAGATAAGTCAGGTGGTGAAGGAAGTGATAGAGGAAAGCTTTATTCTTTTACAACTCTGCTTTTTGCACGTTTTTAATAATGCAGTGTTGCAGCGCCTCTGGTGTCGATGAGGTGTATTAAATTTACAAAGCTGTGCTTAGTTTACTTATTATTTTACTTCGCCGATGATTCTGCTACATAATATCGATAAAGGAGGGCGCTCTGATGTTACATTAGGATTATTATCCGATGAAGCCGGTGTGGTTCAGTAACCAGTGCTATGCCTTCATCATTTGAACTTTTCTACAGTAATTGATACAAAATAACACTAATGCACGTCAGAAAAATGTGTGTTGTTGGTCTTTAATGACTTCAGGAGACCGGGCTCAAAGCCAATACTTTCGGATTTGTAATCACCGTGCTAACTACTTGAGCTAACGCCAAGATCAATATCCAAGATCATATCATTTTATAACTTCTAAAAACATTAACCGACACATTTTTGGACCTCGTTTTTTTTTTAACGGAAATTGATTATTTACGATTGCTAGTAATTGATTTAGTCACAAAATTAAGTTAAAAAATTGTGTCGCTTATGCTTTTTTTGATCGTAGTTTCTTATAATAGTAAGATATCAAATTAGAGGCAGAGCTTTGTAGTAAAACACGAGAGTGTAATAAAATACATTTTTCTTTAACAAAAGTTGTCTGTGACGATACTTTCCTTATAGAAAGTTTTACTGTGACCGTCACAGCATACTTTTCTTATAAAAAAAGTGCCTTAGCCTTGACATTTTGGTCCATTATTAGAAATTAGTATATTTTCAAATAAAAAGAGCTTCTAGTTTTCTTAGCAGATGTTTATTCTTTCAGCACGAATTATTTTTATTTTGTTTTTTTTTTAATATTAAAATTATTATTATATTTTTTTGTGTTGGCTCTTTAATCTTAAATATAAACAAACATTCAACAACTCAACTCTTATCTCTAGAGTGCAATATAAAAATACCTTTCATATAAATATTGTTGCTATTTACTCTAGACATATAACTTTTCTTATTTCAAATATTTATAGAAACATTTAAATGGAAAAAGGTGTTTAAAAAGCACTTTCGTTCAGCGATAAAATATTGTGAGTACAGAATAAAGTATAATTTTTCCCTGAATACAAATAATATGTAAAATAAAATAAATTGGTTTTTTTCGTATTAAAAAACCAACCCACATTTAGACAAGACCATAATTGTATGAATAAAAAAAATGCTTTCAGAGATGAAGTCATAGAGTGTGAGAGAGATGGGCAAGTGAGTAGTTTTTAAAGCATGTTGAATAAATTTATATTGCTCTTAGATTTCAGGCAGCTGTTTGTTTTTCTCTGAAGAAATTTGTTATTAAATTAATATTTATTATTCATAGCTAGATTTGGAAATTTATTTATTTCAGAATTTACTTTGTTACTTAAATGTTTTTAAAAGAAGTTAAAAAATATTTTCGTTTTTTTTTGCCAAAAATAACAAATTTAAAAAATTATTTTTGCTCTAATATTCGGAAACATAACAAATTAAACGTCTCCGTGAGAATGCGTGAGCGTGAGTGAAAAAAATAATTACTTTTCTGCAACAATTCTTTTTAAAAATTTTCGAAAATTTTGATTTACTATCTAAATGTCTAAAAACGGAGTGATTAAAAATTGACATACGTGAGAGGGAGCGAACAATATTTTTGCTATAATATAAAATGAATAACATAGAAAAGAAATTCTTTTAAAAATTTTCTAAAATTTTGATTTACTGTCACTTTATCAAGTGTTTTCAAATAAAGATTGTGTATAGTAAAGGTTTTCATAATAAAAATGCATTTCAAAAAATTTAAAACTACGTCGTATTACTACGTACTACGTATTATTATTATTAGATAAAAGTTGTCACGCGTGAGAATACGTGAGCGTGAGTGAATTTTTTTTTGCTTTAATTTAAAAACAATAACAGAGAACCCAAAATATTTCTTTTATTTTTGACAATTTCGATTAACTGTTACTTTATCAAGTGCTTTGCGTGGGATTTTATATGACCATTGAGTGTAGTAAGGGTTGCCATAGTTGCCATAATAAAAATGTATTCACGAAAATTTAAAATCATGTCGAAGGTTAGTGTATGATTATTATTAGTTAAAAGTTGTCACGCGTCAGAGTACATGAGCGTGAGTGAAAAAGTTTTTTTCTTCTTTAATATAAAATGAATAACAAGGAACCCAAAATATTTATTTTTTATTTTTGACAATTTACTGTCACTTTATCCAGTGTTTTGCGTGTCATTTTATCTTACCATGGAGTGTAATAATAAAATAATAAAAATTTATTAAAAAGAAATTAAAATCATGTCGAAGGGTTAGTCTATTATTATTATTATTAGTCAAAGGTTGTCACGCGTGAGAGTACGTGAGCGTGAGTGATAATTTTTTTTTTGTGAGATTGATTGATAAAAAAAGAGGGAAAATGCTCTAGTTCGATTCCAAGAAATTATATTAATCTATCCTGGCGTTGGGCTGTAATTAATTGAGAACACAAAATGGATAAGATTTCCTATAGTGCGCTGCACTGGACGGAAACAGGTGATAATTTTAATTTATCACATTGCAACTGTAGCGACCCGGAAAAATTTATATATCATACGCTTGTTATTTGCATTCATTCCTCGCCTAGTTGACCAAATTTGTTGCGTAGTGACGTGTCACTTAGTTCAGTTGCCGCTTAGTACTTCATGCAAATAAATTCCCCTTTATCGTGGTTTTTGAATATAGGCTTCGAGTAAGACGTTTTTGTAATAGATTAAATATGACTTCAACAGTTTTTGTTTAATCTAGGGTCCAACGTATTGTATTCGAAGTCGAAATAATTGCTTAATTCACAAAACCTCTTGTATCTCTGTATCGATTGTATTATCATATCAAATACAAGAGTGTAACATTTGTTGTATGAAATTTTCATATAAAAATGAAATACACTATTACACTTTTATTTCATATGTTTTTAAAATGTTGTATTCAAAGAGCGGCTCTCTGAGAGAATTGGTATGTAGCTTGTTCTTCTTTTTTCATTAAGAATACGTAATACATTAATACACAACACAGAGGGTCTTCACAATTAAAAAACCAAAAGTGTATTTGATACAGAAATACACGATAAAGATTGTTGTGAATTAAGCAAATATTCTAGGTACTATGTCTTATTGTATTGTCCATTAAGATCTCACTTTTATCTTTATTTGATGTTTTCTTAAATTTATTTTTAATATTTTTTAACTAACTTACCCTAAATTTTTTATATGCTTTTGCTTATGCAGGCTTAAGCTATTGAATACGATCATTTCTTAACTCACGCGTGAGTACACATGATCCACTTTAAATAAGCTCATATCTTTTAGAAAATACCAACACAAAAAACACACACACACACACGGAGCATTCATTGCGGCTACGGAGACGGCTAATTTAAAGCAGTAGACAACAATTTTATCAAACTTGTCACGTCCATTGAATTAATTGCCTACTTTTAACGCAACAGAACCTCTGTCACTCCTCAAAGATTTTTGACAACAAACTTCAGTCTACGACAGCATATTTACATGAATTTCGTCTCTATATACATATATGGAAATATTCCACGTTTATAGAGATTTTGAAAGAAAACAAATGCAAATACAAGTGGGGGTGTGTGAATTGTATACAAAGATAAGACAAGAAACTAAAGAATTTTTTTCTTTCAAAAAAGCACCAAATTTAGATATGAAAAATAACTACACATTGTGAAACTTGCCGATTTGGATTTCTTCACGTTTAAGTAATGTTGAGATTTCTATTTGTTACTTCGAATAAAGAATTTTATAACAACGTACGAGTAGTTGTTGTTGCATTAAATACAATAAAAGTGTGTAATAACAAAATGAAATGAAAGGTTATCGAACTTGTGTATATGTGAAGCGTTTATTTTGAAAGTAGCATAAGGCAATTTATTACAAAAAAAGCTAGTAATTTGCCTAGATTATAAAGATTTTTAAACCTATAAATATGACGAGTTGACAAAACGATATCAAAATAATCTATATCTTAATGTGGATTAAATTCGAAACAACTTTTAAAAATATAAATTTGTTTCATCAGTTTTTAAATCTCTAATAGTATTGCACTTGACTTCTTTGCAATAAATGCATTATATTATAGAAGAGATATTGAGTCGTATAACTTAATTAACCCCTGTTTGTGTAAGACACTGACGTTAGAAATCTTGGTGTTTTTGTAATAGATTAAAGGTAACTTGTACAACTTTTCTTTAATGTATTACAGAGACATCAAGATTTGCATCGTCAACTTCTTACACAAACACGCTGTAAGTCTCTATGAGTAGTAGGTGCAATGCAAAAAAAGTTATTCCAAAAATGTGAAATTGGTTGTTAATTATAATTATTAAATTTTGTAGCATGAGCTTAGTCAGTTTGCTAAAAATTTGACATTGGTTACACGTCATTGTAAACATTTTTTCTATAATGAAAATTTATCTTTCAATTGTTTAATTTGATTAATAAATAATTCAATTATGCGAGATTATTTGCTTAAAATTTGATAGTGAAGAAAAAACAATATTTAAAAATTGTAATTCGTGACTTCTCTTTTTGTATGGATTTTGTTATGGTAGTTTCTTATATCTGATTTTGGTATTTTTGTTATAAGTTTTAAGCTCTTAAGAATAAGACTAAAACTTAATTAAGTAGAAAAATTAAAAATTTGATGAAGAACCGTATATAGAAAATAAGCAAACGGTAAAGGGAACTGTAATTCGTGACTTATCTATTTTTATGTATTTTATTGTGCTAATATCAAATATTTTTTTTTGCGTTATAATATTTGGGCTCTTAAGAAGAAGAAGAAGACAAAACTAAATTTACCCGAGCAGAGATCCAAAAATGTTAGAGAGAAAAAAATAGAACCATAAGAATTACGATATGCAGAATATGAGTAAAGGGCAAGGGAAAAGAAATTACTCTTAAAAAACTTGTTTTATTTATTTATAATTATTTTGGCTTTGATTTAAAGGACTTCTAAGCGTTCTAAAGTAAGGTAACGAATGACAAAAATATTAGGCAATGATATGGTAAACAAAAAACAATCACGTTTCCAAAATCTTCAGACAACTGATCATTTATTATATATTTTAAAATAATAAAATTCATATATTGAAATTCTTTTACTCAAATGAATTTTTTTCTTTGGCCATTTAAATAATTATGAGCATCTGACTTAATAAAACATTCCATAATCAATTTCACAAACTGTAATTCTTTTGGACTTTAAAGCTGAAATGTTTCTTGCTTAAAAAAATTTAGTCCTAATAAAAATAATAAAAAAAAACATATGAAAAATTATTTCCTTTTAAACACTTTTCACAAACAAGCACACGGAAAGCGATAGTTAAGCTTTCTGCAAATGCTAATGGGTAAGGGGAAGAGATACCTTAACAATTTTATTACTTTATCGCTTACGTTTTTAGCAATAAAGAATATAATAAAAAATATATAGTTTAAATGCTGGTGGCTACAATTTTGCCATATAACTAAAGTCGTTTTCATACATATATTTAATATACAAGAGCAGCTGAATGTGTGGCAAAAAGAAAACCTGGAATATACACTAAGAGAAAAAAATTATGCATAATTATTCACAGTATGAATTAAGAGTTAAGTTTTTTTTTTCATATTATATTTTTTTTTTTATTTTAACACTAAAAACATTTACGTTGTTGGCAAAAAAAAAATTAATATCTAATCGGCTTTTGAAACCATTAAAAACCAACAAAACTGCAGCATTAATATTTTTATTGAATGCTGTGCCTCTAATAAGAAATATGAGAACTTTCCGAGTCGAAAAATTGTTATTATCCTGTGAAACACAGGTGGAGTTAGAAAAATAAAATATATTTTTTGCAAGTTTATTCAAGTTTTCGTATGAATAACCCTGTGTAAAATAGGACAATCAATATAATTATTTAATTTTACTCCATGCCAAAAATTCCCCATAAGTTACAGAAATGAGGCACTGGTGTGATTTTTTGCAGTCTTTTTACTCATGGAATAAACATAGGTTTAGTTGCAATGTCAATCAAAAATATTTTTTTTTTAACAATCACTTAATTGATAAATAAATCCAGAAACTAATTTTTTCTGTGTAATTTATTAATTAATTCTACTAAGTTTTAACATTTTTATCCCATTTTTCCCAAAATTAATATTTTACTGGTTCAGTAAAATATTTTTTTTTGAAATTAAATTATTGAGTTAAAAAAAAATAAATTTTTCTAAGTGTATTAGGTTTATATTGCCACAGTCATACGGTTGAAACTTTAACAATCAATATGTTTGTACGTATTTACAAACAAACATACATACACACTCGTATACATACACACATATAAAAATTTATTTGAGTACTTGCGAAGGTATAACTGTTAAATTAATATTGGATAGGTGTAGGCAAAATTTGGAGGAGTACAAAATGTAATCTTTAAACACATTTTTTAAAGAACGCAGCAAAAACGACAACAACTAAAATGTATAGACTACGTGAGCTAAAATCACACGCATGAGTATAAAAATACTCTGACTCTGCTAGTCGGCTATATATACTTGTGATGCACGAATATTCGTATTCGTGTTCGAATTGTCGAATATTCGGCCATTTTCAGGCGAATACGAATACGAATATTTTTCCAAAGAAATTAAATAAATAAATGCATAAATCCTAAACGAAATTTAAATAAATGACTAAAAATTTTAGTTTGTGCAAATACATTAATTTTTTATAGAAATTTGTGTTTGTATCATTTTCAAATATTATTTAATGACGATCATTAAAATTTTGGGTACTTTTTATTAACTTTAAAGTACGCCAACAAGAGTGTGAAGTCCGTTTTTATAACAATTTTTTTATGTTTCATATTGCATATAATATTCGTATTCGTATTCGCGAATATCAAAAATTGACATTCGTTACATCACTAATACATACCTACATGTGTATATACAGGACTAATTTATTTACACATATATATAAAACATGTTTTCAAGCAGCCACATACAGACATTTTCCACTCCATTTTATATACAAATGTATATACACGGTGACGATTGATGAATAAATATCCTGAGTATCATGAGTATATCTTTTGGTCCGATTAAATATTCATATGTTAGACTTGGCTATAGTCATAGTTGCTGCAGTTATTATTATCCGCAATTACTAAAACTAAGACTTATATATATTTTTTTAGTACTCATTGTCATTTTCTTGCTCTTATTGGAAGGACTTTTATAATCATTCTTAAAAGAAATGTAGTGAATACGAAAATTATAAAATTTTTTAATATCTTTCAGTTCTTTTGATTAATTAATTAATGTTGATCTAAGTTAAAAAAAAAACTAGACACTTACAAAATGTGACTAAAGAAGTCTTTCCTTTATTGCTATTAAATATATCTGTGGCCATATCGAATAATAGTTTTAGTCAACTTAAGCAAAGCAGTGTTTTTGCTACCGCTAAGAGACTAAAAGGCTCTAATGCATGATTCTACTTTCCATATGTAGAATTTTAGCCACTGGATAATTCTATTTTAAATCAACGAAAAAAAAAACGAAATTTTTTATCTAACTCTCTTAGAATTATACAAAAATTGGCACGAATATTCTATAGTACTAAGATAATATAAATTCAAATATTTCGGGTATCTAGCTTTTGTGGTTCCCGAAATATGGCGCTTCGAAAAGTAGGGAATTCATTAAAAACACATATAAGTGGTCTGCCATTATTGCTCGTATCTTCAAAAGTTTTTAAGATACAGAGTCGAAATCGGTCCCATTTAATAGGTATTGAGAATAGCTTTAAAACTGCATTTATTTTTTTCTGAAAGGTCAAAGATCACTGTCAGATGATTTAAAGTTTGGGGAACTATATCTCAAAAAATAAAATTTTTAAATTAAAAAAAATATATATATGTTAATCCTGACAGTCTCTTCTGCATTTTATGTCAAAAAATTTGAGTGAGCTCTTAAAAATTCCTGAGATATAGAGATAAACTTGAAATTATTTGAGAAATTTGTATTCTATTTTTTTTAATTTTTTTATTCCTAGTGCACGTAGGAAAACATTAAAATAAATGTTGAATAGTTTTCCTACGTGCACTAGGAATAACTCAAAAATTTAATTTTTTTTGGCAATATTTGAGTAAATGAGCGATATGTATTCCCCAGTGATTGAGGCTGGACACTATTATGCAACCTGTTTTATTAAATTTTTATTTGAAAATCACATATTATTAGAAAATTAAATTTTTCACGAATATATTGTTTCCCCCCAACCAATAGTCAAAGTCAATGGATAAACAGTTTAGGGAAGTAACAAATTACAGAACACACTTGCCTGCACACTTGCAAGTATAGTATGTACGTGAATATTTAATGCAACTACACATTAAACTCCAAGCACATGCATACACACACGGCTAACGGGGGGACAACTCCAAAAAAAAAATTTAATTTTATACACAATCATAGCGTGGCTGGCAGTGGCACCAAAAATGCAAATATATAGTAGCTCCATGTGAAATAATTGTAGTGCGAAATTAAATGTAAAGAGGAGAACAGTTGCCAATATAACAAAAAAAAAATAAATAAATAAATAAAAAAAATAATACAATAAAATTAAGCAATTTAAATACTGAGTTATCATATTGGTTTAAATGCTTCTTTTGCTGTTTATTTTATTTTTTTCTTACAATTTTCCCGTATTTACATTTCTTTATTTTTTGTCATTGAGTGGGGGCCTTGTGTGTGGCTCCACACAAATGTGCCTGAGCTAAATGAAAACTCTAGGAATTGTTGTTTTTTTTTTGCACTGGAGTGGCGCTTTTCTACAATTCTATATTCGGTGCAGTTTTGTATGTTGCCTACATAAGTGAGCTTTTACAAAGGCTTTTTAAACACGATTCACTTATTTGCTTATGCTGATTGTGAGGTAGTTACAATAAGATTTAAAAAGAAAAATAAAAAACACACATAAAATTAAAACAAAATTAAGAGAAATAAGATAAAAACAAATTAAAATACTGAATTATAAATTATAGGCAGTGTTTTAGAATAAGCTCTCGTATATGCCACAGGAGAGCGCGGCAACTATTTAGCGACTAAATTCACTTGTAAGAATATGGTTTTATTGGGCATTTAATTTACAACTCTCCGAATCTTTTTTTTTTTTTTTTTTTGTAAGATATACAGTTAATTTTGTTATGGTAATGGATTTTTCTATAAACTTCATTTTAATTTTTTTGTTTTAAAAACCAGAATGCCAGTAAAGATTTAACAACCACTTGGCTGTAAGCAGAAGAAAAAGTAGAAACTAATGTTAAGGATGTAAAGGATTCATGAATTTCAAAGTATCAATGGAGAAATATATTACGTATGGCTTGAATTCACTGCTCGACGTCACTTCAATACAATACTAAAAAAAATTGGCTTTTGCCTATCCATTCACGAAATCAAACGAATTACCAATCTTGTGCTATTTTCTAGAGCTCAGGGAATATAAATAAACTGTCAAGAGCACAAAATTGCTCTCGCAAGTGATCTGACAAACCCAAAACTTTTAGGAAAGGTCCGTGAAGAAGAATTTGGTGGTGCCTTAGGCTACAGAAATAAACTCTCAATAGCAAAAAATTATTCTCGAGAGCTATTAGACAAATTCCAAATTTTTGGCATTGCATTGACGTGACGACGATATTAACAAGTACAATAAGGGTGAATACTTACATGAAATTTTAAAGACAAACTCCTTTATGCAAAAGCGATTATTAAACTTAAAGTTGGTTTATATGACAAAACCGGTTTTAACATATGCTTTAACTTTAACAAACGTTTTTGCATAAGGGAGAGAGAGTATAGTGATTGATAATGATATCCACATAATTATTTTCTTCGTAGCTCGCACGAAGAATTTTTTAATGTAAAAGTTTAGGCGGCTCAGCAGCTGAATTTGTGTTCTTTACTCTCGAGCAGAGAATGAAAATGAGTACTCAGAAATATATGTACACAAATAAATAGTCTTAATTTTAGTAACTGCTTGTAATCATAATTGTAGCGCAAAAAATTCGTACACTCATATACAAATTTTCTCTCAAGCAACAAAGACTACAGCCGATTCCAACATACGACAGCATCTCTACTTCGTTTGTGCAAGAAACAAAATTACGCTACAACTAAAAATAAAAAAGCACATGCGTATCGAACCCAGTGACTTTCTCTCATACTTCCACTATGAGTGTGTTTATAGTCAGAGTATGGATATTTACTCGGACAAAAAAAATATATACTCATAAGACTCGGGATATTTATTCATCATTCGCTACCGTATGCATAATCTTAAGTACATATATAAAATGAAATGGAATATGTGTGGGTGTGGGTATGTGGCTGTTTGAAAATATACTTTATGTGTGTGTGTGTGTGTTAATAAAATATCCCTGTATATATGCATGTATAGCTGATTAATAGTCAGAGTATTCTTATACTGATGCCTGCGATTGTAGCTCATACAGCTTATAACTTTTAGTTTAACTTGCTGATGATGCGTTCTTTAAAAAAAATTTATATAAACATAATTGTTGGATGTTTATAGTTATATGTATTTTGGTTAAAATTAACGCATGAATTTTTAGCTGTAGGCTGGCATAAATGTTTGACGGACTACGATACTTGTGTCATTCATTAACATAGAGACAAGCCGATATAGCTCTTACTGATCCTTAATCTTACTTAAAATTCGATCGAGCATAAGCTATATTGAAGTATTTTCATTTGACCAGAACCAAATTCTTAAGTTTTTTTTTCTACAAATATATTATAAACGATTTAATTTTTGTTTTATAAAAGTTCAATTGTCTTTTATTTTTTATGTTTTACCTTCTTTATTTATTTATTTTTTTTTAACTGAAAGATTTTTTCTGGGCATTAATTTACATTATTAATATTCTTTGAAGGGTCTTTCAAGGAAAATTTCTATTAAAATATTAATTTTATTGATTTTGTTGACCTCTTTCATATAAATTAAGAAAATGCAGAAAAGAACAGCAAAAAAAAATTCAAAAGATTTATCAATTACAAGTGTATGCACTTAACACGAGGGCAAATTATATAATAAAAAAAGCATAAATAGATTTTTAATACACTCTTGCAAATATGGCAAATTAATTGATTTTTTTTGCTGCTTGCAAGATAAGCAAAAAACAACACAAAAATGAATGCTGACATTTGCAAAAAATAAAAAATAAGGACTAAAAGCAAAAATAAATGAAACAAAACTGCAAAAAAAAAAATAAATTAAGTCAAATGTTAATACATTTTCAAATCCGCCGAGATAATTACATGAACATTAAAAATTCTCATTTATAAAGGAGCGAGCGCATGCATGCATTAGCGGTGGGTTGCATGCAAAAAAAAAAAATGACTGAGCGAATGAAAGGCCAAAGCAAAATAGTCAACGATATATAAATTTATTTTGCAACAAAGTTACATAATGTTTGTCTGCAAAAAATAAAAAGATCCTACTAAAGAATAAATAATTAAGAATCCAAGTCAGGATGCGGGAAATAACAAAAAAAAATAAAAAATAAAAAAAAAAATCTGTAATGCTTTTTTCACAAACGAGCATTAATTAAATTTCAAACTAGAAAAAAGCCAGCCAGCATTAATGCTAACAAGGGTAAGCTGGAGATTTTAACAGTGTCAAATGAAATATAATAACATGACCAGTTTTAATTGAATTAGAGAAAAAAGAAAAATCTTATTTGCTTGTGAAAAAATATTTCGTCGTGAGGAAATTATGATCTTGTGCGAAAGTACTCGTAAATGATAGAGAATAAATTTTGGTTAAAGGTTCCCCTAGTTTAAATTATGAGTGATATTTATTTTATCGAGCAGGATAAGCAAACTCTGAGCACATAATTTTTAAAGATCGTTCATTAAACGTCAAAAAAAAGCTCAAGCGATATAGTTTTGAATTTAATTATTTGACCAAAATCGATTATTTGCGATCGTAAATAATTGATTTTCGTAAAAAACACCACCTGCAAAAAATTTGCCGGTTACACTTTTATTGAGGGGGGGGGGGGGGGGGTTATGGAACGAAATGATGCTATGAAACGGTTTCTCGCCAAACGTGATGATTTTTCAGTTTCTTTATCACACCTAGCAAGAAATTAAAACAAAATTGGTTTTGATACCTTTTCTTAAATAAATTATATTAATTAATGCGTTTTGACGTTGAATAAGAATAATTTACAGGAAATTATTTTTGGGCATTTTATTTCTAATTTTGACGATTTTTTGCTAAATTTTTTTACGATTAGTTTTGTAAAAATTTATATTAAAAAAATATAATTATCAACTATATATTAAGAAAAAAATACATGAAACTAATTTTGATGACTTTTTGCGATTTTTAAAATCAATTTGGCAAAATTGATCAGAAAAAATCTGACAAACCTGTTATAGTAGTGTTTCTGATGCTGATACTCAAGGGGTTCGGTGGCGCACCATATCGAACCATAATCACAAAAAAGGTTTAACCGACACACTTTTTTGGATCTCGTTTTTTTTTTTGACGAAAATCGACTATTGCGATCGTAAGCAAGTGATAGATTTTGGTCAAAAAATTAAGTTCGAAAATTATGTCGTTTAACCTTTTTTTTTTGGCGGTAATGACACGATATAAGAAAGCATTACAATGACAGGCACTTGAAAAGGAGATTGTCCACAAAATGGAGAGATAAGTTTTCACGTTATAATAGGAATATTATAGAAGGTATTAGTAAAACCGTTAATTAGTCATTACTTCTAATTTTACTCCGACTTATTCCCTCCCCAAGGAGGAAATGATTTCAAGGCTTCAAGAGCATTATCACGCAGGCTTGATCTAGCGAGAGTTATACAGCTACGGGATATAAATGAGAATTTTAAAAGTCTTCAGATATACATTGATTAAAAGCTGATCGGTGAGAGCAAGCACAAGTAGTTTGAAAGCAAATAAATCAAATTTTTGTAGGGCCTATAAGGATAAAAGGGAAGTGCAGACCAGAGAATGACAAAAGTTTAGTTTTAAGTTCTCTTTGAGAGTATTGGTCGTCAAACAACTATAAATGCGTACAGCTAAAAATAAAAAATACGGTCATATGCATTAGTTTTACACCCAATACTTATAATTATAAATATCCAACAAATATGTTTATACACATGGTTTGTTAAATTACGCATCATAAACAAATATAACAAAAATTTATGGACTGTGTGAACTATAATCGCACGCATGAGTATAAAAATACTCGGCTACATATGCGTATATACAGGGCTATTTATTTATTTACATAAAGCATGTTTTCAAACATCCACACCCACACATTTTCCATTCCATTTTATATCCACAAATGTATGTATGGCGAATGATGAATAAATATCCCGTATCAGCGTATGTTTTTTCTAGTCCGATTAAATATTATAGCCTGAATGTAAAAATACTCAGACTGTGAGTTGAGAGAGAGAGTCAATGCGTTTGATATGCATGTGCCTTTTTATTTTTAATTGAAGCGTGTTTTAGTTTTTCACAAAAACGAAGTATAAATGCTCTTGTATGTTGGAATCGGCTACAGTCTTAATTGCTGGAGAAAAAATATGTGAGTGTAAGAATTGAATTAAGACTACCGAGCAAAAAATTACACATTACCATTAGAACTACTTGCCATATAATGACTTACTTTTCTGATTGCCAAATTTCATTACTCGCTTACAAATCACATTACCTAAAATTTAAATTACTAAATTATGTACAAGTTGCTAAATGAAGAGATTGACTTTTTTAGAATAAATAGATTACGGGAACAAGTTTCGAAATAAAAAAAGTAAGTACTTCTCAAGAATCGATTATTTTAGTCTCACGCCTTGTTAAAATCATTAAGTTGGTAATCCAGTAGGGAAGTGCCTCCACCAAAAATGCTTAATTCCAAACTCGATTACCTTTTTTGAATTTTTTTGTTGGGTAATTACTTATGTATATTTTTTTCTTCTAAGTCCAGCTCAACTTTTTGCACCAAAAAATATTTTTTTTTTGTGATAAGGCACTTCACCTGCATTAAATCTAGCAGATTTTCAATTTAAATCTTTACGAAAATCTACACCGTTTACACCTTATTGTTTTTTTTTGACGTTTATCAGGATTTTTGTCCATAACAAAACTCATTGAAGGAAAGTTTTCCAAAACTACAACCAAACAAGTGCAATGTAGTCAATTCACACACCTCTTTGTTTATACGTGTGGACTTTTTTAATAGAAATTTTAAGAAAAATCGTAGTTGCATCAACTAAGTTCTGCTAGATTTAAGGGCAGATTTTGTAAATTCAAATGATGTTTTCGTTTTGAAATTTTTATGGAAAAAATATTTTTTGAAACGAATTTTCGTTATTTTTCATGCAAATTTGAAACATTTAGAAACGATTTTTTTTACAAAATCCAGCTATTAATAAGATTTTGATAAAATTTTGTGGCGAAGTAAATTTTCTTTTCTATGAACAATCTACTAGATTTTGCACAATATCTTATAAGAGCTACATATTGCTCAAATATAAACGCACTTTGAACTTAATTTATTAAGATTTTATATGTATACATATATTTTCTTTCCCTCGTGAACCTACACTTGGCCATCAGTGACCTTGTCAAAAGCGCAAATTTATTTTATTTTCATTCAAAAGCTAAGCAGAGATCAGATCATACCATCAAAATTATTGTTGCATGCATTATGCAAAATATGCACACACAAACATTTACTTTATTATCATTGAACTTATTTATTATAGATGTTGTTGTTACAAATGTTGTATTATATGTTTGAGAATAACGGTTTGTGTGGGAGAGTCTGTTTGTTATATTTGATATAAATGCATATGTGTATGTATGTATGCATGTTTGTTGTTGTTGTATGTGAGTGCAAGTAAACGGAAGATTTTGTTTAATTTTTTTTAAGGCCGTTTAGTGCTTAAGTATGTCTGTTCTCGCGTGTGTGTGTGGTGATGTGCACTTGTGGGCGCCGTGATTTTTATGAATGAAAACATTCCCAAGTAAATGTAAACAAATGTAAGCAAACAGCATAATATTCCCATGTCATACAAACATACATACATACCTACATACTCGTACATACATATGTATGTCTCACTGCAGTGAGACTGGCTGGCTGACTGACTTCAGCATTACGTTTTGACTTTGAAAATACACATTGTTGTTGTTTGCTTCATAAATGTTTTTTTTGGTTTTGTTTTGTTTTTTTTAAGTGACTGCGGCTGATGTTGCACTATTCGCATACTGGACCAGACTAGACATCCGGTTGATGATCATGTTAGCACAAAATGAAAAAAACACACATAGGCAAACAAAATTCGTGTTATCACTTAGTTTCAAAATCAAATATACAATTGCACATTTATATGTATATGTATGTATGTATATACATACAAACATACAAATATACATATCGTTACCCTAATATGGTAAGGCCCTAAATCATTATTTCTTTGAAATTGAGTTTTTGTATATTTCCATAGCAAAAAAAAAAATTAGTTAGGGCCTTTCTATATTAAGGTAACGATATGTGTGTATGTATGTATGTATGATTAACATACATACAAATATATTTGTTGGTATAGAAGGTGCGATTAAAAAATTTTTATTTAGTATGTTGGTATTTTTAAAATATCAGATAAATATTTAATTAAACAACAAGATCGTTAAGTGAACTTGCGTAAAAAAACCTTAACAATTTTATTACTGCAAAATTTTTTTAATGCTTTTCGAATGGTAGAACAACTCCAATCAAGTTTCAGAAATTTTGCATGAGACACAAAAGAAACAATAAGCCTACTTGCTGGGGCCGTAAGTTCCACAGATATTATTACTGAAAGCTATCAAATGAATAAAAATAGTTGTTTTTTCTTTGGCTTACCAAACCTCAGAAGCACGGGCAATAATAATTTCAAGGGTTTTACATAAGCAGAATTTTTTAATCCCAGTGAAAAAAATTGGAAGTAAATATTCAGGAACTACTTGTTCTCTGCTTCCAATATATCAGCATATGCAGTTTTTGCAAATACTTACAATATGTCTTAATTTTTTAATAAAATTAAATTAATGTCATGAAGTACTAGATTTTTATTTATAAAAAATATATTGATTTAAAAGAAATTTAGAAAAAGAAGAAAAGAACGAAAAATCTGATTTACTCATCATCATGAATATGACTTTGGATTCACTGAATATGGATCAAAAAAGAAAATTTCTTGCAATGACAACGCTATGTAAAAATCATTAGAAATTATCCAAATTTGTATTACTTCCAGATCACAAGTTCAGGATCTCATTGACTTCCTCGGAAGCTCTTTTTTTACTGGGATCTTTTCCAGATGCAGGGGTTTTTACAATTAAAATTTTTAATGTTTGTTATTTGTTATTATGTTTCTTAAATTAAAATAATTTGAATTAAATTACATGAGCAAAAATTTCATAGTTTGCTGAGAAGTAGAAAAACTATTTATTTACAATAAAGATAAAAAATATCATTGCCTTGATTATGTATGGGAACTAAACTTCAGTTATCGTACAACTGAAATAAAAACTAATATTATATGTGGTAACTGTTATATGAAAAATATAAGAGCTGTAAAGAAAATGCTTAGAAATTAATTATTATAAAAATTATTGATTCAGTGCAATTATTTTGCGATGGAGAGAAGGTTAGATGAGAAAAGGGTGGTGCCACGATACACTTTCACTCGGAGACCCAGTTGTGTTCATTGTGATTCCCTTCTGTTGATACCAATAAAAATGTTTGATAATTACACTGTGTGACAAATTTTAATGTAATCGAAATACCTGGCACGTGTTACTACTTTTCTGGTAGGTATTGTCTAGTAGAACAATAATATGTAATTGAAATTTTCCAAACACCTCCAGTATTTTCGTACTGGAACATAGTGTTTATAACTTTATTTGTAAAATAGAATTGATTAAGTGTATTTAGACTTCAAGGATGATGAAAGTACAATTTAATAGACATATTTCAACAAAGAGTAAAAAATTTATACAACAGTCGTCGCCAAACTTTTTTCTCTTAATCCGTTTATAAATTCAAAATCGGTTGAAAGTTAACTTAGTTAGAGGTTGATAAGTGCCTACGGGTACGAAAAACTGTTTTTTTTTTACCCGTAACTCAAGATTTTGGAGGTGTTTGTAAAATTTCAAATACAGATTGTTGTTATACTCGACAATACCTACCAAAAAAACATTTAACACTTCGCAGGTATTTTTTTTTTGTCACACTGTGTTATTTATTTAAGACGGTACTAACTTAGGTAAAATTCAAGTCCTTTAGAATTATCGCGAGTAAATTTATTGCTAAATCATTTTGAACTAACAATTTCTATACAGAAAAAATCATTTTTGAATTAAACCTTGTGAGTTCAAATACAAAAGCGTTTAATAGTTTGTTTTAAAAAAACTAAAATTTTTTTCAATTAAAAATTTGCCCAATTGCATAATTTGTGAGACTTGTACCCTGACGCTGTATGAATCATCGCTCAACTGCCAATCGCATGAAAAAACAAAAATATTGCATCGCCCAAAAATTTTTGTAAAAAACATTAGGTGATTGTAAATGGACTTTGACCAGTTGTTCATAATGAATAATTGCCCAATTTCCTCAGTGTTAAAAAAAATTTAAAACAAATTTTTTGGGCGATTATTCATTCCAAATTCGGGTGATTGTACGTAATGAACAAGAAAACCGCAATTATGCAATTGCATATCTGTTTCTTTCAGAACTCTTTATGAAATTTGGCACGGATTTGATAGTGCATATTTTTGCATATTTTACTTTGTAAAGCATGTTTTTGCATATTTCAGTTTTACTCGCATATTTTTAGCATTTTTCAAATTTTTAGAGCATATTTTTAAATAAGCTTCAAAAATAACTTTTTTTTGGTTCTACTGAAAAATTTTGATTTTTTTGGACTTACGCTGTTATTAATAAGAACCACAGAATTGTTGGTCAAAACTTACTAGTTTTACGTAGAGGTATTTTCATAAAATTGTTGACGTTATATTAACGAGAGTGTAAAATGCATAGTTTGCGAGACTTTTTTACGTTTTAATGACGATCCTTAATATATTTTAATACCACTAATATATATTTTTTCATAGCACTATTCAATGCAAAGCAAAAATCATCATAAATGAAATTTATATTTTATGAGAAGAGTTTTATTTCAAATATTCTAGTTTTATAGAAAATAAATTTTAAGTTATCAATTAATATACAACTCAATGAAGATACAAAAATATTTGCTTTTCTCAAGAGGTGAGTGCCCAAGCCTTTTCTATTAAATATATGTATATACAAAATTAAATATGGGACACGGAATTATCAGAAAATAAGTTTTGGAGGAAAACGTCTTTAAAGTTAACAAGTTGATTTTGATGAGTCTGAGCGCTTTTATGATTTGAAAATCCTTAAGCGGAGGTTTTCGTTTCCGCAGATTGCAAATCTAGTATTTGATTATAAAGGGTGTCCCAACAAGAACGCAAATTTGCGATCAATTTGGGGTTACAATAATGCTCCAAAAGAGTCAACTGTAAAGACATTAATGGATAAATTTGCCGAAATTGGGTCTGTTAGTGCTGTAAAGACAACAACGCGCCTTCGACCAAGTCGATCGATCGAAAATGTCGCAGCTGTACGTGATGATGTCGTTCAAACGCAGGTCAAGGGCAAACAGTTAATCGTGTTCGGTATCGTGAAATGATAACCAGTTTTTTCGTGCCTAGAATTGAAGAAATGAATGTGGAGGGCATGTGGTTTCAACAAGACGGCGCCACATGTCATACAGCCAGTGAAACAATTCAATTGCTACATCAGTCATTTCCCGGTTGTGTTGTTTCGCGTTTTGGAGACCAGAATTGGCCGCCTAGATCGCGCGATTTAACACAATTAGACTTTTTTCTTTGGGGTTTTTTGAAGTCGATGGTTTATGCGAATAAGCCGACGACTACTCAAGCCTTAAAAGAGCAAATTGGACGCTGCATTAATAAAATACCGCAGCATTTATGCAAAACGGCCATTGAAAATTTCACTAAAAGATCGCGTGTGTGCCAGCAAAGCCGCGGCGGCCATTTGCCCGATTTGTTGTTCCACACATAACCTCATTTTGTCCACTTTACGATATAATAAAGTTTCACGATTTTTTTTTTTTTTAAATATCTGTGTTTTATTTAAAATTTAAATCTTGCGTTCTTGTTGGGACACCCTTTATAAGTTCAAAATGGCGGTTCCAATATGGTTGTAAATTTTTTGTAATATTATTGGATTTGTTTCGATTTTGTCACTGAGGGGTTTTTGCTGTTACTGATTATGAATATAAAGTCAAGCTTTCAAAATTCAAAATATCAGAATTTTTCTGAAGAGCCTGTTCCACGATGTCGATAACGTTCGACTTGTCGCAAAGTTATTTTGAAAACAACAACAAAATTTTAAAATTTTGTTTTTGTTTTAAATGTAAGTGTGCGACAATTCGAACGCTGTCGACATTGTGGGTCAGGCCCTCTGTTATATCTAGGTTACTGATGTACAGTTCAGTGTTTTGGTGCTAACAACTAATAAATGTTATATTGTGATTTTGAAGTATCATAAAAGTGAAAAAATAGTAAAAATTTAGAAAAAATATTTTTTTTCTTTTTATGACAAATTTAATGCATTTAAAAAGCTATGGTTTGTTGCATTAAAAAACAGCCTTGGCTACTATAAGAACCAACAAAAAAGTAAAACTCGATTTTTTCGATCCATACTTCCCCTTTAACATATTTTATATAATTTTCGAAAAAAATTAATCACATTTTTAAAAATTTGTTTCTGAAATTTTAAGATTTTTCGGATATATTTTTATTTAGAAACTTTATCTTGATGAATCTATTGTGCTAAGCAGCAACAATTTTTCTATTGTATGATAAAGAAGAAATGCCTTAAGAAAAAACTCTTTAATAAGAAAATCTTAGAAAACCTAAATTTATTCAGTTTTTTGGTCACGCTATGTACTTTTACGTGATTGATGAAATGATCATGCGTGATCACATTTGAAGTCAACCGAATCAAAATACATACATTCATTTCGCTATGATTCACTACTGTTACCACAAATCTCAATTTTTAAGTGCAGTTTCTACAAACTGTTTATGGCAAAAAACTTTCACAAACTTTATATTTTTGTGGGTTTAGTTAAACATTTATTTACTTAACAGTTGGAAAGAGCACAATAAATTTGTTCGCACTAGATTCGTTTAATGCATGTTCATAATAGAAACTATTTCGAGTTTTTAGATCTTGATAAGAAAATAATTTTAAATATATGTATATTAAAAGGTATGCATTTTAATATTTGTAAAGTTTTGTAATAGCAATTTGTAAATAACTACATAGTACATATGTATGTGGCTATATACCTACATAAACAGTTATGTACGAGTATGTGTTTGTGTGTGAGTGTGTGTAAAAGTCGGGGATTTATTTTAACTGATTTGATGCTTTTCACGTAACAGTTCATAGTGCAAGCGTGTAAACTTTAGTTAAGCAAACATTATTTTCTCTATAAAATATACATAATAATGCTTAATAATTATTAATTATAATTAATAATGATTATTTTTGTTTATTAGTTATCGTACTTAGTTCTGTTTGAGCTTTTGTTAATACCTTTTTATAGAAGTGAAAATTCTCTTTTTTTACCAAAAATTCGCCACTACATATTAAATTGTATTGAATGATTAAGACGGTAACGTGTCATCTTTCACTTTTTCAACTTTTTTTCGCAAATACATTTATTTAAGTGTGTTTTTGCTTTTTATGCATTTATAAAGGTATTTTTTTGTACGTTTAGTTCACTTGGTTTAAAATTCTTTTTCTTTATTCACACCTCAGATTTATTAAATAATTTTTTTTGATGATTTTTTTTCATTTAATGGAATTTCTTTTATATATACTTTTTTTTTTTTGATACGGAACTTGAGTCACACAGAAGAGCGGAAATAAATAGTATACCGTTATTTAGTACTGCGCCACTGAAGCAACGGAATGCGAATGACTAGTATTACCGTATAGAAATATTGCCGACTAAGAGACAAATTAATGCACGAACCGATACCGTAAACTGGAACAACAACAACAACAGCAACAACGCTAGCAAAAATAAACTTTAAAACAAATGAATATAAACAACAAACGAAGTATTTAACAAAATCACACTTACATACATACATACACGAAATGAAATGAATGTATGAATTTATTATTCCAAAAAAAAGAAGAAAAAATTGGCAAATTCACTTCACTATATATACTATTACTAGACTTTTATTAGATGTTTTTAACGTGACTATTGCTCCAAAAAGAACCGCTGCAGCAGACAGCCAACAAACGAATGAATGAAAAGAAATGATGAGTTCATAGACGAAGTCCATACACAACTTTGCGAAAAAAGAAAAAAAAATAAGTAAAAAAACGTAAAAAACACGAAGTTTCTTCTATTGTGAGCAAGCGACTATAGTCGGTCGGGTGGGGTGGGGGGGGGGCAAGTCAGAGCGCCAGCGTTAGCTAAAATAAAAAAGCGATGCTAAGCACAAACCAACAGCAACAGCAACTGTGAAAAATCAACCTCAGAGACTTTGTAAAAGCTTGCAAATTAATTAAACAAGAAAAAGAAATATACAAAAACAACAACAAAAACTTACATTTATAGGCACATACATGCTTACATACATACATACATACATATGCATATGTATGTAAAACCGGCTTGATTTTTTGCTCCCCATGTTCCACTTTGCTATAAAAACACGATTATTACACATACCGAGTTAGTAGTCGTCGATGCTCTTCAGCTGACTTTCTCTCTCTCTTACAGACCTTTATGCCCCATTAACAATTTGTCTTCAAATATGGAAATGTGTTTTGGGGAGACAGAGAGCGTCGTAGGTCGTCTAAAGGCCGTTTGCTAAATACATATGGAAGCTTTTTGTTCTTGTGTATATCATGAGTCGTTTGAATTCTTGGACCAAACAAGTCGTCTGCAAAATACTCCTCGCGAGTTGCTGCGACCACATAAGAAAATCGAGTGTAATAATATCTCCTAGTGTTGCCAATTAGCTCATTATCAATATTAATATCATTGTAAGATTTTCGGCAGATTTTCATTGTGTTTAAAGTTTTTATAATATATAATAAACAATCTCCCTTATTGTCTAACTATCTGTCGATGTCAGGTCCATAAAATGACATATAAATTCAGTGAAACGAAGAGTTTCGTACTGACACTACGTATTTATTTCTATATATTTATTTTATATATACAAACTATAGACTATATAAAAGAATATCTTACATGATATAGACATTTTTTAAACAAATTTTTTCGGGTTTTCTCGATTTTTTTTTAATTTTGGCGCTTTTTCTGATTTTTGCGCTATTTTCGTTTTCGCGTTTTCTTTCAGTTTTTAGCGTTTTTTTTAAATTAGTGTTTTTTTTTTTTTGGTTTGGCGTTTTATTTTAGTTCAAGCGATTTATTTAGCTTTGGCGATTTTTTCGATTTGGCGATTTTTTAGTTTTGGTGTTTATTTCCATGTAGCGATTTTTTCGGCTTTTGGCGATTGTTTCGATTTTTTTTTAGTTTTGAGTTTTTTGTTTTGTTTTGGCGATTTTTTATTTTAGGATTTCTTAGTTTTAGCGTTTTTGAAAAATTCAAGAGTTTGCCTCTTACGGTTTCCAAGCTATATAGGAAGATCTCAAAATTACGTAGTCAAAATTGCATTAAATTATAGAACACCCCTTAATATTGATATTTTTTTTTTTAAATTTTAGTGTTAACCCTTTGTCTCCCCTTATTGCAGATATTTTTTAATTTAATAAAATTTCTATAAAAACTATTCATTAAATGTAATTATTAATTTTATTTCAACTCTATAACTTTGGACCAATATATTATTT
This sequence comes from Tachina grossa, assembly GCA_949987645.1. Taxonomy (NCBI): domain Eukaryota; kingdom Metazoa; phylum Arthropoda; class Insecta; order Diptera; family Tachinidae; genus Tachina; species Tachina grossa. The sequence goes on from OX465278.1 coordinate 140,627,295, forward strand.
CAAACTGTAAAATTCATTCTTAATAAAAATTGTATCTGCTACAGAAGAACAGAATTAAAGTTAACCAAAGCTTTTATTAAATCAATGTTGCCGTAGTGCAATTTTTTAAAAAAGCTAAATTATCGACGTTTTACTTCATTAAATTTTGTAAATGTTCAAGTCAATTATTTTTTTTTATTTCTAAAATATTGTGAGTGAAAAAATTTTTAATTTGAAGCTCTTATCGGCAACATATTTGACGTTCTTCACATTCCTTCTTTACCCATTTGCGACACAAAAAATAATATAAAATGTTTTTAATTATGATACGAGATCTTAAAATACTCCTATTTTAAATAAAACTAGTTTCACGATCTTAAGTCCTAAATTGTAAATTGGTGTAGTCTGCATAAAAATACACTAAAAATAAATAAATAAGAAAATTTGTTTTTGTTTTCAACATAAGTAAGCGATAGTTTCTTGTCGACATCGTGGGCCAGGCCGTAAATTTAAAAATTTCAAGTGCCCAAAAAATTGTCTGCACAATATACTAGGATGTCAACATGCTTCGTTGCTAGCCTTAGAATACCCTATAGTCTTGACCTGCCATGTACTTTGTAGCGGCAAAAGTTTTACATATTTTGTGAAAATTGCAGGTTCCTAGCTTTTACGATTCTCTAGAAAGCGGCCTGTGACAGGCGCACAGACAGACGCACGGACATCGTAGCGAAAACAATAGGGTTCTTAAAGTTTTACTATTACGAAGCTTTTCGCAATCGATGCAGAACAACGGTGTATAAATTTTATAGAACTGATTCCAATAATTTTTTTCTATAAAAAAGTTTTTCACATTTATTTTTTTTTTCTACAATGCAACCCATTTTATTAAGCAGATTCCTTATTTTTTAATATTGTTAGTCTACCAACGAAGTTCTTACGACATAAGATGAAATTCAATAAATTCTGTTTAAAGCTTCAAAACATAGTTTCGCTAAATTATTCTAGCACATTTTTATATTACAAAATCTTCTATCAGAGAAAAAAAAAATCCACATTAAATCTTTTATCAAATTTGCATCTCTCACGTAGTGATGATTATATTGTTTTCTCAGAACTGTGAAACATGTATTTAAAAAATTTTAGTCAAACAAAAAATAAAAATCTAAGTGCATACATAAAGTATTTATAAAGCAGCTTCTGAATTGCATATCAGTATAATTTAATTTTTATTTTATTAAATTAAATTCATTAAATATAAATCTTTGATAATTGATTATGATAACAATAATTAAAATCTAAATTATTTTTTGAATACACGATTTCTTTTATATTAAACATTTGGGGCAAGACTTCCAACAGTCTTTTATATTCTCATTTAATGCATGTACATATGTATATGTAAATATGTGTATATGTATGTGTATGTTTGTATGTTTAAGTTATATTGTACTTGCTTTCATGTCAGAGCTTAAAATCTCTTTTGGCCCCAAACGAAGCCTTGTAATAGTTTTATGTAATTATTTTTACACATGTTCTCTTTCACTCCAGTTCTCTGCCTCTCTCTCTCTCTCTATTTCTTACTCTCATTTCACTCGATTTTAACTCTTTAGCTGTGTGTTTTTGTAATAAAATTTTTATTTATTTCTCTTACACACTGGGAAATCATGTGTTTTTTTTTTATTTAACTGCAAATCAAAGTCGAGGTCGTTGTACGACCGAAAGAATGTTGGAATGGTGCTGATGATGTTAAATTATTTTCTTTGTTATAGCTGCGTTACCGTTTTGTTTGCTTGTCCGTCTTGACTGTTAGTATGAATGACTGTCTGTCTATCTGTTAGACTATAGCAAAAACATTTTTTAATTTTTCTTTTTCATTCTTTCTTCGTATGAATGGATGGATGTGTGTCTGTTTGTATATATATATATATATATATATATATATATATATATATGTGTGTGTGTGTGTGTTGTGCTGTTAAAAAGCCGTATGTAGTTCTCATTCTGCTTTCGTATTCTATGCCAGTCGTGATAACTCTAAACGGTTAGTTGGCTTGCAGAATTATAAAGTAGCTATGCAGTATGTACACATGTATTTGAGTGTATGTGAGTGTATTTGTGCTTGGAAATATATGTGTACGAGTACAATTGTGCCTTCAAAAACTACATAAATTTTGTGCAATGTAAAAATTGCTGTGGAACAGTGTATTCATATTATTTTTGGCATTTTACATTTACTGTAAATTTCCCTTTTGTAAGTTTTCCCGGAGTTTCAGGCTTGTTGTCAGAAATCTGTGAAAGTTATTAAGCTTTTTGCAAAATGATTTATCAGACACTAAATGCACAAAACAATTGTTCATATTTTTCTGCCGCAATAGCAGAAAATAGAGTTTAAAGTTCCCACGTAGAAAGAAAGTACTGGCCTTCACATTCTGGGTGGTTATTATGTTATGTGATTCAAAAACATTGGATTTAGATTGTATAATAAACCTCCCGAACTTCATATTGTGACGAGGGTCGAGCTAATTGTTTAATCTTTTATCAATGAATTATCTTAAGTACCCTGCATACGATCAAATAAGATCCTCAATCAGTACGTATGTATGTATACATAAGTATCGTATGCCTGTCGCTTAAAAGGAAACTCACAAATAAACACTTCAACAGAGGCAAGCAAAAGGCCGCCCGTTGGGACTTCCTTATGCTCTCATTTACACGTACGGAAGAAGGCAACTCAATCTCTCATAAGCATTCCACGCAGCACACATTTTACTCTCTTTCATATTATCACTAATACATAAATATAATAAAATAAATATAGACATGTATGTGTGTGTCTGACTTTGGTCTAAGGGGCTGTCCATATAAATATTATCCCGATTTTTGACCCTTCCCCTCCCCCCTAGTAACAGATCGTAACAAAAAGAACATTTTTAACCCGCTTTAAACATACAGATTGTTGGGATATCAAATGAGTCAAAATGATGTCAATTACGAAAGATATGCAATTTTCCTTTTCTTAATTTTTGTCCCTTCTACAACATTACATTTTCAACACATATTTGCCTTAAAATTACAGGGGCATACAACCTAGTTCCTAAACACATTTCACTGATGTTTTCATAATATTTTTGTTTATGTCTAAACATCTATACGCTAGGGGTAAAATTCTTTTGACTTTGATTTCTTTGCTGAGATTTCTTTGCTTTTCTTTCACAGCATTTTTAAATCGGTGTGAGCTATGTATGAGTGTATTAGTGTTTGAACGAAGCAATACCAAGCAGAGAAACAAGTCGACCGGCTCGAAGCCGACGGTGCGCCGCCGCCGGTTATTTTTCTGTATATTTCCGTACACCGAACCGTAAGAGCTACGGACTTGAAATTTGGACATAATGTGTAGACATTTGGCCACTACAACAACAAATACATGAGAGTTAATAACTACAGGGTGTTCCAAAACGAGCAACGAAAAATGTTAAAATCTCATGTAATATACACACATACAATTGTATGTACATATATACACTCGAAATTTTAAATGTTAGTGTATTTTTATACAGACTACAACAATTAACACTAAATTTAAAAAAATTTAAATCAATGGGTGTTCCATCAGTTAATGCAATTTTGACTTTGTAATTTTAACAACTTGCTGTATCTTGGAAATCGTAGTAACAGCAAAACTCTTGAAATTTTCAAAAACGGTAAAACTAAAAAATCAATAAAATATAAAATCGCCAAATATAAAAAAATCGCCAAAAACAAAAAAAAAATCGCCAAAACGAAAAAAGCACCATATTAAAAAAAATCTCTAGGACTAAAATAAATCGCGAAAAACCGAAAAAATCGCCTAAACGAAAAAAACCCAAAAAAACAACAGAAAAAATCGCCAAAATGAAAAAATCGCCAAAATGAAAGAAATTTCGTAAATTAAAAAAACCCAAAAAGAGAAAAAAACGCCAAAACAAGAAAAAAGCGATAAAACTGAAAAAAAAATCGTTTAAACTAAAAAAACTTAAAAAAGGAAGAAAGCTAAATCAAAAAAAAAAAAAAAAAATGATCAATACCGAATGTGCGCGAGTCAAAGTCGCACTTTACTGAATTTATTTTAATTGCAATGCGTACACAACAACAAGAACAGCAACAACTAAACGATGAACGATAGGAATTAAAAATTAAAAAGTAAAAGTAAAGGCATTTAGCATAGATGAGCGCTGCAGTACCACTAAAGTTTCAGTAAAAACAATAAAAAATGTTTAACAATAAATTTTTACTGATTAATAAAATTTTTTTCTACAATTTTTATAAATTGCCTAAATGATTTGTTATATGATGAGGTGCATTGAATTTTCAGTAATCAATAATGCCCGAATTCATAATGAAATTCTACCAAGTGGCTAAATGTTTTTCATACAAAAGTTTCAAAATTTGAATGAAAAAACTTTGCCACTTGCTACAATTTTATTATGATTCCGGCCCTTCGATTTTACTGGTAATGCAAATTAAATTTCATTAGCAGTAAAAATTTACTGAATTTTTTTAGTAATCAGTAAATTTACTGCTTACTGCAATTTTGAATGCAGTACATATACATACATATACTGCAGTGTGCCCATTTACTAACCAAATAAGTTTAATAAAACAAACAAAAACCAACAAATTCATATGTATTTACAATATTGAAAGATTTGATACTTTTAATTAATTAATTTAAAAAAAGATACTAAAAGCATAAGTACTTCCAACTTAAAAAAAATTTTCATTACTAGATGTTTACACATCTCCTCTGTGATCGGACTCACATTGTTTTTTATAAAGTTCTGTTGCATAAAAAATTAAAATAACAATTAAAATAAAATTATGAAAATACGTCTATTTATGCAAGTTTCTATTAACACTAGAGCTGCTCGATGTTAATCGATGCATCGTAAACATCGATGTTTTGGTTTTGATACATCGAATAAATGCCGATGTATCGTATCATACGATGTTAATCGATACATCGATGTTTTTATTCGATGTATCGGAACGACGACTTTTTGTATATATTGATGCTTGCAACTCGTTTAATGTAGTGATAAAAAAACCCCTGCTAGAATGATTTTTAAAACGTTTTTTATTGTGAAAAATTTGTCAAAATTTTCTTGGTATTGGTAATAATCAGCAATGTAAGTTCTTTTTCCATATTTGATGTAAAAATAAGTAATATATATGGCTTAAAATTACTGTTACAGAAGGTTTTAGACACCCAGTGAAAGTTATATCACCGCATTGTAAAGTTCCAAGTAGAGCTACTGTGACTCGTTGGGTTGATAAAAAAATATGAAGTTTTGTTAGAAACATTGAAAACTAAATTACACACAATGGAAAATATTACTTTCAAAACTGAAATTTGGTCCGATTTGCAAAGCAATAGAACTGGCCTTTGAAAAAAGAAGTACATACCGTGCTTTGCACACATGCTTTTCTTAATTCTTATGAAATTTTAAAATAGACTTTTATTTATTTAATAAATTTAAAACTTAATAATTTGATATTGTCATGTACATATATAGAAGAATATATTTTTTGAAAGTACACTTCCCAGCAAAAAAATTTGAAGATTTTGTAATGGGTAGTACTCTTTTAATGGCTTACAAAGTAATGAGTGGTACTTATTTATTTAATTATTTTATGTGTATAATAATGACTGTCTTGTAATGAATAAAATAACAATGTATTTATATCATTACATGAAGGTACTTATTGTAGTACTTCCTAGTTAATCCTGAAATCCATTTAAAAAATATTTATTGATCGTGAAAGTGAGCTTCGAAAACAATAAAATAACTTTGGTTTACTACAATATTTATTACAAAATCTAAGTATTTTCGCATATTCTTCAATATACGTATTCATATACTTGCTTTGTAAAATTATGATTTTTAACAATCCCAAAAAAGGTTCAAATTTTATAATTATGTTACAAAATTCTATTTGTTTATAATTTTTGGCTATTTTATTAAATTTTGCATTTTTGTGAGCATAAAATAACCCATTATATTTTGAATACTTTTAGGCAATCAGTAATCTATTAACTTTTGAATTTATGTAGGCAAAAAGTATAGGGTACCGCATACTTTTGGAACTTCTCATACAAAAATAATGGGTTATTCAGTCAAATTGTAAGTACTCACGACTGTAGAGTACATACACTTTTTTGCATTCTAGTAGGCAAACTTTTTTGCTGGGTTTTTGTCTATGAGAATTGCAGGAAAGCTTTTCCTAAACTTCTGCAAACACCATTTCCTTCTATGTATTTGGTGGATTTAATGTTAATATATTCTGCAGTTTAATATAAAAAGAAGTTTTTATGTACATACTTATATTAAGAATATTTAAAAATGTAAATGGATAAAGATGAGGAATTCAGAACCATGTATGTTCAGTTTGACTACAATTTATTTAATTTATTATAAAAACTTTGTATAATTTTCAAATGTTATTTAAATTTTTGGATAGTTTTCATAAACTTTAATGTACGCGGACAGAATTATGAAGTTCTTTTCCATACACATTTGTTTTATTTAATTTCGCAGAATAAAATAGACCTCCAATTAAATGTCCATAAATTTCAGATACAATAGATATTCGTATTCGCGAATATCGTTTTAAATATTCGTATTCGCGGATATCGTTTTAAAAATTCGAATTCAAATTCTCGAATATCAAAAGTTGACATTCAGCAGATGTATGTAGTATACATACTCACTCGTACGTAATATATGTAGGCAACACGTATGATCAATTAAATAAAGAAATGAAAAAAACATACGTATTTTTGTACAAAATTAGTAATTTTTTCTGTTACGTAACATTTTCAAAGACCCACTCCGCCCCCACCATAACAAATCGTAACAAAACTCGAACCCCCGCTCCCCCCTAGAGCGTTACGTAATATATGGACAACCCCTAATATAAACTTTTGCTCGTCAGCGCACTTCTCCATTATTTACATCATTTACAAGGACCGCAAACAAATTGATTTTTTTTTCAGAATAATAGCTGTCAAATAAAATAGTAATTTTATTCTTATCCCTGTAGTAAAAAAAAAATAAAATATTTATCAACAATTGCTGTTGCATAAAGCCGAAAAAACACGACTGCCTGCACATGTGATTTTTAAATCTTTAAACTACTTCAAATGAAAAAGGTATGTAAGCGAGAGTGGAGCGGTACACTGCTTCGAAAAGCGATTACGTAACCAGTGGTTTTTATTGCGCTGCTTTAAAAGTACTAAACATGGTTTTGCATATTTCATTAAAACTGAATTTTGCATTAACTTTACCTAGTTGTCAAATTCAATTGCACCTGAGTGCAGACAAGCGAGCAAATAAGAGCAGCCTATGAATTAAATTTTCTTTGTTTTTCTTACATTGTTTTGGTTTTTTTTAGGAATAACGTAAATGTAAAAAGCCTACTCCTGCTCGCTATTTAAATAAGTGTTTGTATGTCTATCGTATAAAATAAATTTTATAGCTCCAAATTTTAGATACAAACTTGATGTAAAAATTATCTGCATGTAAATATTATGGAAATTTCCTAGGAGTGTTTGAAAGCAAATCGTCCTAATTAATATGGAAAGCGTGAAATTTTGTTTTACTGCAAGCAGAGTTTCAGCATTTCTTATTTCTAAATACACTTCCATGGATTTCTCTAGCTAACGCTTACAGAACTGCTGCGGATTGTGATATAGTTTTTTAAACATCAACTATAGATTACGAATTATTAGTGTGTATAGTACGATTTCGAAACAAACCAATTCAGTAAAGCGCGACTTTGACTCACACACGGAATGTTACATACGAACTTTAGCAATTTTTTGAATTTTTGCGGTTTTTCTTAGTTGCGACTTTCTTCGTTTTTGGGATTTTTTTGCTTTTTGGAGTTTTTTTTTAGTTTTAGCGATTTTTTAGTTTTGGCGACTTTTTCAATTCGGCGCTTATTTTCATTTCAGCGATTTTTTTGGTTTTTGGCAATTTGTTTTAGTTTAACGATTTTTTAGTTTTTGGCGCTTTTTTTCGTTTTGATGATTTTTTGCGGTTTTCAGCGATTTTTTTGTTTTATGCGATTTTTTCAATTTTGACGATATTTCGGTTTTTTGCATTTTTTTTGGCGATTTTTTCGTTTTTTGCGATTTTTTTTTTTGGTTTTTATCGATTTTTTCGTTTAAGCGTTTTTTTAATTGAAATTTTTTGTTTTATCATTTTTCAAAATTTCAAGAATTTGCCTCTTACGGTTTCCAAGATACAGAAAGTTGTCAAAACTACATTAAATGATGGAACACCCTTTAATTTTGATTTTTTAAATTTCACTAACTTTGAAAATTTCAATGATTTGTATAAAATTTTCTGTATATATTACAATAGGATTTCAACAGTTTTCGTTGCTCGCTTTAGAATACTTTTTAATTTTTAACTGAGGTATATCTGTTATTGCAGCGGAAAAAGTTTTACATAATCCGTGAAAATGTCAGTTCTGTAGCTCTAATGGTTCTCAAGAAAACAGCCGGTGACAGACAGACAGATGGGCATCGTAGCGAAAACTATAGGGTTCCTTCTCACCTTTAGTGTACCGAACCCTAATGGTAGAATTAGTCGATTCGTATCGTGTTACTTTTGAAGTTGTCGTATCATTTAAATCTGGATGTTAGTTAGTAAAAACGTATGGCTGCCAGCGAATGTGTCAGCTGTTATTGTATTTCTCTTTGCTTTATACGTGTGTGTGTATTTATGTATATGTAAAATCTATCTGTAGATTTCTACCTCACATATGTTACGATACATATTAAATAAACACCAAAATTTTTTATTTATGTTACAGATATTGTCAGCTGATCCGTCAACTCACAATACATATCGACTAATTCTACCATAATAAGAGATTAGTCAATCTTTAACACAACTACTATCACAATCTAAAATTATTAATTAAATTCTGTGACATATCTTATCATATTTTTTATTTAGCATAAAAAAGAATTAAAACTAAAATACAAAATAAAATAAAATAGAAAATAATTTTATGAATTTTTGCAACGTGACCGACCACCTTAACTACCGAAAGAATACTTCTTGCAACATACCTTTATTCCATTACTTCATTAAAAATTCAATACAATTTCAAATTGCTCGCTGTGTTTGTGTGTTTGCTTGCTTGCCTAATTGACCCTGCGTTTACACATGCAAGTGCCTTGCATGCAAGCTCTGTGTACGTATTATCAACGAAAATTTCTCACAAATGCCCGACTGTCTTGCAACTTGCATGTTTGCCTTTTAGTGCAGAGTTGTCCATAACATAAAAAAATTTTAATTTTAAGGGAACCAGATAGTGTTGAACTTTATTCGTATTGTTTCAATGTTATTTATGTCTAAAAAATTAATAAACTGCTCGATTTATGAATATTTAAGAAAAAAAAATTATTAAATTAGCTTTTAAATGTATTTAAAATGAGTAAAATCTTACCTAACACTACACTGAAATCCAGTTAATTTGTGCTAAACTATTAATAGGGCAACACTGTTAGCTAACTTTCCATTTACTTGCTACAAGTTCAACAAGTCACTATCTTGTAAAATTCCTTGGCAGTTGAGTTGGAAGTAGGCTGCAAGTGCCGAAAGTGTAGATGTGTTAGTAAAAGAGTTTGAGTGTATTGAGTTTTTCGAACTTGCACTTGCACGTGTAAACCCTAGGTGAAGTATTTCTGGGTTTGTGTACTTATTCGCTGGCAAGTCTGTTTGCTGGGTTGGTTGGCTGCGTTTGCTTACCAACTTTGTGTAACCAGTAGACCATCATAATCATCATCATCAAACATCAAAGATTTTGTGCTTGTTTGCTTTTGCCTTTATGCTGATATTCTTGTTCTTGCTTTCTTTCTTCAAGTTCGATTCTAGTTTTCATTCTTTTTTTCCGCCTCTTGTTTTGGTATTCAGTTAAGACTTGTTTTCTTTACATTTCTCAACAATTCCGACATTAAGTTGTCGAAGGAATGTTGTCGTTGGAAAAAACCGTAAATCTTGTCTTAGCTTTTGCAAAACATACAAACACATACATACAGACACACACACACACACACACACACACACACACACACACATACTTTTGGATTAAATACCTAAAAATATATAACGGTACGTGCGGTATGCTGTATTGCAAATGATGGTGTGTGATCTACAAAGCTATAAACTGAAATGGGTTATGGACACATAATTAGAAAGAAGAAGAAGCAACAGAAGAAAAAAATAATACGACTAGAAATACAAATTTAGAACTGGAATCTTATAATATTTTAATGACCATGAAATTATGCCAGCTGTCAAAATAAACAGTAAACTTTTTATTGAAATAATAATTTTGCAACACATTAAGCTTTAACTTTTGTCAGTATTTTGTGCAAAGCTTTTTAAATATAGAAATGCTTAAAGCTGAAATTTTTTGTAATTATTATATAAAAATTATAAAGATTTGTTTGCAACAAATTATTTGCTTATCAAATATATTATTCAAGCTACTACTGGCCAATGAATACCATAATCTCAAATTTCGATAAAAGATTATCGATGTAAAATAAACTGACATGAAAAAATTAAGCCCTTCGATTCCAGGGATAGGATCTGTTCACCATTTTTATGTAAAATACTAAAAGGAAATTTTTTCTGAAACATTCGAACCCTAGATCTCATCTCGATGTGAGCAAAAAAAAAAAAAAAGCTCAAATAATACTAAAGAGGTTCAAGACAAGATTAGAAGAGCCTAAAAGCTCCTTTTCTATTAATCTTGGAAATTCTTCATATTTGATTTTTTTAATTCGTGTCAAATGTTTTGTGCAAAGTTGAACTTTAAAAGTGAATACCTTTAATGCTTTTATATGTACATAAAATTAAATTAATTAAATAAATGCAAATAGCAACAATAGCTTTACAGCACACGTGTTGGGGGGTCTTAACAATTTGTTGTTAATTTTTTTTTTTATTATATTCATTATTATTATTATTGAAAGTATGAGTGTGTATTTTTAAACATATTCCAATGGGAAATTTCCTTATCAATTCTATACAAGCGGGTTCATTAAATGCAATATTGCTGATTTCGTGTTGTTGACGCTTTGTTGGAAAATTATTTTAAATTTTGCAATATTTAGCTGTTATCAGTCAGTTGTGTCTATTTTTTTTATTTTTTTTTTTGTGTTCGTTACTAATTTTTTTTAACAATTTGTTTTCATTTTGTTACGATAAATATGCAACTAGCAAATAGTGAATATTGGTTTAAATAAATTGTTTAAATATTTAAAATAATGTTGTTGGGTGGTTGGTTTACGTGGCTGCCTACTACACGCAGGCATTCAAGTAGAATTTAGATGATTCCTTTTTGAAAACACCACTACACTCATCGGTATCAACCTATGTAGAACCGTATCTAAATATCTGCTATACTTAACACTAGACAGAAAAGTTTTATTTTGCTCTTACATTGAATTTTGTTTAAATTGAAAACTTTGAAATCGTTTTGTGTCACACTAGCTTTTTTTATTTATGACGTTGATTTAGCAAATTATCAATATGTACGTAAAGATGCAATCATATAACTTTGAGCATTAAATTATTTAATGAGTTCTGCCGGAGTTGTCGAGAAAAAAGCAAATAAGAGACAATCTTCCACTTTCTTTGCAAGTGTCCAGCTTTGCATCTCTCGAGACACAAACTCTTAGGAAGTCATGTACTATACGATCTTTCAGATCTATCTGAGATTGGGTGGAATGACCTTAACAGATATCTCAACGTGACACGTTGGATCTAGTAACTATCACCGTATCAGTCGTAGAGGACCAATACTTTTTTAACTATTTATTTAGAAAAATTCGTTGTTGGAACTATTATGCATATTTCGTGTTATAAACCCAATCAGAGATGGGAGTTGTCTTAATTTTATTGCATTCAATAAAAAATAATATTTGTCATGTGTAGTTGGAAATTTTAAAATTAAAAAAAACGACAGAATATAATATTAAAAAGAGACAGAGTGTTGCCGTTAACATATGATATTTCAATGAGACCGTAATTGGGACTATTAGGCATATTTTGTCTCATAATTCCAATCAGAGATGGAACTTGTTTTACCTGCATTGCATTGAATGCAAAATAATATCTTCCATGTATAATTGGAAATTTTAAAATTTAAAGAAAGTAAGAAGATTAGATTAAAAACAGGCAGATTATTGCTGAAACTATTACCAATATTTTTTCTTACAAGCCCAATCAGAGATGGGACTTGTTTTTATTACATTGCATTTAATACAAAATACTAGCTGTCATGTATAAATGGAAGTTTTAAAATTATAATAAAAGAAACAGCCTTATTTAAAAAACTTACTAAGACTTTATAAATGGGTTTTAAAACAAATTTTTCATAAAATTTTTTTTAACCTTCATAAAGCCTTAATAACTTTTATAAATAAGACTGAGAGAATCTAGGATATTTAATTAACATCAGCTAAGCAAATGCTTGCTTATAAAAATACGTTGATAAGAAAATTATTTAGTTTTTTTTGCAGTTGTAATTAAACTATTTTAAATATTTTTCTAACAAATGCCAACCACATTAGAGGAAAGCATAAATAATACTTACAATTAGAGTAAAATACTTTCCCAAGACTCTGATTCTTTTTCTTTCGCTGGTCTTGATTTTGTCGAGTTCTTAAATTGTTACATTCTTGTTTGATTCTAGTTGATATTTATAAATATGGGCAGTGGCGGCAGTGTGCTTTTATCTTTTAATTTATAATTCTTGGTAAAAACACTAATTAGCTGTAATTTGCGTAATGAAGATAAACACTCTGCTTCTCTTTGCTTTGCTTTGCTTTGCTTTATTTATTGTCGCTGTTGTTTAATAATGAAAAAAACCAAAAAAAAAAAAATAAAAATTAACAAGTTTTTAACTGTCCGTTATTTACAAAAAAATAATTTTAATTTTTGTTTTATACTGTTAAAAAATTTGACTCGTTGTAAAACTTTTAAGCACTTGAAGAGTTTGTTGCTTTCATTCATTCTTTTTTATTTATTTTTTGTGTGCGAGTGCTTAACACCGATAGACTTGACACTTGAGTTGAACAGCGGCTTTTGGTTGAAATGTTACAAGACAACTATTTAACACACAATTAAAACTAACACCAGCAGATAGATACTTTTATAATATAGTGTATGTTTTATTTTATTTTACAAAACTTTAAAGTCTTTAAAGTTAAATGCAGGCCATTTCAGGCAGCAGACGTTAAGTCAGTGATAAGACGCTGACTATGATGAGTATTATAATGTTAGACACTGAAACCGTTTTATTTTAAAATATTTTTCTAATTAGTTTTTTTTTCTTATTTTAAACATACATACATACATATGTATGTATGTATGTATGCGCTAGTATGTACTTATTTCTTGTAATTTATTTTTAATTTGCTTGCTATTTTTATTATTACTTTATTTTTATTTATTTTTTCTGTGCTATTAAATTCATTTCTTGATTTATGAGTATGAAATTTAAGACACTGGTTTTAATGTTTCTTGTTTGAATGACGTTTTGGTAACACTAGTAGCAAACTTGGTTAGATTAAAGTGGCAGCAAAAAAAAAAAAAAAAAGCAAAAGAAATAGTAGTGGAAGAAGCAGAAGCAAGTAACATCATATGTCTGGTACGAGCGAGTTGCAATGTCAATAGTTATGAGCACTTCAAATTTCTATACATGTTCATTGGATCTCCACATGTGTTGTACGAGTGAGCAGTGAATGTTTTTGTGTGTTTGTGCTTGCATGAGTAGCATAGCAGTTGCAGCAAATAGTTGTAGACTAAATGGTATGCAATGGTTGAATGAACCAATAAAACAAACACTTACATGCAAACCAGCAGCAGCAGCAGCAGCAGCTGCTGCAGCAACAGCAAAGAAAGAAAGGCCAACAAAATAAAAATATCGGTTAAGGCGGCGGGTGTGTTGCATGGAATTAAGTCGTCGATAGATGGTTTGCTGGATGGTTGGATGGATGAATGTAAGAGCAGCAGCCAGCATAGAGGCACCAACGTGTAATTGTCTAGTAGGTATGTAGGGTAAATAATATTAATAACAATAATAAACCGAGACGTTCAACGACCGTTGGACGAATGAACATTGTTACGGCAAACGTCATGCGATAAAGCCATAAAAGCAAAATATGAAATGATGTTAGCACAACGATTACAGGCAATTGCACGAAATCAGCAGCAGCAACAACAACATCATCACAGTCATCATCATCATTGCTATCACTAAAAGCGACTACCAGGCGGGCACACCACCAGCACCAGTTGTAAAGTTATCGGCAACAGCTGCCGCAGCTTTGTTAGCAACTGCATTAATAATACTATGCTGTTCCAGCTACTCAACAACTTTATCATCGTTTTATATTACCACAACTCGAGTATGCAGTTAAAACGAAGCCAAATCTATATGAAATTTTTCTTTTAATTTTTTTTTTCGTTGTTTTCTGAATAGTTGGCACAAAAAAAAATTAACAAACGAAGTAATAAACTATGTATATGTAGCACGAACCAGCGATAACAGACGGAACTGGTTCATTTAAATTTCATTGACAAAATGGGCTATTGACAAGGTGGGTAGATACATCATATCCTTAATTTGCCACTGATACGAATAGAGCGAACTCTCTCGCTGTGAACTCAATTGCATCTGGTTTTGTTTCTAAGTAATTTCTTTTTTATTTTTTGCTCTCTAAAGAAATATTTTAGCTTATCGTCACACTCAGCATTATTATTTCGATTTTAAATAATTTATATTATTTGCTTATCTCGACATGTTATTATTAGCAGTAATCAACATATTTAGCCTAAAGCATTTTTTTTAACAATACTGGCAAGTTTGAAGATTGAATTTCTCCTTTGGCTGGTGCGGCCAGCCATTGTGGCTTAAAATTAAATTAATTTGTTTATTTCACTGTCTCTCTTTTTTGCTACACTTTTTACACATTCGTTGGGAAGTTCAAGCGCAATGTCTCGCTCAAGGCGAATTCATACCAGAAGACCTCAATTCTGCAGATGAAGATCTGCTGCTAGTTTCTCTACATAGTGTCAAAATAAAATAAAAAGAAGTTGGTATTTTTTGGCAGCAGAAAATTTTACACTAACCCAAGGCGATTTCATATTAGAAAGTCTCATGTGTCCATGTGACTGCATAAAACATTTTCAGTACATATATTTCTTTTTTTGACATCAAACTATAAATTTGTTTGAAGTGATTTGAGGCGAGCATGCCTTATGTGAATTTGCCTTGACACTAACCAACATACATATATATGTACATGCTTTTTAGCATCACTAGTTCACATTATTGAATTCGCCTTCGTCTAACTCATTTACCTAAAAAAAAAGATTTGCTTCGCTTTGAATCAAAATTTTACAACGTAATCAATTTTAAGGGACTTTGGAACTTTATATTTTATTTTCTGGCCTTTTAGTCTGTATCTCACGGCGAAGAAAATTTCATCTAACAGAAAAATTTCCAAAGTAAGTTAATTAAAATATGACAAAATAAGACATAACTTTTATTAAATTTTTCATAAAATTAAATATATAAAAAAAAGATTCGATAATCTACTTATTTGACGTTAATTCTATAATGTATTAATCAAGGCGAATTCATATCAGCTGGCCTTAACAGCGCAAGTGATTTAAATTTGCCGCTTATATATCCCACAGATGTCAACACATAGTTTTCAATAAATATTTTTGACATTAAATGTATTAATTTTTTAAAACGAGTTCAGGCGAGTTTAACTTTTAATAATTTTTCCTAGAATTAATATGAATAATTTTTTTGTTGTTGTTTGGTTAAGCATTTTACTTCTGCTTAAAAAAAACTCATCAGTGGACTTAAGCCAAACAATTCTTGCAAAATGCCACAGAACTTCTCTTAAGTACAGAAAAACTCAAAATGTTATTGAAAATTATGTACATGAAAATATTAAGCTAAAAATCCTTAAACAAAAAATATAAATTCCCAACATTAAAAACTATTTAAAAATCAAATAAAAATGTTTGCTGCTAAATTAAATTGTTTTGCTTGATGCATTTTAAATTATTGTGCTTATGAACGTAATAAATACTTGACTAATTGTAGAGAAACCAAGTATTTGTAAAAGTCAATAAAGGAGAGACTACTGTAGTATTGAAAAATACAAAATATTTTAATTTTAATTTTATGTTTGTGACTCGTTGTGGGCACTCTAAAGTTATACAGAGAAAATCAGGCTTAATTTTTTTTAATATCAATTAAAAAAGTTATAATATCTTTTAGATTATACTTGCATTAAAGGAGTCATTAAACTTTTTTATTGAATCAATTAAATATACAATTTATATATAATCACAGTTGTGATTAGTGATTTTTCAATCGCTGTGAAAAAGTAACAGGTTTGGAAATATTACTCATCTCTAGTATATATGTGTATAAAATTGCATGTGCATTAATTTACTAATTGTATGAACACACCTATTTATTTATTTATTTTATTTATTACATACAGGTTACTTAAAGATCAAAAAAAAAAAAAAAATAAAAAAATATTTTCTTTGAGTAAAACCTTTTTTTCATAAACATTTATGTAAATATTAATTAAAACATTAATTAATTGAATATTAATATGTTATTTGTTATTTAAACGTAATTTTAAGAGCAGAAATTTGCATTATTTTTCTTCAACACGCCTGCTTTGCTCGCACGCAATCTGAGCTCACGGAATGGCAGGATTTGTGCGTGTTTTGGAAAAAAAATTTTATTATTAAATAAAGTTTATATGACAAACATCATCAAGTATATTTAATTGACGTTAAGTTTGTAGTACAATTTCATTTTTCAATAATGCATAAAGAGTTGTCAATTTAGCTAAAAGTGCCCTACTTTGCTTTCAATCTAAGAAGTGGCATTCTAGAAAATATTTTATTCAAATAGGGCAACACTTAAAAAGTATTGTGACAGTTCTTTAAACATATTAAAACTAACTTCATTAAATTCTTTGTTGTCGTAAAAAATATAAATTTTACTTATTTGTAAATGTATTTCTTCGGCTAAGTCCACTTTTTATAACATATGACATTTAAATGGCGTTCGAAACAGAGAGAAAGACAGACACCTCATCCACTATCTGAAATACTTTTTTTTTAATTTTAAACTCTCTAAGTGCCATTTTCACAGCCTGTCTTTAACTAAGGCAGGATTTTGTCTGCCCGAGAAATGGCTTTGCATTATAAAACATTCATTTATTTTTTTTTTCTATTAAATATTATTATTATTGATAATAATAACAGTAAAAAACTGAAGTTGTAATAATGGAAAGGTATTTATTTATCGGGCAGACAAAATCCTACCTTTAGCAAAAGGCAAGTTTGTGAAAATGGCCCCAAAACGATAAAACTTATTGTCTTAGGCTAATTTCTTAAGCTTCATATGCTTAGAAAATTTTTAATAAAATATAAGTATGAATATTTTCTGTTATTAAATAAAAATATATTATTTGTAAATGTAAATATATTATTTGAAAAAAAGAAAAAAATTAGATAGCAAAAAAACCAATAAACTGACCTAAAGCTCAACAAAATAGTTTAATTTAACATATTACATAACAAACACAAACACAACCCGCAAAGCGATTAGTTTGTCTGCGAAAAACACCCAGGGTCTATGGTGGAAATCGAACCCACGACCTCTGTACTGAAAGGCTAGCAACGCTACCACTCAGCCACAGGGTTACCAAAAAAAAAAAAAAAAATCGAAAAGTTAGATAAAAATATTTTATTTGTTCTCCTTAAAAAATTTAACTAAGCAAAATAATATATTTTTATATCGACCCATAACTATCACAAAACCTTAACCGATACATATTTTGACCTCTTTTTTACGAAAATCAATTATTTACGATAGCTAATAATCAATTAAGGGCAAAAACCTAAGTTCGATAATTATGTCGCTTAAGCTTTCTTGGCGGCTATGGCACAATATAACAACAGGGAAATATTCATTCTTATAGTAGATACATTAAAAATCTACTTTAAGTTAGCAGGTTTACAGTTTATTTATTAAAATTTATTTTTTTCTCTTCAATTGTGTTATACATCTGTGGCAAAAAGGGAAAAGTTCTTAAGTCGAGATAACCCGTTTGAGTTAATGATACCACCGTAATCTGCATATTTGAAAATACTGGGTAAAATCTCAATTAATTTGTATGATTTTTCAGGAAGTTATAGCACTACTACTTGCGACTTATCTTTTTTCAGACTTCTAATCTCATTTGGAATAATAGCTTAATTAGGTTATACTTTGGTATATTTCAACTTAAATATTTTACTTATAGTGTGTAGAATGTTGTTTGCTTAAAAAAAATAATTGTAAAAGAAATAAATTTCTGAAAATCGACTTTAACGCTTAAAAGTGGTCTCAATAAATATGAGAAGCTGGCGAACAAAGCTAGACATGTCTTCAGTTGATGCATTTTCTAAAATTTTTTTTTTGGGCTCCGAGTAAACATCTGAGAAGTCACGAAATATTTTCTGGCAAAACCAGTTCTATTCTACCTTAAAAAAATAACGAAAACTGAATTTTCCTTGCTTGGCCTTATCTTAAAAGTTCAGTAATTTGCCTATCCTGTAAAAAAAAACAGTTAACGGGACTAGTCTAAATTTGTTCGCCAGCTCCTCATATGAATTAAGCATTTCTCGTTATTGCCAAAGATATGTTTCAGATTTTTGTCATATATTGTCGGGTTAGATCTAGATCTAGATCATTAACTGAATAATTTTAATTAAAAAAAAATATTTATTTTATGCTGCCGTTAACTGGGAAATGTAATATATCTTTATGTTAAAAACTTATATAATCTAACCGATTTGCAAATTAAAATGTCTACTCTACATGAACTTCATTACAATCATAAAAAAGTCAAAAATTTCCCGAACTTTTTTTAGTTTCATTTATTTGGAAATTTTTCACTTTTGCGGCTACCTAAGCGGTATTAAGAATTATTCCTAGGAAGTTCATATGTTCTACAAAGTTGTTTATTGCAATCTTAGATACATTTTTGTAGCTGATTGTTTCCTTGAATTTTGAACGGTTTGCTACGTATAGACCTGAACAGAGGAAAAAAGGTAAAAGAAATCGAATTTTTTTAAATGTTTTGCGATTTTGATCCTGAAGATAAAGTTTTCTTTATTTTATATGTTCACAATTTTTATTCTTTATGACAAGAGCTACAACTTTGCCTCAGAGGGTAAATTAAAATTTTGAAGGGTTTGCAATATATGAGCCTGAGAAAATGCAAAAATGACACCGAGCCCCCAAATCTTTGGGGGCCCATAAAAAAAGTACAATTTGTGTCAAAACGATAAAAGTGCTTAAGTCGAGATAAGCTAATTTTTTTATTAATGGCATTCTTTATATTCAAAAGTATCTCGGTGCAAAAGCTCCATTTTTTATCCGATTTTTAAGGAAGTTATAGTGCAACGACTTGCTGCTTGTCATTTTTCGGCGTATAATCTCATGTGTAATAAAAGCTTAATTTAGCTTATATTTAAAAATATTTCCAATTCAATTATTTATAGTGTGGAGAATGACGATATCCAAAAAAAGTATAAAAGTGGACACGAAAGTTTTTAAGTAAAAGTAACAAATATGTGAGAATTAACTTGAAAGTTTAAAAGCCCTCCCTTGCAAAACTGTTAAATATGACTTGAGAACTTTTTCTTTAAAGCCACAGATATATATATTTCCATTCTTAAAATGTTTCTATTTAAAAACTAAATAAAAAATTATTATTTAAAATTGCATTAATAAAAATAATAATTAAAGTTTTCATTAAAATAGTTTAAAAGTTCTTAAGCAAAATCATGAATCCTTTTCTCTACTTACTAAGGCGGCATTTGTCAGCGATAAGTTATGATTGTACTGATTTTGACTTTCAAACATTTCAAATTGTTATCTGCCTCTCTGTGGACTCTCGTGCACCATCATCAAGCTTAGCAGCCAGCCAAATTCCTTAACACAATGAATTACATTAATTATCATGTGTGATATAATATTTGTTTTTGTGGCTGTTATCATCATATGCATGTATATAAATATCTGAATTTGTTGCATTTGCTTGCACTAGTATTTGCTATTTGATTATTTGTCTATTCACCATTTAATTAATTTTTTTTAAACTCCTAATTTGTTATTTAATTGCAAAAGTCTTTTTAATATCACATTTTTCCCATTTTTTTTTAATTATTGTATATTTTTCTTTTTACTAAATTACAGAACGGCAACACTTTACGTCTTTATGGCAACTTTTTCAAATTATTTGTTTGTTTTTTTTCATGGCATTTCTCAGTTGCTGTTTTAATTATTTATATTCTTGTCTTGGCCATTAAAAAAAAGAAGAAATAAATATAAAAAAATTATATGTACCAACCCAGCAGCAGCAGTTTTTGTCTAATGTCCTTTTTTTGTATTTTATATTTCTTACTGTTTTATTTAGATATTTCATTTCAATTGATTTCATTGCATTTTGCTCATTTATATTTTTATACTGAATTGCTTATCATGGGCTCGCAAGCATAGTGTATAGTGTATTTTATATTGTATTATATTGTATTGCTTTGAGTTTTCCAATGGTTTTGAAGTTTAGTTTTGCTAGTTTTTCTTTTCTCTTAGTGTGTATATATGTATGTATATATAAATTTTTGCCAGGCATCTATCCAGCCAGCCAGACGAGTTATTTGAACCGTTCCTTGTGAAAGTTCCGTTTTAACTGAAACGCTTGCATGCCAAACTACAACTTGAACTTACTCAACGAGAAATGTGTGTATTGCAAATTTTCTGTTTTCAGTTGCTTGTTGTATTTTAAAATTTATTTATTTTATATATAAATTTTTTTTCCATGCGATTTTTTTTTCTTTACCACTATCGACGTGAGTGCAGCTGGCTGGCGCTGCCGTCGTCAACGTTTGTAAAGTAGATATGTATAATGCAGCTGCAGCTCTGTTCCAAGTGCCAGGTTTCTTCTTTTTTTCATGTTTGTCAAACAGTTGAAAATTTTTTGATACTATTTTTTTTACAATACACTCACAAACACTTGCAAACATTTCGTTGCATATACTACATACATTCATTCGCGTTGTGAAAAGCCTTCGAGGTGAATGAGTGACTTTCTTTGCAGCCGAAGTGGATGACCAGCTAAATTAAAGTTTTATTTTTTAAATGTTACAAAAACTTCTTTTTACCAAAATAAGTTGAGGTAATTAAATGCTTGAGTTTTCCAAGATAAGCTTGAAGAAGGTCATCACAACGCCTGTAAGATAATTTAGAGCTTATATTCCTATTAGATGTGAGATTATTTTTCAAAGTTGATAAGCACTGTGACTTAAATTATCTTTTGTGCAGTATATCTGAGACATCATGAATCCTGATAACTATTCGGAAATCAACAATCTTAGAGAAACTTTCCCAATAGAGAGGAGATCGCAGAAGAAGTGGTGGAATCACGTCTTCTAATATATTCATTGATACATCCCTGTATGCAGCACAAAAGTTTAAAGGCCAAACTTACGATGTCTACAACATTAGACTTGCGCACACTTGCATAAAAAACAAAAACAAATTTTAATATTTTATTGTTGTCTCAAATGTAAGTGTGCAACAAGTTGAACGTTGTCGATATCGTGAGTTAGGCTTTTAAGGTTTTTTTTTAAACTAAATAACTCCGATTATATAAATATTAATCTTCAATTTAAAAACTTTATTTGTTGTTGGTCTTGAACGTCTAGATGCATTAACAAATAATTTTTTTCCATTTCATATTCATATATTTTATTGCTTAGTAGCAACGAAATGCATCTAGACGTGCAAAACCAACAACGAATGAGTTTTTAAATTTGTATTCATTTTGATCCGTGTTAAATAAAAATATTCAAGTATGAAAATTCTATAAATTTTGGAACAATTTATGGTCTGCCTCACGATGTCGACAGAAAACTTTCGATCGATAACATGTATTGAACTTAAGCACCGTAAAATTGTGAAATGATTTAATTTTTGAGGTCAACACATGTTCAGATCATATTAATACGTTCGTAGCTACAACTTTGCCAAATATTGTTAGCAAAAAATTAGGAGTCCCTGTAAGGTATTCTGATAAAAAGTGAAAAAAAAATTCTTTAATTTCGCGAGAAAAAAAATTCATGAAGAAATTATTTTTTTGACATAAAATGTTAACAAGATTTGTTTAATGGAGTCCTAGCTATACTATTGTCATATATAGTTAAGAGCTATCACCAAGTCTTAATAAGCTGTTGGCCAAAAACTGACGATATAATTTTTTGAGGGCGCACTGATTTTCGAAATCTATGGTGGCCCACAAAAAAAAAATGGCTACCAAAATCTCCAAACTGAGTACGAATTTTTCAAAAAATCTTCATTTCTTGCATAGTGTTATTATTGTTCGGACTTTATTTATTTCTATATTTATGATGCGATTAGTCAAAAGTTTGTATAGTGCTGTAATCCAAATTAAGTGTGATTATTCTTAAGGAACAAATAACACCAAAGCTAATTGTAAATATTCTGACAAACACTAGTAGAAGGGAACATCATGCTGTTTTCCAAGACCGCCACATCTTTACCATCAGCGTTTTTGTGTTTGGTGCTCTGTGTTGATGCAGATTTCAGCTTTATATATATGCCCTTAAATATGAAAGTCGTCTAAGTCATATATTTTTTGTGACGATTAAGCAAATCAAAAATAATTTTATTTATGCAACATTTTAGGGCCAAACCCACGAAGTCGATAACGTTCAACTGGTGGTACACTCACATTCAAAACCAACAAAGAATTTTAATATTTTGTTGTTGTTTCAAATTGTCGATATCGTGGGTCAGGCCTTTAGTTTAGAGTTGTAGTAGTCTCGATTAACATAAAATTATTTAATATTTATTACGTATTAATTAAAGTTTTTTTAAGATTAATTTAATATATCGAAGCCAAAATGCACATGAATTAGACCACTTTCATAATTAGGGCACACATGCACATATTTTTCATTGAAAATAGAATATGTGAATTGTTTTGGTTCATCGTATTATAATTTACTGAAAGCTTTTTTCTAATAAAAGCTCAATTTTACCAACTCTAATTTACAACAGTCTTGCCATTGTTAAATGTTCTTTACTAGTTATGCACATGCCTGTTAAATTTCTTATTTATGGTCTACTTAAGACAAAAAGAACATTAATTAGGGTATGGGGGAAGTCGCTTTGTTTTAAGGAGATATTTGCAATGAAATATCTTTGATAAGAATCGCTTAAGTATAACCCTTTCAAACCTAACCTGACCTAACTTATATCAATTATATCAGTCTGAAAATAGCAACAAGAGAAAGTGAATTTAATGAACCATTTTTGGGGTGTTGGGATATTTTTGTTACTATACATACACATATATGATCTAAACCAAGTTGCGAATTGTACCCAGAATTGTACGAATATAAATGAATTTTGTTTTTACATAAAAACTACTTGGGCATTAATTTATAATTTTAATTCCCAAATAGTGTTTAATTAGACTGCTGAGTATTAAAAAAATAAACGTAAACCACAACTTTTTTCTGTGTATTCAGTTGCTTGTTCATTTTCTTGGGCATATGTATAGTTCAGAGCAAACTTTTTCCATATTTCTAGGCTCTAGAACTTACAAGCCTAAGTTTTATTTAGTTAGTTTTATTTCACTGCTGGTAACCTTTATTTGTCTAACAGACATTGTACTCAAAGTCAATGAAAGAAATACCGATGCTGGTTGAAGCGGCAGCAGAATACAGCAGACGGATAAAGGCATAGATGGTTGATGGGGAGGAAACAGATATGGAACAGTGCATAGACAACAGCAGTATTATTGCTGTATATAAATGAAGCCAAAATCAAATGTAGGCTTTCAAAAGTATAGTTCTAAGGAAACAAACATTCTCAAAATATTTCAAAACAAAAAAAATTACACTTGCTTTTTCACAGAGAGTCTGCCATACAACAGAGTGAAACTTTATATGCGCCGGCGCCTTGGCACCATGCAGACCCTAAATAAAAGAAGAACTTAATGCAACAACAACAACAATCACAAAAAGAATAAATAAAAAATATAGAATACCGTTTCATACATATGTACATATGTTCAGTATGAACAAAACTCGTTACAGTCACTGGAACAATAAACTCTTGCCAGTCATACCAAGCAAACATACGAAACATACGAGAACCAGCGTACATATAAATAAATCCTTAGCAGTGCTTAATCGTACATACAAGCATACAAACACATACACTCACATCCAAACACGTACAAACATGACTATGCACACTCACCGTTGCTGATTTCTGGCTGAGGCCACGCAGCAGACAACCTCATTCCCTTCTCCCACAGCAAATGTTTGCAAATTTTTTTGTCTACAAACTTACCGCTCACATTCACACATCCATATGCAATGCGAGTTTAAGTATGCAGACATGCAAAAAAATATATAGAGCTGCATACAAAATATCTCTGTTACACGCGCGCGTACTAATTAATGAAACAAAAAAACGACAAAAAAATTAAAATTGCAAAAATGTTCTTTCTACTCTTAATAATTATCTCTCTTGGCAAAATTCTCTCTTTTTAAATTCTCTTCGTTGAAGTTGAATTGCATTTTATCACATGCATATGTATAAATATTTTGCTGCACTCTCACATTAAGTGCTGAAACGTCATGCGTCTCACTCATAATCGAACGGTAAAAACGATGCCGTGAGTACTGTGTGTGTGGTCTCAGTTGTAATCCATCAACCCCAACTCTCTCCCTCCTTACCTCATACCTCTATGAAGCATTACATACGCTCTGTATGCATGTGCATATCGGATTGTAATGAGTTTCTTTTCGTGTTTGTCTAGCGTCTGGGTCTGTGCCAAACTCAGAGACCCGAAGTATCATCGCGTTTCAATGTTCGTTTATGAAATGTTGACTGGCTACCTGCCTCCCTTCATCGCTTAAAGCTCAGTCAGCTGCATTAACCGTCGTCGCTGGTCAAACGATGAGAAATTCAAAGTAAGTAGACGACTACGAGCAGCAGATACGATTGTCAAGGAATTCCCCGAAAACCAACAAGCGCCGTTTGTCAGACTTTGGACCCCATTTAATTGCTGGAAGTATTTTATTACGCAGCAACGGAATTTCTTATTGTTATTGTTGTTACATTTTTTTTGTTGTTATTGTAATTTATAGTTGTTGTTGCTATTGTTGTACTGCAAACGAATTGCTAAACTCAGTCGTCAGTCGTCGTTGCAAATACTCTTAATACCTAAAATTGTGCGTGTGTGTGTGTGTGTGGAAGTGTGCGTTTTACTCAGCTTAAAATTCATTTTGCCTGTTTTTTGTTGTTGCTGTCTTATGTTTCATTATGTTCGTTGGCCCTCGTGTTCGTATTCAGTAGTACTACTACACAGTGTGTGTGTGTGTGTTTGCTTGTGTTGGCATTCAACTGACGCCCTGTGGTCCTTACTCAATTTCTGACTATGGGTAACAGTTATTTTGTAAAAGTACATGTACACATGCATATGTATGTGTGTGTGTGTGTAAGTATGTTTGAAGTTTGGTATAGTTTTATTTTAGTATTAATTTTATCGTTGTTATTGTTGTTGTTTTGCATTATTTAAACTCTTTGTATGCTCTTTAGTAATGTTTAAAAGCAATTGGTTTTGTTGTTATTCTTCTCGTTGTTATTGTTGTTGTTGTTTCAGCTTGTGCTTGTTCTGTTTTGGTTTTTGCTGTTGGTTGTGACAATTTTTGAGTTAGGATAGGTTAGGCCTTGATTTACTACTATATTAGGTTTTAATATAGACATACAAGCAGTTGTGTGTATGTACTTATGTAGATATGTACAAACATATGTAATATGTGTGTATGTAAATATTTATGCATATACTGCATGTCCACATGCATGATTTTATTAATTTTTACTAAGTGCGTTGTGCAGGGAGCATATTACCGATATGAAGTACATTTTATTTTTAATGTTAAAATTAATTTTGTTGTTTTTTCACACACAAGTACGTATTTACATACACATGTATGTATGTATGTACGTATGTATATAAGGAAACTTGTTTCTCATATCAAGATACAAAAAGAAGATTTATAAATAAAAGGAAACTTGCCGTTAAACATATTGCGATGGTATCGAATTTTTCTTCTTCTTATACCTATTAGTGCAATATTGATGTAAAGGGTGTTTTTATAAGATCATTCGAATTTTAATTTAAAGTTTTAAAACTAAAAATTAATTAAATAAAATTTTTATTCTGTTTATAGGTAAATTCCACATCCGATAATTGATGTATAGGAACAGTATCAGCAAAATTGTTTGAAATTTTTTACCAATTTATTTAATTTATGGGATAAGTTTTTTTGAGCTCCAATTGCTTAGCAGAGTTCTTATTTATTTATTAAAATTTTTTCTATGGACATATCGAGTCTTATTTCGATTTAATCGTAAGCAACAAAAATTAAAGTTTTCATGGGAAGTTTTTTTTATAATATTCCAATTTGTTTTACATTCGTAAATTGTCGCTTGCGATAAAATTTAGTAGTCCGTATCTTAAGAGTTAGCAACAATTTTGCATTTTTGTAATTCTAAACTATAGGTAGATCTATAAAATTATAATTTCGGTACAAGATAAATTTTCGATTACATGTCGCTTACGATAAAATTTAAAATAAGGTTTGAGATACTTACAGATATTTAAAAAATATAATCGTATATAGTAAATACGAATAAAATACAAAATTTTTGATGTTTTAATAAGACAATAATTTTACGCTTAATAAAATTTGCATTTAAAGAAAAATGTATAGTTTTACAAAATTTATTACATTGACTGAGCATTTGCATAATTTGATCTGAAGTATTTAATTGATAGTGTCGAAAGAGATGATGAAAAGCATTAAATGAAATATTTTCGAGCAGGAAATCATAAAGAATATCGCCGTTAATTAAATAATTTAAAATAAACCGCTAATGTTGACGGAAGATATAATGGGTTCCACTGTAGACAGCGCAGGCAGAATGATAAAAATTTTGTACAGCACAATGCAATTGCTGTGACTCATTTATACAGGATCCCATACCATATATACATATTGTAAGACAGCGGGCAAATTACGGCACTCGTTATCGAACGAAATTACGAAATATTTCAATAGTTTATATGGAAACATTTTAAAATTTCGATCCGTATCGAATGCCGTAATTTGCTCCCAAGTCTCGCAAGGGAAACATAGCATGAGACATTCTTATACACTCAAATGAAATAGTCAAAATACGCCAATTTGAACGATTCTTGAGGGTGTTTGTTAGCTGAAGTAGTTAGCTCGTTGACCACAAAATTGAAGGGCCTGAGTTCGAGCCCGGTCACCGAGAAAGTCATTAAACAACAAAACAAAGTAAAATAACCACTCAAATGGCTACTAAACATAGTTTTGAAAATTTAATGCGCCTCATTGACACCAGAGGTGCTGCACGTGCCACGCACGACCTCAAATATGCGTTTAAGAGGAGAACTGAGCAGAAATAAGTTATTTGATTGAATTTTATAAAAGTTTGCGGGCAGGAATGGCATTTTTTAATATGTTATCTTGTTTTTGTATATGCATCGAAAACATTGACAAAAGATTTTTGAATACTTCGTCTGTCATCCACATCTAATTTTTACAGTCCTTTGTTGGCTTACTTTATTTTATTGTTTTCAAAAGTTTTGTTGTTAGAATGTGTTTCTTTTTATATAAACCACTCCTTTGACTAAATTCTTTTTTCTGTCCCTTTGAACGTTTTTCTTCTTGGTTTTGCACCAAAAAAAAAAATTATTAACTACAATATGCGCAATAGTATCCGATATCGTGTTTAGCCCAAAAATTTTTTCTGAAATGAAGTTATACACTAATGTTGTACATGTTGTTGTGTAGTATGTGCGCAAAACACGCAACTTAATAAACCAACATTTTGTACCAACGGTCGCAAAGTGTGTGTGTGGCTTACATACAAATATTGAGTTGTCATCATTGCGTATACATAATATAGAATTATAATTTACTTTTAATAATACATATGCATAAGATAATCACCCTTATCCCATGCCGGCGATCACAGTTAACGGCGATCAGCCGATAAGGGTGAATAACAACAATCGAAATTTCGAAAATAAAGAAAAGCATGCGCTCGTTCCTGGTAGCTTTAAATAAATAATTCTATTCGCACCAGTGATAAGTAAATCTTAAAATAGATGTATATATATTGTCATTTTTAAAGTAATTAAAATTTCGTTATCTGATACTCAAAATTCTCTGTGCTCACCTTTCAACAAACGTTAGGTACATAGATAACCAAACGTAAAGCATCATCAGTATCATGGTAAATATAATTTCTTTTAAAAACTTTTTTTCATCTTAAAAAACTAAAAAAGTATACCTTACTTTTTTTTTAATCAAACTTAATTTTTAATCAACTTAAACTCTTACTACTGTATTTGCTAAATTTAAGTTTTATTTTTAATTTTAAAGCAAATTGTGCATGGAATTTTTTTTTTAATAAAATACTTTTAAGTTAAAATTATTTTTTATATATACAGTCTTTAAAATTTATTATTTTTTCCTTAGTTACGGCTTTAGATTTATAAACAGTATGAGAATCTTTCTTTATTATTTATTTTTTTTTTTGGTTTTGCTTTTTCTTATACTTCGCTTTTGCCTTAGATATAATTTAACAAAATTGACTTTTAACTATGCTATTAATCATATTAAAACCTCTACTCAAAGCAAACGCACACAAACTTGCTAAGAACATGTCTGTCTGTGGCAAGGGAAAAGCTATTCAATAGCATACAAATATTCTATACATCTCACCAGTCCACCAAATAGAACCCAAAAGCAAACGGACGGACGAATGCTCGTGGCACTTACAACCCAAAGACAAAAGTATCGAAACGTGAGGGGAGGAAATGAATAAATGTTACAAAATTGTTTAACGGAAAAAAATGTGTGCGAATATTTCCTTAAGCAAGAGTCGACTATTAGTGGGTATATGAATTTTTATTTTCTTTTATGAAAGCAAACATGAATAAAAATTCTGCGAGAAAATTTTCCCGGGGAACAAGTTCAACCCGAAGCCAGTAACAGGGGAGAAAATTCTTATTCGAAAAGGTAGAAATTTCTTGCGGAATCTTATTCACAGGAGCCAATCAGATGTTGAACAAAGCGACGTGAACTTGCAAGTTTTATCACATATGTAAGTTCGAATAAACAAAAAGAAAAACAGGATATTAAGGCTTAAAATTCCTGAAAAAAATATTTGTTCATCTAAAAATCGGCTTGGAGTGTTTCTGTGACAATTAAAAAAAAAAGTGCTTAAGTCGAGTAAAGCTGATTTTGAGTTAATAGTACCAAGGTAATCTGCATATTCGAAAGCACCCGAGGTTAAAAATTAAAATTAATTTGTGTGATTTTCCAAGAAGTTATAGCACAACGACTTGTGGCTTATATCTTTTAGACTTCTAATCTCATTTGTAATTATAGTTTAACTCAAGTTATATTTTGGTATATTTCAACTTAAGTACACAGAAAAAAATATCATCGAAATGCAACCAACAAAACAAATTGTTAAAATTTATTTTAAAAATTAACAATCATCATTGTTGATATAACAAAGTAAAATTTTTGTAGTCAATTAAATTACTCAACTAAATTACTTGTCAAATTATATAATAATGAAATGCGCACATGTAGAAAAACAAGAAATCATGTTTTATGTGTATTCATTATTTGCTTATCTAATAAAGTATTGCTCTTTAGCTGAGAGGTAAGCGAGTTAGTTTATTAGTCCTGAGGTTGCCGGTTCAACTCAGCCCAAAGACATTTAGTGTTTTTCGCAGACAAGCAAAAATTGTTTCAAGGATTGTGATTGTGTATGAAAAGATTGTTAATATAACAAATATGATAGAGAAATTCAACAATTCACATTGTTAATATAACAATAACTTTAATTGAAATAACTTTGAAATCTAACAAATATAAATGTTTAAAAAATAAATAAAATTCAACAAATTATTTGTTGATATATTTAATTGAAAATATTTTTAAGATTTTCCTTTAACTTACAATTTCGTTAATTGTATTTACAAAAATCGTTGTAGGTTCAAAATCAATTAATTATTTAATTGATATAACAAAAAAATTAATTGTATTTACAAATCATTTTTTTCTGTGTATATTACTTGTAGTGTGTAGAATGATGTCTGCTTAAAACAATAAAGGTTAACAGAAAATTTTCCAATTTAACTGTAAAAGAAATAAATCGAAGAATCGACTTGAAAGCTGAAAAGTGCTCTCCTTCAAAAAAAGTAAAATATGGCTTAAGCACTTTTTGCTTATTGCCACATATATCTTTATTTAAAAAAAAAAACTTTATTGGTCAATCCCACGATGTCGACAACGTTCGACTTATCGCACACTGGTATTCAACACAACAACAAACAAACAAGTTGAACAATATTGACATCGTGGAATTGGCCCCATGGCATTCTTTACGACGATTTTTTGCCAATAGTTTCTCAGTTAAACCTAAAAGTCATTCTTTATCAACTGCAGCTTAGACTTTACTTTCATGTGGCATTGTATTGCTACTTTAATTTATAACGTTAAGCAAGCTACAGAACATTTTAACTAGGCAAAATATTTAATTGTTGCCATTAAAATCCTTAAATGTATCCTTCTCTCCACTATAAATATTTTAACAGTACCTTCAGAGGTGTAACAAATAGCAACTGCGAAGCACTTCTTAATAGTGCTGCTATAGGGTATAAAAAATAAGAATTAGAAACAAAAATATCTCAACGAACGCATTACAATATGCACTTGACTAGAAAAAGAAGAACAGAAGAAATATATAAAAAAGGGGTACTTGAAGCAATGTTGAGTACTTGCAACACTTGCTGGCAACAACAATAAAGAAAAAATAACAATAATAATAAAGAAAATGAAATTGAAGGAAAAAACTTAAATAAACGTACATACATATTGTATATGAAGCAAAAGAAAGCTTTCTTTTACAAAAACGCTGTCGACGATATCATCGAGAGACATTACGAGCACACATATACTCACACACACATACAATCATACATACATGCACATCTAGCCCTTGTTATGAAAAAAAAAACGATTGTAAAACACGAATAAGTCCCTGTGAAGGAACTAGAAAGAAAAAACAGTGACTCAAGTGCAGTTTGCCAAAGGCAGGCAGAAACACTAAAAAACACGTTCATGTCGCACAACGAACAAGAAAATACCTCGTGGGACTTGCATACAGCCACACACACACACACCGAATCACAATTAACGCATACTACACACAGCCATTTACATATAAATATGCTCAAAGTACAAGAACAATGAAATACTCTGGCACAAGGAAACAGTGGTTAAGGATACCACGAAAAAAAAAATTGTCTGCTTAGGAAAAGCGTCATTGTTCAAAGCAAATGAGAGATACTAACACATGCACATACACACACACACACAAACTCATATGTATGTACATATATTTATGTACACAAGCCAGGAAACTTGAGTATAAAATTCACAAAAAGTGAGAGCATTAAAAGCAGAGTTTTAAATAACCGGAAATCAGCATCAAGCTCCAAATTAACCGGCATTTTGCAAAACCAAACACACCCGCTTATCCTCAAACGCCAAGAAATTATATTTTTGTTCCAATAATAAACTAGCACAACTATGCCACAGATTTCTGAACGCAAGAAAATTATAATGCTTAAGAGTTAAATAGCATTATGTAAAATGCCCAAAGAGATATTCATATGAGATTTTCTCTTGGAATTTTCTCTTTATTTTTATATGAAATGAAATGTAAACTTTCACATGTAACTCTGGGTGTTGACATTATTAGGAATAGTGTTGAGGTAGGTCAGGGTGCATGTGATGATAAAAGCTCTAGCTATACGTCTGTTGTTGCGGTTTATTAAAAGCAATCGCATTAATGGTTTACAAAAAAAAACGTTCAAAATCATAAAAATTTAAATGATGAAATGCGAATTATGATAAAATATTTTAAAGTAATGCATTTTGCATATATTTCGAAATTTCTTTTACTTGATGGCACACAAATTTACCCAGCACAAAATGAAAATACAAATTACATCATTGATGAACTCAGCTCCAAGTATTTCTATGTCTGGTGAATCATCAATGAATTTAACTTATCATTATCATAGGACGGAAGTGATCCAAATAATTGAATAAAAGGTTGTCGAGAACAATTTTCGACATAAATAATAGCCTTACACAGGATTCAGACGATGAAATTTATGACGTCTATTTTTCTTCATTCCCTTTTGAAGTTTCTACCAAAAATTATTTGCGTTCATACGATGATTATTTTTACATGTCTAATTTTTTTTTATTGATTTTGATCTTTATTATTGATTTTATTGTTTATACACACATTTGCAGTACATACCCTGTCGGAGAATGTGTTGTTGACTACAAAAATAGTTAACTTTTTTTAGACTGACTAAAATCTAACTGCAATGTCATCCAGAAGAAACCCAAAATTAATTATTAAGTTGAGTACGTAATCAAATTTGATGAGAGCCAACAAATTTATGGCCTATTTCCCACCTGCGAAAGAAAACGTTCGACTTACAATTTATATTGAAAACAAAAATAAATTTTCATATTTTATTGTTGTTTTCAATATAAATTTTATTATTTTCGATGTTACCTTAGTTGAGTGGTAGTGCCTTGAGTATACAACGTGTGATGATACATGTTCGAACCCTAGAAATTTTTTTTTTTAACTTACTGACTACCAGGTGATTTAAAAAAAGTCAACTTTAGCTGAAAGTAGTGCAGAGTGAGACAATTTACTACCGCCTAAGACATCGCCATGTTAAAATAGTCAGTTGATTACATTAAAAGTAATCCAAAGTCAGTACTATTTGCGAAATAGTTAGCTTAATGTAACCGAATTTCCGACAGGGTATGAAAAAAACTATAGAAAACACAAATCGAGTAATTTTTTCTACCCCTCTTTCTTCTCTACCCCGTTCGCTATCAAACCAAAAATGACGTCGAAAAATAGACTTCATAAAACTCTTCGTGTGAACTAGGTGTTAGAATATTAAATTGTTGCTGGGTATTTATAGTCTTATTTATAAAACGTGAAAGAATATTTTTAGTTGCAAAAATACCGTGACTTCATAAT
The DNA here is from genome assembly GCA_949987645.1 of Tachina grossa. Taxonomy (NCBI): domain Eukaryota; kingdom Metazoa; phylum Arthropoda; class Insecta; order Diptera; family Tachinidae; genus Tachina; species Tachina grossa. The sequence continues at coordinate 140,660,670 of OX465278.1, forward strand.
TATTTTACTAATAATCTTAGTTTGAATTGATAGGAAAATATCTACATATATCTAGATGTTAGGATTAGAGATAGGCGCGTGTCGAATTTTTCTAACACGAAACGACCCGAAAACGAATGCTAAGATGTCCAACAGGAAAGAAATACGCAGGCCAAACATTTTCCCAGCATGCACAAAATCAAATTGAATAGCAACAAAACTGTAGATTCAAATAAATACATATTTTGATTTAATTTCAGAAATTAAGGTTATTAAGGAACCCATACACTATCAAAAAATTTGCAGATGTTGCGTGTTCCACAATACAATTAAATTAAATTAATGCATATTTTTCTTGCAGCTAACATCGTTTCGTGTTTTTCATATCAATTTTGCTCAGTACGAAACGATACGACCACGCAAGAAATTAAATTTTTTTGTCACCAACATTTCCTGTTGAGTCGTAAAAGTTCGTGTCACGATAAGGAAACACGACACGCGCCTATCTCTAGTTAGTATATAATTATAATAGATAATCACTCGTATTGCGAATATTCAACTGCGAGAATTTTTTACTAGATTAAAGGAAATGTGAATGAGCTTTCTTTAATTTATAACAAAATTTTCGTAGACGAAAAATCCACTCGACATACGCAATACGGGTGATTGTATATCAAAAATTGCATGCAATTTTCTGTTATAAGAGAGTACAATCAAAAAAAGGTTTGCTCACAACAATTTTTATTGGTATCTTTGATTATCGGAAATTTAGCCAGAACTCACCTATTAAATACACGCTCCACAAGTGTACGTTTTTTAAATATGATAATGTAAAATTAATGCCTGCGAACATGCTGATATGACAGCTGATTTTTATAAGTCCAGATTCCGGTTTGGAAAACTAACTTTTGCTTTTTTAAAGCGGTGAAAAAAAATATAAGTTTTTGCACATAATCCAAAAATATTTCGGAAAATAATATAAAATGAAATAAAATAAAATAGATTCAAATCGAATATAAATTATTTGCTGGGTTTTTTGTATTAGTTTCTAAGCCTACTATGCTTATTTTTCTTTTGTGATTTTCAAAAAATATTATTATTTGTGAATTCTCAAATAGTTCTTGAAAGTCTGTGCATAAGATAAGAGGTTTGTGACTATTCAAAATGTGTGGTTGAAGTCTACTGATGATTTGTTAGAGCAACAATGAAATATATAGACAACGCTGAACCACCAGCAAATAAATTTCAAAATAAAATAAACTTCTGACAATATGTCGAATAATAAATTTCTTATACATTTGTAATACTATTCGAGCTTGAGGCAATCTTCCCTGATGTAGACATTAAAAAAAAATATAAGTACCTGGTAAATTTTTTTTCGGTTTTTGGCTATTTTCTTAGTTCTGGTACTTTTTCTTAATTTTAGCCTTTTTTTAATTTGCTGGACTAATTTCGGTTTTTGGCGTTTTTTAATTTTTGGGATTTTTTTTTTTTTTTTGCTAAATTTTGGCCCTTATTTCGTTTTTGTGACTAATTTTGGTTTATAGCGTTTTTTTCGTTTTTGGGGATTTAATTTTGTTTTATCTGCTTTTGCACTGTTTTTAATTTTTGACAATTTTTTTTCGCTTATTGACGATTTTCTGCGGTTGTTTTTTAATCTAAGCGATTTTTCTAATGTTGATGCTTTTTTAGTTTTAGAGCTTTTTTTCGATTTAGCAATTTTTTGGTATTTTTACAATGTATTTTCGAGTTTTAGCGTTTTGTTTTAGTTTGTGGTGCTTTTTTCGATTTGACAAATTTTTCCGTTCTTGACGGAGGCGTTTTTTTTCGTTTTTGGCGATTTATTTTTGTTTTAGCGGCTTTTGCGCTTTTTTAGTTTTGTATTTTTTTTCGCTTATAGACGATTTTCTGTGGTTGTTCTTTAATTTTAGTGATTTTTTGATTGATGCTTTTTTAGCTCTGGAGTTCTTTTTGGTTTTGGTGATTTTCTTTGTTTGTTTTTTTTTTACAATGTATATTTCTAGCTTAAGTGATTTTCCGTGGTTTATACCGTTTTAGTGATTTCTTTAGTTTTGGTGTTTTTGCTCGTTTTTGGCTACTTTTTTCCGTTTTGATGATTTTTTTTTAGTTTTTTGGTGACCTTTTTACTTGTGGTGATTTTTTTTTTTTGCATTTAAGCGATATATTTTTTATTTGAGTACGTTTTTTAATTTTTACGATTTTTCGTTCGGTAATTTTTTTAATTTTGGGAATTTTTAGTTTTAACGTTTTTGAAAATTTGAAGATTTTTTCTTCTTACGGTTTCCAATATGCAGCAAGTTGTCAAAATTACTTAGTCAAAATAACATTCACTAATAGAATATCCTTTAATTTTGATTTCTTAAATTTCAGTGGTAATTGGTGTAGCCTGCATAAAAATTACACTAACTTTGAAAATTTCTAGTGCCTGTTCATAATTATCTGTATTGTAATATATAAGATTTTTCGCTGCTCATTTTAGGACACCCTTTAGTTCTTAACTGTCAAATAATTGTTTTTGTAAATAATTTATATTCGATATGAATTCCGTTTTATTTTTCTGTATTTTGTATAAGTTTCTAAACCTACTACGCTTATTTAATTCTTTTGTGATTTTCAAAAATGTTATTATTTGTGAGTTTTCAAATGGTTTTTGAAAAAAAAGCATAAAAGCATAATTTTTTTTTAACAAGACACGTCTTAACTATAAAAACATGAGGCTTGGTTAAGCTTAATTTTGACTACGACAGCTTTGTCAGGTATGTGAAAGCATTAGACTCTAACTCGGTTGTTTTTTATAAAAAAATATGATCAAACTCACGTAGTTTAAATGGATTTGTGGCAAAAATACCAACTGAACGACGTTGACTCAAGTCTTGATAGCATTGGGTTGCAAATGAGATACATAAAGTTGCAGTATTATCATTGCCATTAATAAAAATATATTTTTTGGGGTGAATATTGGAAATATCTCTTACCATGAATACTATTTTATCTCTTTATTAACTTACCATTCCATTCTCTAATATAAGGCCATATTCCAAAATAATAAATAGTTCAGTTCATTTGTTTAACTTTATTTATTTATTTTTCAATTCCATATTTCAATATGTTATTTTATAAGAAATGTTTCATTCAAATTTTTTTTCTTATAAAAAGCTGACCTATAATAATAAATTTAATTGAAAAATGTCTATGAATATAGCTTATCGTACACACAACTCTTTATTTATATAGCCTTCTTTGTAATTTCTTACTCTCTAGCATCTTAAGCTAATTCTTTTAATGCCCCTTATTTGTTCTATTTTCGTTAAAGTGTAGTTTATTCTACCAATTTAACCATCATCTACGACGATTTGGGTTCATTATTTAACAATTGCAAATGCCATTTTTCCTTCCATATCCTTTTGATAGCAAGGAAATGAAAAGTATGCTGGTAGTATCACTGGAAGGATATTCTACTTATATTTGAAGTAGTTTTTGTTTCGTATTGCTGCTTGTTTCTTAGATATTTTGTCTTAATGTTAAACATTCTATAAACTGTTTTGTCTTTTTTTTTTAAATAAATACGTTGTCGATGTATAAAGTTTAAATTTTCAGGATATAGCCAATACTTTATCTCAGAGCTTTAAAATAATTCATTGATGGGCTTTTACGAACAATCAGAAATTTAGGGCAGCAAAATTAATTACTAGGAAATATGTTTTGCTGCTTCTTAAAGATCTGAAAGAAGAGTAAGCGAAATGAAATTTAGTTTATTGCACTGAGCTTGCAAAGAGAATGTTAAAAGGATATATAAAGTGGCATTTAAAATGTCGTATGCATAAAAATATATTTTGGGTTTGAAATGTATTTTATAGTAAATTTGTGTGAAAAATTTTTCTTAAAACTCATTTCAAACACAAAAGTTTTTTTATGAGTACAGTTTAAAATATTTATGTACGTATTAAAGGCGTGCAGGAGTACGACACAAACTACTATCAAATCAGGTAAACCACTGAAATACCTAAAAATATTTGTATAAACTAGATAATAAGTGCATAATATATTGTTTGCTTTTGTTTTAATATACCTCGGTGCACTGTACCGAAAGAAACATATGCCGCACACCTTCGAATGTAAAGTATATTCGAAAGAAAAAAATTTTCGGCCTGTCCCACAACGTTGAGAGAAAACGTTCGGGCAAAATTGTGTACAGGATATATTGTGCTATTTATTCTTAACAAAAATGGTTACATATTTTTTCCCGAAACACGCCACATTTAAAAGTTATTGTGCCAAAAGTCTTAATAGTGAAGATAAGGTATTTTTAGTTTGAAAATTGCAATGCGAATGACCGGTTTTTACACACATGTGTCTTTTTATATCCATTATTTCATAAACTGGCGGTGAAGCTAAAAAAAAGTAAGCCTCAAGATAAGAAGATATTTTTATATCTTCATTGATTTATATATAAAAAAAATATTTATTTTTTATTTAAATATTTTTGACTTTGCTAATGTTGAAATAAATTAAATCATAATTCTGAAATTATATTCCAAACAAAGCATGTGCTCTTAATGTAATTCAAATATGAGGATGCGAGGGTGAATATGCTTCCTAAAGGAATTAAATTCATAAGGTGCAAAGTATTGCATACCCTGACCCTAAATTATTAAAATCTTTCTATTTTTTTATTTATTGTCTTAACCTCGTTTGGCGCATTCAATTTTATTACATGTAGTTGTAATTGGTTTTGTTGGATTAAAATTACATGTTATTATTACATTTTTTATAAATTACAGTTGCATGTAATTGTAATTGAAATTTTTTCCACAACAATTACTTATAAAAATGAAATTGTGTTTTTTTTTATTTTATCAATTACAACAAAATGTAATTGTTCTTGAAAACTTTTAATTTAAATTACAAAAAATGTAATTGCTGTGTAATCAATTACAAAATCAGATATGATTCGCCCAAGTCTGCCAGTAGTTGATTGGGCTAAAAAGCTTTGCCTGTCCAAAGGAAAATATTTCTATTAACTGGCGTGGTTTATGATATTATTGTCTTCAGAGCGAAATCTCAGATATATCAGAAGCTTTAACTAAGCAACTAATGATTTGATATACCAGATACAAATCAACATCTGTGATTCTACTTCTTTTTTATGTTAAGTTATTATATGTATGTATATCCACAAATTACACATATAAGCATACACTTGCATAAACTTTTTATTTAAGTGTATGAGTGCGTATGCTTATGTACATATGTATTTGTTAGCTTTTGTATACCTTGTGGTTATTAAAACATTTCCTGTGCATATTGTGTGCTTTTGTTGGTATTTCCGTCGAAATGACAAAATATCATTAGATATTATTGTTATGAGAATAAAGTTGCCAAAAAATAATAATAACAATAACTGCAACATTTTGCTGCCACTGCAACACCCACTGCACATGTGTAAATTATCATCAAGAGTACGTACACACGCACACACACACATTTGTTAAATTCTACAATTGTTTTCAATCGTTTTATTGTTATGTTGTTGTACTCTTATTGTTTTGTTTGCCTTTTTCTGTATTTCAGTTATTTATTATAGTGCAAAACATAATATCTATACACATGCATACAAACGAACACACAATCAGCTACTTAAACTCTTGTCGTTTGATAATAACAATAGTGAATTGTTGTTGTTAGAAGTTATTAGTTGTTTAACTAGCAATATACAATTACAACAACAATTATTGTAAATTATATTTACGCGCATACTACAAGTTCATAACTTGCTCATACTTTGAATATTTTTTTGGCAGAGCAGGAAAATAATTGAACAGTTGGGAAGGAGTAAAAATTAAGGCATTACAATTGGTTTTATTAATATAATTATTAGTTATCTTTCCTATGTTAAACGAGTTAAAACGATTGTTACGTTACTAAATACTATTTTCAAACTCTTACCCATATGCAAAAAAAAAAGAACTTGTGCTTGAAGTGTGCATTAAAACCAGATTTTTCATGGAAATGGAATCTGTCTGCAGCTCGAGTTTGTTTTGGTAAATCATTTATATAAAAAAGGTCGATAGTAGTAATTCCTATTATATAGTGAGTGCTTGTCATCCCGGACTCAATTAGATGCCTTTGTCCATTGTTTTACCACGGAGATTGGACCTCAAGGCAGTACCCACCATCGAACTAACCAGAGAATTATATGAAGGTAGTAGTTTTCCATACCAGGTGTTTTATATTCTGTTTTTACCCGACTCCGCAAAGCAAACGGGTATTGTGTTTATCAGTCTATGTATGTACGAGTAGTTATTAATGTATGTAGCATGTGTGTTCCTTTGCGGTACTATATAAACCGAATGCGTATACTGATTTAGATGATTTTTACGTCAGTCGTTTTGTCTTAGGGCCAATTTCACCAACTTATTTAAATATCGATTCATATTTAAATGTCGTTTTTCCATACAAATATTAATGAAAATCGCCATTTAAATATGAATTGATATTTAAATAGAGTTGGTGAAATTGGCTCTTAATCCCGGAAGTGTCACTAAAGATATGTCAGTTGTCAAAATTCAATATGGCGGCCAACAGACGCCATTTTGTAAATAGGCGGCAAACTATGTCAAAATGGGTATCATTCGACAGGTATTTTAAAATCATCTTAAGGTTTCTCTTATGAATTTTCATTTCCAATAACCATTTAGGATATTTAACGGTTCAAAATTTGTCGCAATTTGGTTTTTTGTTTGTTTTTGTATTGGCAAATGCAGCAGTAATCTCTGAAAATTGTGTATTTATTTAAATGTAAAGAAAACATTATATATTTTTATAAAATAACTTTACGACTATCTGTTGTATGCTCACTTTCTTTGTGGTCCATATTTTTATAAAATAACTTTACGACTATCTGTTGTATGCTCACTTTCTTTGTGGTCCACCTCATATTACTTTCCTCATCATTATAGACTTAAAAAATATAGCGAATACTGCAAATTTTAACAGAATCTGTAAAATAAGTTCGAGAGATATCCTTGTTAGAAATTTGTAAAAATTTGTATTTCTTGACTTCGTAGTTCCTTGTCCAATCGATTTTCGATGCACATTAATTTTTTTGGCTTAGAAATTATCGAAAACTATTAAAAATGTCCTGCAAGATGAGCCAATTCCTATATTTTTTTTTATTGATTCAGCAAAGTATAAAATGGAAACAATTTTAATTTTTTTTGTGTGGCATGCATTAGGTGATGCATCTGTTCTCCCTCATTAGAAGTGTCATAAAGAATTAAGATTGTTTAGAGATCTGTTATACCAAAGATTTATTTTATCGTTATTGATCAGTAAACCAAATCCTGGAAAATGAGTTTTTAGCAGTTGGACTCGTGCCTCGCATTTTATTAAGACACAATAAGTTTTAAGTCAAAATTCTATTTAACTAAATCGTTGTAAAAAGTATAGGATCTGCTAATAACAGATTTTATTTTGATATCTACAACAACAGAATTTTTATAGAAAATCATCAGACGTTTATCTTATTGTAAATAAGAGCATATCGTAGCCTTAAAATAGAAAGGCCCTAACTCATTATTTTTTTGAAATCGAGATTTTTAAATTTTTCGATTCGATTTGATTCGATGTTCTTCTATCGAAATATACAAAAAACTTGATTTCATAAAAATAATGAGTTAGGTTCTTTCTATATTATGGTAGCGACATGCTGTTATGAATGGAAAACAATATCAGCCAAATAGCTGCCACGAATAAACTTGCTAGACCATAGTCTCTTCATCAAAGCTGCCACACAAGTAAATCGCTCAATTTTGCGTGAAAATAGTTTTCTGACGATGATTTTTCGAAGAAGCGATCACAATTGGTCATCGAGATTTTGTGACTTAACGCCTTTTTCCTTTGAAGCTACGACAGATAAGGTCTATGACAATTGCTCACATATCTTAAATATATAATTGGTGAAGATATCGATGACAAATAACCGCAAATATGCAAATTTATGAGTGGAAAATATGGTCGTGCAAGCGTACGCACGACGCCCATTTGGCAGATATTGTTTTCCGGTATTCATGGCTTACTCTTTTCTTTGTAATCAAATCAACATGCGACTATTTCACTAAAAATTCCTAATTTCTTAACCCATCAATATAAAACCTATTAATAACAATATAAATGGTGAAGACTATAAAAGAACAGCAATGGAATAGACTATTTTCCGCAAGAAAAATTTTATGCAATTATCGCGGTTCTCAACTAAATTCAAAGTATTGTTTTTAGTGTTTTAATTCAAAGAAATCATACCAAATGGATACAAATATGTGTAGATTTATTTTATGACGACGGAAACGAAGTCGCTATTGTAGACGTGCTACGTATCAGAAGAAAAATTCATGATGATTCCAACCTTCTTGAACTACCCAATGCAAGGTAAGGAATAATCAAAATAGGGAACAAATTCTTTAAAAAAAGTTTTGAATGTTTTTATTTATTTCGGCAGAACAAAGAAATGTTTCGTTATTTGTTGGATCACCAAAAACCGTATTTAAAGAAATCTTTTTATGTGCCCGCTATAACGCCGATAATAAAATTGTTAAAAAAAATTTGTTATTAAGCATAACAAATATTTCTAATTACGATTTTTCCACTTTTTCTGCTTTTTATATCGCACCGACCAGTAACTAAAAGAACCCAACCACAGACCCAACTACTAAAAAGCAGTTGTGTATACTCAACGCTTTTCTCAACCAAACTTACGCAGAGTGGTAAATGATAGTACCAAAACATAACTGAAAAGTCAACTGTTAATTTAGTGGAGAATGGCAATGCAAATTTATCAATCCCAACCAAACTATTTTAAAAGTTGAAAACCGTGATAGGGGCATTAGTTCTTCAATTAATTTAGGTCTTAGATATTTGTATTAAATTTTACATTAGATCCTTAATACATTGCCTTCATTTCAGTTGCAACGTATATATGTGTATATATGTGGCTAAACCAATCTATAATTGATGGAAATATTTGTAAGCATACACTTATTAAAATGATCGCTTATTTAGAAATCGATTTAGATCTTTATGAAAATTATACTAAAACACACTGCATTATACAGTAAACAGTTCAGTTCATAAAATTATCGGTCATTCTCTTCTCTTTCGATAAGTCTAATTAATCCACATGTTCAATTTTCAGAAAAAATCTTTTCTGTGGAGAAAACAAACCTGTTTCAATATCTTGTACTTAATATAAGTTCCAAAAACTATAAAAATATAATTTTTACCACATCCCTGCCTTGAAATGTGCACATCTATCACACACCCTCTTACACACACACACATACGTGCTAAATACATATGTACATATACATTTGTATATAACTGCTTGTATTTGTACGGCGTGCGTGTGCTTAAAAAGTACTCATTGTCAACGAACATTGTTTAAAATTGTTCAAGTTATTTGAACATAATAAAATAGTTGATATAGTTTAAAATATATTTACGTTGCAAGCGGGCGGTTTAACAACTACAATTAGTTGGCAAACATGCCTAAAATTTTTATTCATAAATTGCATGAATTTTCAAAATTGTATCCCAAAATGTGAATGTAGTTTAAAGTACGAGTATAATAGAGTACATGAAACATAAAATATTATATACACACACACACACATACACACACGCACATGCAAATATTTTACTCTAATATTTATGGTTGTAGACACTTAAATAAATGAGTGAAGTAATGCAATTGTGTGTATATTTAAGAGATGACAGAAATTCCATGTTTCATTGTTTGTTTTAAATGCTGATGTCTACAAATAAGTTAATGAAACATTTCTATGAAATTTAATTAACTACACACACACACACAAGCACACAGACAGGGACATTAAGCACAGGCATACACCCAACAGCACGTTTCGAGTTATGCAAGGATAAGTATAAGTATTACATTTCCAAAAATATTTGTAGCTTTTATTTGGGCATAACATTGGTCACGAAAATTTGTGGGCCTTTAAATTGGAGATACATAAGCAATAACATTAAATTTTAAAATATTTTGGAAATAAATTTTTGATGGCTTTAAAAAAAAAAACTAACACAGAGCAATTGGTAAATTTATAATAATTTGTAATATCATGGGTAATATATTTAGCGTCTAATTCATAAAAAATATATATTGAAATTTTAACAGCTTTATTTGTAAAAATTATTAATGCTTTAGAAAGGGTTTTTTCAAAACAGATTTGCATACAAAATTTTTTTTGTTAAATCTTTATAAAGCTTTTATAATTTTTATAAATAAGACTGTAAGAGTTTAAAGAGTTTTTCATACAGAACCTAATTATTCATTGACTTATAAGGGCGGGTCAATAGGCCCCTGACTTTTAGAATTTCGCGCCTCTTAACTTAAAGCGCAACACTACTCCTGTCAACAGGCAACTGACAATTAACCTGTCAAAATTAAAAAAAACTGCATCATTTAGTTTATGATAGCGAACCAACGCGTCAGATAGCCGCTTGCCAAAAAAAAACTCCTTGCCATGCCCTAGTTGTAGCGCCATAGAAAGACAACAAATCATATTACCGATTATATATTTTTTTCTATACATTTTGCAAACTTCAGGGATTTAAGCTCAACTATTAATGCATTTTATCTCGCTTTTGGCTTAATTTTGTTCGTAAAAGCAATTCGTTAGATGATGAGACAAACATGATTTTCTCTTTTTGATTGTGCGACTTGATAAACTGTTACACATCAACATTGACGAAAACATATCGTTATCGCAAATGCAAAACCACTTAGTTTCAATTATTTCACAGAAAAAGCAAAAAATTTATCGTACAGCGTAGCTGATGAATTTTGCAACATAAAGAAACTGAAATGATTTTTTTAGTCTAAAGTGTCTTAAGGATTTTAAATATTTGTTTGAAAAAAAAACAAAGAAAAGCAAAGTGTGTCCGATCACAGAGGAGATGTGTAAACATCTGGTAATGAAATTTTTTTTAAGTTGGAAGTACTTATGCTTTAAGTATCTTTTTTTAAATTAATTAATTAAAAGTATCAAAACTTTCTATATTGTAAATACACATGAATTTGTTGGTTTTTGTTTGTTTTATTAAACTTATTTGGTTAGTAAATGGGTACACTGCAGTATATGTATATGTACTGCATTCAAAATTGCAGTAAGCAGTAAATTTACTGATTACTAAAAATTTACTGCTAATGAAATTTAATTTGCATTACTAGTAAAATCGTAGGGCCGGAATCATAATAAAATTGTAGCAAGTGGCAAAGTTTTTTCATTCAAATTTTGAAACTTTTGTATGAAAAACATTTAGCCACTTGGTAGAATTTCATTATGAATACGGGCATTATTGATTACTGAAAATTCAATGCACCTCATCATATAACAAATAATTTAGGCAATTTATAAAAATTGTAGAAAAAAATTTTAGTAATCAGTAAAAATTTACTTGTTAAACATTTTTTATTGTTTTTACTCAAACTTTAGTGGTACCGCAGTGCTCATCTATGGTAAATGCCTCTACTTTTACCTTTTAATTTTTAATTCCTGTTGTTCATCGCTTAGTTGTTGCTGTTCTTGTTGTTGTGTGCGCATTGCAATTAAAATAAATTCAGTAAAGTGCGACTTTGACTCGCGCACATTCGGCTTTGATAATTTTGTTTTTGATTTAGCTTTCTTCCTTTTTTAAGTTTTTTCAGTTTAAACGATTTTTTTTCAGTTTTATTGCTATTTTCGCTTTTTAACGTTTTTTTCTCTTTTTTTTTGGTTTTTTTACTTTTCGCAATTTTTCTCATTTTGGCGATTTTTCATTTTGGCGATTTTGTTATGTTTTTTAGGGATGTTTTTCATTTTGGCGATTTTTTTCTGTTTTTTTTGAGGATTTTTCATTTTGGCGATTTTTTTCTGTTTTTGGAGTTTTTTTATTTAGGCGATTTTTTCATATTGGCGATTTTTTTGTTTAAGGATTTTTGTCATTTTGGCGATTTTTCCGGGTTTTCGCGATTTATTTTAATTTGGTGCTTTTTTTCGTTTTGGCGATTTTTTTTTTGTTTTTGGCGATTTTTTTATATTTTGCGATTTTTTTATATTTGGCGATTTTATATTTTTTTAATTTTTTAGTTTTAAAGTTTTTGAAAATTTCAAGAGTTTTGCTCTTACGGTTTCCAAGATACAACAAGTTGTCAAAATTACAAAGTCAAAATTGCATTAACTGATGGAACACCCATTGATTTAAATTTTTTAAATTTAGTGTTAATTGTTATAGTCTGTATAAAAATACACTAACTTTTAAAATTTCAAGTGTATATATGTACATACATTTTTCGTTGCTCGTTTTGTAACACCCTTTAGTTTTTAACTCTCATGTATTTATTGTTGTAGTGGCCAAATGTCTACATATTGTGTCTAAATTTCAAGTCCGTAGCTCTTACGGTTCATTTTCACCTTTGGTGTACGGAAATATACAAAAAAATAACCGGCGGCGGCGCACCGTCGGCTTCGAGCCGGTCGACTTGTTTCTCTGCTTGGTATTGCTTCTTTCAAACACTAATACACTCATACATAGCTCACACCGATTTGACAATGCAAAGCAAAAGCAAAAAGCAAAGAAATCTCAGCAAAGAAATCTCAGCAAAGAAATTAAAGTCAAAAGATTTTTACCCCTAGCGTATCGATGTTTACACATCAAAAAGTAAAAACAGTTATACTATAATTATTTAAAATGAGACATTTTAAATTTAATTGAACTATAGTGAATTTTAACCAGAAATAATTTCTTAATCGGGCTCAAGTTCAGTGATTTCAATTCTAATTGAATGGAATATTTTAATTAATTAATGTGAGTTTCTAAAGAAGAGAAGCAAAGCTAAACTAGACTTTATTAGCTGGGGAAATACTGATATTTTTCTGTGCAGCCACGACAATTGATTTAAAATGGAATTGGTTTTAAATAAAGAAACCAATGTTTGGCCTGTTTTAACAAAAGGTTTTTCATGGCTGCAGAGTTGATCTCGGAATCGCTTCAATATTGATTGAATCGAATGTTTTAAGTCATTTAAATTTGATTTTTATCGTAAGTTAAAAAAAAAACATCTGCTGTAGTTTAATCTGGAGACCGGAGAGGCCATCGAGATGTTGAGTTTCTGGAAATAATTTTAAATAGTTTTAAAATTTTTTTTTGTAATAGTCTTAAGCAACGATCTTCAGTGACTGCTACAGTACGACCGTCTTCTGCAGAAAAGTATGACCCGGCAATACAACTGCAATACCACACTGTGTCTCGAACTGTGTGCAATTCTCTCTCTGCAAGAATTTGCAGATTAGAGTAAATTTTGCTTATTAACATTGATTTTCAAATCAAAATGGCTCTCATCTGACATAAAGATATGGTTGAGCATGGTTTTTTCCTCTTCCATTATTTGTGGAATCCTCTAACGCAATTACAAGCGGATAGATAAGTCCGTGATTTTGATCTTATAGGGAAACATAATCAAATTTTTGTGCCGAATTGTCATAGTACACTGTCGACTGATATTCATCTGAGCAGATATATTTCTTGTTGAAATGATTGGGTGGGTCTGTATGACAGCTGCTAAATCAGCAATTGCTTCTTGTGCTTTAACTGTGATATTTCTGTAATAAGGAGTTCGAGCAAATGGTCCATACTCAGTGAAAGGGTTTACAAACTTCATTATTGTCCACATACTGCGAGCATCCAAAAGTTTGTGTGAAATTTGTGATGGAATTTAAATATATATTTCATTTACCCAATTTAGGACTTTTACGATCCAAAATTAAAAAATATCTTACTGATAATTTAATTGGAAAAAAATTTCTACATTTTACTGGGGGTAGCGCGTTTGACCAGTCACCTGTAATATGATTTATAAGGACCAAAATATTCCCAGTTAAAAATACTGGAAGTAATTATTTAGGAACTATTTTTCTTTACTTCCAAAGTATCAATAAGTGCGTATTTTGGACTGTTCAACATAACTCAAATAATTATTAATTAAGATTAGTTTTAATTTTTTTTTTTTTGCAAATGAAAACGATGCCATGAAGTTTTCAATAGGCACATCGACTGCGTTTTAAAGCTGTATACTACAATAATTTTCCGGCTATGTTTGGCCTTTCCATCGATGTGGTGAGTTTTTTCTAAAGCCGAGTTTACATCTGGCACACATGTGCTCAAAAAAGCATAACCACTAATTACTAATCAAAAACTGTTTGATTCAGACAGACTTGTTTGATTCATATTGGATTCTACAAAACTGTCTGTTAGTTGTGTATGAAACTGTTTAACTTAATACGAAACTATCTGAATCAAACAGTTTTTCATTAGTAATTATTGTTTACACTTTGTTGGGGACATATATGCTAGATGTAAACTCGGCCATACTCTATAAAAGAAAAAGTATTTCCTTTGAACTTATTAAAAAGAACATACACAAAAAACAGATTTACTTAACACCATGAAAGCGACTTTGGATTCACTGACTAAGTATAAAGAAAAGAGAGCTTTTTGCGATGACAACCATATGTAAAAATCATTAGAAATTATACAGGTTTGCATTACTTCCGGCTCACAAGTTTAAAAACTTGTTGACTTGGAACCTCTTTTTTACTGAGTTACTAATCTCTTTGGACTTTGTGTTCCGCAAAGTTTGAGCTTATCGTATTTTTGTACCTTGCTAAAATACACTGTAATTTATAAACAAAAATACCATTTAAAAAATTTTTTTTTTAGTTAAGACATTTTGTATATAAGGCAACGATATTTGCGTGCTTAAAAATGCATGATATACACACACATACATGCCAGCAAAGAGATACACACACGCAATAAGTTTGCTGACAAATGTGATTTCAAACAAAGTTTTGTTTCAAGATGAAATGTATGGCATGATACTGGCTGATGTTGATGTTGATGTTGATGTTAATGACGACACCGACAACGATAATGACTGGGTTGTATGTATGTACATAAGTAGATGTTTGCTGCTTTTAAGATTGTCTGTCTGTGTAGTGCACAAAAGTTGATGGTGAATGTTGATTTAATTTAGATGACAAAACACACCGAAAAGGGGTTAAGCACAGTTTAAGCCAACAAAATCCGCAGCATATAAAAGGAAAGCCTAAAGGCCAAATTGCTTAAATGCGGTTAAATAAAATGCCGACTTACCCATATGCATACAAACATATATACACACATTCTAACATTTTCGCACACATAAGCACAAAATAAAGTTGATGTGTGAGTGGTGTGTTGTTGTTATATTTAATATTAAGAAGCGGAAAAGAAAATCATATATTTTTGTGCTGTATGATTAGTATGCTTTGTATTTTTGAGTACAACACAATAATCCATTAAAATAATTAGTGCGTGTATTCATGCCCAGTGAAAATAACAATATATCCAAAAATTCAGAAAAATGTAGATTTTGTGATCCGGAAGTAATGCAAATTTTTGGTTCATCTCGTTTTATTACAAAAGATTCGAAATCATTTTTAAGAATCAATATTATCATTGCTTTCAAAGGATCAATAATTTTTTAATATGCAGATAATTGGCAGAAAATCGAGTAAAGAAAATTTTATTAGTCTTACAAGAAATTAAAATTCCTTTATAGTTATAGAAAAATGGTAAATGCTTTTTAAAAAATCCATTTTCCTTTTTTTTAGGAAATTTATGAACAAATTTTTATCTAAGAGTTACAGTAATTTGCTGAAAGTGAAAAATTTCCCGAAAATTTTTTAATTTCATTTGAATCATTCCTAGGAAGTTTAGGTATATATTTGGAGTTGATTGTTCCCTTGAATTATAAACAGTTTGGCCTGAGCAGGAGAAAAGAAGTTAAAGAAAAATGGATTTTTTTAGTTTTTTTTTTAATTTGATTTTGATCCTGAAGATGAAGCTGTTTTGATTTGATATGTTCACAAATTTCGTTTTTTATGATAAGAGCTACAACTTTGCCTCAGAGAGTAAATCAAAATTTTGAACGGTTTGCAATATATGAGCCTGAGAAAATTTAAAAATGACACCGAGGCCCAAATCTTTGGGGCCCATAAAAAATTGAATGATTTATAGCAAAACTGGGAGATACGGGTCTCTTTTTGTTTTGGTTTTTTTATCACGTAGTGGTGTTCTTATACGGTTATATTTTTTTGTGTTCAACTGTGGTAGTTAAAACGTTCTAAACATAGCGCGAAGCGCACTTAACTGCAATCATTGCATACATATATACCTTGTGAGCGTATTAAAGTCCTGCACAAGACCACTTATAAGAAGTTTTAAGATATGAGGGATTTTTCAAATGCAGCGAAATCTTCTAAAGGCAACGCTAAACCACACTGTTGGGAAGACATTTGTTTCAGTTATTGCGGTATAAGAGTAAAGAAGAAAATTCTTCGTGACGGATGAATTTGTGATGCTTGCTTCTTTCTACCCTTGGGAGCGCGTATACAAACAACATGCATCTATGTGTGTATGATCTTTTATTTTTATGCGTACATGTAATTGTATACACATGCATTGGCATTAGTTGTATGCGCTTAAACACATAAAAGCTTACCATCTACATCTTACACACACACACACTCAAAATAAAAAGCATACATAAAATTCTTTGCAACATCACTTGTTAACACTCATATACACGAACACCAATGCATCCATCTTGCTTCGCTTATTATATGACAGCATTTATTATTGGTTTAGTATAATACATTGCCATGAAAATACATTAAAAAAACAAAAAGTATTTACATTTCAAGACTGTTTGCGCAGGAATCTAGTGCGTATTTATTGACAGTAGAGCCCTTTGCAGTAAGGGATTTTTAAATTTTCATTCAATGTTTGCTTATTTTAATGGCAAAATTTTGAAAAATCGTACATATGTTTATTTTTCTGTTCATATAAATTTAAAATTATTCTAAATGTTAAATGTACTTTTGCTCTGTTCACTGCTTTTAATACCAGATAAGCGACAAAGGTAATTTTATTCAAACGATTGAAATAATTATATTACAAAGCATCATATGTACATTTTTATAATATTATATATTGCATAGAGTTTATGTATTTTAAACATAATTCACTTGAGTATTTAAAAAATTATCATTACGTAAATTTTCGATTAGAATATTGGATATTATGCAATTTATACGTTTTGGTCAGCATAATTTCAACTAATCATTATGAGCAGCAACACCAACAGCTGTAAAGCGAACAGCCTACCATGCCTTCCAAAACTAACGTACGTATCAGCACTTGCATAGACATACACTTGCAAGTACAGACAGTTAGAGAATTAATAATGGCATTAACTAAAGTAATGGTCACACCAACCACGATTTTCAATTATCGAGATTTATTTTTCAATCAGTGAAATTATAAAGTCTCTTATACCTGAGCTTTTATTTTCTTTATTTTTATATTTTCCCTTTACATTAAATCAACTATGCCACACGCACTCACTCACACATACCGCAATCAAACTAGTGATTGTTTAACCCACTAAGCCAATTAGTATCGTGCCATTACGATGCAAGGAGTCTAACAAACAAAGGGTGGCATAGAAGAGAAGGAAGGTCACACACACCAACAGTACGTTTGTGGCTTGACTGGCCCATGATGTCACTAGACATCATCTCGAATGATTATTGTTTGTTGTTTAAACAACACGTTTGCAAAGTTTAAAGGCATTTGAGTGGCTGTGAGCGCTTATTTGTGCTTGTGTGCGTTTATTTATTTCAAGTGAATATTTGAACGCAGTGCTTTTGCTTGTTATTGCCTGAATTCGAATCTTTTTTTTATTGTTTGTTATTCTCGGTGTTTGCCTCATGCCAATAGTTTGTGAATGGGATTATTGCAATTTACATAATTTTCACAAAACGCATTCACGTGTGCTTTAAATATATATGTGTGTGTGTGTGTGTTTGTGCGCCTGTTTGCATGTTCGTTTAGAGTGCAAATGCATTTCTATTCTCTACTCAATATCTAGAGATTTAACAATTTTGTTCTATTTTATCAATTTGCATCAAAATATTAGCATTACAGTTAAATCTAGTGACTATTGATGTAGTGCAAAAATTAATTTAACATGTTAAGATTTGTTGTTTTAATTATGTACGAATAAAGTTATGAAAAGAATGGGAAAATAATTTACTTAATACATTTATTTTATAAATATTGTAAATATTATTAAAAAATAATCTTCGTAGTATTGAAAAAAAATTAAACTCGGCATCACTTCATATCAAAATCAACTGAGGTGATCGCATAATGTTTAGGACATTTAAAAATCTAGAAAACAAATGAAATTAAGCTACAAAACTACACCCAGAAAAAAAAACAGCTTAAAATCAATAAAAACCATATTGATTAATAAGAAACATGAACGAAAGTCTAGTAATGTTGAAACTTTTTTTACATTTTTTAATTTACAGTATGAATTTATTAATTTTATTTATTTTTAACTATCTCAACTAATTAATGGAATTAATGTGACGCGTTCTTATTTTAAGACTTGCATTGTGTGAACGCCGATGAAAGTTCAAAAAAGAAAAAGTGATAAGTTTAGCAATAAGACTTGACTAGTGTAAACTGGGACTTTCAGAAAGATAATGGCAGTGTTCGGTGTTTGATTCAAATGGTCTTCCGTAAGTGTATCTAGGAAATATCGTAGATTTTCTTTGGATTGTGTAAGTATTTTGTTGTGGAATTTTAAAGCAATGCTACGATATTTTGCACTTACTTTTACGCGAGACCACTTGCACATAACCACGGAATGCTGTCAATATATTTTTGCATTCTAATTTTTTATACAGATACATGCTTATTAAGTTAAACAATAACTAATATATAATGTCATACAATTCAACATTATTTTAAACTCTTAAACTATTTAAATGCGTCTGCATCAAAACGTTTTTCATTAGTATTTAGTGCTTATCTATGCATTTTTGCACAAATACTTTCCAAGTATGGCCATATCCTAAGAATGAAGGCATCATTTAATATGGCCTCAGTAATTTGCAGCATATCTGTGAACATATTTTCATTTTTGACAAACGCTAAGAATTCGAAAAAGTTTCATACCTCTCAATAACACGAGTTATACATAAAATATTAAATAGATAAACCGAGTACAGTTTTTTTTAGCAGTTTTTGTTTCTAAAAATAATAAAGGTCTTATTCAGAACAAAATAGTTTTGGTTTAAGAAACGTCTAACAAACAAATTTCCATAAAAAATTTGTTTTTGTAAGCTAAAATTATTTTTTCTGAATACGGCAGTAAATGTATAACTTGAATTTTTAAAATTGTTTGTGAGTGACAAAAAAGCGTTTTCAGTTTTTCTATGTAGATTTTTGGTTATACTAGAACAAAGCGGAATAGACGAAAACTGTACAATATTTATAAAAACGAATTCTTAAATATTATGGATTATAAACGAAATATATGTGGGAAAACTCTTATGTTTTCGAAAAGCTGACACTAGAATTGCAAAAATTATTTTCAGGGCAATTATGCATAAAATTCCGCGAGAAATGTCTCATTTTTCCAAATAGAATTTTTTATTGTCCCTAGTTTCTTGCTATGGTTTGAAATTGTACACCAGGAAAAATTTCTAGCGTAATTTTATTCATTATTGCACAGTTTATGTTCTAGGCTATGTAACACTGTGCGTATACTTTATACAGGCTTTACCATAAATATATATAAAGTATACGCATCTTGACACTTTTCCCTCACAGTGCACGTTTGGCAAATCTAGAAAGATAAATTGTGGAAAACATATGTTTCCGGATCGTTCTGATTTTCTGCTAGTTTACACATAACATATAAGGTATAAGAAAAATAACTTCGAATCAAAATAGAAATAAAAATAAACACTAACGGTCTAATTCATAAAAACTCCTTATTTCAGCTTTAATCTGAACATTAGTTATGAAACAAATTTTGCTTTATAAAGCTATAATAAAAATTTGTATTTATAACTGATAAATATCAGTGAATTAACTATTTAATGATTTTGCTCCTTTTGTATTTTTATGTTGGCAACATCATGTTATTTTTGCTTTAATTTAATGTTTAGTGATAGTAGGTAGTCTGTCAGAATCGAAAAGAAAAGTAAACCATTACGCATAATATTATTAAAAAAATAACTTAAAAAGCAGGGGTTTCCCTTAAAACTAAATTAAAATATACGTTGCAATAGATTGTATCTAAACAAATTTATATTTCATCATACAATAATTTCAATTTTATTTGAACTTTATAAATTTGTTGTAGATCATAGTTAAAAGTGCCTTAGAATACTTAAGATTATCCTCCAAGTAGATTTGTCATTTTTCTGGTGGTCATTTCTTAAGTGGGGTACACATTATCCAACTTGAGTGGCAGTCAAAAATTCATCAGTTTTGAATGATAGTGTTGGCTGTTCAGACTATCGATCATGTTCGACACTCAAACCTTCATTCAAGAAAAAAATTGGACACACAAACACAGAAAAAACACAACTTAATGCGCATTATTGTAAACAAAATTTTTTTATAATTATTTATTTTAATGTTTTCTTATCTCTAACAACTCCTCGCATGATTTTGTGTTAACATTTTGTCTTTAACAATACACAGGGCCTTGAATTTCAATAAAATATGTAAATTTCTTAAAAAAATAATTTTTCGCTTACATCTTGTGTTGTTTATGTTACAAAAATATCTCTTGACTGACGCTTTTTGGTTCACACTATCAGTCAAAAATCAATATGGCCGCTGACTGTCACTCAACCACAAAAAATTCTGTGGTTGACTGTTGGCTGACGAAATTCGTGTTCACACGAGCAAAACTGTCACTCATGTTCGATAGTGTGTACCCCACTTTACCTACAATGGTTATGTTTCAGTTTGGAGAAAATTTAAATTAATTTTTTTTACTACTTAATTCCAAACTAAATCGTGCGTGATAAGTGTACTTAAAAGATTTAAAAGAAGTTTTTTAAAACTTAAGCTAAGTACACTTTTGCTCATAACTTTAAATAGAATAGTCCGGTTACAATCGAAATTTTACAGAACCTAAGTTAATAAGCGATGAATTCAGAAATTTTATACCCAGCATAACATTTTATGTCGACTTAGCATGTTTTGGAATGAGACCGTCGATATGTAATTCTATTTTTATTATATAAAATTACTCAACTTACTCCTGTTTGCAAAATTTTTTTTTTGTTTAAGTTTCATCGATGTTGACAACTGGAATAAGAGCGATTTTATTTTTTTTTTTTTTTAGTTGCTGTAACGAAGAGTGATTTCCGCTAATGTCTTAAAATAAGAGTTTTCTGAAAAAAAAAACACACAAAAGGATAACTAAAACAGAACTGGCAATGTTAGTAATGAAATTTTTTTTTCTTGTTCACCATAATTTCAGATGTCGACATCGACGTCACTTTAACACAATATCCAAAAATTGGGACTTGTGTACCCGTTGTCGAAAACAACTGACTGCTGTTGGCAGGTTTATGCTATTTCCTTGACCTAAAGGAACGGCCCCCATTTTTGGGTATTGTGACAAAGAGACGTCGATGTCGACAACTAGAATAAGGGTGATTAATTGGTCTGTTTTAAGAATTTTTCAGCTGAAGTTTATTTGTTTGTTGTTGTTTTTATGCATTTGGTATCTGCTTAAAGCCGAAATCGCTGCAATGTTTGTGATTGTCGGCTGACTGCAATATAGTCATAAGTAATACATCAAAATTGGCCCCACTTGCCAATTAATTCCATAATAAGTCTATATGGCTTTATTACTAATGCAGTGTAGTGCGATCATGTCCTTGCTTCAATTAGTTAAGAAATATAATCATATTGGCTTATTACGTATGACTTTTTTACAGTAAGCCTACGAAAATCGATACATTGTGTGATTTCGGTTTAAGAAACTATCAACAAAAAAATTTAAATTTTAATAAATTTAATAATAAAGCTAAAATAATCATCTCCTGATGAATTTCTTAGCAGAAAAAAACTGCATATAGATGTTGCTTAGCCAACAACAAATAAAAATAGTTGATGGTAATATAGAAAATATATAAACGTTTAATGTTCTTGTTGCCTTTTATCAAAAAAAAAAAAAAAAAAATTCTTTCCAATTGCTGGCAACACTGTTTACCATCCACCTACACCCACACAAACCTAGTTTATGCACTTACATATGTATATAAGCAATTATGCTTGCACTAGTGGCACACAGATAGACTTGTTAGATATACATTTTCAATTAGTTTATGATGTGCTGACAGTTGCTTAAGGATAACAACTAATTAATTGTATTCGCATTTTTTTTTTTCACTTTTAGCTATTTTTCTTTTGCTCGTCGTGTTATTGTAAAATGTAACTTGTGTTGTGTGTGTCTGTCTGTCTACATTAGAATGGATCTGCAATTTAACGTAAGAAATAACACTCATTCGTACTTTGCATTTGTTAGGAGACACACATTCTAAGTATTATGAATTGCTTTTAGTGTCATTCTCTTATTATCTTCTTTTTATTACCTTTTCTTTTTTAAGTTTTAGTTTTGCTTTTGCCCGAAAGCTTAAAAGATATTTCACACGTTGCTGCTAAAGAATAGTTTTTGCTTTGAAGCATATTAATTTTTTTTTTGGATGACAGATGATTGTTTAGCTCATCAACAACACTGCATACGAAAGTGTTTTCCCAGAGGCAATTAATTAAATCAAAGCAGCACAAGTATCTTAAGTTGACTAAGCGCAGGATTAATGTTCGTAATGAAATTATAAGTATGATAAACTTAAACATGATTATAATCGTCTAAATTGTTGTTCGGCAAATGCTTGTAGTTAGATAAACATAGATACATATTTATTATAAAAGGAATATTAATTTAAGATATTAAATTATATAGATGAAGTTTGTCTAGTGTCTTACACAAGATTTAAATTTGCCGCTATTTGTAGGGAAAATATCGGAATTTTGTGCTTCAATTTTCTTTTCAATTTGATAATAAAGTTCTTTATTGTAAGATACAAAAATATAAAATTTGACTTTAAGTAACATATGATGGCTGAAAGATATCAGTGTGAATACTCAACAAATTATACAATTAAGCAACTAAAAGCTATGTATCAGTATTTTTACATTCTTATTGTTGTCTGTGCTTGGAGATATGCTGTCATGATTGCGTATATACAGGAACATAAGGAAAATTAGGCGGAAGTGGTATGTAGACAATTGGCTACAGTATGCATTAATGGAATATCTATTTCCATTTAATAGAATTCATAGGTAACTTTTTTCACTTATTTAAGAGAAAAATATATATATGTATACAGGAAAGTGTTATTCTGAAAGAAAAGTTATTCTCCTTTTTTGGAAGCGTCTCATAGCAAGGTTTTTTTGTGTATTTAAACTCAAAAAATTTTCGATAAAAATTGCTGTATGTAAACACAGTCTAAAAGTGGTCAAGTTTCAATTAATTACTTTTAATGCTATCGATCTGCTTCAGAAGCAACTTCCAAATTAATTTAAAATGCAGAACTTTTGATTGTTTCTTAATTTTTAAGATCAAAAATTTTTCTCAGTGAATTAATTTTAGTTTTTTATTCACTAAATTAATTCGCTTGAAATTAACCAAAGCTGTTTCTGATTGCGAATTTAATAAAAAAAGAAGAAAAGTCCTTTCGAAGCTTTTAACACTTAAGGAAATTTCTGCGTGAAATATCAGCGTAATAAATTAAGAACTATATCGCTCCGTTATTGCAATATAATCATAACTTGAAAAATTAATTTTTTGCGGTTAATAATATTTAAATAATAAATTTCATACAAATGGCTGGTACTGTAACTTCTTAAGAGAGGAAAAACTTTCAATATCTATTTTGAGAACGTTAAGCTTATTTCCTACAGTAAGGACTATTTGGTGTATTTACATTAATTTAAAAATTGATTAGGTGCGTAAAATATAATCTTTCACACTTTCTGCTTTTATTTACATAAAAAATATGATAATTTTGCTAAGTAAATACGAGAATTTTTCTTTGTTTTTTTTTTTTTTTTTTTGTTTTATTCCTTCAAAAATATTCTTCTTCCTAAAACTTTATTAAAATTTTATACATCACAAGAAATTTAATTAAATGCAGATTATTTAAATAAGAATGAGTATGTGTTAGCAGTCAGTATAGTGAGTATAAAAATTTTATTGCGTGAAATTTTTGCGTAATCGCTTTACAATCTTATAAAAATACTATCGAATACTCTTATAAACAAATTCAAGGGCGGCCTTTCAAATAAGAAGTTGTAATGTGATTTTTGTTGGCGGCTGGAATAGATAAGCCTCGTTTACCTTAAGTAATAACGCAGTTTGTGTTCTTTAAAATATATTTTTCTCTTTATTTACAATTGAATAATGTCAGATATAATATCGCTGTTTTTTTTTACAAAAGCTGTGATGAAATGAGTTTCAATTGGTGGAGCAGTCGTTATTACTCCAAGCCTTTAAGTATTATCGCCCTCATTAAAGAAGTGGCAGTCAATTTTGGTTACAGTATTTCCGGATATTTATGACAGATAGAAATCGTTCGGTAGTCTTTCAAACAGTCAGCCAAAGTCAATGTAGAGATCAGTCAACTGGATTCAGTATGGTTGGCTGAAACTATACAACATGCCATTGAAACGCATGCCATAGGCCGGGATTCCATCTGTGTGCCATGTGCCACACAAGCGTAAAAAAAGCGTAACCACTAATTACTAATGAAAAACAGTTTGATTCAGACACATATTTATTAAGTTAAACAGTTTCATACATAACTAATAGACAATTTTATAGAATCTAACATGATTGGAAACAGTTTATATCAATAAATACATGTCTGAATCAAACAGTTTTTTATTAGAAATTAGTGGTTACGTTTTTTTGGGCACATGGCACACAAGACATTCCAGACGTAAACTCAGCCATATAGGTTTGTCAGACATTGCGATATCTCGCTCTCGCAATTTTTGATTTGGCAACATGGCGATTTTTTTAAACAAAATCGAACCCCTACCAAACCCTACCAAAACTTATCTGAAAGAAATTAAAACCATTAGATTTTGATGATTTTACTTATATTAATTATAGTAATTAATGCGTTTTGAATTTGGATGAGAAAAATGAACAATAAATGGATAATTTTTGGAGATTTTATTTCTACTTTTGACGATTTTCTGCTAAATTTTTATACAATTATTTTATTATAATTTATACTAGAAAAAGTATTACATAGAAACCAATTTATTATCAAATATATATTAAGAAAAACTGCATGAAATTGATTTTGACGACTCTAGGCGATTTTTAAAATCAACTTGGTGAAATATGTCAGAAAAAATTTGACAACAAACGACACACTCCCAATCAGTCTATCACAATACACTGGCAGATTCTTGCATTAAACACATTCACCACAGCAAGCTACCGACTACCAAATGTCAAGGATAGAATACACATGTTTATATGAGAATGATTCTTTTGAAGACAGCAAGCCAACATGGCGACATGTTGTTGTCTATGCTGATTTTGTCGTTGTAGTCCAATTAAACTAATTTCTATTTTGTGGGCTACAATGAGAAAATTCAGTATTGCCAGTATAATACAAAATGTTGAATGAATGATTTTGTACAATTATTTCATACTATTTAACAGAAACAATATCCAAAAATTGATGTAAAGAATAAATTGATTCATTTTTGTACTTTTACGTGAAATAAGTACATTTTAAAAGAGTAATTAATTTTTATGTATGCAAAATATATAAAAGTGGCAATACTGAACTATATACAGGGTGGCCCAGAAAGACCGAAGTGGTGTGAATTCCTTATAACTTTTTATTTAAGACATATTTTTTTAATTTTTTGTTTTTTAAATACAGTAAATTTATAGGGAATATTTTTAGATTAGTTATTAAAAATGATATCCCGCAAGTGGTGGCCATTTTCTGCTTCGCACAAATGTGCTCTTTCCAACACATTTTCCATGACCTTTCTCAAAACTTCCGGTGTTATGTTGTTAATTTCGTCTCGAATATTAGTTTTTAATTCCTCAATAGTCCTAGGCTTATTAACATAAAATTTCCCTTTTAAATAACCCCAAAGGAAACAGTCTGGAGCGATTAAATCCGGGGAACGCGGAGGCCAATTAAAATTGCTTCTACGCGTAATTATTCTTTCACCAAAGATGTCGCGTAAAAGAGCCATTGTGGCCCTCGCAGTGTGCGTTGTGGCTCCATCCTGTTTGAACCATATTTGCGGATGGTTTTCCACGGCTGGCCTTACAAAATTTTCCAACATGGCCCGACATCGATTACCATTGATGGAAATGGCGACACCTCGTTCATTTTCAAAAAAAATATGGGCCAATGATCCTTTCTGAAGAAACACAGCACCAAACAGTACACTTAACTGGATGTAATTGTCGTTGATGAAGTACTCTCGGGTTTTCCGTAGCCCATATCCAACAGTTTTGCTTGTTAACGAACCCATTTAATTGGAAATGGCTTCGTCACTCATAACTAAGTTATGAATAAAATTAGGATTCTCTTGTGCTTTTTGCTGGAAATAAATTGCATAGTCAAGTCGTTGCTGGTAATCTGTCGGTTTCAATTCTTGGACAAGTTGAATTTTGTACGGAAACATTCTTATGGTATGCAAAATTCGCTGCAGCGACCCTCTTGAGAGGCCAAGTTGTGTCGAACGTCTCCTGGTTGATGTTTCTGGATCCTCCTGAATACTCTCCTGTACCACTTGAATATTGTCAAACGTTGGACAGTTCGTAGTCTGCCGGAACCAGGAAGGTTGCTTACTGCTCCTTGTTGTCGATAATTTGCAACCAGACGGTTTATTGTTGACTGAGAGGGTGCAACCCGCACATTAAATTGACGACGGTATGCACGCTGAGTCAACACAATGGACCGTTGATTTGAAAATTAAATTTCAACGATTTGGGCACGTTGTTCAGTTGTGATTGCTCCATTATAAATTGTCCAAGTCTTCTTTACAAAATAATGAAAAGAAAAGAAAAAAAATTATAATAAAAAAGTTATAAGGAATTCACACCACTTCGGTCTTTCTGAGCCACCCTGTATTAGTACTTGAATATCAGCTGCAGATGCTGCTGCTGCCGTCTCCAAAATAATTAAGTAGCCGGCTACGAGGCGACAAATGCTGCTAGCGGCATTTGAAGTCGTGTGTTCGTGTAGCCTGCTGTGGTGAATGTATTTAATGCTTCTTGTCTTGTCTGAATCGCCCCGATTGCTTTTAAACTTTACATATTTATGGAAATAATTTTTAATACTGAATGAGAGTTGTATACTTTTAGTACTTGTGCTAAG
Organism: Tachina grossa; assembly: GCA_949987645.1. Taxonomy (NCBI): domain Eukaryota; kingdom Metazoa; phylum Arthropoda; class Insecta; order Diptera; family Tachinidae; genus Tachina; species Tachina grossa. The sequence goes on from OX465278.1 coordinate 140,688,080, forward strand.
TTTGTTTGTTCGTTACTAGTTATTTATCTACAGTTATTGCTGTTGTGTGTTTTCGTTAAATATTAGTATGGTGGATTCTTGATAAGTATTGTTGTTGCTATTTATTCTTGTTGTGTATGGTTGATTGTGTTGTTGTGTTATTCCCTTAATTAAATCATTTTATTATTCATAAACAAATTTTATTTATGAAAAGTTTATAAAACAGATTTCTGTAAAAAATTTGTTTTATAAACCTTTTAGAAAACAAAAATATTTTTTTTGAATGAGGCAGACTATCGTTGACTAACGGCCTGTCTCACGATGTCACCAGAAATCATTCGAACGACAGCTTGTATTGCAAACAACAATAACATTAGAAAATTTGTTGTGGTTTTTTATATAAATATTCGATCGAACGATTTATGCTAAAATCGTGGGACAGGCCGTAAATTTCAAAACGCCCTATCTAACAAGCAATTTAAAATCAATTTTTTTTAACTCCCCGATATGTATTTCATCAAAATAATCGCTACAAAAAAAATCAAATCTGCGCAAAAAGGATTTTATTTATTTTATTATTTTTTTCCTACTTCTGTAATATTATAAAATTTTTGTAAGGCCATTTTGCGTTCCACGTAACGATGTGTATAAGTATGTGATACACGTTAAAAAGTCCTAGAAAATTTGTTAATAAGCCAAGATGATAAAAAAAAAGAAAATCGATTCTGATTATGAAAAGGTTTTGTTTTAACGATAACCTCCGCCCTTAATTTATTGAAGCGAAGTATACATAAATATAATGCACGAATTTCTTTTTGTATACTTTACAAGTATTTACTAACTTTTCTTTACTTTTTCCACCTTCACGGCGGTTGAGTGAGTCAAAGTTGAGGTGTTAACTGAGCTAAAATAATAATGCAACAATGCGGAAAAAAAAACCAAAACAAAATAGAAAAAAAGTGAAACCCTTGTGGTGACACTTATGAGTTTATATTTCATTACACATTTACACCATACAAAGCACATGCACACAGACAGACATGCAATAAACATTAATACACAGTCTCGCACTCATATGATTATGAAACATTCATAATGTTGCCTTACTATGACTGAGGTGTGAATAAGATTCATTGCAAAAAGTAATGGAAGGTAAAGCGCGAAAGTGTAAAACTACTAAGAATCGGGTTACACTTTAAGAAGAATTAAGTACGCAGTAGGTAGTTGTTGGTATACACTCACATATTTACTTCTAAGGGAAAAAGGAAAAAATGCTCAAGTCGAGATAAGTTGTTTTTGAGTTAATGATATCTCTGATATCTGAGTACCAATGGTCAAAATCTCAATTATTTTGTGTAATTTTTTAGGAAGTTATTGCACTATCAGTTGCGACTTATTTTATTTTTTTTTTTTGGACTTCTAATCCCATTTCGAATAAAAGCTTAATTTAGGTTATACTTTGGTATATTTCAACTTAAATATATTATTTGTAGTGTGTAGAACGATGTTTGCTTAAAAAAATAAATGTTAACCGAGAATTTTCCAATCTCACTGTAAAAGAAATAAATTTCTAAAAATCGACTTAAGCTTAAAAGTGCTCTCCTGCAAAACAGTAAAATATGACTTAAGCACTTTTTCCTTATTGCCACAGACTTGTTGTGTACTATTCCTGTTACAAGAGCAACATGTGGTATTAGCAAAAAAAAAAAAAACAATCAATAGTCGTATTAAATTTCATATTGTGCGTAAGTTAACCATTCATGCTTCATGTTGTTATAACTAATTAGGGGTAAAGCAAACATTAAAGTATTTTGGCTAATTATTAAAAAAATATATACATATATCGCTCATTTACTAAAACAACGCCATAACTCAAAACTCAAACTAAAAATCATTAAAATTTAATTTAAATAGCTGATGTTAATAACAGTCTCTACCCAAGTAGATAGACTAGGGTGCTGATGAAGTGCGTGGCTGCACAGAAAAATATCGGTATTTCCCCCAGCTAAAGAGTATAGTTTAATTTTTCTTCTCTTCTTTAGAAACTCACATTAATTAATATAACAAAAATTAAAAATTTAAGAAATTTATTATTCGACATATTGTCAGAAGTTTATTTTAATTTGAAATTTATTTGCTGGTGGTTCAGCGTTGTCTATATGCATTTCATTGTTGCTGTAACTACTGATGATTTGTTACAGCAACAATGAAATGCATATAGACAACGCTGAACCACCAGCAAATAAATTTCAAATTAAAAATTAAAAATTTTAAAAACCCCCGACTTTTTTCAGAAAAGATGTTATATCTTCTAAACGGCTGGACCAATTTTCTTCAAACATAGCTAAGAACCCTCTCGATCAAGTCATCTTTCAAACAAAAAAAAAACTAAATGAAAATCGGTCCAGCCGTTTGGCCTGTATGTGGACACAGACAGACACACAGATGCACAGATACACAGACACACTACAAACTTATAACACCCCTTTTTTTAGTCGGGGGTTAAAAATTAATTAATGTGAAATTACTGAACTTAAGCCCGAATAAGAAATTATTTCTGATTAAAATTCACTACAGTTCAACTAAAGCTTAAATTAAACGTGACATAGCCATAATGCCATAGCCATAACCAAGCCAAAATTCAATTGGTTTCTATGGTGAGAGTTATGGCATTATGGCGAGTCACCTATACTCAAATACAGTGTTGCCCATTAGTTCGGTTCGGACGGCTGTTCTCTATGGCTATGGTTATGTCACGTCTGATGGAGCCTTAAATCTAAAAATGTCTCAATAACTAGTTTGCCAGAAAAGAGTTTAAAGTTTTAAATTTACAATTGTGTGTAATGGAAAAAAATTAGTTTTTCTTTCCAGTGTTGAGTAAATAAAATATTTGTATGAAATTCTTACACAACATGAAGAACGAACGATACATCATTAATTCAAAAATTTAATTTTTTGACGTAGTTTTGGTAAATGAGCGATATGTATAAAAACAGATGACTCTGCAAGTTATCTCTGGCAACTGGCGCTAGGATCAAATAACTCGAGTGGATCTGGCCTTAGTAAGCATGTTTGTAGATCACAAACCTGCATTTTTATTTATTACTTATTTTTTTTAAAAGTCTTCTATTACATATATCGTGCCATAACCGCCAAAAAGGCTTAAGCTACATAATTTTGGAAACTGATTTTTTTTTACCAAAATCGATCATTTCCGATCGTAAATAATAGATTTTCGTCAAAAAAAAACCAGGTTCAAAAAATATGTCGGTTAAGCCTTTTTGGCGTTTATGGCTCGATATGTAAATGATGATATTGAAGGCGCACCAATTTCACAAAAAAAAAAAAAAAAAAAAAAAACTACCGATGACATCGTTGTTGATACCAGTGACAAAATATGTGCCTTATTGTTTATGAAATTGTTTATTTGACTTGTTGGCTGTGTGAAAAGAAAAGTGTTGCCCTGCGGTTTAAACTTTTTTCCGCAGCTACAATAAAAAAATTGAGTTTTACTTTCATGTAGTTCATGTTGTTGTGCTTTGCTCTACAAAAATGAAAAGAAAAACTAAAACAAAAAATAAATAAACAAAACAGCATTTACATCAAACTATGAACAAAATCGTTGTAATAAAACTAACTTCTCATAGACGCGTATTAAATTTATCAAATAAGTAAAAAAAACAAGTGAGAAAACTGAATGGGGAAATATTACTTGCAGAGTAATATTTGTTTAAGTGCGAGGGTAGTATAAAATTCTAAGTGCGTAATTTTTTGTGAACTATGGTTCTATCGCCCAAAAAATTGTCATATAAGAGTAAATGGACTGCAACTTTCAACTAAATACAAGCAAACACTTTTCTTATGCCTGTGCCAATATGCACAATTACGCAAATAAAATTAATTTAATAAAATAAAATTACTTCATTTAATTAAATTCGTGATTTTTCAAAGTGAACTAATTTTAATTCAATATGTTTCATCGTATTATTTGGGTATTATATTCACGTTGTTTTAACGTGAAATAACTTTGATTCAATATGTTTCATCGTGTTGTTTCAACTTGAAATAACTTTGATTAAATATGATTTTTCTTGTTAATTTAACAGTTTTGGGATATTAAATCAATTTGAAATAAAGTTATTTCAAAAGCAAAAACTTTCCTTGACAATATTTTAAACTATGTCGAATTAACATGAAACACATAGGAAGCAAAATCATTACTAAAAAAACGTTAAATTAACCTTGTTTTCATATATGTAATATGAAAATTATCTGTGATATAGTGTTACCTTAAATAAAACTTAAAAAAATATTTATTGGCCTCATTCGTTGCTCTTTTTAATTGACTCTCATATGTCTTCATGCATTTGCAACTAGTTGAGGAGAAAACTTCATAGAAAAAAGTTTAAAATTTTTATATACAACTAAAATGCAAACATGCACACGCTTTGATGTAACTTTTTTTCTTAACATATGAACTGTTTGTTGAGTCTTTTGTTGTTGTTGTTGTTTAGTAAATTTTTATTTTGTTCGTAAGAACAACAAGTGCTGCTGTTTGCTGTTTGCAGTTGTTGGTTGTTTGTTGGTGGTTTATAAAACGTAATAAGAAGGAAAAAAAAACATAAACTGGGATGTTGCAAAAGGGTTTTTTTCTTATTTATGTATTTCGAGTCATATTATTTTAAAAATTGTTATGAATCCATAATAAAAATATTTTTGGTCGGAATTTTGTAAACTTAACTGTAAGAATTCTTGCACACACTGATAACGGATGTTCGTTCCACTGCCAGGTGCCACTGAAAAATTTTAAGAAAAACAAAAGTTTTTAGCACTTGTAGATGCAAATCTCTGAACAAACTTATGCATGCTTAAGTAGCTCATAGTTTTGTAGTCAGCGCTACGAGTAGCTAGCAGTAGCAGTAGCAGCGGCAGTAAAAGTAGTGGTAGCAGACGCAGAGCACAGCAGCTGAATTAGTTGATTTACATGAAAGCATTAAGTGTCATAAGTTTAGAAAAAAGTTACGACTACAGTTTGAGTTGTATTTTGTATTCACTGAAGTACTGAAATAAAAATATACACAAGGGTTAAGTTGGGTCTTAAATATGAAAAGCATTAGAATTTACTTTGTTTGCTGCAATAAGTTAGCAAAGTAAATTCATATTTAAAAATGGTAATAAATGTATTTTTATATTTAGCTTCTGACGGCAAAAAAAAATTAAATTTAAATATAATTGCAAATATTATATGCTAAAGAAATACTGCGTACGAGTATTTGAGTAAACAGTGCCTCGTTTCTATAACTTATGGGAACTTTTCGCATCGAGAAGTGTTAAATAGCATAAAACATATAAAAAGCCATATAAAAACTTAGGGAAACCTAAAATTTTAAAAAAATCTCAACTTGAAAAATATTTTATTAAAAGAAAAATAAATATTTGTAAGCAAATTTAAAAGGTTTAAAAACAAATTTAAAATTTAAAAAAAATTATGAAAAGTTCCTTAGGTTGCACGTTTTTTTGGGTGGTAGCCGCCGAACACAAAAAAATCAATGCTATCATGAATAAAATTTCACGTGAAATTTCACCCTTTTCCAAATAGAATTTTTTGTTTTCCCTATTACTTGCTGTTAGTTGGAATTGTTCCCCTGAATATATTAAAATCTACGAGAACAAGGTGAAATTAAAGTTTTTTTTAAATGATTGTGCTTCATATGTATTTCATGTTAATTCAACATGATTTATATTAATATTTAAAGAATTTTTTTTTATTTGAAATAACTTTATTTAACATTCCAATACTGTTGCATCAAAATGAAGAAATATATTAAATCGAAGTTATCTAGAGTTGAAACAACGTGAATTTGATGCTGAAATAACACGATAAAAATATTGAATCAAAATTATTTCACGTTGAAACTACGTGAATTTAATTTAATTTAGTTATGTAATTTTATTAGTTATTTAACTCACGTAATTGTGTGAAGTGGCACAGCCATCAGCAATTTTTTATTTTTTTTTTTTGTATGCATTTGTATTGTTTTGAGATAAAACGTTTATCAAAATATTTCTAATTTTTTTGCTCATTACAGTCGGCATTAAATACATTGACACGATGTTAGTTAAACTTCTGTTTTTGAGTGAAATTAAAGGAAAACCTTAAGGTTAAACTTATATATTTCTTTATTATTATCATTTGCTATTTTAGACTACAATAGTAGTAAAAATTAAATAAATAATTTAAAAATATGTTTATCATTTTGTTTAGTTCGCCTTTGCATGTACTGGTAGCAGGCAATTGAGTGAAAATGTATTTTTTTTTTCTTTTATCGAATGTGTTGGTTTTGGCTTTGCTTGTCTACAAATCATATTTGTTTTTTTTCACGAAGAAAACGTTTGTGAAATATTTTGTTTATTCTCATATTATTATTTGGTAAAATTTATTAATTTTCAGCTATTTAAATCTAGTACGTAACATGAACTATTTACTAAGGTCTCTCTGTTTGGAAGAGTTTAAATGTCTGCATTTAATTTTTGTTCTTTATTACAATAAAATGCTTGTAATAAGACTTATAATAATAATAATATAATAATTAATTAATTTACTTTATTTTTAAAAATATTCTACTTTTCAATTTTTTTTTCATTGGCCTCAAAAGCAATAGCTTGCCTGGCGTGAATATTCTTGTGGTTGAACTGCTAAAAATGAATCAGGATATCAGCGCACAAATAACGCGATTCTGAATGAGTTAAAAGAGGGCACTGTAATTAATTTACCGAACAAAGCAGATGGGACTACAAGATCGCCTAAATTACTTGAATGAATTAATGACGGTATTTGGTTTTTAACGAAAAACTTTTCCAATCATACATCAAGCCTTCATAGCATATCAGAAGTAGTAAAGGTGGCTGATTTTAAAATACACAATGCCAAAACTAAAACATTACGTGTTACCTCATCGATCGCTGAACTATTTACAATAGAAATAATAATTTGCCAGCATCATAGCCAAAAGCGACAGGTGGAACGAAAACATTGAGCATCATAAAAGCTTAAAAAACTAATTGCTGCCTAAAATCTACATAGAAATCTTAACGGAAATGCTGCACATAGAAATTTCAAGTATTCGTGAATCCGTCCCTGTCCAAATATTATGTGCTGGAACAGTCCAATAAAAAATCTATAGCCTTTGATATAAAAATTCAAAAATTATGGAGCATTGAACAATCTCTATGAAGGACAAGCAATGATATCACGAAGAATACCATAGACTGTAATCCACAAGGAAGTCGCAGAAGGGGACGCCTTGCCCGCACATGGTGGAGGTAGATAAAGGCAGAAAAAACAGCAGCGGGTAAAAACTGGAGTAAAATTTTGATTACAAATCATATTAAGTTTACAAGAAATAATATGTTCAGAGCGATAAGTTTCGAGTTCAAATATTGGCCGGAGGAGTCAATTATATACATACAAACATTTTTCTGATGCCTGTGGCAATATACACAAGTAAGTTAAATAATTAATAAAATACAATTACTATATTGATAAATTAATTCATGATGTTTCAACTTGAAATAACTTTGATTCAAAATGGTTCTTAGTGATTTTGATTCAATGTGACTCTTACTTTTGATTTAACAGCAATAGAATGTTAAATCAAGTTATTTCAAAAGCAACAATTTCCTTTGAAGATTACTGTAAATCATGTTGAATTAACATGAAACACACATAAAGCAAAATCATTGCCGAAAAATTTTAAATTAAGCTTGTTTACGTAGATTTTAGTGTAACATTGTTCTTTATATTAGTTTTAGTTTTCTTTAAGCTATCAGGCCTACCGTGTTTAATGTCAATAAAAATGCAATTTATTACATGTTGTCCCGACGTTTCGTGAATTTTTTGTTCACTTTTTCAAGGGATGTCGTCTATTTAATAAAAATAAGAAAACAACAACAATATTGTGGACATTTTCATATATAAAAATATTTTTTATATAAAACAATGTAAAACTTACTGTATTTTTTTATATTTTGCAAACAGAATCTTTACAAACCGAATTTTTTAAGCCATTTGTGCTCTTAGCTAGATCATGATATAACCTTTAAGATTTTATAATGAACTCCTTTTAAAGCGCATTTAAAAAGTTTCTGCAATCAAAGGAAACATTTAAGAATTTTTTGAAATAAAGTCTATTATTAAATTTTGCATTCGTTCCCACCTATTTTAACTATTCGTTTATATACATTTTCGCACATTGTTGGACTTATTCTGCATTTGAAATCTCCTCTTAACACAATTAGACAATATCTTTAAAAAAAATAAACAAAAGCAAGAACACTACTAATTTAAACCCTTTCTGTTGCTCCTACCCCACGAGTACTTGGAGTGAGTCAAATATGAATACTTTTACTTACGGATGCAGCTATTTAAGAGTTTTGCGTACCAATCTCAATGTTTTCTAAGAGTGTGTGTGTTTGCCCGAATGTGTGTTATAGAGGGCTGATGGTGTAACTTCCGTTGTTTGGTTGGCCCCATGTTTATCTGTCTAACCATAATATGTTTCTGCACACCCACAAAAACACACAGCATCGCTTCTTAAGTTTAAATGTTTGCATTCATATGTGTTTAGAAGTTTTTATGTGTGTATGCATGTGTGCATAATTTTACACGTTTCTATTAGAATTTAAATTTATTTCCATAAAAGCGTATGTATTTAGGTGTGCAAATGAATGTAGGCAATGTACTCGTATCTATGGTGCCTTTGAACATAAATGTTTGTATATTTATGTGGCAGACATGTGGTTTACCGTGAAAATACCGGGTTAAGATGATTAAGTGTTTCCGCATATGCGCCCGCACTTTGAAACTAAACAAAAAAAAATTAAAATTAAACGAGAAATCACAACAAAACAAAATAAATATAGCTACAGCTACAGCTACAGCTACAGCAGCAGCAACTAATACTCTCAACTAACGTTGATGATGATGCTGATGGTGGCATTACAATTAACAAAAAAGAAAACACCAGCAACAACTGCAGCAACACAGAACTACTCTACAAATAACATACAATTGCATTCACATAAATCACATTATAAAGGAAAATGCATCAAGTACTTTGTTTTTTGAAATGAGAGTGTCAACAGCATTTCGTCATGGACTGAAGAATGAAAAACTAAAATTTGTTTTTGAGAGGATCAACTGGTCCAGCTCAAGATGTTTTTTTTAATACAATATTTGTTTAATTTTGCCTATCCTAAATTTTTCATTGATTCCTCAGTTGGCTTTCAAAATATGTGTATATCTTTAGCTAAAATGCAAAAAAAGCGTAAGTAACAAAAATATAATTTTACAAGGGAAGCAAAAACTAAAAAAAAAAAATTAACCAAACTTAGTTTTTGTTTTTTGTTAATAACAGCGTAATTTTTGATCGCACAAGTTTAAAATTCGATCAAGACATGTAGTTTAATGGCATACATAATAATGAATCGAAAACACAATTTTGAATTTTTTGTTAGTTACGCCTTTTTGCATTTTAGCTAACGATATGTAATTTCTGAAATAGGCAATCAGACGTTGTCTTAAATGAAACTGTAATACCTCCTTAAAGAAGACTACAATGTGTTTGTCTATCTAACTATCTGTCAATCAACTGTTCTGTAAGAAAAGTGTGCTGTGAAGGTCACAGTGAAATTTTTTAGTAAAAAAATATTGGGTGATATTATTGATTTCGCAAGGAAAAGAAAATTTAACGGAAATAAATATCGATTGACAGACAAATTGCAATTATTCATTGCTGCGGTATACACTTTACGGAAACTTGATTTAACATCCCTGTTTCTTGCTAACAGTGTTGTTTAGCGTTTGTTTAGAATATTTCGCTGTAGTAAAGCATTTGAAAAGTCTCTCATGTCTTGAAAGGTCTTATAAATGGTTTTGTGCAGGACATTAGGTTAGGTTACATTAGGAAGGGTGGTGCTTTACCGCACCTATACTGGGAGACCCAATTTGGTCCATTGTGATTCACTTCTGTTGCCCAAAAAAACAGTAACATTCACCCTCCCATTTGCAGCCAGAACTGACCCTATTATCCATCACTAAGCCACTGAATTCCCATGATAAAGCCCCTGATGTCCTCTAGTCTACACTTCCCGACATCAGTAATGCTTTCATGGAAACGTCTGCTCAGCCATCTAAGCCGATGACGTTGCAGCTTCGGGCAATGACAGATAACATGTTCAATGGTTCCTATTCATGTCCAGTAGTAGTTTAGATCTTCCTGAGTCTAGTTTTGGCCAAAAACCCTTCCACTTTCTACAAGCAGGACATTAATACGCATAGATATGTAAATACAATGAATTTATTTTTGAAACGTAAAAATAACAAAATATAGAAACAAGGTTTTACGGCTTAAAACTAAAAATGTGTCACAGATTAATGATAGAGAATTAGTTGGAATAGAGAAATTTGAACACATGTTAAATTAAATAAATTTTTTAACCTTATAAAACTAAAACAAACAGAATTTATTATAAAATAAGTTTAAATTTTTCAAATTTGTATATTTTCCTTACAATTTTGTTCTTTCTGTAGGCGTTCCGTCATTAAAATTGAGCGTAAGCAAAATTAAGAAAAATATCTATTGTATGGTGCGGAATCAATAATATGGTAATACCATTTTTGCGGAAAAATACCGCGGCAACAGAATGAATAATTGCATATTTTGCTTCCGCAAAAAAAAATGCTTTCCGCAATCGTGGAACGGAATAATAAATTAGACCCATTCTCGTATAATGAGCATAGAAAAATATGCTATGATCGGCCCAGCCGGAAAGTATTGTATAACGGGTCATGCAATAATTGACTGTGCACGCAACAGCACACTTTTCTGATAGGACAAACTGCCTGTGCTTGCTACAGCACAATATTTTTATAGAAAAGTTGACCTTACACGTTTCGGGTAAAAAAGTTCACTGTACGTGTCATAGTACACCTTTCTAATCAAAAATTTTGATTCTGATGGTCACAGCACACTTTTCTTATAGAAAAGTAAGAATTGGCGTCTGTGATTTACCTAACTAAATATTGGTAATTAGTTTGACTTAATTGTTTAATATTTTATTTTTTTAAAATAGGAAAAGACTGCTTTTGTTTTTCATTTGAAGATCAGGTGATCTGTCCGCAGCAGACAGAAAACTGGTTGGTTATAAACATACGTTACCATCCAACAATATTCTGTGTATACTTTTTAAACGGTTGAAAATTAATGCCCCCCCCCCCCCCGCAAATAATCACATTAACAGATGTAGCTCAACATTTGGATGGTAAGGACAACTAAACTAAAATATTCATTTTATTCACTTTACTCTACTTTACCACCATCAGCTGTAAAAACTGTAGCACATTAAAACTCAACAACAACAACAACAACGCAATAAAGTGTTGCAACAACAAAAAATATGCACAATACACAACAACCGTTCAAAGCAGCCATTAGCAGCAGCAGGTTGTTAATGGTTCCTCGCTCATTTGATTCATTCATTCAAACATTTATTTCATTTTTGGATGATTCTTTTTTTTTATTATTTTTTTGCATTTTTCACACTTTTAACTGGTTTTTTTTTCTGTGAGTATTTGTAATACTTTTTTTGTTGTTGTTGATATGTACGTACAGTTTTTGTTGCCTTATTGTTCTAATTGTTGTCTGTTGTTGTTATTTTGTTTTGTAGTTTTCACGGATTTTAGTATTATTTTGTGGAATATTGTATAAATTTTGCTTTTGTGCAATTTAATGGAAAAACTAATTTATTTAACTGCAAATGCAAATTAACATATCGCACACTAAATCATTAACAGTCACAATTTAAAAAAAAAATGTCAGATAATCAGGAGTGTTAAAAAACTGTTGATACAAATGCCGCAAGTATTTAACATAAAGATAGGCGTTAGGCTGTTTTATATTTTTCAAGAAGACTGTGTTAGAAAAGACATTTTTGCAAGCGATAATCTCTATCGCTTTTCAGTGAATAAATCTTTTATTTTTACTAAAAAACTACAGGGTGGGCCAAAAGAAACCAAGGGGTGTAAAGGTTTAATAACTTTTTTGTTTATTAACTTTTTTATGTTTTCTTTCAGATTATATAATATACAAAATGGAAATTTTTTTACACTAAGTATGAAAAATGATGTCTCTTAAATGACCACCAAATCAGCTTCGCACTGATGGGCTCTTTTTAGAGCATTTTTTAAAACTTGTGGCTGTAGCGTTCGAATTTCTGCAACAATGTTTGCCTTGAGTTCAAGGATTGTCTCTGGCTTGTTCACATACACTCGCTCCTTCAAAAAACCACAAAGAAAATAGTCGGGTGCTGTCAAATCTGGCGATCGCGCTGGCCAAATAATTTCCGAATTTCGAGAAATTATTCGCTCTCCAAAAATTTGACTTAAAAGTGTCATTGTGTCTCGGGCAGTATGGACAGTGGCTCCTTCCTGCTGAAACCACATACCAGGTCTGTTTTCAAGAGCAGGACGTAAAAAATTTTCTATCATAAACCGATACCGCTCTCCATTTACGGTTACAGCACTTCCATCTTCATTCTCGAAGAAGTAGGGCCCAATGACATTTTCAGATGTGATCCCACACCATACTGTACACCTGATGGGGTGCAATTGGCGTTGATGAATGGCTCTTGGATTTTGAGAACCCCAGAACCTACAGTTCTGCTTATTAACAAAGCCATTCAAATGAAAATGAGCTTAAAATAATTGATCTCTGGTTTAAATAATAAAATTCTATTGTTCTGGTTCTCTGTTCAGTTGTGAACCTCTCCATTATAAATTCTCCAAGTGTTGTCTATATAATCTGAAAGAAAAAATAAAAAAAAATTAATAAACAAAAAAGTTATTAAACTTTTATACCCCTTGGTTTCTATTGGCCCACCCTGTACAAACAATTTTTTTCTAATTTAGAGCTGTAACTGTTTATTATTTAGTGTGCGATATGTATGTGTGTTACAAAAGTTACCAAATATCCTTGTTTTCAATTTTTGTTTTAATTTGGTGAGAATTTATTGTAAATTCAATTTAAATTTTAATAATCTGGATTTTTTACAAACAGGTAACACATGGATGGATTGTAAAGTTTATTCGTTTGATTAATTATGTATATACATACGTGTGTTTGTATGTATATATATAAAACTTGCACATTTATGTATATTTAACCAAGTGAAAAAACTTTTACTATAGATACTCGTGTGTTTGTAAATATAAATGTACATATAAGTTCTCTTTATGCCCGTTATTTCTACTCATAGATATCTATTGGTGTACAGATATCTGTTAAATTTTATGAGGCAAACTCGCAGATAAAAACCTTAGGTACGAGTAAATTATATGAGTGTAATGTGTGTAGAAATTAGGGACATTAAGTAAAGAAAAATTAATTTTAAATAGCTTAAACAAGGCTTTGTGAGACCTGAATTGATGACAAGCAAAAATTTGTAGTAGATTAAACTAATTCGTGAAGTAGTCAACAGAAGTTTATTTAATGGTTGTTGGTTCTACTGTCATTTTGAATTTCTTGCATTATGTTAATTTGTAGCAAAGGTGCAATATGTATATATCCTGTATGCACCTATATAAGATCAGGTTTCAGACTACCTGGTTGGTACCTCAAGTCAATTATAATTTTGAAGAAACTTGGTGATGTCAAAGCTATCGGGAGCAAACGAATGCCATAATTCTATTCCACAATTGTGTCGTTTTATATATGAACGAAAAAAAGTCGCAGTTTTAATGATGAGTACACATCTGGTATTTCTGGTGTTGTCATTTTGAGGTGTCATTATCAAAATGTGTGCAATACCGTTCACACTATGTATTTTATGTGGAAAGCAATGCCACATAGCGAAAAATATCGGAAATGGCAAACGTTTCCTCTAGTACACACTACTTTTTAAAACACAATTCATATGATGATTTAAAAATCTTGTTATATTTTCAATTATCTTTAAAAGTTGCTTCCAAAAAACATTTTGCATTTTTTCAATGTTTCTGGGTTTGATGTTTTTGCCTTCATGAATTCCATTAGATTTTAAAAAAATATAGTTTTTTAGTAGTTTTAATATTTTTTTATTTGTAAAAAACTTTTTCAATACTAAAATTCGTAAAGATTTTCAAAATTTTTTTGAAGATAGTTATTTGTATATACATATGTATGTATGTACAAAAAAATTCAACCTGAGAATAAATAATTATTTCTGCCAAAAAAAAACCAACTTCAATTCAAAGATCTGATAGAAGTAGTACGCGAAATGTAAAATTATATGTTAATGGCCCATTTTTTTAATGCAAGATTGTGTGCTTTACAGAGCTTAGGGTGCGTGTTGAGTCTTCTAAAAATCGGTAATGTAGAACCACTTAAAATAAAATATTAAATTACGCCAATTTTTGTAAATGAAGAATTGTGTCTATTTTAGAGTTCAAGGTGTGTGGTAAGTTTCGTAAAAATTGGTTAAGTAGAGCCGCATGATATATAATAATAATTTTAATGAGCGCAACTCCGCCAATTTTTTCAAATTTCAAATTGTGTAATTACAAGAACCAAAGGTGGTTGATAAGTTTCGGAGCAATCAAATAAGTCGAATATCATAAAATTAAATAAAATAAATCTATGGGCGTGTCCGCGTCTACTTTTTTTTACAATGGAATGAATACGCTCTCAAAAAAAAAAGAGTTTTTACAATCGGTATAAAATGTTCTGAGTTATGAAGTAACATCGCCAAAAATAAACAGAGACAAATTGTTAAACCTCCTCCTTTTTTTGAAGTTGGTTAAAAATACATTCACAGATAAAACAGATTCATTGAGACAAAAGAATTTTTTGCCAATGGAATTTTGGCCGTTGCTGCAACATCACAGAGCTCGGTTGTAAATCTTTTAATTTTGCTGTTATCAAACTTTGTTAATACTGTTATCAAACCGATTAATAATAGTCTTTATTTTGAAATATATTTGGAATGACAATTTTTTTTATTTGCAAATACCAAAAATTAGCACTAAAATCCAATTCATAATATTTATTTCGGTTGTGTTCATCATATCCTTTATTAAGTCATGACAAAGGCATGCGATCGGTTGGTCTAATCAATTTAAAAGTTTTCAGAATTATATTATTTTTGCAATTGTATGTTAAGTCAAAATATAGTTAATTTTCAACTAATATTTTATCGGCCGAACCATTTTTCAACCTGTTTTCTGGGTGTACATTTTGTCCAAAAATAAAATATCTGTCCTACATTCCCTGCACTATTCTATAAGTTGCAAAAATATCTACATGTAATGATTTCTTCCTACTACTGGCAACAATATTTTTTATTACAAAAAGCTGTTTTCATATTGAGTGAAAAAAATAAATAAAATATGGCAACATACCAAAACTTCAAATATGTGCAAAGAAAAATTTAAAAAAAAGACGGAGAAGAGAACATATGATTTTTTCCACTATCCCCTTTGCTTCTCTACGCCGTTCGCCAACAAAAACATAAAAATCGTGTGTCAAGACACATGGAAATAATTATCGTGTGAATTACGTGAAAGGCAATTGTTATGTTTTGTCTTTGCTAGAAGGTTCGTAAAAACACAAAAAATATTATTACCATGTTTTTAAAACACACAAATTTAACTCAAATATTATACAATTGTAAAAAAAATAGATGTTGCATATAATGTGTTCGATATAATGTGTTCGATATAATGGTTTGGAGCAATAGCGTTAAGCATATACACAAACCTTGTAGCATAGACAATAACTAATGATTTTAAAGGGTGTTTTTTTCAGAGGTATAGAACTTCGAATTGAAATAAAACACAAGAAAATCGTTTTAATGTCCATCAATTTGGCTTTATTGGAAGGATAATTTTATGCCATTAATGTTTAAATATGATTTCGGGCATGTGGCCGCCGCGGCTGGCTCGAATAAAGCCAATTCTACAGGTCCAATTTTCAACCACTTTTTCGAGCATATGGGGCCGTATGTTGGCAATAACGCCACGAATGTTGGCTTCCAAGTCCCCTAACGTTTCTGGTTTGTTGGCGTAGACGAGCGACTTCACATATCCCCAAAGAAAATAATCCAATGGTGTGAAATCACACGATCTTGGTGGCCAATTGACAGGTCCATTCCGCGAAATTATGCGCTCATCGAATGTTTCCTTCAATAAATCGATTGTGACGTGCGCTGTGTGGCATGTAGCGCCGTCTTGTTGGAACCACAACTCATCCACATTCATGCCATCCAATTCGGGAATAAAATAGTCGGTTAGTCGGCTCCAATTGCTGTGCACGGTGGCGAATCGATTCATTCGGGTCCTCTTCAACACTTTGCTCTACAGCGGCAATTGTTTCTTCGGTGCGCACTGTTCGACGTCTCTGCGGATGCGTATTATCACATAGAGTAAACGTAGTGCGAAAACGATCAATGGTTAACCGAATTAATTGCTCTGATGGACGATTATGTCGACCATAAAATGGACGGAGCTTGCGGTAAACTTCGCGAACTGAACCATTATTTTCGAAATAAATTTGCACGATTTGCAAGCGTTGTTCTTTTGTCAACCTGTTAATGATGAAATGGCAAACCAAACTAAATATTAATCACTTGACAGCTGACAAAATGGCCGCCAGTTAAAAAAGTGATGCCAACTTAAAGTTCTATACCTCAATAAAAACACCCTATATTAAGGCTAGATTTTATCAATACTAAGACGCAATTTACACTATGCCTTTTCTTCTTGCCTGTGCAGGCAGGCTTTTTTAGTTTATTGGTGAGAGGGGGTGAGAAGCTTGCGGTGTAAAACAAAAGGCACAAAATGAAAATTCGAGGGGATTTATGACATTTCTCTTTGCCTTTTTCGTACTCTCAGCATTAAACGAGTATATAAATGCCAAAAAGGCATGAATAAAAAAGGCTTAATGTAAATGTGTGTGACTTTTCGTAGGGGGTTTAAAAGAAAATTGTCAATACAAGGCAGGCTAAAAAAGCATAGTGTGAAATGGCTCTAACGACGCCTTTTGAGTTTTGAAATTTGTATGGGAAAAATATTTTTTGAAACGTATTTTCGTTATTTTTCATACAAATTTGAAACGTTTAGAAATAAAATTTTTAACAAAGCCTCCCGATTAAAGAATCAAAACTACAAATTTAAAACAGAGCTGGGTCGTTAGAGAATTGAAAAACAAAGACTTATCGCACACTTACATTCAAAACAAAAATAAATTTTAATATTTTGTTGTTGTTTTAAATGTGAATTTGCGACAAGCAAGACATTGTCAACATGCTTAGACAGGCCGAAATACTCAAAAATATTTTCAAATAAAAACGTCCTAAATCTTCTTACTGAATTCTCAAATGGCTTCAAAAAAATACTCATACTATTTTTTTATGCTTCAACAAGTTTTGAATTATAAATATTTTAATTGATACATTAAAAAACGTAGCTCTGATTTATGTTAAAAAGCTTCAAATTAAATGTAAAATAACATAAAAATCTTGTGTAATCCCCCGGAAATAAACATAACAAAACTTTAATAATTGATTTTAATTTTTCTATTTATTAAACAAATTAGTTTACATCTTTTTATCATGTTGTGGAAATAAATTTTTTTTAATGTATTTTTTTTTTGTCAAGTTGAATAAAACTGTAAGAATTCACACTTGTAATCTCAGTGTTATTATTTTCCTTCTCAAATGGCTTATCTGCATGTCTATAGTATACAATTGTAGAGGCGGATGATTTTAAAAGTAGCCTAAGTCCATTTAAAATATGTATATGTAAGGTAAATTTACTTGTGCGTTAGATGAAATATAATATTAGCGTTATTCAGTGTTTGATGCAAATAGTTTTGTGGCAATGTAAATGTAAAATATCGTGGCAATAGTTTTTTGTGTGTTGTTAAGATGTTACAAATTAAAATGAAACTGCTTTTTTTCATTTAAGAATTTAAGCTCAAATAAAAAAAAATCAGTTCATATAAATTTCATATTAAATATCACGTGTATTTTAAAAATAATACAAAATTTATTATTTTTAAACTATAAAATGAATATATTATTAATTGCCATTACTTGATGGACGATCCTTAAGGACAATTGTTCAATAAGTGAAACTTGTTTGTACACGTTAGTTTATTGCAAATACAGCATCATATAGCAATAAATAAATATTTTAAACAAATATTTGATGAACGATAAAAAATTACATATAAATTTATTTAAATTTTTAAATAAAAAATAAAAAAACCTACAACAAAATCTATTTGTTTTAGTTTCCTAATCTCTGGAGATTTGCTGCAATATAAATAAATATTTACAAATATTGATTTATTTCTCGTTCGAATTTAAGTAGTTGGAGATAGAGAAAAAAAAATATCTAATGCGAAATAAAGTGTAAATCCTTAGGAAATCCTTATTGATGCAATAAACATCATTTGAGGTTCATAATGTTTGCATAGAAGACAAAGAAAAAAATATGTTTACGTATAAAAGTTTGTACAAAAAAAATTTAAATTACATTGAAATAACTTCCTAATGTTTGCTTTTTGTTTTAAGTTTCAATAAAGGTTTGCGCAAGAAATTTTTTTATATTGAAAATAGATTTTAAAAAAGTAAACGATTTGGCTTATTTTTTTTTTTTAATAACAAAAAATCTCTTTAATTGTTTTAATACATATCGTACCAAAACCGCCAAAACCGCTTATTGAAGAATCAATTATTTATATTTGTAGATAATCAATTTTCGTTAAAAACGCAATATGTCGATTATGTCTTTTTGGTGCTTATGGCTAGACATGTATTATCTCAAAACTTTAAAAATTCATAAAAAACAAAGTTATTAAATAACATTATATAGACTTCTTCAGGAATTCCATTACTAACATAACTACTCATTCAAAACAGTGAAAATGTTTTGTTTTCTTCATCCATTATTTCATTAAATGACGTGTAAATCAAAAAAAAAATACTTTTATTGATAGCTCGTGTTGGCATTACTGGGTTAAAAAAACCTTTTAATTTTTAAACAACAACATAGTAAGCACTAAAAACGACAACAGAATAATAAATTGAAAAGTTTTATTTATATAATTGCAAGTCCGTCCGTCTGTTTGTCAAAAAGAAAATTCATACTCAGTTATTTTTAATAATATGTATACATTTTTATTTTATTTCGTTTTTTTTAGTTTTAGCAGCAATATTTTGTATATGTTTCTAATTTTACATAAAACATGAATTATTTGCATTTTAATTCGTAAATGGAAAACTACTTCTAGTCTGAGTGTTGTGCTGACTACTGACGATTTTTTTCTTGAATTTTGTGCTTTTTTTAACTTAGAATTTTTTTTTTCATATCCTTTTATGCCTTTATTTTTATTTTTTTTTTTGTGGCTATTTGCTTTGCATCAATGTCTACATTTTGTGGTAATTATGGTATATTTTTGTTTCCAGCAAATAATTTATGTTTTCATTACTCAAGATTAGAGAATAAAAAATTGCAATTTTTCTTTTTTTTTTTGTTTTAGCATCATGTAAATCCTCCTCTATTTATCTTCCGCCAGAAGTATAGTGTCAATCTGCTACCAAACAGGCAACCACACAGGCAGCATTTCAATATTCCAGACCGAGGAGAATCTAAAAAACATAAAAATCCTTTTTTACTTTTTATGTAAATATATATGTATGTAAATACAAAAAAAAAAAAATAACAAAAATAATTTTATTTTATTTTATTTTGACCATCGATAGAAAACACTAAAATTTAGTCATATTAAAAGACCAGCAATAAAAGTTTGGAGTACATTGGCCTTGTAGAAAGCCCAGCTAGGCATAGATAAGGGCTTATGGCATCATTTAACAGCTATTTTTATGAAATGTAATCGTACCCTAAACAGCTTGCGGAATCAGTGATACCATGTTTTAAAAGAAGTCGTTCTGTTATTTTAACTCAACATTCAAATCGCGGCAAAGAAGCAGGCTCTGGTAACCTTATTCGCCACTAAAAGCTGGTTGTTACTCACTATCCTACATAATCGTTAGATTTTTCATTAAATTCAACCCTTACGTAATGCGTTGTTATTGTCTTTTGGACATTTTAATAAGCTCCATTATGTCAGGGTTGCGTTTTCCCTAAAGTCGTTTAACTATGTAATATGTGAAATTTTACATAGTACGTACTTATTATATACGTGCCCATCACCTACGCACACGAAGTACCAATCAACCGTTTAAAGGTTTCAGAGAGACTGCTGCTGAAAACTCAAAAAAAAACTTTACCTTTGACTCCATTTATAAATTAACGCTAGTAGAGTCCATTAAATTTTTGCATGAAAAATGCACATTTAATTTTTTGTACAAGAAATGGACGATGGACGATTAAATTTTCTTCATAAAAATTGAAAAATGCACGATGTATATATAGTACATTAAAATGTTTTCATAAAAAATTTTTTTTCATCACAAATGGATGATATTAGTCCATTAAATTTCTTGTACGAAAAAAGAACGACGTATATAGTTCATTTATTTTTTGTGTACGAAATGAACAATTTATGGGCCATTAAATTATTTCAAGAAAATAATTGAAAAATGCACGATGTGTTGTAGCCCATTAAAATTTTTTCATAAAAATTTTTTTTTCATCAAAAATGGATGATGTATTATAGTCCATTCAATTTCTTGTACGAAAAAAAACCGACGTATATAGTTCATTTATTTTTTTACGTACGAAATGGACAATTTATGATCCATTGAATTTTTTTATAAAAAAATAAAAAATGGACCATTAAAATTATTTCATAAAATTTTTTTTTTTGATTGATGATGTATAGTCCATTAAATGTCTAATACGAAAAAGAAACGACGCACATAGACCATTTAATTTTTTGCGTACGAAATAAACAATTTATTGTCCATTAAATTTTTTCACAAAAATAATTAAAAAATGGACTATGTATAGCCCATCAAATTTTGTATATATAGTCCATTTAATTTTTTGCATGAAAAATAGACGAAGCATAGTCTTTTTAATTTTTTGCATATGAAACCGACAACTTATGGTCCATTAAATGTTTTCATAAAATTTTTTTTTTTTCATCAAAAATGGATGATGTATAGTCCATTAAATTTCTTGTACGAAAAAAACGACGTATATAGTCCATTTAATTTTTTGCGTACGAAATGGACAAATTATGGTCCATTAAATTTTTTTTATAAAAATAATTAAAAAATGGCCGATGTATAGCCCATTAAATTTTGTATGCTTAGTCCATTTAATTTTTTGCATGAAAAATAGACGAAGTAAAGTCCATTTAATATTTTGCATACGAAATTGACAATTTATTGTCCATTAAATTTTTTCATAAAAAATTTTTTTTTATAACAAATGGATGATGTATAGTCCACTAAATTTCTTGTACGAAAAAAGAACGACGTTTATAGTTCATTTATTTTTTTGCGTACGAAATGGACAATTTATGGTCCATTAAATTTTTTCATAAAAATAATTAAAAAATGGACGATGTATAGCCCATTAAATTTTGTATATATAGTCCATTTAATTTTTTGCATGAAAAATAGACGAAGTATAGTCCATTTAATTTTTTGCGTACAAAATAGACAATTTATGGTCCATTAAATTTTTTCATAAAAATAATTAAAAAATGGACGATGTATATATAGCCCATTAAATTTTGTATATATAGTCCACTTAATTTTTTGCATGAAAAATAGACGACGTATAGTCCATTTAATTTTTTGCGTACAAGATGGACAATTTATGGTCCATTAAATTTTTTCATAAAAAATTTAAAAATGGACGATGTATTCTAGTCCATAAAAATTTTTTCATAACATTTTTTTTCATCAATAGTGGATGATGTATATATAATCCATTAAATTTCTTGTAAAATTTTTTCATAAAAAATTGAAAAATGGACGATGTATATATAGTCCATTAAAATTTTTTCATAAAAAATTTTTTTCACCAAAAATGGATGATGTCGAGCTGGTCCATTAAATTTCTTGTACGCAAAAAGAACCACGTATATAGTCCATTTAATTTTTTGCATACAAAATGGACAATTTATGGTCCATTGAACTTTTTCATAAAATATTGCAAAATGAACGATGTATAATAGTCCATTAAAATTTTTTTATAAAAAATTTTTTTCATCAAAAATGGATGATGTATAGTCCATTAAATTTCTTGTACGAAAAAAGAACGACGTTTATAGTTCATTTATTTTTTTGCGTATGAAATGGATAATTTGTGGTCCATTAAGTTTTTTTTTATAAAAATAATTAAAAAATGGACGATGTATAGCCCATTAAATTTTGTATATATAGTCCATTTAATTTGTGTATGAAAAATAGACGAAGTATAGTCCATTTAATTTTTTGCGTACGAAATGAAAAATTTATGGTCCATTAAATTTTTTCATAAAAAATTTAAAAATGGACGATGTATATATAGTCCATTTAATTTTTGTATGAAAAATAGACGAAGTATAGTCCATTTAATTTTTTGCGTACGAAATGGACAATTTATGGTCCATTAAATTTTTTCATAAAAAATTTAAAAATGGACGATGTATAGCCCATTAAATTTTTTATATATAGTCCATTTAATGTTTTGCATGAAAAATAGACGAAGTATAGTCCATTTAATTTTTTTCATACAAAATGGACAATTTATGGTCCATTAAATTTTTTCATAAAAAATTTAAAAATGGACGATGTCCATTAAAATTTTTTCATAAAAAATTTTTTTCATCAAAAATGGATGAATTATAGTCCATTAAATTTCTTGTACGAAAAGCGACCGCCGTATATAGTTCATTTATTTTTTTGCACACGAAATGGACAATTTATGATCCATTAAATTTTTTCATAAAAATTTAAAAATGGACGATGTATATATAGTCCATTAAAATTTTTTCATAAAAAATTTTTTTCATAAAAAATGGATGATGTATAGTCCATTAAATTTCTTGTGCGAAAAAAGAACGACGTATATAGTTCATTTATTTTTTTGCGTACGAAATGGATAAATTATGGTCTATTAAATTTTTTCATAAAAAATTTAAAAATGGACGATGTATAGCCCATTAAATTTTGTATATATAGTCCAGTTAATTTTTTGCATGAAAAATAGACGAAGTATAATCCATTTAATTTTTCGCATACGAAATGGACAATTTATGGTCCATAAAATTTTTTCATAAAAAATTTTTTCACCAAAAATGGATGATGTATAGTCCATTAAATTTCTTGTACAAAAAAAGAAGGACGTATATAGTTCATTTATTTTTTTGCCTACGAAATGGATAAATTATGGTCCATTAAGTTTTTTCATAAAAATAATTAAAAAATGGACGATGTATAGCTCATTAAATTTTGTATATATAGTCCATTTAATTTTTTGTATGAAAAATAGACGAAGTATAGTCCATTTAATTTTTTGCGTACGAAATGGACAATTAATGGTCCATTAAATTTTTTCATAAAAAATTTAAAAATGGACGATGTATAGCCCATTAAATTTTGTATATATAGTCCATTTATTTTTTTTTCATGAAAAATAGACGAAGTATAGTCCATTTAATTTTTTGCGTACGAAATGGAAAATTTATGGTCCATTAAATTTTTTCATAAAAAATTTAAAAATGGACGATGTCCATTAAAATTTTTTCATAAAAAATTTTTTTCACCAAAAATGGATGATGTATAGTCCATTAAATTTCTTGTACAAAAAAAGAACGACGTATATAGTTCATTTATTTTTTTGCGTACGAAATGGATAAATTATGGTCTATTAAGTTTTTTCATAAAAATAATTAAAAAATGGACGATGTATAGCCCATTAAATTTTGTATATATAGTCCATTTAATTTTTTTGTATTAAAAATTGACGAAGTATAGCCCATTTAATTTTTTGCGTACGAAATGGACAATTTATGGTCCATAAAATTTTTTCATAAAAAATTTTTTTCACCAAAAATGGATGATGTATAGTCCATTAAATTTCTTGTACAAAAAAAGAAGGACGTATATAGTTCATTTATTTTTTTGCGTACGAAATGGATAAATTATGGTCCATTAAGTTTTTTCATAAAAATAATTAAAAAATGGATGATGTATATATAGCCCATTAAATTTTGTATATATAGTCCATTTAATTTTTTTGTATTAAAAATTTACGAAGTATAGTCCATTTAATCTTTTGCGTACGAAATAGACAATTTATGGTCCATTAAATTTTTTCATAAAAAATTTAAAAATGGACGATGTATAGCCCATTAAATTTTGTATATATAGTCCATTTAATTTTGTGTATGAAAAATAGACGAAGTATAGTCCATTTAATTTTTTGCGTACGAAATGGACAATTTATGGTCCATTAAATTTTTTCATAAAAAATTTAAAAATGGACGATGTATAGCCCATTAAATTTTTTATATATAGTCCATTTAATGTTTTGCATGAAAATGGACAATTTATGGTCCATTAAATTTTTTCATAAAAAATTTAAAAATGGACGATGTCCATTAAAATTTTTTCATAAAAAATTTTTTTCATCAAAAATGGATGAATTATAGTCCACTAAATTTCTTGTACGAAAAACGACCGACGTATATAGTTCATTTATTTTTTTGCGCACGAAATGGACAATTTATGATCCATTAAATTTTTTCATAAAAATTTAAAAATGGACGACGTATAGTCCATTAAAATTTTTTCATAAAAAATTTTTGTAATAAAAAATGGATGATGTATAGTCCACTAAATCTCTTGTACGAAAAAAGAACGACGTATATAGTCCATTTATTTTTTTGCGTACGAAATGGACGATTTATGGTCCATTAAATTTTTTCATAAAAATAATTCAAAAATGGACGATGTATAGCCCATTAAATTTTGTATATATAGTCCATTTAATTTTTTGCATGAAAAATAGACGAAGTATAGTCCATTTAAATTTTTGCGTACAAGATGGACAATTTATGGTCCATTAAATTTTTTCATAAAAAATTGAAAAATGGACGATGTATAGCCCATTAAATTTTGTATATATAGTCCAGTTAATTTTTTGCATGAAAAATAGACGAAGTATAGTCCATATAATTTTTTGCGTACGAAATAGACAATTTATGGTCCATTAAATTTTTTCATAAAAAATTTAAAAATTGACGATGTATATATAGCCCATTAAATTTTGTATATATAGTCCAGTTAATTTTTTGCATGAAAAATAGACGAAGTATAATCCAATTAATTTTTCGCATACGAAATAGACAATTTATGGTCCATTAAATTTTTTCATAAAAAATTTAAAAATGGACGATATATAGCCCATTAAATTTTGTATATATAGTCCATTTAATGTTTTGCATGAAAAATAGACGAAATATAGTCTTTTTAATTGTTTGCATACGAAATGGACAATTTATAGTCCATTAAATTTTTTCATAAAAAATTTAAAAATAGACAATTTATAGTCCATTTTGTTTAATAGCCCAAAAAATTAAATTGGTTATGCATCGAACATTTTGTATTAAAAAAATATATGGGCTACATACTGCACTTTTTTCATACAGAAGAATTAAGTTGGCTACTAAAGCGGCATACCTTTCATATACAAAAATTAAATAGCCTATATAGACACCACACTTTTCATATAGACAAACTAAATCAGATATATATACACAGAGAAAAAACTGTCTCATAGAATCAATAAGATTTTCTCTATGAAACGTTTTTAGGCTAAGGGGTATCCCAGCAGAAAGAAGCGAAGATTTTTTCATAGAGATTCCTTATTGTTTTTATGTGGTAAATCTTATTAATTTTATCAAGAAGAAAACCACATAAAATTAAGAAGAAATCTTATTATTCTCAACTTTTTTTACTCAATTTCCGTTATTTTTGGCACCAAAAAACAATCCATAGAGAAAAACTTCTTGATTCTATTAGGTTTTCTTATAAATTGTAAACTATATGGATTTCTTATTGATTTTATTAGGTTGCCTTATTGATTTTTTTAAAAAGGTTTTCTTCTTGATTTTATTAGGCTATCTTATTGATTTTTTCAATAAGGTTTTCTTCTTGATTTTATTAGGTTCCTATATGATTATGTGTAAAGCATCTTATGGATTTTTTTAATAAGGAAATCTTTTTGATTTTATGAGGTGTCTTGTTATTTCATATCTATAAATAGACACAGACAATTTTTTCATGATCTTTTTCGTTTTTGTATAAGCATGTTTGCAAAATTATTTCAATGGTTATTCAGACTGCTTGTTAGCATATTGGTTAGAGTGTTTGTCTATCAGTCAGAAGTTTGCTGGTTCAATACTTGTTTCCTTTCAAGTAATAATATGTATGTATGGTGAGTTAATTAATTAAGAATACAATATAATATGTATGTATCTATGTAAGTATGTATAGTATGTGTAGTATAAATAAATAACATCTACATATACTACATACATACATAAGTATATGGTATAGAATTTAAATGAAAATACATAAGCAAAGCTCAAAGAATAAAGTAACGTATAAAAGATATACATAAGGGCCCCAAACGATAAAAACGTTTGTACTTTACTCCAAAAATCGGCAGACATGTACATACATATGTATGTATGCATACAAATAAATTGTATGATTCAGGTGACTTTTTTTGAAATAGTTTGCGGCCGAATCAAATTTTAGCGTATGTATGTACATACATATGTATGTGCATAGGCGCCTGTCACACTAAATCAAACATTTGTTTAGGCAT
This sequence comes from Tachina grossa, assembly GCA_949987645.1. Classification (NCBI taxonomy): domain Eukaryota; kingdom Metazoa; phylum Arthropoda; class Insecta; order Diptera; family Tachinidae; genus Tachina; species Tachina grossa. The sequence goes on from OX465278.1 coordinate 140,714,892, forward strand.
TTATTCAGCTTTATCCACTTCATGCATTTGATATTGGTGCAGCCCTTCTTAAAAATAAATTCATTTGTATGACGTGGCATGTCTTTGCATGTCTACAATGAATGAATTACTGCCCAGTGTACAAGCATATATGTACATACATACATACATATTCGTTCCGCGTGATTGCTTTAGAAAATATTTAGTTTACTTTAGCATTTCTTTATCATCTGATAGTTCAACTTTTTATTTTTATTTGAATTTTTATTTGATATTTATTATTTTCTTCTCTTTTTTTTCAATGCTGAATACATCTTTGTCTCTTAGAATAACTATAGTATTGGCATGTGTCTAAATTGGCATGTTGGCTTGCAAGCATCCATTTTAGCATCGTATTTCAACAGCCCCTTAGTTTAGCCTTCGACATGCCCTTGTAAACAATTACATGCATACATACACACATACGAATTCATATGTGTTTTTAACTTGTGTAGATAAACAACTAATGGACACTTGCTCTGTGCAGACGTTTGATCAACCAAATGACTTTCTTTTTGTTTTTTGTTTTTTATTTCTTCTGATTTTAGTCCACTGGATGCTGATATCATGTCCTATCTCCTGAAATTGCCCTTTGTAAAAATTCATTGAATTTAAAATTTTATTACAGATGAATTTGTTACGTGCTCTTCAGTGTTGATCTAAGATGCTTCTTCACTTCTTCACTATCGATTTAATTTGTTGATTTAAAATAAAAACTCCTTAATATTGTACGTAACGTTTGATTAATTTCATTTGGTTTGGTGTGCTCAGGTAAACAAAATTACATTTAAATTTATTTTATTTTTTATTACAGGTTTATCTGACAAATTTTGCATAGAAATATGTCAAATAAGCTCTTAATAAACCAGAAATATTTTTTATGAATAAGATATATATTATGTAAATGTACATGTAGTGAAAATAGTGCAAATTTTAAAATCCAGCGATTATTATATTCATTGAAAATTAATTAAATTCATGGAACTAATTGACATATTGACCCTTTGCTGCAAGAGAGCCATATATCAAACAATGCATTTTTTAGTAAATATTATAGTATTATAACGTTCGAATTTGAAAAAAAAAGTTATTCGTATTTCGGTTTCGGTTCAGTTTTATGTAAAAAAAAATACAAAAAAAGTTCATAGCGATAAGTTGTGTCTTAGGGTGTTTGTCCGCCCCTCAAAGTTGGTCTTCAAACCCATTTTCAATGTGATTTGTTTGCATATGACTATCTTTTTAAAAAAAATATTTTACAAGAATATGGCAATATTTTATATCTTCTAGTCAACAACATTAGTCTCAAAGAATATTTTTTGCTAAAATTAATATTTTAGAAAATAATGCAGAAAATAATCAACAAAATACCAAATATTATATATATACCAAAATTGTATTTAGATGGAAATTATTTACGTTAAGCCTTTACAATAAGAGCTTATATCTATTAAATTATTTCAATTATATACATATATGTGTATAGTCAAAGGGAAAAAAAAATTACATTGAATAAATGGGCTTAAAGGTCAACTTTGAGGAGCGGACAAATACCCCAAAATACACAACTTATCGCTAAGAAATTTTTTTGTTATTGTTTTTGACATAAAACTGAACCGATTTGGGAAAAGAGAATATAAGAAATCAAAAATATAAATTAACTCTAATGTACATATGTGCACCTCTACACGCAAAGAAAAAATATGGTTGAGATAACCATAATCAAACAGCAACATACTATGATTGAATTATATGGTTGCAGTCAAATCATATTATTGTTAATAGAAAAGCAAACTTTAATAATATTATGATCTGAGTTAATAATAATATTATCTACAAACACAATGAGCTTTGTTACACCTAATCTTAGTATTGTAAATAAGACAACAATATTGTTAGATGTGACTAAAATATAATTGAGACTCACCATACCATGATCTAACATTATATTAATATTGTTAAATACGACCAGAGTATTATTTAATATAATAATACTATTTTGTTTTAATCATATATTTATTGTAAAAATAGCTGTGCGTTAAATTCGAAATAAAAATGAATTAATATTGTTGAAATAAAATGTATACATATATAGAAATGTATACTTATACGACATGCAGACATGTCTGTATAAAGAGATACACAAATGTTTATACATATATTTTTATTGGTCTACCCTTTTTCTTATACTTTATTTATTTATTGATTTATTTAACACCACCCGTGCACTACCGATAGCTTACAAGCGAAATATTGAACTGACAGATGTTTCTGAAAAAGATTTTTTTTAAACTTAACATGGTATGGTTTTGGATAACATTATATTGTTATTTACATCATATTATTTTTAAATAATAATAAAAATTATGTTGTAGTCACAAATTTTTAACAAAACTGTATAGTTAAACTCTAACCATATCACACTTTTTTATGGATGTGATAATGTAATTATTAAATTCAAACATTACTCAGTTTATCGTAACGAAATAAATGTTTAAAATAACAATAACTAGTTTTCAACGACCACACATTTGTTTCAGAGAACATAATATTGTTTTCTCAATCATTCTCCAACAATATATTTTCTTTGCGTGTACATATCGAGTCTTTGCTGCAAGAGAGTCGTAACACAAAAAACTTTTTTTTACAGAAAACTAACGGCCACTGTAATGTACATATGTGTATGTGGTCATTGTTCTATAATTTTCTACGTAATACATATCAAGATAATAAATTTTGAGAGTTGATAGTTTGGGATTAAAAAACAAACAGCAAAAGGAGTCAATTTCTTTCAAATATTTTTAAAACAAAAAATGCAAATTGTATGAAAAATTTCTTTAGAATAATAACAATGTACTCGAATCGGAAATCTTTTTTGTATCAACTGGGGCACCATCACGTGGTATATAATATATTCCTATATATGTATATGATCAGCTCGTGTTGTATTGGAAAAATTCAGTACGACTTTCTTATTGATATAAAAAAAATTATCTAAAGAGCCAAAGTTCCACCTTTTGAACTATGAAAACTTTTCCTTTTGAAATAACTTTATATCGTATTGATTTAACATTCCCCTATTGGTAAATCAAAATTAATAATCATGTTGAATGAAAGTTATTTCAAGTTGGAACCATTTGTAAATTGATTAAAAAAAGCATTTGAAAAATTTGTTTTAAAACCTAAAATATTTAGGTGTTTTTTGTTTTTTTAAACAAATTTTTAAGTAAAAAACAAATGCTTTTTTTTATTCACTTTACTTCATGTAAATTCGACAATGAAACAACACAAAAATTAATGTTGAATTAAAATTTTTTCAAGTTAAAACAACATGAACTTAATTTAACTATTTAATTTTAAATAGGCATCAGAAAATTTTTTCTATGTTTATAATTGGCTTCCCCGGTCAACGCGGTTACCGCTGCTGCCACAGCAGCCTTAAATATTCTTTAGATACACACTAAATATATACCATCGTGATTTAAACTTTAATTCCACATGATTTAGGTCCAATTTCACCAACTCTATTTAAATATCAATTCAATGTCGATTTTCATTAAATTTTGTATGAATTGATATTTAAATAAGTTGGTAAAATTGGCTCTTAATATGATTTCAAATCAAAATTTTTGCATGGTGACTTCACATTGCTATTTTTTCTGTGTGTTCCAATCGTCTTCACCATAGTGCTGGGATACTATCGATAGTTGTAATATATCGAAAATATCGATGTAGATATTATGCAGTTTTAAAAAATTTATTAACTGACAGCACAATTTTTCAGAAACTGTCACCTAAAATAACGTTCGTAGATACATATGTACATACATATTAAAATAAACATAAGACTATATAATTTCAATAAAGGGATAAAAAACTGACTGTAACCTGATAAAAAAAAATAGTTATATTTTTCTTTCTCAAGTACAAACATTCAGTAGATAGTAATATCGATAGTAGAAAATATCGACAGTATCCCAGCACTACTTCACCAACGTCTTCATTCTCATTTCAGGAAAGCCTAGCCTTATGGCCATAATCGGTTTCACTTCAACTACTACAAAATTCTGCATCAATGATCACCTAAAGTGTAATATCCCATAAAATAAAAATAATAACAATATTAATTAATAAATAATTAGCAACAATATTAATATCTAGTGTTTTTTTATTTTTATTTTTATGGGAATTGTTACAATATAAGTTAAAAATTTTTAAACGCACTAATAATCCCAAATTAATACTTCACTTATTAAGTAAAATATTTTTTTATTAAAAATACATTGAAATTGATTATTGAGGGGTTTAGCGGGATCCCCCTCAATAATCAATTTCAATGTATTTTTAATAAAAAATATTTTACTCAATAAGTAAAATATTAATTTCGGATTACTAGTGCGTTGAAAAATTTTAAAAATATTAATATTTATAAAAAAAATTATATCGAATAAAATAGATAAAATTATGATAAATAAAAAAAATTCAAAAAAATTTTAAACTCAATAAGCTACTCAGTTATTTTATTCACTTTTAATGGAATTGCATTATAATAAATTTCCATTCTGAGATCAGGAATTCAGTTAAACGTTCTATATAAACAAGAGTAGTTCACCGGTATTTTAAAACTTTATACTCATTCACTTGAAAAGTTAATTGTAGAGAAGAAAGAATTCAATTCCGCCTTGGAATATTTCGTCCTTCTAATAGTAACTGGGCTGGTCAACTACAAGAAAACCAATGGCGAGCGATGTCTATACTAACTGCCTACTTACACATCGCAATTAAGCTGCTTTGCATTTAGTTTAAAAAAACAGCTCACTAGTTTAATCTTGTCGTACTTTAACACATCATATACATAAATAACTTTCATAAAAGTGTGTTAAATAAGACTTAACTCTCTGACAGATAGTAAAATTAAAAGCAATAAAAAATTCCAAAAAGTGTGTCAAAATCTTATTGCAATTACATGTGGATATTTTATTTTTATTGTCCAGATTTTATATCAACTCACCATTAATCCCACCTCTATTCAATTATTTATTAATTACAAGCCACAAAGTTAAAACCACATGCACACACACACACGCGCGCGCACAAATCATACACTCACACTCATTCATTGAGCAGAAGGAGAAGAAGAAGAGAAAAAAATAGCAAAGAGCGTAGAAGGGAGTTAGAAGGAAAAAAGTAAATATCGGTCACATACCATTCAACCAACAAAGAGTCAGCATTAAAAGGAATTAAACTTGTATGACAAGTTTGCAAAAAAAAAGCCGTTTTCAATGCCGGCAACAGAATAAAAATGCAATCGTATGCAGCATGAGTAAAATGCAATATAAAAGCGTCTTGTTGCCAAGTGCATTGTCATGCAACAGCAATCGCAACCTTGTCACACACCACATTATGCAGCAGTAGAAAACAAACAAAAAAAAAAAGAACAAACAAAAGAAAAAAGTTAACAGAAACAGTTAATATCTACAATGACGGGAAAATAAAATTAAATATACAAATAAAGAAGTAAGAGAGAGGGCTAGAGTCAGCTATGTTGAATTTTATATACCCTGCGTTAAAACAATTAAGGAGAGAAATTTTAATATATTTCAATAGAAATATTTTCTACTTGTTGGTACTTATTCTTTTTGGTAGTGTTTCCTTTGAGACATGCAACTTATTAGAATTATTAATTTCAGTAGCCCAATTGAAATAATATTGGGGGAGACAAATGTTCAATTGCTGCATAGTTTTAAAATTAAAAATTTATAAAATGAAATGTAAAACAAAATACTTTTTCTTTGCGTACACTAAAATGTGCTTCAAGGCTAAAAAAAATTATAAAGCTAAAAATTATTTTTAGCCATAGCATTTACTCACAACAAAGGTGATAGTTCCAAAGGATTTGAAATGCCGTCGAATAGATGCCACATTTATTACTTCCTTTTTTCTTCAAAAATAATTCTCATCTACATATCGAGCCATAACCGCCAAAAAAAGCTTAACCGACATATTTTTTGAACCTCGTTTTTTGACGAACATCAATTATCTGCGTTTGTAAATAATCGAGTTTCGTAAAAAAAATAACTTCGAAAGTATATATTTGTCGGCTATGGCTCGATATAAACATATCACTTAAGTATGTAAAATTTTTACATAATAAAATTTTTACATACTTAGAATTTTTTTCAAGAATTCTGTAAATTATTTTCAGTTAAGGATTGCTTCATAATCGTATTTTTGATATCTTTTATGCAACTGGAGAAAGTTGTTATACCTAAAAATAATTTTAATTTAAGTAGCGCTTTCAGATGGGATCGCAACTGAAGTTGGGTTGCCAATCACTCCATCTGTATCCACTACTAAATGCCTTGCCTGCACTTGCAACATCCGACTTTTCAGAAGTTTTTGGTAAAGTTAATAATAAATTAATAAATAATAAATAAATTAAAGAAAACGTTTTTGACTTATTATACCTGGTTTACATTAAGCATTTTTTCGTGAAATTTCATGAATTTTATTGCATGCAACTTTCTCTATTTAATAACTGCAGCGCTATAGAAGAGAATTTTATACAAAAAAAGGATGTATAATACATCTCTGATGCATTTTTGACAACTTTTTTGATATAACATGCTGCTCCAGGCCTCTAAACTGACAAATTAAAAGCATTTTCAAGCAACTAATGTCATGAAAAAAATGTTTAATGTAAATTAGGTATTACTCATTATTTCCATTTATTTATATAAGTCATGTACATACACCGAAAAAATTTTGCTTCGTAAATCCAACGAAACAATTTCATTAGATTTTTTTTCACAAATCTAATGATAATTTCACAAATGTAATAAAAAATTTCACGAATATTGTGAAAGAATTACATTAGTATTCATTGGATTTATGACAACAATATTTTAATATTATTAAGAAATCCTTTATATTTAAGAAACATATATAAGTAAATACATACCTCAAAGCAATTAAGTTATAGATTAAACTCTTTAGAACTAAAAAAATAAATAAAATAAAAGCAATTTAGAATTTCATTATGGCTATGAAATGTATTCGTTGTTCCAATGAAAATTTCATTGTAGTCATGAAAGTCTGATAAATTAAATATATTTCAACAGTTGTCAACCAAAAGCTTGCATCAAAAGTAGTTCCCTATGATTGTTTTTGTACTCTTTGTATGCTTATTTACACATACAACACATACAATATAATAATGTCATTGTCTTAATAAAATTATTTCGTTATTTGAATGAAGTTATTTCTTCGTTTTAATGAAATTATTTCGTTGCTTCGGTGAAGTTATTTCATTGCATTGATTACTCTGTTTAATACATTTGACAAACTTTTCATTAAAATATTTTTAACGAAACTGGTTTCATTAATCCAACGAAGCGTGACGTTGGTTGAATTTTTATGAATTTTTTCATTGGATTAATGTCGAAATTCATAAAAATTATGAAAAAAATTATTTCAGTGTATGTAAGTATAAGTATGTATGTATGTATGTTTTTTACATACATTTGGAAATTTATTCCCAAAATTAAATACTAATCTATCAGTTAATGTAATTTTAACTATGTAAATTTAACAACTTGTTGTATCTTGAAAATAGTAAGAGGAAAACTATTGAAATTTACAAAAACCCTTAAATGAAAAATCGCAAAATAGAAAATGTCTAGAGCGAAAAAATCGCTAAGAACTGAATAACATCACCAAAGCAAAAATAAGCGCCAAAACTAAAAAAATTTCCGAAAGTAAAATAAATCGCCAAAATCCTTAAACATTTTGTGGAATTGCTTTTAAGTTTTTATGGCGTATTAAAAAAAAGAATATATATGTATATTTAACTTGAAAAAAATTTCTTAAACAAATTTCCACACAGAATTCGTTTAATGACAATTTTATAAATCAAAAAAAAGTTCTTTAATGCAACTTATTTTTGAACTCGGTTGAATTTATTTAAAGCAAGTTTTACTTTTCGTTATACATCTATCGTGTATGTGCATTTTTTTTTAATATTACGACAACATTCTGGAAAACATCACTCAAAATAAAGATTCCAAAAGTTTATCCCAATACAAAACATAACGATTTTTGTTGCATTAGATAATTCTATAAAAAATTTATCGAGCCATAACCGCAAAAAAAAACTTAACCGATACATTTTTGGAAATCGTTTTTTGACGCATAGATTATTATTTACGATCTCAAATTATCGATTTTGGTACAAAAAAATATAAGTTCAAAAATTATGTCACTTATGCTTTTACGGCGCTCACGGCACGATATGTACCGATATATATATCCGTAAGTATATGATTTACGTGCTACCGAATGCGCAATGGCAAACTTATAAAATTAATATTGAAATACATATGAATGTATGTGAATCTGTAGGTCGAAATTTTATAATAAAATTTGTTTAACATGCTATAAGCTATTTCCAAATTCAGCTGGCATTTTTTTTTTCAACCAATTAATGCCATAGAAAATGTTAAAAATCCGTTTTTTTCAAACGGAACTAACTGCACAAGAACAAACACAAAATAATAATGCAAAAAAAGAAACAAACTAAACGAATTGAAAGAAGAAAAAAAATCTTGAAACTACAATCGGGATTAGAGCAAAATAGTTTTCTTCTTTCTTATAAAATAAAATTATAAAACTAAAGCAAAAGAAATAAAAACAAAGTCTAAAGCAACAAACACACAAATACGACTAGTATATGTTAAGATATGAGAATGGCACAAAATGCAGATGAATGCATGCTGCATGGAATGTTGCATACACGCGACCGACAGACAAACAGACAGACACACAGTCAGCAAACAAACCTGAAATCAGCTAGAGTAGAGGACGAATAGAGGAAAATTAAGCGAAGTATGTCTTAGAAACTGCTAGTTTTAAAAGAAGAGGAACAAATTCACAGCAGTGTGGCAAATCAAGCTTATGTATACTTACAGTCAGTCATTTCAGGTAGGGTTTCTCAAACTTTTAAAAAAATAAGAAATAATATTATACATTAGAGTGGGTCGATTTGTTTGTGTGAGAAAAAAGCAACAGGCATCTAGCAAAAATGAAATCTACACAAAATTCTAAGAATATTACGCTAAGAAACTGGGGGTCTAAAATCAAAACCTAGCTCCCGTCGAGAGGCATCAAAATTCAAGCCATTCGTTGGGTAAAAATATTTCTAGCCATATAACAAAAGTAACATTTTAGAAATTTACGCTTCTGATTTTCATGAAATTTTGTACGAGTGATGCCTCTGGCATAACTACCGTTAGTGCGAAATCTTGAATCATTAAACTTTTTAGCTTGCGAAAACTCGCTATATGTTTGTTAAATTTTTCCATTTTTAAGTTGCTATATTTCGCAAACCAGAACGCATAATGATTCAAGATTGCTCACTAATGGTAGTTATGCCAGAGGCATCATTCGAATATAAGGATTGTAGCAAAATCAAGATGAAAATTGTGATACTAAAAATGATAGATTTTTTTTAACACACAAAACTTTAGCATGAAAATATTTTAAAATTTCATGCTGCAATGTGCCCCCAAAAAGTTAGGGAATCACATAAATATCAGTAAAACTAGCCAAACATTCAGCCAGGCATCTAGTTAGTAAATGGTTGCCGTTTGATAGTTCAATGCTACTTAAGTTGTCTGAGAATCTACAAGTGCGGCCTACTTTCTCTGCATTCCATGTGAATATTTTTTTTTTTGCAAATAATACAAAAGGAGGCAAAAGAAAAACGTGAATTCGCTAAGAATGAATTTATGCATTATTCGATGCAAAAAAAATAGAAAGAAAGGCAAGAAAAAAATTCAACAATAAGAGAATTATGCAAAACCGACGAACAAGAATTTATAAATGACACTCTATGCCACTTAAAACACTTAAATTGATTGTTAAAATATACTCGTACTTCGTTTTACTGTTCACATATAGACGCATTACTTTTAACATAAAAGCGCTCTCTAAAACATCCTCTTTAGATACATAAGTATGCTATTCAATAAAAGGATTATATCATTTACTGGCTTAAATAAGACAGTAGAAATGGCTTTTTGCGCACTTTAGCAGTAACTAAATTGCAAAGTAAGTTGTTAGTAAAAAAATGTGGTTTTACTACAAACTTCAATTTTTTTTTTTCGTTATAAAAATGCATTTGCTAAAGCGATATTTTTAAGTTTTGAATTAAAGTATTTAATTAACTTGTTAATTTATTAATTAAATAAATGCATACCATACAGTTATTGCGCAGCCAGCGGTTCCTACCAAAAAAAAACTTTTGTCTGCAGTTTTGGAGTTTTTTAAGAATCTAAGAAACTAAAGTCATTCACTCGTAGAATACCGGCAACAGTACACTAGATCCTCTTGTTACGCGGTATTCATATACACAGGGTGTTTGCTGGCAAATTTATATTTTTAAATACAATTATTTCCAAAAGCAATAAAGGGTGCGGAGGGAGGGTGGCGCCGTTAGTCACGATCTCGCAATGGTCGAGTGAGCATCGCGCGTTCGCTGTGGATACATTTTTTAAGAGTAAAAATTCTTACGTAATTGCTCGTCGCCAATTCTGTTCAAAGTTCGGTATTCGATACGTGATGGACCGAGTGTAAATTTAATTCGTTCGTCTTTGCAGAGATTCCGCTCAACTGCTTCGGCTCAGTCGATCTTCAAAGACTCCCGAAACATTGAACTTGTTTTCAAAACGGAAAAGAGCAGCCTCACTGGGACTTCCAAGGGCGATTATTCATAAAATTTTAACAAAGGATCTGAAGTTCCATCCTTTTAAAAATTCAAAGCTTTCAAGAACTGAAAGAAAGTGACTTTGATTTACGCAAAAATATTTTTGAAACGATGTTGGAACATTTTCGCACTGTAAATCCAATTTTTGGAGCGACGAGGCTCGTGTTTACTTAAACGGCCACATCAACAAGCAAAACTGTCGTTACTGGTCTCCAAAAACCCGCAACCCTCGATTGAAACATCAAAAACCATTGCACTGCCACAGGGTAATTGTGGCATGCATGAGATAATTGGACCATTAATTTTTTTTTTTTTTTTTTTTTTTTTTCAAAAAAGGGTCGGGCAACTGCACACACAGTCAAGAGCTTCGATGAATTTGCTGCGGGAAAATTTCCCTCAAAAACTGATCAGTCGATTTGGGGACATCTTATGCCCACCGAGGTCGACCGATCTAATTCCCATGGGTTTTTTTTTATGGGGCGACCTCAAAGAGAGGTAGGTAGCTTGTGGCTTTAAAGGAAAATATTCGTCGATAAATCAGCTCAATTGAATCAAATTTACTGCAGCGTGTGGCGCAGAACACAAGGCTTCGTTTTGAACAGTGTGTTTAACTCAACGGAAGGCATCTAGATGACATACTCTTTAAAATATAAAATCCGCATTTTCATTCTCTCGTTGAATACTCTTAATAAAACTTTGTGTCAATTATTATGCTTTTTATTTAAGTTTGAAAACATAAATCTGCTACCAGACAAGCATACATTTGTGCAGCCATCACTCACTGCATATTAGACCTTACTTGTATTTCAAATAAGTTTGGTGAAGAATTTGAAATACTGAAACTTCTCCGTGTTATCTTAGGATTGAATGTGCTGGCATATACGAAATTTTATGCTTCAAATTGTGCACTGGGCGTGTCAGCCATCAAGTTAAATGCATTTAGCTAATTAACATCATTCCGCCTTATTATTTACTGCTTTCTGACTTTCTTTATTTTTAACATTTTATTTTGGCAGTATCTACTACAAACATTTTATTTCTCGTGATAAGAAAGAACAAAAAAAAAAAAAAGAATTTCAAGTCAATATTACGTCTGCGCCAGCGGCTTTTTACCAACTCAAAAATAAAATTAAACAAAGCAACAACTACTGCTAGCAAAATTTAAAAAACGGCAACATAATGTATGCAAACATATAAACATGTGCATAAAAAAGTTTGCATGAAAACGCGAAATGCCGGCTAAACAAAAAGGTCATTAACACACATTCAGGTACATACATATATCGCTCATTTGCTTCAATAGTGGCATAACTCAAAAAATGAGTTTTTTGAGTTAATAATGCAGAAAGATGCGGCATTTTGTATTTTATCTTGTGTAAAAATTTCATATAAATAGCTTGTACCATCACCTCCTGAGAGAAGAATTTTTTTTCATTTCTCCATTGAGTTGTATGAAAAATAAAAACTTAAAACGCGTTTTCTGCAAAACTGGTTTTTTTGAGTTGTGCCACTATTGAATTAAATGAGCGATATGTATATGTATGTATATGTATGTACGAGTACATACAATGAAAGAAGTTACGCCCTATCGCAATAACGCATATTCTCTCCGGTAAATTATGTTACGCCATTTAAAAATTTTCACACACTTACTTTCGTTTCGTGGAATAAAATTTTATTTTTTAATCAACTATCTATAGTGAATAAATTTGAAGTTTTTTTTTCATAACCAATTGCATAATAATAACTTAGAGAATTGCACGTACACTGAACGAAAGAGCTTTCTTGACTAGAAAATGTTCTGGGTCTTTTTTAAAAATTTGGAATTTAAAAAAAAAAAAGTCTTACTTTGTTAGCGAAGAATAACAAGTACTTCAACTACTTGAAGCTACGAGTATTGTTGTGCTCTCGATCATTTTATCAGTCCTGGAAAAAATATTTACACACTTACACAGATCTAGACGTCTAAAAAATTTGTGCAATCAACATTACTTCCTGCGAATGCGAATGCAAGTTTAATTCATAGAATGAAAAATTGCTAGATTATGTATGGCAAACTAACTTTAGTTGCGTTGCTAGTTGCCGAAATGGTATTACGGATGGCAAATGGCAACTAACAGCTAGTAATTTTAGTTGCCACATTGGCAACCACCAATTTTTAGTTGCTGCATAGTTTTTAAAGCAAAAGAGCGAACTGTATATCCATAGGTCCGACTCGAAGGACCATAAATTAAGTTGAGTGTAAATTACACTGTGCAACAAACTTCGGGTAATCGCCGCCAGCCTCAAGAATTCCAATGGAAAATGAAAGTAGTCCGTTAAGTAAGCAGAACTGTCAAAGTGTTTTGAAAAGCTAGCTGGAATTTAATTTTTATGGCCTCTTGTAGTTGGGCCATTTTTTGCACTATGAGTAAAAATTAAAAGAAAAACTTATAAATATATCGAAATATTTAATGAAATGTAATTTTGCGTAATTATTGTTGCATTGTTTTGTTATTCAAACGAGCTAAGTCTACTTTTAAGATTGACATCTTATGTAGATTTTTGGTAAGATATTTTGATATGCATAGACATTTGATGTGAACTGGCCACCGATATAGTCCGATCACATTTGGTTACTTTTTTTCTGGGATTTTCTTAAATTGCAGGTCTAGTAGAAGCTCAAGGCAAACATAACCCATGTCATCGGCCAAATTCAGCCTGATTTATGCAATAGCGTAGTGGATAGGCGCCGCCCAGTGCAGCCATGACACATTTGTACAGTGATATTCCATACAATATTTCACAATAAAATTATGATGATATAAAATTCATTTTAAATTTAAATTTAAATATAAGAAGCGGTAAATGAAAAACATCTCACTGAAGAGCAAACATAATTAGCCAATTCATTAAGTGTTCTAGTTGTTCTATTTATTGTAAGTCATAAACTTATATGATTTAGATAAAAATATGATATGACAATAAAATTTTGTTAACTATGTTTTTTTCAGTCTGCTATTTATTTAAATATTATTTTTTTTACCTTTACCGTCCCTTTTCATAATGTGTGGTTAAGAGTTAACGTGAACTTTAACTGCAAGTTATTCGTACAAAACTTGCCGTTAAAGTCCCTGTTATCTTTTAACCACAAATTGTGAAAAGGTACGTAACAATTATATATCGCTACCTTAATATACAAAGACCCTAAATCGAAATTTTTGAATTTTTTTCATATATTAGATGTTATTCTATTGAAATATACAAAAAAATACTGAGTTAGGGTATTTCTATATTAAGGTAACGATATGTATATTACTTATAAATACTATATCTTTCTATCATTTGAATTTAAAGTTTATGACAATTTTTTATATCGCAATACAACAGGCGTTTCACAATGGCGTAGACTTGAGTTCAATCATTTTCATTACACAAATCAATGATCAATGGTGTTTGATTTAAATGAGTTCGATCATAGATTTGTGTCAAAAATGAGCATCTGAATAAGTTCGATCCAAGCCTACAATGGTGATGGTTGGCCTTAAATAGTAATTTACTACTTATTACTTTAGAAGACTTTATGAATTGGCTAAATATACATTGTATGGATATAACGAAGTTGTCACAACTTTATTGTTATATAGACTCAACTAAATTCTAAATATTTTGCTAGAGACATTAATTCGAAGCATTTTCGCAGCAAATATGTACATATGTATGTGCGTTTGGATTTTATAAATGTATTGTAAATTTTGCAGTATGATGATGTTTATACAATATGAACTACTTAACAATGTGCTTCAATATTTTACAGTAACAATCAGCATTTCATCCAAGTCTCCATATGTGGTACTATCTCGATGTACTAAATACAATAATATTTTATACAACATTTAACAATTTTTATAGCTTAAACATTTTTATTGCAAATTCTTTTAAATCATTCTTTCAATTTCTTGATGTTGCTGTTTGTTATTTTTCTAATTTTTTTTTCTGCTTTGACTTAATACTTGTAGACATTTCGATTGTGTATAAATATTTCAATCGTGCTTAACAAACATTTTCTTTGTTTATTTTATAAATCCACTCTTAATTGAAAACGCATTTTTAACGAAAGTGTGACAATCATGTATTCGTATACAAACTGCAGATGTAGTGAGTGCTGCTTGCCACCATCAATGTGGCCAACACAACAATGTTTGCTTTTGCTTTACTTTCTGTCCATGTATCTAACATACTATCCCCCCCCCCTCCTCAGCTCCAACGGGCCGGAATACCATAAAATGTACTCTATATGTAGATATATAGAGCAGCTACATTCAAATGGAACTCACATGCTTCCATTAATTTGAAATTTAAAAAAGCAGTTGTTTTAATCCACACACAGACAAGACGAACAAATATTTTGGGACAGACAGAAAGACAGCCAGACAGACAGACATGCATGATGTTTTTATTCATGAGTGGTTTATAGAAAATCTCAATTCGACTTTATATATGTATATATATAATGTGCGAGTGAGTGTTCTTTTCTTTTTGGTCTGGTCATTATTTGAAGTTCGTTCAACTTTATTATGGCGATGACGATTGCACCAGTTGTACTTAATTAACAAATACACATTATATTCACACTTTATAAAGTAGTTACACAATATAATTTACCGAATTGCTTTGGAGAAATTAGTAAAAAAAAAAAAAAAAATATTTGTTTTTTTTTAACGTAGTGAGCGCCACCTGCGCTACAGCGACTGCAAAAGCAAATTTATGTATATCAAAATTTATTATTAAATTATTATTATTAATACGCGCATGTAAATAAATTGAGATAAGTTGTTTTCTTCGTCTGTATATCTTTTTCTGCCAAAAAATATTTATAATTGAAAATTGATCTGAATACTTAGAAAACAAATAACGCTTTGCGTCTTCAAACAAAATGTATACCCGTCTAATACTAAATGATTATACGATGTATACTAGTGTGTCCCAAAAATTTTTTTTCTTTTTTAAATTTAAAAAAAAACTAATGATTAAGTTTAAAAGGTGGATAAATTCTGAGTCATTTAAAGAATGAAAAATATTGAATTTACTTTTGCCGTGCCAAAGTTATACCATTTTTAAGTTTTGTACCCATTTTGTGAAATTAAAAATATTGTAATGTTTTTGGCAATTATGCATTGGATTTGTTTCAATGTCACATATTTAGATATTAGATATTCTTGTTCTGTTGCACAGAGTTTAGCAACGCGAGCCAAAAACAAAAACTCTAAGCAGCTTACTCATGCCCAAAAAAATTAAAAAAATTATTTTTTAAACTTTCAATTATTTATTAAAGCTTTTACGATGTAGTGTATTTTTCGTGGGCGGTTTAATCAAAGGCATCAATCAATAGTTATAAGGAATTTCGATTATATTTTTAATTTCACAAAATGGGTACAAAACTTAAAAAGGGTATAACTTTGTTTCTTTAAATTACTCAGATTTTATTCACCTTTTAAACCTAAGCATTAGTTTTTTTTTTAACTTCAACAGAAATTTTAAAAGTTACAAGGCATAATTTTTAAAATGTATACTAAATTTACAAAAAAGAATTCATAAAGGCTACCCAAATCAGCAAAACAATAACTGAAACTTAAAATATCTGCAGAGAGAAGTAAAGTTTGAACAGTTTTCTTAAAAAAAATTGACTTACTATTATAAACAATCGTGCTAATGGGCCGCGTAATGAACAGAATTAAAAAAAGTCGAGAAAATCCGATTTTTGGGTTAAAATCGATTTTAGCGACTTCTAAACCTCTTCCGAAAAATCTGACAAAAAATCACAAAAATAATGTTCCCTATAAGCTTTCAGGAAATGCTGGGGTACCTATAAAAATCGGAAAAAAAATTTTTTGGAACAAACTAATGTATACGTTTTGGAAATTTAAAAAATTTAAATTATAATTCTCAATATGAAAACAGTTTTTTTTTCAATAATTCTGCTAAAATTATTTTAATTATTTCAATTAGCAAATAACAGTTTTAGTTTTTATAACATGCAGCCATAGAGAAATGTTTAACTCGAAGTAGACAAGATGCACACACGTCCATTTAAAACAGAAGCCGTAAATTTTGCAGCACATGTTCACAAATACACAAATACATCATACACAAGCCGCACATAATCTTGTTATATTTTTTTTAAATGGTCTAAATGGTTTAAATTTTTTTATATTAAAAAAAAACATAATTATTTTTTAATTTTTATTTTTTGTATTTTAATATCATCATAATTCCTACTTTTCTGCTATAATAAATAGAAACTTATTCCAATAATGATAGAAGAAGATTTTGAAATCGTGCGTTTTTTCAAAATAGGAAAGCAGTGTTCTGCTTTTTTACTTAAAAATTTCATTGAAAACCCAATATTTTTACATCCTTATTAACTGACAAAATTAATTAGAGATGACTTTAACAGTAATCAGCACTTTATAAAGGGACTTTATTCACCCACATCTAAAGCAACTTGAATATGCATATATGAATGTATATGTATGTAAGGGACTAATTTTGTAAAACGCAACGCTTAGCGTTGACAAATTTTGTATGTACGAGTATTTTGTTTTTTTTTTAATCTAAATTTTTTCTTTAAAAATTTTTTAACGCTTGGCGTTGCGTTTTACAAAATTAGGCCTTAAATAAAACTTTGAAAAAAAAATACCAATGAATATTTAATAAAAATTAAATAAATTTATATTAATCGAGACTAGCACAAGTCTAAATTTAAATAAATAAATAAATAATAAAAATACTGTTTGATTTCTTGGAATCTAATCTACCAAATCTCTCAAAAAAATGTATGACTTACAAAACTTTCATAATTAAGGGCACATTGGTACACATGTATGTATGTATTTTAAAATTAAAAATTTTGCCAGCCTTAACCATATTAATCCTAACACTAAAAACTGAATCAAATAACTACTGATAATGGTACTTAAACAAATCTATATTTTAAAACATTTGCAAGCAGATGTAGCAGAATCATTGGCGAAGTAAAATAAGAAATAAAATAGCTACTAAGCACAGCTTCAAAAATTTAATACGCCTCATCGAGACCAGAGACGCTGCAGCACAGCATTTTCAAAAAAGGAGAAAAATTAAGCTTTGCCTGAGTGTTACTTCGCTTGAAAAAAAAACTACACATCTGCCTTTGTACACAATACGCAACATATCATAACGCTTCGTAAGACTAATGAGTGCCAATGTTTATGTTTAAATTAAATTTCCATATAAAAATTGAGTAATGGGCTTTCTAACATATAAAATATGTTTAATTAAAAAAAAATTAAGTTTTATTTAGTATATTACGATTTTGTATCGATTTGTAAGCCAAATCACATATGTGATAATTATTTATGAACAAGTAACACCAAAGTTAATTTAAAATATTTTGACAAACACGTAGTAAAACGGAACCACTAGCTGTTTTTCGAAGGCTACTACACGTTCATTACCTTATTCTTTTACACACCAAAAAAACTTGTAATTTTCCAACAGTGAGTGGAACTATAATTTTTTTAAATTTTTCTGATTTTTAATATTAAATAGCTTTCTTTAATATAGAAAATATGTATTTAATTAACAAAGAAAAAAATTTGTTTTCTTAAGTTACTTTTATGTACCAAAAAAAGTTTAAGTTTTTCAGCTCTGAAGCTAAGCTTTTTAATTTTGTATACGAAACTTGTCTTTCTAAAACATTAATTATTTTTAATGTCTAAAGAAAAAGAAAAAAATTAAATCGATATAGAAAAAAATAGCTTTCCAACTCTGGAATCCTGGTTTTAGTTTTTTCTGATTTTTTTTAGCAAAATATTTCTCTCTAAATATAGAATATGTTTAATTTATATATATAATATATGTTACTTTAGTAAGTTACTAATACATACCAAAAAAATTAAATTTTCCAACCCTGGAGTTGACTTTTTTTTAATTCCAATTTAATTCTAACTTATATATAAAAAAGGCTTAAGTCACAAAAAAAATCAAAAATTAGTTTCAGCTAGTTACTTTTATATTGCAGAAAAGTTTAGAAGTTTAAACTTTCCATCTCTGAAACCTTTATTTCGAAGCTGAAGATCGAAGTCTCTAATTTTTATGGAAGCTTCGGAAAACCGATTTCACGTACAAACAGACCGACGGACGGGCATCGATTATTCGTCTTCCCTATTCATAAGACATTTCGTTGGCTTAGAGCGTAAACCTGCTAACTGACTTCGACAAAATTTTATAGGAGAAACGAAATAACGTTCACATTTTGTACACATATCTTAAGAAATTTGCTAAATACACTAAGTTTTTTTCATCATGTTGAGTTTTAAATTAAAATAAATATTTTAGCCAGTCGCTGTGGCGTAGTGCTGGGATACTATCGATATTTTCTACTATCGATACTATCGATATTACTATCGACTGAACTAACTAATTTTTTATCAGGTTACAGGTAGTTTTTTATCCCTTTATTGAAAGTATATAGTCTTATATTTATTTTAATATGTATGTATGTATGTATCTACAAACGTTATTTTAGGTAACAGTTTTTTAAAAATTTTGCTGTCAGTTAAAAAAATTTAATAATACCTCAGGTTTTCAAAAATGCATAATATTGATATTGATATTTTTCCCATCGACATTTTCGATATTTTAAAACTATCGATAGTATCCCAGCACTACTGTGGCGTCTCCTTCTCTTTCGAACGGCATTATAATGTAATATGTTACAAAAAGTTGATTTACTTGGTTCACATTCTAAGCCGACGATATATATTTAATGTATCGCATATTAATATTGCGGAAATTACGCACGGAACGACTAACCTACATACATAAATTATTAAAGCTTTACAAAGGGTTTTTAAGACAGATTTCCATACAAAATTTTGCTTATTTACAGCCTTATTTATATAACTTAAAATGCTTTATAAAGGTTTTTTAAGACAAATTTTGTATGAAAATTTGTTTTAAAAAATCTTTATAACGACTTTATAAGTTTTATAAATAAGGCTGTTAGCCTTTATAAAGCCTTAATAATTTTTATAAACAAGGTATCAGGAATCATATGTTTTAAAACAAATTTTTAACTACGAGTATAAAGCAAATACATTTTTATGCCCTAATTCGGTTCGACGATTGTATTTCTTGTCTATGGACGAATAAAAGCCCCAGTTGTGATTCTTTAAAACAATTATTATTTATTGTCTGTGCTAAAAGGTTCGTGTATTTGCTTTATGACTTTGTTCCAAACATTATATCCAAAACATAATTTTTCATATATTTTTTAAACTATTATATAATATTTTAATTTAATTTTTATGTTTTAAAAACATGGCAATAATATTTTTATTTTTCATTATCAAAGACAACAACCTTTGTGGAAAAAAATAATTTAAAGAATTCAAACACAAGAACTCAAAAGTATTTCCAAACAAAAACGTCCTAAATCTTCTTACTGAATTAGGGCATTATTCATAACTATTTACTACCCAATGTTTTTCTTCATTCATTTTTCAATAGGCTTGCTATGCTAAGAAACAACTCTTTGGCCGTAAGAGCTGTTACCCTCAAAGATCTTATATCTTCACCATGCTCCCTATAATGAAAATTCAAATGCTGTACGATCAATAATTTCAAATAACTAACTTTCAAGCTATTCACAACACACTTTGCACTTCGATAGCATTTTATACGCCATATGCAGTGAAATTTATTTTGATGTGTATCATAAATAATTAATCAATAGCTGTTTTTGTAGTAACCACAGTTTATAGACCAAAGTGTGAAAATAAAAATGATTATATGATCTCTAATACACAAGTGTTTTTATATAAGTTTTATTTAAAAAAAAAAATCAAATTCTTTAAGTGAAGGGATATTAAACTATTTTTGGCAAAATAATTTATTTTTCTTATTACACTGAGTTAAATAGGTAAAGGTCAACCAAATAGTATACATTAAAATTTGCACAACATGATCAGGAGTTATAGACAAATAGTAAATCTAGAAATTAATTCTGCTCAAAAAATGTAAATAAACTGTTACTCGATGTTTACAGAATTGTTTTTTTTAAGCAAAACTTAATGAGAATAAATAAATAAAAATATAAAATAATAGTTAAAAATGACATACTCATAAAATTTAGGAGGATGTTTTTAAAGTAAAAGCTTTGTTAGAAGCAGCTCAGTTAAGGGTACCCATAGACTACACAATACTATTGAGTAAGTATTTATTTTTGTGTCTTTGGTCTACACTAGAGATGGGTGTGAGTCGTCTTTTTCCCGTGTCACAAGCACTCACGACTCAACACGAAGTGTTCGTGACAAAAAATCTGATTTCGTGCGTGTTCTATTCATTTCGTGTTGAGCAAAATTGACAAGAAAAACACGAAACTATTTTAGATGTAAAATATGTATGAATGAATTTCCAGTAGAGAACAAATTTTATATTTTGTATTGTCAAACACACAACACCTGCATATTTATTGATATTGTATGGGCCTGCTGATACCGATAGTATCAGCTGTGGTGGCAGATAGTATCAGCTGGCAGTGCTAACTCGTTAAAAATCATATCAAATCAATCAATCAAAAATCATATTTTAAAAAGCGACTCTTGAAAAAAATCATTTAAATTTTCAGATCTTCAATACCATACCAATAATATTTCGTGCGTGTTGTGCAGTATCGTGTTGACGAAATTTTTCGCGTGCGTGTTTCGTACGTATTGAGCGTCTTAGTATTCGTGTCGTGTTCGTGTCGTGCGTGTTGGCAAAAATTCGATAAGCGCCCATCTCTAGTCCACACTACTCCCAATTTTTCTTAAAATATATGTAAAAGTAAACAACAACAATAAAAAAGACACACGTGCTTTGTAAAATTACTTAACATACCACACAATAATCAAACTCAACACAACTTGAGACCTAACGTAGCTCATAATAAAGATCAATGGGTGAATTCATAAGACGTAGCTGTTGCGCAACCGTTGAAACGCATAGTTGAGTAATTCCGCTCCACTCAACAGTTGAGTAATTTCTCACATAAAATTTTTTCGCTACCTGTAGTCAACATGTTGTGCTCAGCACAAACAGCTGATAGAATAGAGCTTTGCCATTTACATGCTTTGTTAGGTGGCAGGAGAAAATATTTGTAAAATTTTACATTACAAATCCGATGAAGAAACCAAATAAAGATATAAAATTATATTTTATCCATCAAGCCGTTTCTAAGACGTAACTGTTGGGACCAACAGTTGTCAATAGTTTCACAACTGTTTAGCTCAACAGTTATGTCTTATGAATGCGCCCAATGTTAAGTAACATGAGTGTCGGAAAATCATTATTGTATAATGTTGTAAAGACATTAAAAATATAAATCAAAAGATATTTAATTGTATCCAATATATTTTGCAATATATAGTAATGTATAGTAATAATATAATAACACACATGCAATTTTACAATATCAATTCTTGTACCATAATATTTCTAGTGTATATGTACGGTTAGACTTCATCTAATTTAATTAGCAAATTGACAAACATTTAAATCATCTCGAAATATTATATGCAAATATCTATTTTCTGTCTCCCAAAATACAAATTTTCTTATAAAAAAAAAATTTAATTTTATGTGTAAATTGAAAAGCGAAAAATATTTATAAAATGTTTACAAATGTACCTATAATTATTTAACTAAGCGATCTTTTTTTTTCAAACCGAGTCGCGCACACAGTTATTTTGTGTCTATAATTATCTATCCGCACGTTTGTGTTTATTAATACGTAGTGTGTGGTTGCGAAAGTGATCGTTAGCTTTTGGGTAAATGAATGATTCGCACGTTTTGCTTTTATGGAGTTTCCAATCATTTATTTTCTATTTATAGACCGATTGTTAGTTAGCTTTGTTTTATTTTTTTTATATTTTTTAGCTGTTTGTGTTTCTGTGTGTGCGCGTGTGAGTGTGTGTGTGCATTTTGCTAAATATCCGGAAGTTCATTAACCTCTAAATACAACAAGCAAAAAAAAAAAATAAAAGAGCTAAAGAACAAAGAATATCCAAGAGATTAATGACGATTGTCTGGGGAAAAATAAAAATATTTTATCTATTCAGAAATAAATACATACATATGTACATACCACTTCAACTCAAATACAATGCGATAGAAGAAAAGAGAAAGCGTTACATTAAAAATAGAAAGGTCATTTACATTTTATATTTTTGTATATTATTATTTTAACCTAAAAATGTGTTAAACACAAAATTTCTAATTAAGTACATAAATCAATGAAATATTCCAATTTCTTCTAAAAACAAAACTATAAGTTAAAAATTTTGGTTTGTTAAATTATAGATAAAAATTAATTATAAACAACGAGATACGGCAAAATAGTAACTCAAAAAAGTTTTCGCTTAGCAAAAATGTTTATTCAAATGAAATTATATACAAAAATTATTGTGAATTTAAGAAAGAGAAATGAGACAGTTTCATTGAAACTAAATATTATTATCTAGCCTCTGCTTTAAAAATATGTAAATATATTTATCAAAAATATTTTGTTTGAAGTAGAGTAATTTTGGGTCGAACTCATTCACTAGTTCAGTTTTGCCACAAACCTATGATGGAACCCATTTAAATTACATGGAACCCATTTAAATTACATGGTCAAGGTTTGTGGCAAAAATGAACTAGTAAACGAGTTCGACCACCCAAGTCTAGTTCCTTATTATACTTGTGTCCAACAGTTCAAATTGAATTACTTCGTTCAGTTGAACTCAAGTCCGGTCAAAAACATCAGTGTAAATTAAATGGATTTGAAACAACTTTTGACTCAAACTAGTTCAACAAGAACTGTTCGACACAAGTCACCTCCTTATAGAATTTGATCGAATTCATTCATTCATTTAAATGGGTTTGAGTCCAATCAATCGTTCGTCAATCGTTCATTTTTGCCACACCACAAACCTATTATCAAATGGCAAAAATTAACGAATGAACGAGTTGGACCCAGCTCTATAACCCATAAAAAATTCTTATGGCTCGCTCTAGACTTGGGTCGAACTCGTTCACTAGTTCATTTTTGCCCCAAACCAATGATCAAGCCCATGTAATTTAAATGGGTTTTTGGTCAGTGGTTTGTGGCAAAAATGACCTAGTGAACGAGTTCGACCGAAGTCTAGCTTGCTTTGCATATAAATGCTTTGAACAGCAAAAATTAATGCAAGGTGTGTAAAGCCCTTAGGACACTTCATTTTTTCTTCATTGATTTGATATTGAATTGATAGAAAGAAATAATAAATGTTAGAGAGAATAAAAAATATAAAACGGAAACAAAATGTTTAAATGTTGTCAAATTTTCGTAACTAGAAACCGCTAGTATTAAGATAAAACAAACTAAAAATCGCTATGTTTAACCATAAATAGCTAATTAACCAACACTTTTATGTTTCAAGCTTGAAATGTCAATTTTAAGTTGAAAAATTTTACATTTTTTTTTGACAGATCTTCATTTGTTATCGATAACTTTAGTCAAGTTGTTGACATTATTTCATTTTTCTTAATATAGCTGAACCCTTTGCACCTGTTGAATTTTCCTATTACAATATGTTTCCACTTTTCTCCAAAACTTGATAAATGAAAGAAAAATGAAGTGTCATTGGGCTTAACAATTTTTCTCTTCCAATATCAAAAAAAAAAATTTCAACATATGAACTAAATTATAGGCGGTATTCGATGTTTGATGCAAATGTTCTTGCGTTAGTGCAAATGCAAAATAACGTAGCTTTTCTTTAAAATACAACAACAAAATTTACATACAATCGAAAGAAAAGCTACGATATTTTGCATTTGCACTAACGCAAGAACATTTGCATCAAATATCGAATACCGCCATTATAACGCATAAAGCTAACAAAAATTAAAATATAAAACAAAAATACAACACGTTGCGTAAAAAGTACACTGCACATGTTACTAGACTTGGGTCGAACTCTTTCAGTCGTTCATTTTAGACAAAAGCCTTTTATCGAATACATTAGAATTGTGTCATAAACGACCGACTGAATAAGTTCGACCCAAGTCTAAAACACATTTAAATTGCATGGGTTTGATCATAGATTTGTATCTAAAATGACCATTTGAGCGAGTTCTACCCAAGTCTACATGTTGGTAGAACACGTTCAGTCGTTCGTTTTACATACGAACTTGTGATCAAACCTATATAAATAATTTAGATGGGTTTCATTAAAGGTTGGTGTTTAAACTAACCTACTGAACGAGTCTAACATAAGTCTATCACATGACAACAATATTGGTTGAAAAATAAGATAATTTGATGTCCAGAATATTTATGTGCACTTTAAACTTGGCCTTTAAAAACTAAACAAAAATAACACAGAAGTCAAAATAGAATAGTTAATTTTTTTAAATTAGTAATTTTTTATTAAAATTTATAAAAGTTTTCTATTTTTAGATTCGCGCTGATTTTCGATAATCGGGTTGTTATTAGATATACACGCTTTGAGGTCATGGGGCGCTATTATGACTATTTTTATATGTATGTGTGCATGAGTGAGTGTGGCTTAGTCCATCGGAATCAAGTTTCTAACATTCTAAAGACATTAGGAACTCATTTAGGTTTACTGTTTTTTTAACCGACTTCAAAAAAGGAGGAGGTTATCAATTCGTCTGATTTCTTTTTTATTTTTTTATTTTTATTTTTTAGTTTGTTACTTCATAACTCGGTGCATTTAAACCGATGGAAAAAAATATTTTTTTGTCTAAAGCTGGGGTCACACGATTGGCACAATATACCAATTTTCGTCGGCTCACTGAAATAAATTCATAAGTAACAAAGTAAATTTGCCTTATTTCTCAACTAATTGATATATAATTACATAATTGCACCACACTGCATTAGTAATAAACAGGGACAAGGACTTCATGAACTTAAAAAAGGTATTTTAGGCGCTTAAAATATGACATTAAAAACATAAAATATGCACTAAAAACAATAAAATATGCACATATTTTAAAAATTTTTTGTTCAAAAGAAAAGTTTTAAGTTCACATACAACTAATTAAAGACACAAAAATATTTTATTTTCTCAAGAGGTGCGTGTACATGCCTTTTATATTAAGTTTGTACACCATGTTATAAATGATATAACGATTATTTCTGCATTATTAGCCCCAAACACGAATTTTTAAAAATTGTATTTTTTATACGTTTGAATGTTAAGTTCTATCAATTTTTTTTAGAAAGAAAGAAAGCTTTTGTGCATTGAAGAAAGGCTCAAAATTAAATAATTTTTTATATAATGTTACATATTTAGTTAACTCAACCACTACAATGGATTGAATTCTAGCTATTAGATTTTTTTAAATCTGTAATTTTTAAAAGCAATATCAAGTTTCCGCAGAATTGTTTAACTACCTTCGGCTTTAATAGGAAACGATTTCTTCTTGAAATCATCAAAATGACAATGTTTATTTTATTTGGTATGGGTGTGTGGTTGTGCATTCCTTCTACAATTCTAAAACAATGCAAGCGAATGAATTTGCCAATTGTTTTGCATTAATAATTTGTCAATAATTTTTTTTTTTTTTTTGAAATTTTAACTTTTGAGCAAATATGACACAAAAACCATGAAATTATACCAAAATATGAGACAAAAATATGCATATATGACCAAATTATGCAAAAATATGCATTTTCAATTAAATATGCAAAAATATGCACTAACAAAGGATGGCATTTTCACGCAAATTCAATGCTTCGTAAAGATATTTCGTTCTTGCCACTATCAGGCTTAAGGAAAAAAAACATGCATTTGTATGAAACCCGTGTCCTTGGTAATAAAGCTATATAGACTTATTCAAGAATTAATTAAGTAATAATGTCATTTTGGCTTATTACTTATGACTATGTCGCAGTGATCCGACGAAAATTGGTACATTGTGCCGATCGTGTGACCCCAGCTTAAGAGTGTATATCTTCAAATTGGTCCACCCCCAGGGGAGTCTCTTTTGACTACGGGTGTGGCAATCCCGGGACCCCAGCTAGGGTAATGTAGCTTTTTCCACTGACGGACCTTTGGCTCATTACCCGTAAAACTTATGTGTCACTACCCGATCTCTGAAAATAAACAGAGCAAAGGATGTGCACATATTTATAAAAGCAAAACAAATATTGTACGCCCGTTGTTATCAGTTAGGTGCAGCGTCACCTAGAACTGCCCCTGAGTTCAAAAGACGATAGAGGTGAAGATCTTGTGGTGGAACTTCGAGGTCTCACCAGAGGCTACTGCTTAGAGATAAATGCGGTTGTCAAGATTCTGTGCTAAAATAGTTGTGCGTCCTACCTCCTGGGTTTAAGGGGCGTTTATCAAGCATGATCGATTATAGTAGGCACAGGATCTTGGCGGCGAGCTTGCGTTCTTCTCGCGTAAGTGGTCCTCGCTGCTCTGAAGTTTTGAGTGCATGTAGCGGTCGTCAGTTTCCTTTGCTAAAATGCCGAGTTCGTCCTACCCCACGGGGTTAAAGGGATGATTTTGGTATGTGTGGAGTAGGCGCTGGTTATTTGGCGACACAGGCATGCGTTCATCATGGATGAGTGGTTAGCTGTGCCGGCAATGGTTGAGGAATTTTCTTGGGGACCTCGCTAAGGTGTATACACAACACCTTAGCGTGGAAGCCGGAGAATTATCGTGGTGGCTGTGGTTGCTACCAAAATCGCTGGGAGAATAGTCTTGGCTTCCCAGTGTGAAATCAATGCTAGTGGTTGGTCTGACGCGGTCAGCCAGACACTATTCTAGGTGCTGTTGCCATTCAACAGAGCTGCTATGGGCATGGACATAGCAGCAGAGTTTAGATAGCTCAAAGTACCTCAGCAAGGTACTTGAATATAGAACAGGGATAACTATATTCTAAGATTGCAACCTATGTGCCTTATGGAGTGGGCCATAGGTTCATTCTAAACGGGTGCATGGGGGCGTTGGTCTGGCGTCTAACCCACACCCAGTGCTTTGGCACACGTCAGATTAGGCCGTAATGGTAGGTACTCACGTGAAGCAATTGCATATCTTCCAATTGGTCCCACAGCAAAAAGTGGGCGGGACACGCTTACAATTTTTTTTTATTTCATGATGTTCTACTAATTTTATTGCTGCGAAACCTAGAAAACATGCTTGGTTCTTGTAACTGCACACTTTTAAAATAAAAAAATGGGCGGGAACGCCCATTAAAATTTAAAATTATATTTCACGTGGTTCTCTCTACCGATATTTACGAAGCTTCCCAAACCTTTAGCTCTAAACTAGACACAATCTTTTATTTAAAAAAATGGGCGGAGTTCCGCCATTAAAATTTAATATTTTATTTTAAGTGGTTATGTTTTGCCGAATTTTCAAAACTTAACACACATCCATAGCTCTGAGAAATACAGAATCTTGCATTTAAAAAATAGGCGGAGGTACGGTCATTATTATTATTAAATTGTTTTTTTTTTTTTTTTTTTGAAGTTGTGTGTAGTAGACATTTATTATTTTACTTTGCCGATGATTCTGCTACACAACGAAGGAGGGCGCTCTGATATTACATTAGGATTAGTATCTGCTGAAGTCGGTTTAATTCAGTGGTGTTGATTGTCGGAGAAAGGAGCTGTTATCTTAATTTAAATAGACACTATATCATATGAGAAAAATCTACCCAAGAATCGAAAGCGGGCTGTTAGCAACATCTTTTGCTTTGTAGCCAATGCACTAGTCAGGCAGCAGCAGTCTTACTTAAAAAAAAATGCATTCAATTTTTTTCCACCAGAATTGACAAAATTTTCCTCACTGTAGCGTTGCAAAAATATATATACATACTCGTATATACATATATATATATATATATATATATATATATATATATATATATATATATATATATATATATATATATATATATATTTTCACAGATAATATTATGTAAATTATATGTAACTTAAAACTTCAAAATTAAATGTACAATAATTTTAAAACTACTTATATATTTCACTGTACGTCAAGTTTGCTTCTTTCTTTCTTCCTTTTTTTTTTGCTTGTATAGACGAGAGTGTATCTTCAAACAATCTCATGCAGTAAAATTTTCAATTAGACTGATTTGAAATCTAATGAAATTACATGGGAGCATTTCTTTCATTTATAATTTCAAATCTCACCGGAGTGAATGAGCATAGAAATATTGCAGCTAGCATGCTTTCCAACTAATTAAAAATTTTCAGCTGCAAAAGAAAAAATTACAATTCACCACATATAAAAAAAATATATGCCAAAAACTATCAAAAAATAAAATAAAAATAATAATAAAAAATTTAAAAAGAGATCATAAGTACAGTAAAAAGAAATATGAAATAAAAATAAGATTGATTTTAAATATAAACGAGGGTAGTTAAAAAACGTTGTGACCTACAAAAATTTTTTCTATAGAATTAATTCAATTAGGAATAATTTCTTAATCGGGATTTTCTAAAGAAGAAAAGAAAAATTAAACTACAGTTTTTTAGCGGGGGAAATATCGGCGTTTTTCTGTGCAGCCACGCACTTCATCATCATCCATGTCTATCCACTTGGTTAAAGATTATTATTAACATCAGCTTTTTAACATAAATGTTAAATGAAATGGAATATGAGAAATGATAATTACACAATATTTTACCATTATTGATTTACCTTTGTTAACTAAATTTGTAAGTATCACTAATCGTTTTCTGTTTTTCCGATTTCTAATTTTCTATTCAGGTTAACATACTGAACTTAAGGCCGGTTGGGAAATGATTCCTGATTATAATCGACTATTTTTAAAATAATTGCTTAATTCACAAAACCTCTTGTATCTTTGTATCTATTGTATTATCATGTTAAATACAATAGTGTAAAATTTGTTGTTGTAAATTTTCATATAAAAATTAAATACACTATTAAACTTTTATTGTTTTCTTTATTTTTATTTGTTTTTTAAAATTTATATTTATAGAGAGGCTCTCTGAGAGAATTTAATAAACAGAAATTGTGTTTGATACACAAATATACTATTCAAATTGTTGTGAATTAGGCAAATATGTTTTTCTCATGTCACGTGAAATTACATTTAATAAAATTTAAGTGCAAATTTTATTAAAAGATAAAATATCTTTACTAATATTAATAAGAGTTTAGGTTTTTATGTTATTAAAATGTAATCTATGGAACAGTGGGTCTAAATAAGAACCCTATTATTACATATACACAGAAAAAAATGATTTGTAAATACAATTAATTTTTTTGTTATATCAATTAAATAATTAATTGATTTTGAACCTACAACGATTTTTGTAAATACAATTAACGAAATTGTAAGTTAAATGAAAATCTGAAAAATAATTTCAATTAAATTTATCAACAAATATTTTGCTGAAATTTATTTATTTTTTCAACATTAATTTTTGTTAGATTTCAAAGTTATTTCAATTAAAGTTATTGTTATATTAACAATGCGAATTGTTGAGTTTTTGTACAAATGTTAATTATCATAATTGTTATATTTACAATGTTTCTTATACACAATCACAATCCTCGAAACGATTTTTGGCTTGTCTGCGAAAAACACTAAATGTCTTTGGGCGGAGTTGAACTGGCAACCTCATAACTAATAAACCAACTTACTTACATCTCAGCTAGAGAGCAACACTTTATTAGATACGCAAATAATGAATACACACAAAATATGATTTCTTGTTTTTTCTACATGTGCGCATTCCGTTATGATATAATTTAACAAATAACTTTGTTAAGTAATTTAATTGACCACAAAAATTAAAATTTGTTTATCAACAATGATCATTGTTAATTTTTAAATTAAATATTAACAATTTTTTTTGTTGGTTACAATTCGATGACATTTTTTTCTGTGTATAAGAAGGGAGAGGACAATTGCTGTCTCTCCGAGGGAGGGAAATTTTATGACTGTCCAAAACTATCCAACAGATTTTTTGGAAATTTATAGGCAAAACATAGCTAGATATGTGTCTAAAAGGATACAAAAGCTATACAACTTTTCCAAAACTGGGATCGTGAAGATAATAGAGCACCCAACTCCGGGGGCATTTGTGCATTTGGAATAAATGAAAGAAATAAATTTGTAGTAAAACAAAAACAAGCAAATTAACTGACATGTGCATAAGTAGTAAAAAGCAAATGACAATGGCAAGACTGTTGTAAATTAGACATGGTAAAATTTAGCTTTCATTACAAAAAAAAGTTCTCAAAAAATTGTAATACGATGAATTAAAAAAATTCACATATTCCATTTGCACTGAAAACTGAGTAAAAATCAAGCTGAAATTTTTCCATCAACTGACATTACACACAAAGAATGCTGATGATGAAAGTGTGGCGATCTTCGAAAACAGCTAGTTGTTCCGTTCTGCTAGTATTTGTTAGAATATTTACATTGGATTACAAAGCGATACAAACTTTAGCCTAATCAAATCATAAATATAGAAAATTATCATTAAATAAAAATAACTCCATAAAAAGTTACATTATACTTTAAATAAAGAGGTCAAAGAAATATTTTTCAATTTGTAAAAAAACATTTTTTATTTTTTCTGTGAGAAATACTTGAATTTCTTTTTAATATTATATTTCTGACATAAATGTTTATGTTTATGTCAGCATCCAACGAAGCCTTTCACTATATGCTGTCAGTATTTGACATGTTTTTTACTATTACAAATTAAATTAAAATTGTTTGAAGTTGCTGTTGAAAAAGTTCAACAGGAGCTCTTAGAGTTGAGCAGGCCTGCCAGCTCCTACAAGTCTAAGTGGTATGGTGTTTTCTTTCCTGTAAAAAATTTTACATTTATTGCACTTTTCAATAAAAATTCGCAATAAACTTATTTTTCAAAATAAAGAGCTTATTATAAATTATTATATCATCCCTTACAAGAGCAAATGTTTGCCTTACACGAACGTTAAATTGTATTTGTCTTAACAAAACAGATAATAAATGTTGCACTTTTTCTAGTAAAGAAAACGTATTAGGCTGAGTTTACATCAGGCATTTCTTGTGTGTCATTTGCCCAAAAAAGCGTAACCAACTAATTACTAATGAAAAACTGTTTGATTCAGACATACATATATTGATTGATTTAAACAGTTTCCAATCATGTTGGATTCTATAAAATGTTCTATTAGTTATGTATAAAACTGTTTAACTTAATAAATACATGTCTGAATCTAAAAGTTTTTCATTATTAATTAGTGGTTACGCTTTTTTTACGCTTGTGTGGCACATGGCACACAGATGAAAACCCGGCCTTAGTTTCAAATACTATGTAATCACTCATTCCCATGTTCATGAAATTTAAAAAGAGTTTGAAATGCATTTTATTTCAAATTTCTCAAAAAAATTTTCTTAAAATGGATTTCAAATACATTTTATTTTTTATATATGTATATGGGGGTCAGTTTTTATGTTCTCAACACTATTCCTTCCATATTAACAACATATGATAAACTTCTCCTTGAAAATGGAGAAGCTTCCTTAACATTAAATTCTAGTTTTCTTGCAGATTGTACTTGATACACTCTATGTGGAGTTTTATAGCCTGCCTGTCCCGCGATATCAAAAGGAAACATCATCGTAAGGATATTTATTATATTTATATTAAAAAAAATCATTAAAAAAGTGAAAACTTGTTGTTGTTTTGCATATAAATTAGCGTACCAAGCAGTTTTATTGCAATTTCGTTGTCCATTCTGTAAATTAATTGCCTAGCAAGTTCACAAATTCCCGGAGTTCATTGCAATGACACTCGCATGCATGTTTAGTTGTTTCTGCCTTCTATTTCGAAGTGTGTTGAAACGTTATGCAGTTTAGCCTCTTTTCTTTTTTTTTTTTTTTTTTGCTGTTGGCATATTTGTTAATTTTTTATTTTTCATACGAACTTACTTGAAACCGACAAAGAAAGAAAAAATGCGCATTTAGCGAAATGCAAAAGTGCAAATACATACTTCCGTTTCCGTTGCATCACTTTACATGTCCTTTTTGAAAAAAAAAAAAAAATATATATATGTGAATATCTTTTATTTTTTACAACATTTTTTATTTTTGAGATGTCAGAGAGTTGTTCATTTTAATTTTTTTCGTCCTTAAAAGAGACTCGCCCACTTTTTTTTTACCGATTGTACTTATCGAATGTATGTTTGTGGGAACCAAATAAAGTACACATCATCATTGATAGATGATGTACAGGATGAGATGGAGATGTTAAAATGCACACACACTTACACACGCACACATACCCACAAATGTTTGTTGGTAAGTTCATGTTTACTGCTTGCATACACACACGCTTGTTTGTTAGTTGCCTTCAACATTTAAGTGAAAAATGTTAGTTGCACCATCTTAGAAATTCCATAAACAATTTTTTTAAAAAATCGGCTTACTTTTTGGCTAATATGAAATTACAGTACAATTATACTTAAACAAAATTATCAAGAATTTTCAGTTTTTATAATTATTTATTATATCACACTTTTTAATTTCCACATAATGCACCCATTTAAGGCATCACAGTAATCGCCATGATAATTTTCTTTGATGTATAAGGCTCAAGTCAAGTCAAGGTAAGTGATCTGAGTGTCATTGGCTTCGGCATATCTTTCGAGACATCAAAAGGGAACGACTGGAGGAATAAAATTGTATTTGGGGAAAAGGCTGTCTCGGTTTTCAGATGCATTAAGGCAGCTACTGTATGAGGAACCTTCTTTGAGGATCTTGATCCGATGCTTTTACTGCGGTTACATAATACCTGCAAGCAGTCCAGTTGGGCTCGTTAGTATCATTGCTAGATAATTCATGCCATTTTTGTTATTTCCTCCATATTAAAATTGAGGATGTAAATGTACAAGAAATTACCCATAACTGAGTTTGTAATAACATTATTTCTAGTGGATAAGATTTATAAATTACTGTTCCTTTAAACATAGATTACGATCTTATCTCAAGCTGTAACCGATTTGAGTTTGTCTGCCTCAAAATGATTTTCGTTGTTGTGGGGTTTTGTATTGTTTCGAGAAATACTAAAAAGAAGATTACGTAGTGAAGGTTTATTGATTACCGGCGCGAAAAAAATAACATAATGCGATAAAAAAAATATACAATAATTTGGATTATATCATGGAAGCACTGTAGTACTGAACAATAGTTTCTGCTTAATTTAACTCCGCTTGACCACTCAATTAATCATATAATTAAATGAATTAATTAAAATGAACGGGAAACACAGGAAAATTTATGCCTCTCCAGGCGCTAGAGCATGTCATATACTTGCACCTGGATTCAGTAACTTTTATTACGTTAATCGTATCGCTATAATAAATATAATGAAAATTTATTGATTTTGCTCTCCAATAACATATTTAATGATATTCGCTGTCGGTGGAAGTCAAAAAAGTAGAATCAAAAGCTCAAATTCGTTAAGCTTTTCTTTAATTCTTTTTTGAACTTTTCGTTTATTTTAACATTTTTTGTATGCAGAGATATACAATTAAATAATAAGTAAAACACAGGTGCACACTATCGTAAAAAAGAAATTACAGAATCACATAGTCGTTACCGCAAACAAATAAATATATCAATATTACGACTTTCGGTTCGCAAGAAGTCACTGAATCCAGGAACTCCTCTCCTAAAGAATCTCAAAATTGCTACTATCATTGCCAGTTCCCGATGTACCAATAATTGCTTGCCAATTGGATATATGTACTGTGGCATGAAGGTTTGCAGAACCTGCACCGGCTGTTACTGTCAATGCCAAGTCTGTTGAGGTTCTTTTCTGACCTCAAGTGGCCTGTGAGGAAATCGGGGCTCATTCATAAATAATTTTCATTTAGAGGCATGCGAGCTCTAGAACGATTTTAACCCTTTACATTCCAAACTTTTCTAATACTTTATTCAATTGATTTTATAACTTTAATAAGAGTGCTCATTTTTTTGCAGTAGTAAAATGTGTTCACTTAAAACATATAGTTTGAATTTCTTTATTTAATTTGATTATCAATTTTTATACTTATTTAAAAATTTTGAAATATGCATGGTCAAATTGCAAAATATGCATTTATTGATAAAAAAAAATATGTAAAAATATGCAACTACAAATCGATGCGAAAATACTTAAATGGTGATTCGAATAGATAATTAGCTAAAACCTTTAAATCTATCACCAAAGAAAACCTGCGTTTGCATGAAAATTCGAGACCTGACGATGAACTTTTTCTGTGAAAATGGAGGAAATTGATTAGTTGGTGAATTCAATTGATATATGATTTGTAATTAATAATTTTGACATCATAACCACACAATAAAAATATTTTTCTCCAATTAACATCAAATAAAAATTTGATTTTGTCAATAAAACTTTCGTTAAAAAGTTCACTAAAATATAAAATAAAAACTTAATTGAGACAATTACCCCCTTATGCGAAAACGATTGTTAAACTTAAAGTTGATTTAACAAACGAAGTTTGGAAGTTTGTATGGCAAAACCGGTTTTAACACATCCTTTAACTTTAACAAACGTTTTTGCATAAGGGGGTTAAACTATTGCTTAAAATATTAACAGCCTTATTTAAAAAAAATTATTAAGGTTTTATAAAAAGTTTATAAAAAATATTTTTATACAAAATTGTTCTTATTCATCCTTAATCATTTTAATAAATACACCCAGAAGAATGATTGGTTGGAAATCGGTTAGTCGAATAAAATATCATTTGCATTAACTATATTTCAGTTCACGCTATCAATTTTCTGTTAATCCAAAAAACAATCCATATTTATTGCCATAAGGGCATAATTGTAACAAAGATATGATTGTGAAAATACTTAAATTGATTGCATCAACCGAGCGTATGCTTTTGTCATGACTAATTAACTGATTGATTAGCACAACCGAATAAAATATTAGGAATTGGATTTTAGTACCAATTTTCCGTATTGGCAACTAAAAAAATTGTCCTTCTACATTTACGTTAAAATAAAAACTTTCTATCAGTTGTTGCAACTAACTAGAGATTAATGTAACTATCATAGTTTATAGCAGCAAATTAAAATTAAATATTAAGGTTTGATTGATATTCCCAACCGATTAATCGATTCCTATTAACAATTGTCTATTATTTTTAAAAATTTTTTTTAAATAAGTAAATAACAAAAGACTATCACGATTATGTATAACGAAAACTGGCATGAAGTGATCGAATTATATTAATTCGATTGGCAACTAGTTCGGGTTTCTCAACCAATTTGTTTTCTCTGTTAACCAATTTTATCTGCTATTGCAACTATTGGGTTAGTGGTAGTAATTAAAAATATAGTTGTAATACAAGAAAATTGCAGTCGGTATACCAGAATTCTATGATAGTTGGTGCAACCGCCAAAATTCAATTAGCAACAAATTCTGTTGTCTCAACGAATTTGTTTTCTCTGTGTGGGGCTTCAGGTAATTAAAAAGTTTAATAGACACAGTTAAATTCTTAATTGATTTTTGGCTTTTTTCAATTATTGACTTTAGAAATATTTTTTCTCAGCATAATATTGCAGATGTAAAATTTTATTTGAAGCCAAAGAACTAATACTGCTAATTTAGCAAGTAAAACTGTTTGTGCATATGCTACACGCTCGCATGCATAATAACAAAAAATAAAAATTTTTACTGGTGAATATTATTTGGGCATATGCCAAAAATATTGCCAAATACAACGAAATGAATGAACGAGTAGATGGATGAATGAAAAGAAAATCTTTCGATGGGCACTAAAGGCAAGTAATTCATCCTGATGATGTTGATGGCAGCCAGAATTTGATTGTGCCACTACCAGTTCTACTACCAATTTTTTTTTTTTTTTGTTTCTTCTTCTACTGCTGTTGTGGTGGCTTTTACCACAACTAAAAATACAAAACATGCAAACACACTCGCACACAACACACACACACACACACACACACACTGCTCCTTACGAAGTGCTTTTGTTGTTGTTGTTGTTGCTGTTTTTATTATATCACAGGATGTTGTTGTGGGTTAAAGGCAAGAAACTTGCAGTCATTTTTATGTTGTCAATAATGCTTTTTTTCTTTCGTCTTGTTTAATATTTCCTTTCTTTTTTTGTGTAAGTGGCAAAACTACTCCCACAAAAAAAAAGTAAACTACTGCATTATTATCAAGTCCATATTGATATGAAAAGTTTATATGCGACATGAATTATATGATTAAAAGATTAGAGGCGATTCGTTTCCTACTTTTTAAATTTTTATTGGTGCGGGATAATCCATGTAAAAAGTTTTCTTTGTGTATTTATAATTAAAAACGCATGAAGCGAATGGCGTGACATTATATCAGTTTTTATATTTCATTTCGTTAAGTCTTGATTGGAATTTTTTACAATGTTTTTAATGCGTTAATTTAACTTGTTTTAAATAGTAAAATTAACGCTATACACACATGCATATGAGCGAGTGTTTAAATAAATTGTTCAGTTTTTAACCAAGACTTACGCATGCCGCTGTATTTATTTATCATAATAATAAACTTAATTTTATACTTTGGAAAATATTTTTCAGCTTGCAAGCCTGAACGGCTGTGTGTACAATTTTGAGTAAATGAATTCGTTTATTTTTTTTTCTATAATCGCAATTTTATAAAATAACTGCTGCCATTTTTCGCACGTATGCCATTTAATTAACCAGCGACACTGTAACATATAATTTCGGTTGATGGGCGCCCTCAACCGATCAACATATTTTACTCATAATGTCCTTAAAGCACTGACGCTAGAAAAAATATCAGTCTTGCTTAAAATAACTACAGATGTGTTAAGAAAAATAATAATGGATTTTACCTTGAATAAAATTAAAATAGAAAAAATATTTAACAAGCTAATAGCTAAAAGCTTTTGTTATAGAAAATTTGACTGTGTTATAGAAATTTTGAATCTGTCACATTACAATTTTTCCATAGAAAATTTTGAATCTGTCACATTACAATTTTTCTATAGAAAATTTTGAATCTGTCACATTACAATTTTTCTATAGAAAATTTTGAATCTGTCACATTACAATTTTTCTATAGAAAATTTTGAATCTGTCACATTACAATTTTTCTATAGAAAATTTTGAATCTGTCACATTACAATTTTTCTATAGAAAATTGGAATGTGTCATATTACAATTTTTCTATAGAAAATTGGAATGTGTCATATTACAATTTTTCTATAGAAAATTGGAATGTGTCACATAGAAAAATTGTTATGTGACACATTCAAATTTTCTATAGAAAAATTGTTATGTGACACATTCTAATTTTCTATAGAAAAATTGTTATGTGACACATTCTAATTTTCTATAGAAAAATTGTTATGTGACACATTCCAATTTTCTATAGAAAAATTGTTATGTGACACATTCCAATTTTCTATAGAAAAATAATAATAAACTTAAACTTAAACTTAGAAAATTTGAATGTGTCACACTACAAATTTTCTATAGAAAATTGGAATGCGTCACATTACAAATTTTCTATAGAAAATTGGAATGTGTCACATTACAATTTTTCTATAGAAAATTGGAATGTGTCACATTACAATTTTTCTATAGAAAATTGGAATGTGTCACATTACAATTTTTCTATAGAAAATTGGAATGTGTCACATTACAATTTTTCTATAGAAAATTGGAATGTGTCACATTACAATTTTTCTATAGAAAATTGGAATGTGTCACATTACAATTTTTCTATAGAAAATTGGAATGTGTCATATTACAATTTTTCTATAGAAAATTGGAATGTGTCACATAGAAAAATTGTTATGTGACACATTCAAATTTTCTATAGAAAAATTGTAATGTGACACATTCCAATTTTCTATAGAAAAATTGTTATGTGACACATTCAAATTTTCTATAGAAAATTTGTAGTGTGACACATTCCAATTTTCTATAGAACAATTGTAATGTGACACATTCTAATTTTCTATAGAAAAATTGTTATGTGACACATTCCAATTTTCTATAGAAAAATAATAATAAACTTAAACTTAAACTTAGAAAATTGGAATGTGTCACACTACAAATTTTCTATAGAAAATTGGAATGTGTCACATTACAATTGTTCTATAGAAAATTGGAATGTGTCACATTACAATTGTTCTATAGAAAATTGGAATGTGTCACACTACAAATTTTCTATAGAAAATTGGAATGTGTCACACTACAAATTTTCTATAGAAAATTGGAATGTGTCACATTACAATTTTTCTATAGAAAATTGGAATGTGTCACATTAAAATTTTTCTATAGAAAAGTTGACTATGTCACATTAAAATTTTTCTATAGAAAATTTGGCTGTGTCACTTTACAATTTTTCTATAGAAAAGTTGACTGTGTCTTATTATAATTTTTCTATAGAAAAGTTGACTGTATCTTTTCCCAATTTTTCTATAGAAAAGTTGACTGTGTCTTATTACAATTTTTTTATAGAAAAGTTGACTGTATCTTTTCCCAATTTTTCTATAGAAAAGTTGACTGTGTCTTATTACAATTTTTTTTATAAAAAAGTTACCTGTGTTAAGTAGACTTTTCTATACTTTCTATAAAACCTTAACTGCTGCTATTGTTTCCCCAGTTGTAAGTTGTTTATAATAAAGGAAAAAGTATTGCGTGTATTTAATGAACTTTATTATTATTGTTTCATTTGTTCATTATTGTGGTTGCAACATTTTCTCTTAGTTTGCCAATAAAGAGTCATTAAGTGCCAAAGATTTAATATAATAATTAAACACTTCAATGTATTTATAAGTTTTTCTTTTTATTAAATTTGCTTTATGAACGTTTTTATAGTTGTCTGTAAACGAAATTCGACCAAAATAAATTTGTATTTAATTTTAATGCGGTTCTTTGCTGAGGAGTTTTCTTACAGTTTTTTTTTTCTTTGCTGAGGAGTTTTCTTACAGTTTTTTTTTCTGCTATTAGTAAATGGAGCACAAGTTTCTATTGAAATAAAAGTATTAAAAATAATTTTTAAGTCGTTTTATTGTTATAAAGTTGTTTTGCAGGTATGACTAACAATTTAAGACAAACGCGGTAGCAACAGTGTTCAACTAAGGCGGTGAAAAGTGTCAAATAAAACTAAATGTAGATATACTTAACGTTTTATATTTATGCATTTGAGTTACACCTCATTTGACAATTGAAGAAGTCTTCAGTTCAACCGGAAACGGAACTTTAATAATGTTTTTGGTGAAAATAACATGTTTTTCAACATGGCCATTGAATGTATTTAAATAGAGTTTTCAACACCAAAACAAATCACTTCGTCCAAGACCATTCAATTGAAACATTGTCTAACATTAAATACAACATGCTAAAACAAATTTGTTTTGCAAAATTGTATGCGTAAAAGAAACTTAATAAACATTTATAGACTTTTTGAAAAAAAAAAGAACATGCAAAGCGACGATTAACGATTAACGATTAACGACGATAACTGCAGAATGTAGAAAATTTATTACACAAAAATATACAAAGCAGCTGATAAAGTATGTCGATTTAGGTAGTTTAAAGTAGCAATTTAATATAAATAATTTATTTTAAAATACTAAAGTATATTTATTTAATGTTAATTTTGTTATATTATTATAAAGAGTTTTTGTTTGGTCATGGTTCATTTTGCCTTTATGTTAAGTATTTTTGAGATCTGTGCCCAACCATAAGCGACGAGTATCAACATCATCTGCATACCTTTAAATACTTTTTCTGATACGAAGCAACGGTTACAAGTTCTGTTATAAATTCTAAGAAAACTGAAAGCATTTTTCGGTTTTGTTAGCCTTTTATTTTCCATTGCTTTCTATATAAAACCTTAGTGTTTTTAAAGTTTTTGGACGCTTAACAAAATCTAGTTAACCATTTTTTCTGTTTATTTCGGTAAGTTGCAAGTACTTTTTTTTTGTTTTATTTAATATAGTTTTTGCGTTTGTACATTTTGTTTTTTTATATAGTTTTTTATTTGGCAACTACGACACACTTAAATTTTGTGCAACGTGCAACACAAAGCACACGTATGATTTTTTAAAAAGGATAGATTCAATAGCAGGATTTAGGGCCTTTGTGACGAGGCCACAAGTTTTCGTTGATCTTTCTTTTGATTTTATTTTTACGAAATAGGAACTTTTTAATGACTATGGATTCTGAGCAGAATGAACGGAGCAATTTTGTTGTGGAATGTACAATGGAGTCTTTTGAAAACATATTTTCTTTGAGAAACTTTAATCGAAAAATTCAGCTTCAGCGATGAGGTTAATTTCTTTATGAATGGGTACGTCAACAAAGCAAATTTTTGAATTTAGAACAATAGCAGATAAAATCTAAGGACCTTGAGAGCATCCTGAAAAGGTCAATGCTTATTGTAGAAGTGAAAACGACGTTGATTACGCGATCAGCGACCGTCAGCGAGAAACTCTATAAGTCGGTGATTACTATCTTCTTTTGGAATAAACTGGTTGATATGGAAACCTATAGCTTATTCCACATTAAACACCCGGCACGAGCAATTTGAAAGCGTGGTCATCTCACGGGCTCTTCGACCTCATTAGAGACTTTTTTGTGGGATTTTTTTTAAGATGCAGAAACCACAAATCAAGGCCAACATATCCATAATCTATATCATCCTCAAATGTACCTTGATGAATGCATCAGAGTAACATATTTTTCTTTCAAACGAATAAACAAATGTCTGTGATTTCTGACACACATTTTGTTTTAATTAAATTTCTAAATAAGAAGCTCGTAACGGATGACAATTTGATAATTTTGAAATTATTTTGGAGTAATTATTGAATGTTTATAGCAGCATGTATAAAAAAAATACAAACGATAGAAAACTATCGAACAAGCTTTTGAGTTTAAGGGCGAAGAAAGCACACTGCGATAGCTGCACTCGTTCTTCCTCTCTTAAAAGTTTAAAAGTTACTCAATGCAATTTGCTATTTTCGAACTCAGATCATGGGCAAAATTTTTTAATTTCATTCAGAGAAGCACGATAAAGCTAAATAACAACTTTTAAAAGGCCTGGCTTCTCTGCTTAACTTTTAACAACTCCACATACATAAATAAACAAGTGTATAAGGCAGAATATTAAAACAAAAAGTTTAGTATATTTGTACATAT
Source organism: Tachina grossa (assembly GCA_949987645.1). NCBI lineage: Eukaryota > Metazoa > Arthropoda > Insecta > Diptera > Tachinidae > Tachina > Tachina grossa. The sequence continues at coordinate 140,756,926 of OX465278.1, forward strand.
GTATATATCTGCAATCAGCGGTAATAAAACTCTTTTATTTCAGCCAAACCGGTGAAAAGTTAAAAAAAAGAAACCGTACAGGAAAATTGTTATGCATTGCATATACAAAAAATTTACTCGCTTGCTCTCTGTCTACAAAAATATATATACAACAAATACATTATGCTATATAAAAAAAAAGTCAAATAAAATAAAATGAAAGAAAAATTATAACAACTACCGAACAAGAACCAGCAAATAAATGAAAAAATACACATTATTTGGTTTTAATAAAATACAGTTTTAACGACAACAAAAACATTATGCAGCAGCACCAGCAATGAATGCATAGCGATTCAAGGGTTAAAAAAATATGCACACTTTGTTTATTAGCCACTGACACTGTATTACAAAATTACATTTAAGATGCAGAGTACTTAATCATAGAGTATGGAGAATTCTTACTTTTGTGGTATTTTTCAAGATGATTATTACTATAATTTTTTTGCTTATAGCCTGGCAGTCATGCAGAGATAGTGAGATGGTTTCATATATTTTTATGCAAAAACTTTATTCAAAAATGACACCGAGCAGTATATTTATTAATTAAGAAAAAAATGGAATTTTAGCTAAATCGGAAATGTCAATCAACCACGCCCACATAATCAATTTTTTTTTTGTTGCATAAAATGTTTCCTATCCAAATAAATAGAAGTCTTACGGTGTAATTCACAAATGATTATTAACAGTTCAATAATACATTAATAGCCAAAAATCGCTAAATGTGTATTCATAAATGATTAATAGCCTATTAGACGTTTAATAAACGTTCCATAACTCAGAGATTTTTAATGTAGCCTCCATGCTACTTTAAGCGTTTGATAAACAATTATAAATAATATTTTCTTGATTTTTTTATCCCTTATGTGAGATTTTCTGTGGTTTCTCACTTTTATGTTTCTTGTTTATTCTTATGCATGTCTCCTGAATAATGTTCTTGGGCAAATGTATTAATTTATGTAAGTTGGTACATGTATGTATGTATGCATAACTGTACAAAAAGAAAAATACATACATATAAACATCGTTGCAAATTAAAGAAATCCCATTCATTGGCAAAAAGAATAATAGAATTATAAACATAAGGGCATATATACATAAGTACAAGCATACGTATATTTGTATGGTACTGCACGCTTACATATGTATGTATGTATGTACAATAACATTTTAAAATTAAAACAAAATAGTGATGCATAATCGACCGCTATAAAATGGGTATTTGCCTACCTCTGTACTCAGCCGAATATAAATGTGTTTAAATACAATTTTTTGTAACATATAAAAATTTTTTTTTGTTTATTTATTAATAAAAAGTGAAAAGCCTACTTTTTATTTTTTAATAACATTATGCGTAATGATTTACTTTTTTTTCGACTCAAACAGACTACCTAGATAATCGATTCTTCGTTGTTTGCATCACTAAACATAAAATGAGAACGAAAGTAGCATGATGTTGCCAACATAAAATTACAAAAGAAGCAAAATCGTTTAATAGTTAATTCACTGATATTAATCAGTTATGAATACAAATTTTATTAGAGCTTAATAAAGCAAAATCGGTTTCATAAGTAATGTACAGATTAAAGCTGAAATAAGGAATTTTTATGAATTAGACCGTTAAAATTTTGCACATATCTTCGCAATTTTAACTAACTGACCTAACTAACATTTTAAAAATTTAACAGAAGAGCAGCTTTTATGATTTTTTTATACATTCATTCTTATGACTGCATCAGAAATCTCTTTACTTATATGAGCACAAAAGTAATGCTTACAGTCGTGAAAATTGTAGACAATGTGTATTATGACTTATAAAGTCTAGTAGGGGACTTAACTCATTTCTCAACAAAAATGTCAGTTAGGTCGGTTAATTAAAACAGCAACGATATGTGCACAATTGCAATCCTAATCGCAATCATAATCGCCGCAATCCCAATACTCAATAAATGTCTGACCTAAAAGTAGGCAATAGTTTTTTAATAAATTGTATGAACATTTTCGTTGCTTGTAGAAATTTGGTCGGTACAACAACAAATACATGAGAGTTAAAAATTAGAGGTGTTCCAAAACGAGCAACGAAAAATTTTAAAATCCCATGTGATATAAATATGTATATGTACAGACACTTGAAATTTGTAAAGTTAGTGCATTTTTATACAGTTTACAGCAATTAACACTAAAATTCAAAAATCTATACTAAAGGGTGTTCTATCAGTTAATGTAATTTTGACTATGTAATTATGACAACTTGCTGTAATCCTGGAAACCGTAAGAGGGACTCTTTAAATTATCAAAAACGGTAAAACTAAGAAAAACCCAAAATTATAAAATCGCCAAACCGAAAAAGTCGCCTAAAACCAAAAAAAAAAAATAGCCACAGCGAAAAAAAGTACCAAATAAAAAATTTCTAAATATAAAATAAATCGCCAAAAACCGGAAAAAACGCCAAAATGAAAAAAATCGCCAAGAACCGAAAAAAACGCCAAAACGATAAAAAAAGCGCCAAAACTAAAGAACATAGTGGAAAACGCCAAAACCGTAAATTAAACACCAAAACACCGTTGCCAGAAATGCAGATTTATCTGGATTTTGCAGATTTTTGCACTCCAAAAAGACGAAATGCAGATTTGAAGATTTTTGGCCTAAAAATGCAGATTTTTCAACTCCAATTTTATTGCATTTTTGTACATTTATCCTAATACTGCTACTATTTACTTCTTGTTTCTTTTACGTGTGAAGTACTCATAGTTTAGACAGTTACAATTTTTTAAAGAAAAAGAAGAAGTAACTTTGGCAAGCTTCTGGAAACGAATATCTGACATAAAATGAGTTCATTTTGATCACGATTTTGTGGCTCTAAGTTTATTCAAAATGTAATACTTTCACCACATTCATTTGAAAATATCAAAAGATTTGTCAGTCAAGTAAACTTGAATAAAACAAAACTTCGAAGTTCTTTGGATATTTATGCAACAAATTAAATGACTTTTTTACATATCTGATTTCTTTCCTCATTTATTTTAAATTATTTGCACATAATTATGCAGAATTTTTATTTGTTTGTTTGCATTTTGTTTCTCCTAAGAAAACAAGGTTTTCCACACGCAAAGTTTACTTTGCAAAGTATTGAGTTTGATGGAGAGAAGAGAAAAGAGATCTTATTCTATATTCTTTTTTCCTCAAAAAACTCAAGATTTTGCAAAGTAAACTTCTCGTGTGGAAAAGCCACCAAACTTATCAGTAGACTTCAACCAATGTGGCAGCTAATTGTAAAATGGTCATGAAAAAGTAATAAAGGAGTCAAAATCGAAGATGTTAGCTTGTAAAGGTTTTTGCTTGAAGCTTATTTTGCCGTATTCATAAAAAATAGTTTTGGTTTACAAAAGGTTTACAAAACAAACTTTGCATGGAAATTTGTTTGTTAAACGTTTTGTAACCCAAAATAATTTTTATGAATATTACCTACTATGTTTGTCTACGTAATTCTTAATAACATATTGATAGTCGTTCTATGAACATATGAAGTTTTTATCTTATTTCAAACATTTTTTGGTTGAAGTCTACTGATAAGTTTCTTAAGCAGAAACGAAATGCACATTATACATACATTAAAGGGGGTTATTCATAAAAAAATAAAATGAGCTTAAAAGTTATTTTAAGAAAATTTTTTCTAAAAAAATTAAATAAAATGCACTTTAAGCAGAGTTGAAATTTTATGAATATGGGTTAACGAAAAAATATTTATGTTGCTCATTTACATCCATATTTATATAAATTTTTTTAATAAAATATAAAAAAAGTTGTTTTAAAAATTGCTTTGAAGATTTTACAAATAAAAAGGATATTTTGAAGATTTTTTCGTGAAAAATTTTTGCATTTTGCAGATTTTATCCTTAGAAATTCTGATAACAGTGCACCAAAACTAAAATAAATTCAGTAAAGTGCGACTCTGACTCGCGCACGAAGGGTTCCGTACGAACACTAGATATGTAATTTAATACAAACTTCATCCTATATAATATGTTTTGGCATTTTTTTCGTTTTTGGTGTCTTTTCGGTTTTTTTGTTTTGGCGTTTTTGTGTTTTTTCGGTTTTGGCGATTTTTTTACGTTTTGGCTCTTTTTTTAGTTTTGACACTTTATTTTCTTGTTTTGGCGATTTTTTTCGGTTTTTGGCGTTTTTTCATTTTGGAGATTTTTTTATTTTAGGCGATTTTATTCATTTTTGCGATTTTTTTATTAAAATTTTTTTTTAGTTTTGGCGACATTTTCGCGTTTTGGCGATTTTTTTCGATTTTTGGCGTTTTTTTTTCATATTGTCCTTCTAAGTATTTTGGTCGAATGCGAATAAGTCAGGGAAAAGTTTTCTGATCAGTATCCAGATCTTATGCATCATTGCTGTAACGAAGCAAGATTATATTTGTCCTCATTTTTAAGCTAACTGAACCCTCCTAAGCTTGACAATATCTGCAATAAATAGAAAATTCTTTATATTAAACTTGCTTGCATTGTGGAAACTGCACATTAACTAACGTTAAATATATATAATTTTAAATTTTTTTATTCAAAATTCCACTGTTGCCTTGTGTAATACAAACGCAAACCAAATTGTTTCATAAAATATGCCTACACATTTCAGGTGCAATAAAATGTTTTTCACATTGAAATCATAAATAATTATTGAATATTGAATCTACATACATACACACAACACACAAACACACTCTCACACACATATTTGTGTAAATGAGGCTGCACATGTTTTAAAGTGTGTAAAATAAAATGTTTCACTGGAGGCACATATCATACGAAATATATGCGTTATTTCGTTATTTCTCGGTATATTTAAATTAAAAGCATAATATAATTTAAGAGTTGTTTCTTTAAATGTATTTAATTTAAGTTGCATATTCTACAAATAAACTTTAAAAGAAAATTCTAATGTAGTTTTAAAAATTAAAAAACAAAATCTAGACTTTAATCGTATACAAACTACATGAATGAATTATTTTAAATTTTTCTACACAAGATTTTCCAATAAACTTTGATGTTTGGTGTTTTAGTTTTTTAGAAAATAAAGCTCTAATTTTAATCATTTAAGTTATTCAGGTAAAATATGGAAATTGATTTTTTTTTTTAACGAGGCACTTTAAAAAAGAAATATTATTTTTATGTTCTTTTTTGTTACTAGAGTTTTTTAAATATTTACACCAAGTTTTTTCTCACTTATGTTTCGCTTAAAAATAGTAATATTTTGTTTTGAGGTAAAAGAGAGTTTTTTTCGTATAACTTAAATCACGTTGAAAAACTGATTAGTTCTTTCTTGTCACTCACATACAAATGACTCAATGTTGCAAAAAAAGAAAGAATGTTACCCTTCGTTAGTTTTAAGAACGTGGCGTTGGCTAAGGTAGTTAGCACGTTGACCGAGGGTCCTGTGCTCGAGCCCGGTAACCGAAACTCATTATATAACAACACCTCGCATTTTTCTGATGCTCATAAGGATCCATTTGTATCAGTTTTTGTAGGAAAGTTCAAGTGATGAAGGCATACACACTGGTCACTGAACTACACCGGCTTCAGCGGATTCTAATCTTAATGTAATGTAATCAGAGCACCCTCCTTCATCTGTATTATATAGCAGAATCATCGGCGAAGTCAAATAACCAATAAAATGCCTACTAAGCACAACTTCGAAAATTTAATTTGCACAAGAGGCGCTGCAACACTGCCTTATTATAAAATGTTGCAAAAAGCAGAGTTGTAAAATAACGAAGCTTTCATCTATCTGTTTCTTTAACACCTGTCTTCTCTATCTATAAAAATTTAACGCCTAGTAATGAGAATAGGCAGGCATAGCCTGAATGTTACTTCTCTTAAAAACATTTATTCATTTAAGAAAAATTGGCTGATAATAGTAGAGTTTTATTGTATTTTCATTTATTTTTTTTAATTGCTTTCAAAATTGTTTTACTGTTTTTTTCTTTTTTATTTCAAATATCTGTGAATTCCTTGAAAGCGAATTATTAAAGATTGGGGCGAAATTGATTCTGAAAACCTTAAAAAATTCGTCATATCTTTCAAAAACATATTGTTTTAAGATCATTTAATTTACATCACGTAAATTATTCTTAGGCCGTAAAATATTTGAATATTTAACAGAAATTGATTTTATTATTGAAAATTTTTTCATAATTTTGGATAAGAAAACGCCATACCTGGGGCTCGATTCTGGTTCTGTGATAATGTGAAATAAAAAAAACTTTTCATTTTCATTTTCACAACCATTTTTCATAATACTTTTCACAATTACATAAAATGCGATTCTCGTTGCTATTATGAAAACATTGTTTTATTCCATTGTGCCCATGAAACTTTTGTTTTTATGCTATTGAAATATGTCATGTAAATAAATAATATTATTTATTATTTGTGTACATATTGCAAGGAACTTGGTATGAGCATAGATAAAAGTGTTTAAAAGCTTATCGGTACATAATTTAACTTAATATTTTTCTATTTATTATAGATTGGGTAAAATTTACGCTTCCAATTGCAAGGTCCGTTGTTTGTTCCGAATCATCGTCATAAGCAGAATTTAGGACAAACTTTACTCCAAGACCTAGGAGTTATTATTCGTTTCTTCTGTGGGAATAGGGAAATGTGCTATGCCGTGCACGTCTCCTGTCGAGCTTAAATATCGAACAGTGGCTGTGCTGACTAAAGGTTTTCTTTTTATCTTGCCTATAGCCTTTAATGAAGAAAACCTTTGTCAGCCATTAAGTTCTGCAGAAGGCTGCACAGAAAAAATTTAAAATCAACTTTAATTAATATTTTAGTTAGAAATTTGTACTATTAATTAAATCCTATACTGATTTTCGTCCTGCAAACAAATTGATAATATCAATTAATAAATTTGCAAAGATGCGGTTTTCTTGCTGTTTGAGATCAATTCATAGAGTTAATTTAAAGTACGCGTTTATTTTAAACAAATGATTAATTGGTCGAATTAAATTAATAATTGAATTTAGAGATTTTAAACAATTAAATTGTTCGTTGAATGAATTAATAAAAGTAATTGAATTGTATAAAATTTTAAAAAGTAAAAGTAAATAAGTTTTAAAAAGTAATTTTTTTATTTATTTATTTTAACTTACTTATTTTATTCATTTGTTTTATTCCGTAACTTACGCTGCAGGATTTGAACATGGTACGTCCATTCAAACAGGCTAACACACATCCACTAGGCTATCGTGGCAAATTATTTTTCATTCAATTATTGCACATATGTAGGTATGTGTTTTTTATTTTATTTTTTAACTTACAGTGCTGTCATGTTTCGAACTTGGTACTTCTAAAATAACAGGCTGACACACTTCCATGAAAACATGAACAAACACAAACTAAAATATTTTTTTTTTTCATTAAACAAAGTTAATTCAAACAATCAAAGAATTGGTTGAATTTTTAATAATGCGTACAAAAGTTTAATCTTCGTCTGTATGTTTGCATATTTGCTAACATCCATACAAACATTAAACTTTTTTGTTTTCAATCAACAAAATTTAATTGGGACGACAATTATAAAATTGTTTGAAACAGCATTAATTGATTTAATTGGAATCATTTTGGCTAAAATTTTTTCTGTGTGGGTACGCAAAAATATTTACTCAGCAAAGTCGATATTATTATTCTTATACTTAGGAGAGAAAGCCCTTTAGTCCGGCTGACAGCTTTGAAGGCTAAAAACTTATAAAGCTACTGTTTGATATGCTCGTAAAATGTTATGTTTTTGCAAAGGGCAAATGATGCCCATCGTGACATCATGGACGTTATTATTTCCTTTTTTAAATTCTACCGCACACATCTTAAACCATCGCAATTCATTTTCCACATTCTATCATCTTAAATTTTAGCATGACCCAAAGGCATGACCTATATGTACCTCTCTGCACTTTTCTTCTCTGGTCTTGGTACTCACTATCTGCAGACGCAGATTACTGTATTTTTTTATTTTTTATTAACTGAATTTCGGAGTTGTTGCTTGCAATTTCAACATCCACCCCTAAATAATTCACATGGTATTATTTTTGATTATGTACTTAAATTTCGGACATATTGTTAACAATTTCGACATCGTCTCAATAATTTAAAATCAAAAAAATTTGATTTTCGCTGTTGCGCGAAGCTTCTTTACTGTTTTTCACGTAAATATTTTTTGTGTAAAAAAATTTATCATGTGAAAAGTTTTTTAAGTTTTTTTTTCACAGTTAACACTAAACGAGAATCGGCAGAGTTATGTAACTGTGAAAAGTTTTGTTCCATTCCCAATTTTTTTCATAATGAAAATGTATTTAAATTCTTTTCATTTTTCACTGAACGGGAATCAGATATTCTATGATATCGTGAAAAAAAACTCTTCATTTCATGGTTTCACAGAACCAGAATCGACCCCCTGAATAGAAATTTTAATGCCCTTACAATTGGGACCAATTATGTTATTAAATCATGTCTCTAAGTCTGGATAATGTAAAAATATATTTGACACCCGATGGAGCAATTCCTTTAAGTTACCGAATTAATTAAGCATACTTAATCAATGTTAATAGTTCCTACAAGATTTCTTTCATTTTTATTTTTACTTGCTGTTTCATAAAATTTATTATTTAGAAAAATTTATTTCCTTTATTGTCTTTACTATCGCTTTTATTATCTTGGACAGTTTAAGCAGTTATAGAGTTATTTTTTCATATAAATGGCTTAATTCACAATTTACGAGAATTATATTACCAATTGACTCTTCAAGCAAAATGCAATTTAAAATAAAAACTATAACACCTCACAAATCACAGATCTATCCTCTGTTCCCACAACCCAAACGGCCAGCTTGAATTGAAAATGTAAGTGGAAAGCACTAATTTTTTTCAGTGATTTTCATAAACAGTTTCTTGTTTTTATTTTTTATTCTAGATACTACCAGGATAAATTTATTGGGCTTGATAAAAGCCCATAGCCCAAAAAGCTATACACTTATCCCTCGATTTATACGATACTTTTTTTTACACGATTTCACTTTTACACGATTATTTTGGTTTTCGTGTAAATTGAAAGATTTATGAAATACCTTAATTTACACGATTTTTTATGTGTTTTGAGTAAACGCTTCTGATATTTTTAGTTTTGTTTTCGTTTTTATGAATAGTATTTATTTTGTTTAATGAATAAAGGTTTATTTTTATGTGTTTTGAGTAAACGATTCTGATATTTTAAAAACCAAGTTGAAATACATATATAATTTCTTAATCAAATCAATTTTTTACGCGATTCTGCCTTTATTTTCGATTTACACGATTTTTCATACAAAAATTTTAAATTTCAATTTACAAGACTTTCTCAGGAACGTATCTATCGTGTAAATCGAGGGTTAGGTGTATTTCTATTTCTGGTTTATTTGATTGCTAATGGTAATACCGTATGAGCAATAAAATTAAGATGAAATATTGCTCATACGTATCCGAACTAAAATATTTTATTCATCAATGAGACAGGATCAGTGTTGCCAGAAGATGAAGAAACAGGGAAGGCAAGAGTTTTAAAAAATTCTAGATAGCCCCAAAGCTAAAGCCAAAACATTTTATTTGCATTTTTTTTTAACAACAGTAAATCTACAGCTTGCAAAACTTTTCATTACCTAGTCTATGTTCACATGAAGTTCTTATACGAGTAGTTTGCTGAAATGCTCAAGCTGTTTAACGCGTTCTACAATTTTACAGAAAAATATTATATAAATTTTTATTGTTTTATTTCGGTTTAATTGGATTAACGTTCACATTTGAGGAAGATAAATTACATACATGTGATAATTTTTATAGAGCAAATTACACCAAAGACAAATGTACCAGTTAGTTCAAACATCACCCTTATTAACATTATTGATTCATATATATTATATTATATATTATAATTTGTTGAAATATTTTTTATTATGAATGATTAAGTTTTACGATCGCTAATTAAAAAAACACGTTTCCTATTTTGTTGCGCAAATTAAGTGTGTACTATTCTTTGAAGTTAATTTGTTTCAGATATTTTTACGAGATCATTTATGTATTATTTCACGATCTACTTTTAGGAGCATATTTCAAGGAGCTTCATCCATTCATTATCAAGCTTACATATTATTAATACTAAGATCGCCCTTAGTATTATTAGTTAAGTGTTAGACCACTTAACACCTAGTATGTGAGGAGAAAGTTACCCCTTTTTCAAGCAAATTTAAATCGCTTTTCACTACTTTTGAGCCAATAATTTTGAAAAAAACAAATATTTATATTGTGCACATCTACAGAAAAATACCGTTTACCATATATATTTCACCAATATTGGTGGACGATAAGATACTTAAAAGTGTACGACAAAAAATGTGCGCCGTATTTATACATAAGAAGATTAAACTTTTTAATATTTTTTGACATACTTTTCTACTATCTTGACTTATTTAGGATTAGAATAGAATTGCTTAAAAAATTATGTTCTTTAATATCTCTGCTTGGCTAAATACATTTCTTTTGTTTCTTACTTTAATATCAAGATCTTAACTTGCAAATGGGTTCCGTTTTAGAATTTTCACTGGTCCTCAAAAATAAACAATATCCTTAATTTATAATTTTTGTGCAATGCTAGAATCTTGAAACAAAGTAATGTCTTTTATTTCAATTTCATTGCACATCTTTTCCTTCAAATCTATTTCTTTATTTTTTATTTTTTTTTTTTGCAATTAGGAAACTTGTGGTTAAAATGTTTTAATTTTATTTATTTGTTTCTACTTGTATGGAAAAGATTGCTGTTACAAACTCATTATTTGACCAAGATTTTAAAACAAGCTAAACAGCGTGTCCTTTAGTTCAATTTCATTCATTTCATTCATTTTAGATCACCTTACAGTCAGTTATTATCGTTTAATTGCGTCACTGGTAACATGCTAAACTTGTTTATAAAACTTTTAATTTTGTTGGGAGAAAATATATAAATTCCAGCTTACAATTCGAAATTAATCGATTTTATTTGTACCGTTATCACGCATGAATAGCTGTACCGATTATCCCCATTTATTTTGCGGGAAAATACTAGTATCGAATAAAAATTGTGCTTATTGTAAATATTTGCTTAGACAGAAGATTATTATTTTTCACTGACTACTACCAAATTAAACATGAGAGCTAGAACCACATTTCTTTTATGTGACTTCTCTATGTTCATAATTGGTCACTAGAACACAAGAGTTTCAACCGTACCGCTTAGTAATGTGTTCCTATAGAAAGAAACTAGATTACATATGTCTTAAGAAAGACTCGAAGACTACAAAAGGTATTTCAAAAGAAAAAGAGAAGAAGAAAAAGTAGAAGAAGAAGAAAACGAAGAAGAACAAGAAGAAAAAGAATAAGATAAAGGAAGGAATATATCGTCGTCGAAAATCCAAAAGTACGTATCATCAAATAATTCAAAACCGTTTTTTTTTTGATTGATTATAAGTTTATAAGGTTCTTTGCTTCCCCTTTAAATTAGAAAAATTGCGTAGATACTTTCAGATTTTCGACGACAATATAAAATTAAAAAAGGAAACAAAAATTTCAATGAACAAATCCTCCATATTTTTTTTTGTGATTATAGAAAATAATAGAAGTCTATTTTGATCTGATAATAATAGAATTCTAAGGTTTTCTAATTTGGAAAAGGATTTGAGAATAAATTATTAACACTGGCTGCCAACCATTTTGACACTAAAAATTCAGCAGCTTTCTTTATGTCATAAAGCGTGCAACAACTTCGTTTTAAAATCCAAATAAAATTGTTTGGAATTTTTTTCCGATAACTTTTTAGAGGTTGTGGTTCTGCTATTTTCATGCAGGTTTTGTAGATTTTAATATGCTATTGTTTTAACTTCCGCTAAATTGCATCAATTGCCACAAATTACAAATGAAAACAAACGCATATAAGAGTAAAAGTCCAATACAGTGGAGTGCCGTTATAACAAACTAAAAGTAAACTGCCAATTGACTAAAAGAGAAGTTTTTTTCAGCAATGCCTTGTTTCTGTAACTGTAATGAATGTGAGAACTTTTTAATTAGTAAAAATTTTTATTAGTCTGTGAAACATAGAATGACTAAAATAAAAAAATTTTTTGTGTTTTTTATTTTGGAAATTGTTACAATTTAAGTTTATCATTTATTAACGTACTAATAATAATTAAAAATACATTGAAATTGATTATTATTATTATTATTATTATTATTATTATTACTATTATTATTATTATTATTATTATTACTATTACTATTATTATTATTATTATTATTATTATTATTATTATTATTATTATTATTATTATTATTATTATTATTATTATTATTATTATTATTATTATTATTATTATCATTATTATTATTATTATTATTATCATTATGTTTTTATTTCCTTGCTTAAAAAAATATCTTTCTTGATATATTTATCATTTGTTTAGGCTAAAGTTCGTGTGATTACTAAACATATAACCACAAAGTTAATTGTAAATAGTCTGACAAACACTAGCAAAACGGAACAACTAGCTTTTTCGAAGATCGCAACAGCTTCATCATCAGTATTTTTTGTGTTTGGTTCAGCGTGTGTGGTGTCAGTTAATGTAGATTTTTGCTTTATATACTTAGCTTTTCAGTGAAAATGGAATATGTGAATTGTTTTGATTCATCGTACTAAAGTTTACAACAGTCTTACCATTGTCATTTGTTCTTTACTAATTACGCACTTGATTTATTATTTTTTGTGAAATAGGACAAATATAGTTCTCTAATTTTTATTAATGAGAAAACTTCACACAAGAGCAAAGATTTTTTTTTTTAATTTTAGAAAAGTGACAAAAAAAATAAGGAAAATAGTGCATTCCGTCTATAAAAATAGGAAAAATCTTTTTAAAAAATACTTTCCAGAAATTTTAGAAAGCAATGAAAAGTTTAAACAACACGAGAATAGTCTTAAATATAATTTGCGATTACTTGTTTGTTGGTTATAAGCTTAAAAATTTTTATGCAATTTAAGAAAATAATTTGTGAAAAATTTTTTTATAAGTGAAAATTATTTATAACGGGAGTTCGCTTGATGTAACCCGAATTCTTAAAACCAGAAACTTTGAAACGATACCATAAAGGTTAAAAAAACGCACAAAAGCAAAAGAATAAAATGAAAAAAGCGTAACTTGCCAAAAATTAAGAATCGCCGTTTAGATTGACCTGATGTAATTAACGCTAATTCATCTACTCACAACAACTTAAAATACTACTGAGATCTAAACACGCAAAACCATATAGACCTTTTTAATTCTTCTGTAAAATACTAAAAAATCGTAGGTTGTGCCTTTTTATTTTATTTGATGATATGCTTGTTACCTGGGTTTCACTTCTCTTTAAAAGAAAATTGTCCTAATATATCAAACCATAACAGCTAAAAAAAGTTGTTCGGTATAGACGGTATTTCATTACAAACGGTATCCATTATAGCTGAATTTTACTGTACTATAAAACTGGTGTGTGTGTGTGTGTGTGTGTGTGTGTGTATAAATTTATTTGTTTGTTTTTCTCGCTACATTTACATGTTTCAGTGTGTTCCAAATACAATATATTTATATACATATGTATGTACATGTCCATGTTATTATTTTCTTCTTCTACAAATAAAACATACGGATAAATTTTTATAACTTAATTTCTAGAAAAATGTTATTTGTTAGTCCGTTATTTGCCGTCTGTTTGCTTGTATCTTTTAAAATTCTATTGTAGTTTAATGTGTGTGCGATTGTCTATTGGATGTAAATGTGTTTGTGTATATTTTATTTGACCATTGTTGTTGTTTGTGTTGTTTTTATTTTTTCAGTTTCTCTTGCAGCCAGTGCTGCCATATTAATTTTTTCAAAAATATTCAAGCCTACCAAAAAAAATTAATTTTTTCACTAAAAATCTTTTTTTTACGATTTTACTCAAAGTATATTAAGATAATTACTTCGATTTTATTAAAATCAAGTTCAATTGAAATTTACTTTGCTTTCAGTGAATTAGCAAACATAACAAACATAAAGCTAAATAACACAAAATATTTACTGCACAGAATATGTATAAGATATATACGAAGGAAATATGAAAGTATGTAAATAGAGTTCAATCAAAAGGTATTTCAATAATGCACTAAATATACTACATATCATATTTTGAAATATCTTACTTTTAGCTATGAAATCGTTTGGTTTTTAACATGTCTAAAATAAAGATTAATCTTTACATATGGTAACACTGCTTGCAGCAGCTAATTCTACTTTTTTTTTGTCTCTATGACTTTCTGTTCACGCTTCAACCACAAAACGAAGTGAAAAATACATTCAAACATACGAAACTCATTCATTCATTCTTTCATTTAGTCAAATGTACTGAAACAAATACACATAAACACATACAAACGCAGCGCCACACATGCTTACAAACATATAAAGTCCCATCGTATAAACGTCGATTTTTATATGTTTTTGTTGCTGTTTTTTTAGTTTTTATTGCATTATTTTTTTAATTTTTTTTTGTAATTTCGTTAAACAAAAATATTGTTTGAAACCAGAAAAACAAGATACACAAATAAATTAAATAAACACTGAAAAACTGTGCAAATTGCAATTCGTTAACAATGAATTTGTGAGTCACAAAAGACAACAACAAAAAAAGACAAGAAAGGAATATGTATATGACTAAAAAAAAATTGCATTAAATAAAAAATTCAAACAAGTGGACATGCCTAAAATATAAAATGTTTAGTTTTGTCACTTTAACTGCATGTCTTGTTAAAACAGTTTATGTTTTGTTTTTTGACGCAATGTAGCTAATTTTATATCATTATGTAAGACGAAAAAGTTAATTTTATGCTCTTAGCTAAATTTCCTTAAGAAATACTACCTTAAGAATATTATAAAGGAGTGATGTATTTTCCGTAATTTAAAGAAATTAAATTAGAAAAAAATATTTAGCAAGTAAAGTCTGATACGGAGTTCTTATGGAATTTCACGTTTTTAAATTTACATTTATTTCTACACGGAAAAATAATAGCGCAGCCTTTTGTGTAGAATTCTGTTTGCATACAAACAAAAACTTTGCTTTTATTTATGACAAAAACACTGAAAATGAATTACAACTTGATGAAAATTAGAAATGTATGAACATTAATTTTTGTTTCAGTTGACTAGAAAAAAGTCATCCCTAAGATAGGCAATAAATTTCAAAAATTCAGTATACTTTTCTTTTGAAAGTCCGCCTGCCTTAAGCCTGGTTCTTACGGAAATTCAGGTTCCCACATGAACTGTATGAAAAAAACTTACGGAACTTCAGGTTCATAAATTTAAAAAAAAAATCCAGTTGCTAGTACGAACTTTCAAGAGAAAAGTCCACAGATTTTTTGAATTCTATTGCCTATCTTAGGGATGTTATAAATATAAGTTGAGACTTTTTTCAGTTAACTGAATAAAAAATTAATGTTTAACATTTTTTAAAGCACTAATAATCCCAAATTACGGAGTTCTTACTGAATTTCTCGTTTATAAATTTACATTTATTTCTACACGGAAAAATAATCGTGTAGCGGTTTGTGTAAAATTATGTTTGCAAACACAAAAACTCGTTTATTATAGAATTTACAACACACAAAAATACAAAAAATTAAATACGATTTGATGAAAATTAGAAATGTAAAAAATTCAGTAACAAAACAATTGTATGAACATTAATTTTTGTTTCAGTTGGCTTAAAAAAGTGTCCACTTACATATATTCATAAAATCCCTAAGATAGGCAATACATTTTAAAAATTCCAAAAAAGTACAAATTGAGAATCTTTACATCTGAGAGCAACTATTTCTACCAGTTACTGAAAAGTGCCCTAAGCAGAAAAAACACACAATTATTTTTAACTAACTCGGCAGTTAGGTAATTAACAAACTTAAAACTACTTAAAGTAAATGGACGACAAAAGAAAACGTAAAACTAAATGCTTATTTAAATTACTATCAACTACTCCAAGTAAGTAGGTATATTATAATTCTTAAAATGAATTGCTGTTAAATAAAATAATTAAAACGAAAGGACCTTTCACAAACAATGGGAGGAAATCTTTAAAGGAAAAGTGCACTTTGTATAGAATAAATAAACAAAAGTTTTCGAGTATTTGTGTCAGCAAACAGTAGTGAAGCGTGTCGACATATTAGACATATGCAAACACAGACATGCACGCATTAGCAGACATACAAATGTACACTTACATTAACATATATGTTATAATATAAAAGATTTCTGTAAACCTATACACACACACAAGTGCAGTGATAAGGCATTTTGGATCAAAACTTACAATACTTGACAACATGCAATATAAATATAAACCACAAATACAAACAACCAAACAATACAAACACTAATGCAAACTTATACAATAACATTAGCGAAATGAATGAACAAACGCACTCATGTATAAGCTAGTATACCAGCCACAATAAACTAAACTCGGCCAAAGAGGCAACACAATAAACTAACTGGGTAGACGGTGAATGAGTGCATAAGCAAATAATTTACAGTAGTTTCCCATATAAATATAATCACTCTAAATAAAAAGCTTTACCTAGGCTTTTTTTTATATAAATGAAATATTTAAATATGAAGAATACTATTAGGTTACTGAAAAGTAGAGAAAAATTTAATGTAAATATTTCCGGATAGATTTATAAATCAATTTGACATATTTTAATGTTTAAAGAATTAATAAAATTACGTGAAACGTAAACGTTTTACTCAACAAGGACTAA
Organism: Tachina grossa; assembly: GCA_949987645.1. Classification (NCBI taxonomy): domain Eukaryota; kingdom Metazoa; phylum Arthropoda; class Insecta; order Diptera; family Tachinidae; genus Tachina; species Tachina grossa. The sequence continues at coordinate 140,773,845 of OX465278.1, forward strand.
ATTTTTCTATAAAAAAATCAATTAAACTATTATACGAGGGCGGTTCGGAAACTTCTTAGCCTATCAATGAAAGAGAATAGTTAGTTTTTCAAAAATATTTTTATTTTTCAATATAATCTCCTGAAACTTCAATACACTTAGTCCAACGCTTTTCTAGCAATTATATCCCTTGATTAAAATAGTTTTCCTCAAGGTCTTCAAAATAGTGGTTTACAACTGGTTTCCAACTGTAATTGCATCTTCATTTGAGGTAAAACGGAATTTTTTTTAGATTTGGGAACAGGTAAAAGTCACTGGGAGCTAAATCAGGAGAATAAGGTGGGTGGTCAAGCAACTCGTACTTTAATTCGTTGATTTTAGCCATTGTTAAAACACTCTTGTGCGCTGGTGCGTTGTCTTGATGAAAAATAATTTTTTTGTGTTGTAAGCCAGGACGTTTTTCTCGAATTTGTACATTTAATTGATCCAAAAGGTTGCAATAGTACTCTGAATTTATTGTTTTACCCTTTTGCAGATAGTCAATCAATAAAATACCTTTGAAGTCCCAAAAAACCGTTGCCATAACCTTACCAGCCGATTGAATTGTTTTTGCCTGCTTTGGGGCACTTCCTCCAGCTTCAGTCCATTGTTTGGATAGTTCTTTTGTCTCTGGAGTATAGTGGTGGATCCATGTCTCATCAAAAGTTTTGAAACGACGCTTAAAATCCATTTTTTTTCGCTTAAAACGATCCAAACAAGCTTGAGAAATGTTCATTCTTATGCGTTTTTGGTCGACTGTTAACAAATGCGGCGCCCATCTTGCAGAAAGCTTTTTCATCTGTAGTTCTTCATGCAAAATTAAATGGACTCGATCATTTGAGATGCCCATGATATTAGCTATTTCACGCACTTTTATTCGTCGATCATTTAATACCATATCATGCACTTTGGCTACAATTTCTGTTGTTGTTGCTGTTTTTGGACGTCCACTACGTGGTTCATCTTCAATGCTTGTACGACCACGTTTAAATTCAGCAACCCAATTTTTTACTGTTGCATATGAAGGAGCACTTTCACCTAACACATTCACCATATCATTATGAATTTATTGTCCCGATAAACCTTTTTTATGTAAATATTTAATGACACCACGCATTTCTAATTTTTCCATTGTAAAAAAATCGCGGATGCGTCTTTTGTGAACACCTGTTTCTATATGAAGGAGTTGCCAGATCGAAACAGAATTTAACATGTGTTCATAGCAGAGATGGAAGTTTCCTTTTTTCTTCATACCGCGCTTTTTGTGCTAGGCTAAGAAGTTTCCGAACCGCCCTCGTAGTATATTGTAAATTAAATGCTTATTATTTTTTATTTTAAAGAAGACTTATGGCCGTATCCAAACAAAAATTATTTGAGCTTGAAGTGTACGTTAAAACAAAATTTCCACGCAAAATTTGACAAAAAAAAAAAACACTTGAAGTTCAAATTATTTTTTTTTTTTTTTTTTTTTTTGATACGGCCCTTACACTTTATTGAGCTATATAATTTTTATATTCTGCAGCTGTAACGTAGATATTGCATTATTTTTTTTTTTTTTTTTTTTTTTTTTTTTTTGAAAACAAAAGAAGAAAAAAAATAACCAACGAAAAACCTGGGTTGGTAACAATCATTTTGGATTATGATAAGAAATTTGTTTCATGTACGTTTGTTTGCATTTGAACAACGCGCGAGCCAAACCACTGTAAACAATGATGACAGGTCACACACATCAGAAGACAACAGTGCAGCAACACACACTTTCACAGCTGCACAATAAATACACACAATTTGTACAATGAAAGCAAAAACGCCCTTTAACGCAGGCCAAAGCACGTTTGTTAAACAATGGCGACGGTAAACTTCATTAGAAACTGGCAAATGGACAGCTTAAAGAGGACCCAAGTTAATCATACAAAAACACACACAGACACACACACACAATCGCTTTGTTAGCGGATCATTTCAACGTTCAACTAAATAAAAATTATAAAAAAAAAAATTTTAAGACAAGTGCAACACAAACAAATAGTCGTCCGTTCGTCCGTTTGTCCGTCCGTCCATGAATCAACGTTACTAACTGAGTGGCAATTAAAGCTATTGAAGTTAAAATTAAAGGTTGTTTGGGCTGTTGACTCTGCTTGCTTTGGCAAAATAAAAATAAATAAACTGTTAGCTCACTGTTTGTTAGTTTGCTTAGACAATTTCGTAAATATGTACGGGTATGTGTATGAATGTGTGTGTATATAAATATTTGCTTTTATTTGCTTTGGTATGTGTAAGCATATTTAGAGCAAAAGCTAATGCTAAACAATTTCAGTTCATGTATGTAGAACACTTTTGCCAAATTTTAATTACAACAAAAATGCTCAAACATTAGCACAATTATTATTACATATTTTCTTTAAATAAATTCTTTAATATTGTAAATGCGTTTGTGAATTTATGAAAATTAGCTTAAATAAGCCATAACAATTAAAAACCAATTATTTTCAACTGAATTTATAATTTAGTATTAAAATTTTCGTAAAAATTTACGTACTACATAATTGAATGTACGCATCGAAAGTCCAGTTTTTGGATTTTCAAAAATTATTTTTCGGAAACCGCGGTATATAATTTGATGTTGCCAGATCCACGCAATCCATCACACATTCGGAGAAGCGAGTGATGTGAGCAATTGTTAACACGTGTGTCTCATACGCGATTTTTTCTCGGGATCCCGCAAATAGAGAAATCCCGCGAAATCCCGGAGATAGAGAAATACCGCGAAACTTGAGACGGAATTCCCGAGAATTCCTTGTATTTGAAGAGTTTCGTTATTTATTTTATGAATGCTTTGGTGCATTTTTGAAAAGAAGTGAAAATTTTATTCCTTATTCGCCACTTGTTGTACAAAATTCATAAAATTGAAAAGGGAGCACCAAAAGCATAAAATAAAAAATAAAATTTAAAAACAGACAACATTGTAAAAGTATTTTAATAAAAAAAAAAAAAAAGATTTAAGTATCATAGTGTTTCTAAACTAGTCACAAATGGTGGATTTTTTGTAAGAATATTTAGAGCAAAAGCTAATGCTAAACAATTTCAGTTCATGTATATAACACTTTTGCCAAATTTTAATTACAACAAAAATGCTCAAACATTAGTACAATTCTTATTATTATATGTATGTACTCGTATCGTTAAATATAACTATATTCTTTAATATTGTAAATGTGTTTGTAAATTAATGCAAATTATCCGAAATAAGCCATAACAACTGAAATTTAAACTGAATTTTTAATTTAATGGAATGGTACTAAATAATTAAGAATTGAATTTCTAAATTTTCAAAAATCATAGTAACTATATGGAGCCATAAAATTATGAAAAGCTCAAAAAAAAACTTTACAGGAGAAGGTATGTTTTTTAATTATCTCCGCTCTCATTTCAGTTAATTCTTTTCATTTCATTATTATTATTATTTCATTTCACATTATTATTATGCTAAATATAAGTAACTTAATTAATTTTAATTACATATTAGCATAATAACGGTATTTTTTTTGTTCCTTATGCTTTTTTGTTGTCTCCTTCATGACCTTCTGTGTATATTTTTGTGTTAGCTAAGCTAAAAAAATTTTAATAAATAGTAAATATAAATTTTTTATGTTTATGTAAACTTGTCTCCAAATTGCTTACATTATTATCCTATTGATCAGCACCAGGTGGTAGTTACTTTTCAAATTATAGAGCTCGCTATTAAAGATTTTGTGTATAGTTTTACCGACGGACAGTATTTACAAAGCCACATATTTTTGTGAAAATTATTTTAATAAATTGCTCCATACCTGAACTGAACTGGCGACTATCTCAATTTTTCGCCTGGATAGCGTAATTAAATTTAAATCATAATAAATGCATTAAGAGTTATTTATAAATTACCATAGTTAAGACTTACAGATGATTTCTTTTTCAAGTTTGGAAACAAAGCCCGCGAAAGTGTTTTCCCATCTTTAAAATCATGGTAACTCACCTCAATACACCCAAAGAAAAGATATGGTTGTAGAATGGTTAAGAAAACAATATTATGTTCTCTGAAACAAATGTGTTTTCGTTGAAAACTAGTTATTGTTAATTTAAACATTAATTTCATTAAGCCAAACAGAGTAATATTTGAATTTAATAATTACATTATTACATTCATAGAAACTGCAATATGGTTAGAGTTTAACAATATAGTTTCGTTAACAATTTATGACTACGACATAATTTGTGTTAAAAATAATATGATGTAAATAACAAAATAATGTTATACAAAACCATACTATATTAAGTTTAAAAAATTTTTTTTCAGAAACAGCTTCTGTTAGTTTACTGCTTCGCTTGTAAACTATCGGTAGTGCACGCGTGGTGTTAAATAAATAAATAAAGTATAAACAAGAGGTAGATCATTAAAAATATATATACATATGTATATTAGAGCGACTAAAAAATAAGTGATTTTGTTACCCCTCCGACAATAAAACTTGATATGTTTTATGATGATTATATGTTATGTTGAAAATATGTATTTAGTTAAATATCTTAATAAGTAGGTCGCAAATGGTCAAGTTTTATATAATATTGGATGCTGCTTCAAAAACTCTTTTCGATGATACCAAATTTTAATTATGTCGTCTTGGACAAAGTACAAAAAACTTCGCAAAACCGAAAAAAGTACCTTTTTTAAAAATGGTCCAGCTCACGGATGGTCAACGCTAGAACCAAAATATTTTGGGAATCATCATAAAACATATCAAGCTTTATTTACAGAGGGGTAACAAAATCACTTTTTTCTCTTCCATACAAGTTGAGTCGCTCTAATGTATATCTCTTTATTTAAGAAATTTATTATTCGACATATTTATTTGCTAGTGGTTCAGCGCAGTCAATATGCATTTCATTGTTGCTGTAACAAATCATCAGCAGACTTGAACCACACAAACCTCTTATCTTATACACAGACTTTCAAGAACTATTTGAGAATTCATAAATAATAGTATTTTTGAAAATCACAAAAGAAAAATAAGCGTAGTAGGCTTAGAAACTAATAAAATAGAATCATATCGAATATAAATTATTTGCTGGGTTTTTGTTTTTCTCCGCCCAGCGTTTGTTCGAGAGTGTGTCGTTACGAGAGCCCAATGTGTTTCGAGCAAGTTTTGTAGCACTCAAATAAGCAGCTTATCATAAAAAATCTCACTCTTATCACAAAAAACGATCCAGTTTTCAAGTCTTGAAAGCTAACAGTGAAGAAAACATTGTCAGTTTGGAGACAGATGCTTTACTAACAACAATTGTGCCCTTAATTATAAAAGTGGTCTAAGTCATATATTTCTTTTGTCGAGATATTTATTAGATTACATTTGAACAAATCAACAAATATTTTTATATTATGCAACATTTTAATTTGGAGTTGTAATAGTCTCGATGAATAAAAAATATATTTAATATCTACGAGTATATTGAAGTTTTTTTAAGATTTCTTTAATATTTCGAAGCCGCTTTCACAATTAAAGGCAAAAATTGTTGAATGATGTAACACATTAGTTTTGGCATTAGTTTTTTCTTTCAACTAATCTCATCAATTTCAAACTTTCAAATAAATTTTTATGAAAACAGAGCTTTTAACTATATAATTTAAAACAAAATGGCAGCCAGTTAAAATTTCTATATTACTTTTGCGCTACTTTGTATACGCTAAAAAAATATTTCTAGACAAGTTAATATTGCATTTGAGAATTAAATACAAATCGTGATTATACCAATTAGCAGTAGAAAATTAAAAACATAAAATAGCAACAATTTGTTAAACGGAAACAATAAATGAACAAATCAATAATTTTGTCTATTAGTGCCGGGGTATTTAAAAATAAAACAAAATTTTCTTGCCTCCATAAATTTGCACGATTTTAATTCCTGACTTCAGTTTAAATTGCTGCTAATTTCCGAACAATAATTTCAATTACAGCACATTGAGGTAAAAATTACTGCAGTTTTTTGTAATTAAAAAACATGTCAAGCCAAAAAATAAAAATAACTATTTAAGTGCATTCATTTAGAAGGAGTCTAAAAGACTTACAAAATGTTTGTATTCTTTTTTATGAGCCATAGGCATGATTGAAAATGTCTTACCCTTTGGTCGATTACTTTTGCTTGAACAAGTTGTAAATACATGAAAACTAAACAAACTTTAAAAACTCAATTTATGAACTTGCGGAATTTCGTAACAAAAAAAAAAAAAAAAAAAAAAACAACAAGTAAAATAATCTAAAGGAACATTTTAACATGTCTCCTACTCGACCCTTGGCACGATAAAACGCGACACATTAAAATTGCGTGTCACTGCTCGTTAATAACGCGCGACAACGCAGCCAACAATCAGTGTTATATATAACCACAGCGCCGAAAGCCTAAGTGAATTATTAGAACACAAGTTAGTCAAAATAAAAGAATGAACAAAACTAAAACAACCCCTCCAGAGCATAAGAGAACAAAAACTATAACAAAACTAAATAAACGAATTAAACAAAAGGCAGAAAGAACTACGAAGCTTCCCTGTTCCTGTTTTTGCAGGGTTTGCTGTGCGCTTGAAAAATGGTATGCAATTATTTTATATTATTCCGGAGTAATGTAAATATTCATTGTCAAGATGTTCCGCTCTTGTTCAGCTTGGGATCAAACGGTCTCAATTAGAGGTTTGCATCGGGTTATGTAGAGAGTTTTTTGTGGTTTATTAATCAAGAGTTTTGATTGATATGAGCCATGCATCCAAACTTTCGTCTTACAATATTCTGGTGAATTGATGCCTGCCTTGTTGTTTAAAATATTATACTCAGAGACAAAAAGAATCATTCCGATTTATATGTTGTATCTTTTATATACATTCACACAAAATGTTCATATTTTCTAAGATTATTTTACGTTTACAGAAACCTTTTCCTTTTTTGATTATTAAGAAGACAATCATGTTGAAGAAAAAAACACCTTCAATTCCCCCCAAAAATCCAAAACCCTTAACTTATTTGCCCGTAAGAAGAAAATGAAGCCAAAAACCAAAATAAAGTGTTGGTTTTACCAAGAATTTTTTGACTTTAATTGCCAAAAGACTAATGGTGGCAAACACATACAAGCACACTCTCTAAACTTGCTTGAGACTGTGCACTGTTCTAAGGAAAAATATTTTTAAAAAGCCTGTTCAACTTTATTCCTTAAAAAGGACAAAGCCTTAATATTTTGCTTTTTGCCAGTAACCAACTACTATGCGCTATTTCTGTTGTAATTTTAAACGGCTCATGCAGACGGAAATGCGTGGCAGGTGCGGTGGTTAAAATTGTGTAAAAGAAAAATGACACTCATTAAAAGAAAATTAAATTTGTTTAAAGCTCCTCTCCAAGTGGAAGAGACACGTTATCATTATGCCAACATTATTTAATGAATGGAAGGGGTATGACCCGACTTTAGTATGAATACAAATGATCATTTGTTAAAGTCAAAATTGTTTTAAATGTTTTGCACATAACACAGTCTCACACAAACTAATTATACATATTTTAATTTGTAAAAATATGAAGTATATATTTTGTCTTAATTTTATTTAATGTATTTACTTCACTTATATATAAAAAAAATCGAAGCAAAAAAATCAAATACAGACACTAACTCTTTAATGAATTAATATGAAGCACTGCTATTTTTTATTCATTAAGAAATTCGCAATAAGACTTGAAGAGTTTTTCTATAAACATATGAAGTTCTTTTTAGATTTTTTTTTCAATAATTTTGTAACCCCCGACTAAAAGCAGGGGTGTTATAAGTTTGTAGTGTGTGTCTGTGTGTCTGTGTATCTGTGTATCTGTGTGTCTGTATATCTGTGTATCTGTGTGTCTGTCTGTGTCCACGTACAGGCCAAACGGCTGGACCGATTTTCATTTAGTTTTTTCTGTTTGAAAGATGGCTTGATCGAGAGGGTTCTTAGCTATGATTGAAAACAATCGGTCCAGCCGCTTAGAAGATATAACATCTTTTCTGAAAAAAGTCGGGGTTTTTAAAATTTTTAATTTTTGTTATTGGTTGAGGTCTGGTGATGAGTTTCTTAGGCAGAAGCGAAATGTGTATAGACATATTTAACCAACAACAAACAGAAATTCTTCATAAAAATATTAAAAATATAATTCAATAATAGTGCAAATAAACAACCATTACCATTACGTTTACGAAGCCTTTTTAAGAAAGCAATAATGTTGGAGAAGAAAGCTGATGAAGAAAGATATAGTCAAAAGCTCCATTATTTTACAACTCTGCTTTTTGAACATTTTTTTTATTTTTAAGGTAGTTTTGCAGTGCCTCGGATATCAATGAGTCACATTAAATTTTTAAAAACTTCGTTTAGTAGTTTGCTACTCAACTCCGACGAAAGAGGGCGCTCTGATGTTATATCAATATTAATATGCTCTGAAGTCAATACAGTTCAGTGTCAAGTGAATATGCCTGCTTCACTTGAACTTTCCAACAACAACTGACACAAAGGCCCACTAATGCACATCACATATTATTATTTAATGACTTTGTTACTGACCGGGTTCGAAGCCAGGATCTTTGGTTTTGTAATTAATGAGCAATCTACTTCAACCAATGCTACCCTCAAAGATCGGCCAAAATAATCGCCACTGTTCGTGATAGTGTACGGGAGAATTCGATTTCACCTCATGCACAACCAGGGGAGATTGATATCGTAACTTGGGCCTTCTATCTTACAAAATTCAACTAAAGCAGAAGCTAAAGGTAAACACAAGTGAGGTGTATTTGCCGAACGGGCCCTGGAGCAGTTGGAAACCAATCCTTATTTTCATTGAAAAATTAAAACATTATCTTCACGCAGAAAAAGTATTCCTGCAATAAACAACTTCGAATGAAAATAAAACCAAAAAGCGATTAAAAATGTATTTAAGTCAAATACAAATGAACAAATTTAATTAATTAAAAAGTTTAAATAAGAGCTTTTAAAAATTCGATTACTATTAGGAATCAATTACATTACATTTTAAAAATAATTGTAATAATTATATAATTCCCTTTTAAAGAATTTCTGATAAATAGTTGGTTACGATTACTTATAATCGAAAAGTAATCTGAATTGCTAAAAATTACAACAAAATAAGCAAAAACAATCAAAAGTAATCACAATATAATCCGACTACTTTCACAGATTACTTTTGATTATTAATATACAATCAAAAGGAATTAAAAGTAATCTTTAAATATAATCGGATTATTTTTTGATTATTTTGTTGTAATTTCAAGCAATTCAGATTACTTTTCCATTATTAGTAATCGTAATCACTTAGTAATCGTGCAAAACTGAATACAATTGTAATTTAATCATTAATTCACCTTTCAAAAAAAAAGTAATCAAATTAGTAATCAGTACGATTACCAATCATTACTTAACAGCTTTGGTGTAAATGACTCATTTTAATTTTTAATGTTTATTGCAGGAAATTTTTTTTTTTTTTGTGCAATGATGAGGTCCATTTTTTTATTAATGGATATGTCAATAAAGATATTTAGGACAATAAAAGTCCACATGAGATTCAAAAATATGCAATGCATGCCAAAAAAAGTTTCTGTTTGGTGTGAGTATTTATTTGTGAAGAACGTTGACTAGAATTGTCTGTTATGAACACTACCCCGACATGTTGTTTCATTAGGATGGAGCTTTATGCCAGACAGCTCACTTTAAGGTGATATGAACTGGATACTAAGATCATGCAGTTTGACCCCTTTAGACTTCTTGTTGAAGATTTTTCTGATGTCGCAGGTCTATGCGAAGAATACACAAACCACTGCGGCTTTCAGAGCCAACATAACAAATGCCCTGGTTCAAACTCAGCGTGATGAAAAATTGGACATTTCAAAAGGGATTTAACCATCGAAGTCACGGTATTGGTACCGTAGGAGGTTGATGCGTTTGTGTGCAACATTTTACTCTCTCGCATGTTAATTTTTGGTCCCACTTTTATGAAAATTTCCACTGTTGTACGGAACTTGTTTATGTTTCAGAATATCTACCTGCACGCAAAGAAAAAATATGGTTGAGGTAACCATAATCAAACAGCAACATACTATGATTGAATTATATGGTTGCAGTCAAAACATATTATTGTTAATAGAAAAGCAAACTTTAATAATATTATTATTTAAGTTAATAATAATATTATCTACAAAAATAATGAACTTTGTTATAACTAATCTTAGTATTGTAAATATGACAACACTATTGTTAGATGTGACTAAAATATAATTGAGACACACCATACCATGTTCTAATATTATATTAATATTGTTAAATACGACCGCAGTATTATTTAATATAATAATACTATTTTGTTTTTTAATCATATATTTATTGCAGAAACAGCTGTGCGTTAAATTAAAATAAATTAATTTTGTTGAAATAATATATACATATATATAGAAATGTATACGTATACGACATACAGACATGTCTGTATAAAGAGATACACAAATGTCTATATATTTTTATTGGTCTACCCTTTTGTTTATTCTTTATTTATTTATTTATTTAACACCACCCGTGCACTACCGATAGCTTACAAACGAAATACTGAATTGACAGATGTTTCTGAAAAATATTTTTTTTTAAACTTAACATGATATGGTTTTGGATAACATTATATTGTTATTAGCATCATATTATTTTTAAATAAATAAATAATAAATAATAATAAATAAATAATAATAAATAAATTTTTAACAAAACTATATTGTTAAACTCTAACCATATCACACTTTTTTATGGATGTGATAATGTATTTATTGAATTCAAACATCACTCTGTTTATCGTAACGAAATAAATGTTTAAAATAACAATAACTAGTTTTCAACGACCACACATTTGTTTCAGAGAACATAATATTGTTTTCTCAACCATTCTACAGCCATATATTTTCTTTGCGTGTGAGAAATCTAAGCATTCCTGTAGTATGGCCTGTATAACGCCCTGATTGCAGTTATGTCACCAATTCTGTTTTCTCATCCGATAGTTCATTTTTTATAGTAACAAACAATTTTTATGAGCGTGATTATTTTTATCTTGACTTTCTTGTGTTTTAAAAATCTATATACATACATATATGTATATATGTATAGATATAAAATATCTAATGAGTAACGAATTGTAAATATTCTCTTATTTGTTACTTGAAACTTATCAAAATCTGAAACAATTCTATTAAGCAAAATTCTTCAAGAAAAACTATTTAAGTTTGATTAAGAAAATTCACATGCATACAAGTGATGCCTCATTTTGCAATTTTTTTTATTTAATTTTTTTTTTCTTTTGGTCACTTAAGTCTTGTCAACACCTACTAACAATTTAGATTATTAAAAAAATATATATGCTCGTGTATGTATATAGAAACGAAAGATATAAGAAAGATAACGAAACTTTTTTAATACGCTCAATTTCGTTAAAATAACAAAGTTTTTCATAATTGCCAAAGTCACACTTGAAGCAGGCAACAACAGCACACTAGACATACAGCCATCATCTGCACTACAATTTCTTAAATACTTTGGCATACAAGAACACTGATAGAACATATTGTGTGTGTGTGTGTGTGTATCTAACTGTATTGCCAGATGGCTAAGTTTTGTTAGGAAAAATAAAAGAATATTTAGTGGAATTTATACATAAAAATACGTTATTATTATGGGCCTTATTACGAGTGTCGTATATCAAATACAATTACGACGATTTTGTACTAGATTAAAAAAAAAATATATTGCAATGTTCTTTAGTCTAGTACAAAATCGTCGTAGTATGTTCAGATTTTTCTAGGAAAATGTTTAAAGCCCTTATAACACATGATTTTTTTCGTCATTGATTTGATATTGAATTGATAGAAAGAAACAATAAATGTTAGAATGAACAAACTATGTAAAACGGAAACAAAATTTTTAAATGTTGTCAAATTTTTGTAATTAGAAACCGCTACTATTAAGACAAAACAAACTAGAAATCGCTATGTTTCACCATAAACCGCTAATTCACCAAAACTTTTATGTTTCAAGCTTGAAATGTAAATTTTAAGTTGAAAAATTTAAAATTTTTTTTTTTTTTGACAGATCTTTATTTGTTATCGATAATTTTAGTCAAGTTGTTGACATTATTTAATTTTTCATAGCATAGCTGAACCCTTTGCACCTGTTGAATTTTCCTATTACAATATGTTTGGCACTTTTCTCTAAAACTTGATAAATGAAAGAAAAATGAAGTGTCATATGAGCTTAAGGAATACTTAAGGCCACCAACGCATTTTATTATTTATTATTTTTTATTATTTTTATTTTTTTTTTATTATTTTTTTATTTTATTTATTTATTTTTTTTTTTTTTTTTTTTTTTTTTGTTATTGCTATTTACATTATTTAGATTACAAATTATCAAGTCACGTTTTGGTATTCAAATATTATATATCAAGGTAATTAATAGAGCAAGTAAATAATTAAATAGAGCAATCAAGTACACTCAACTCTTTTTTTTACAGGGTCTTTTTTAGACGATTTCGAAATAACACGGTTCAAAAATAAGAACAAATGATTTTTTTGCACTAATTTTTTGAACTTGAACTTGAACGATATTTTTTTTGAATTTTTACATTTTGAATCGCGCTTATAAAAAGCGTGCACGTCTAATATCCGAAACCGATGAATAATAGTAAAATTAAATGTTAATTTCAATATTTCAAGCTTGGAATAAAATTTATTTTATTTTTCTTGTGCAAATGAATTGTTTTTGTTATTTAATATGCATTTCTTTATAAAAAACTCAAAAAATATTTGGATTTTTTCAACTTTCACTTTTTTAAATATTTATATGGAACGTATCACTAAATTTTCCATATGATGCATGTAGTTTTTTACACGATATTTTTGCACGATTTCCTTAAAAACGCATCCACCGTGTAAAAAAAGAGTTGAGTGTAGTTTTAAACAAATTTTACCTTGGTAGCCTCATTTAGTCCTATAAATCTAGTTCGTGTGTGTCTTTTTAGGCGCTTTCAAGATCATCTTAACAATATTTGCTTGAATGAAGCATTTTGTACTTGGTTTAGGGAAGTTCTTTCTTTGTGCAGTTTTTTCAACTTATTAGGTTTATGTAATAACATATAAATGGATTTTTATATTTTTGATTTGATCTGGATTTTTATTTTGATTGTAAGTGACCCAAAATTTTTTACACGGATTATTGTATTCAAGTCTGGCTAACTTTGTACTACCTACTAAAAAAATATCTACTTGAGAATAGTAGCAAACTTTGAAAAGAAAAGAAAAAAAAGTAATGTAAAAGTAAGTTATGCTACTATTTGCTATAAAGAAAAGAAGAGAAGTGAATGACTAAAGTTGTCATATTTTTCATTCGCATTCTTCCATTTTACATTTCTTCTTTTTCTTTTTTTCTATTTTAAAGCTGCAGGAGCAACAACGTTGCAACTACTTGAAAATTGCATTCCAGTATTAGAGAGAGTGTGCAAATAAGTGTAACCATTTTAAATTACAAAAAAAAAAAAAATAAGAAAAAAAGCAAACAGTTGGCCAGCGTAAGTAGGAGGTCAAACTTTGCTATTTCGGAGACAAAAGTTTCTTTTTGTCAAAAGTAGTTCCTTCATAAGATTTGAGCAATTAATACCAAACACCAGTTAAACAGTTAACCAGGGCAGTAATTGATTTCACAGTTCTTTGTTTTAGCAGCCATTATTTGAAAAGACTTTTCATGTCACCCTCCTACTCGTAGCATATGTGTGACTGAGTGAATGAGGTGTGTAAGTGTTCTAAATTGCACATGCCATTGGCCACTATCGACCCACTTAGCATTGCAGATATCCTGTTGGGTTACCGTTTGTTATTCCAAACATATACACTTACACTAAAACACACGCACACGTGTTTTTTGTACTCTGTCAAGCACAGGCATGCATATCATACATACTATACACTAGTGTTGTCATTCGAACAAAAATTGTTCGAATATTCGAATCATTTTTATCGAATATTCGGACAATTTGCTTAATTACTTTATATAAAAAGTATTTTACATTCCATTACTTTTTAATTTGTTAACAATATGATATTAAGTAATCAAATTATTCCAAATTATAAATACTTGTGTAAGCTTCTTTGTATGTACATATATAAACATACATATGTTCGCTAACTCCAACCAATAATAATATTAATAAAGTCTTTGAATTCTTGAAAAAAAACTTCTTTGCACAACCAAATTTAAAATTAACATTCTAAATATACATTACATGCAAATATGCATGTGCATATACATATGTATGTATGCATGCATTCTCCTATTGAGGAAATAATAAGCCGATAGCCGTTACTGCTAGTGCTTTTAGCTTTTAGCTTTTAATTTATTGTAATTTCAATTATAATAAATTTGTAAATAAATAAATAAATGTTCACTAAACTCATCTTTTTTCTTTTTGGGAAAAGGTAATGCTTCTTTCATGGAATTAGAAGGTGTCTTACAATTTCTGATAAAGAGATTAGAAAAAAAACTGATTTTCTCTAATCAAAAGCGTTAAAAATCGAATTATTGAACGACGTAAAAAAACATTAAATACCAACTTTTTAAAATACGTCACAAAAACAGAAAAAAAATTTATAAATTTGTAGTGTGTGTCTGTGTATCTGTTTGTTTTTACGAGTCCATGTACAGACCAAATGGCAGGACCGATTTTGATTTAATTTTTTCTGTTTGAAAGGTGACTTGATCGAAAGTGTTCTTAGCTATGTTTAAAGAAAATCGGTCCAGCCGCTTAGAAGGTATCACATCGTTTTTAGATATATTCTGTTAGATCTGCGTGTCTTTGACGCCGTAGCTCCCGAACGGCTTGACCGATTTTAATTTGCTTTGTTTTCGTTTGAAAGATGACATGATCGTATATCTTTTAATTTATACATGAAGAAAATCGGTTTAGTCGATTGGAAGTTATCTTAAATTTTCTTTATATTAATTTACTCTCTCCTTTTTTGCGATTCTGCTATTTCAATAGTATTAGTGGAACATAGAGTTCTTAACTTATACTACATCATCAACTGCGGCAAAGGTTCTTAAAATTTTTAAGTTTTGTTATTAATATTTCTAAATCTGTTATTGAAATCATATGGTTTCCTTATGTAATGAATATTTTTTCGTTTGTTAATAAAAAAAATTAAACTAATACACATACGTATCGTTTTTTTTTTTGCAAACTTTTTTAAGATTAATCGAATATATTTGTTAATTCTTTGTTCGTTCGAATATTCGAACAAAAGTTCAAAATTATTCGTCTGTTCGAACAAGAAAAAAATCATGAAATTTTATTCGAACAAATATAAAAGACAAATAATTAACAACACTACTATACACATGCACGCAAACATAACCAACATATCAAAGTTGAAGTGTGAATGAGTGTGTTTGTGTTATTAGTTGCTTAAGAGTTTTAAGAATTCAAGTGTTTTCTTTTACTTGCTGTTGTTTTCTTTTAGCTATTTTCTTGTTTTTTTATTCGTTTCACCAGTTTTTTGTATAATTTTGTGTTTCAAATATTTTAGTGCATCTGCAACACATAACTAAAATGTTTTTTTGTTGTTGTCGATATGCTTGTTGTTGTTGTTGCTCGTGTGTGTGTGTGTGTTTGTTTGTTTGACTTTATGTCTTAACTGGCAAACACGTGTTAGTGTGTGCGTGTTGGTTTGTAGATGACTTCCGTCGTGTATGTGCAGCAATTTTGCTTTGTCTTTATTTACTGCTGCACTTACATCAGTTATGACACTTACTGAGTGTGTCCTATTATGTTTAGCTTAGTATTTCTTTTTTCTACATTTTATTTTTTTCAGTATCATATATTTTACTCCTTTTTGCTGCCATATTCATTACACAAGCAGTTTTTTTTTTGTTGCTTGCTAGTTATTTGATTGCGAGTTAATGCAAGTATGTTGTGCTTTTATTTTTTCAGTTTATGTGCAATCAATGATTTGACATGGCATACAATGTATACTAAGTCACCTAATAATTTAGTTTTCTTCTTCAAACCCGACAGCTTAACAATCACCAAAGATTTGTTTACATTAACAGGTTTTCTCATAAACAATAGTTTTCATAACTTTACGCTTAAAGAATATTGCCAATAAATTTGCTTTATTCACTAGTACTCGTATAAAAAACACAAGTTAAATCATGCACATATACATACATATGCATTACTAACTATATGAGCAAAACAGCTCACAGTGGAATTTTAGAGCAAAATAAACCTATTTTTCGACTACTCAATTTTAAAAAATCGAATGATACAGTTTTGTAGAGAAATATTTAATATGTAATATGTAAATGTATGGTTTTTCAGAAATTTAAGAAAAGGGCGCTAACCAAGAAATGATTTACATATCTGCTGTTTTCACGAATAAAAACCTATGTTATATATTTCTCATCTCGAGTTTATTATGTCAAGTTATTATCGTTTAAATACTTTTTAAAAAGGTTTGGGAAATTTTGAAAAATATGGACGAATGTACATCATTTTCTAAAACAACAACACAACTTTTACCTTTTTTAAAAAAGCTTCAAAAATAACTTTTTTTCGCTCTAATGAAAAAATTTGATTTCTGGACATGGGCCACATACATATTTTTACTCAATTCCATGTACATATGGCCAATATTCTGGACAATATCAGTAAATTATGTGGCAATATGGATTAATCGCTTACGTCGACTTAAGCACAAAAGAGTTTTTAAAAAGTTTTAAATACTGCTAAAAATTTTCTTGTGATCCTTTCTTTGCTTATGTCTAGCATAATAAAGCTAAGTTTTCTTAAGTCGGTTTAAGCGAAAATATGCCTCTAAAAATTAATTTATTTTTTTATGTAGCCCCAAGCTGTTATTTCAATAAAATAAAAGTGGGCAATGACTTGTTTGGATAAAAAAAATAGATCTTGGAAATTCCTAGAAGTAAAACTTAAAATATTCCAGCAAATTTAATAGAATTTCGACAAATACTGAAATTTTTCGTCACTCTCTGATTTCATCAGAACCTTTCATAACAATTTTAAGACATGAGCCATCCAAACAGAATTTATTGTTTATTTTTTAACCGACTTCAAAAAAGGAGGATGTTATCAATTCGTCTGTATTTTTTTTTACATTGTTACTTCATAACTCGGTACAGTTTAGACCGATTGTAAAAATTCTTCTTTTGCCGGAAGGGAATATCTTCCAATTATCGATTTTTTATCGATTTTATGTTATTTTACTTATTTGAAACCTGGAGAACAACCTTGGTTCTTGTACTAACAGAATTTTAAAATTGAAAAAATGGGCGGAGCTACGCCCATTAAAATTTATTATTACATTTCACGTGGTTCTACTTAACTGATTTTTACGAAACTTACCACACACCCTGAGCTCTGGAAAACACACAATCTGGCGTTTTAAAATATGGGCGGAGTTACGCCCATTAAAATTTTATTTTCTATTTCACATACTTCTTCTTACCCGACAGTTTAAAAAAAAATTTTTTTGTTTCTATCAAATTTTTTTGCATTGAATTCAGTTTTTTTTTGGCGGAATTATTTATTTAATTATTTAGGTCTAAAGAAACAAATTATAGATAATCTATATTTTGTATGGATTTTATGGACGTTGGGCGAGACCGATTTTATTGAAAATCAGCAAGAGCCTTTTTTTATTCTCGACATTGTGTGTACCAAATTTAAAGACTTCAGCTTTCACAAAAATGTTATGAGAAAAAATATATATATCAATTGCGCGGGAGGTGAGTGGAGCTCGCTGTTTGTGGCTCATTTTGATTAAATTGAATTTTTTTGTTAATTTAGTCAAAATAATGATGTAGCTTTTGCTCAAAAATATATAAAGCCATCCCACTGTGCAGCTTTGTGCACTACATGCGTGGTGAAAGACAATTAAATTCAAACGTTTTATAGACAATCAGGGATAAAAAAGCCATTTCAGTCAGCTCTTTTTATGCTAATTAATATTCATGGGGGGAGTTTAAATAAAATGACTGGTTTAATGTATAAAAATATAAATAATAATATAAATAATAAAATAAATTTAAAATATATTTTTCTTAAGGGCAAATTTTGTAAACAGAAACAGACGTTTTTTCGTTTTGAAATTTGTATGGAAAAAATATTTTTTGAAACGAATTTTCGTTATTTTTCATACAAATTTGAAAAGTTTAGAAACGATATGTTTTTTTTTATTTTTTTTTTTTTTTTTACTCAGAATATTAAAGTTATTTTTGATTCGTTTTTTTTTTTTTTTTGGAAATTGTTACAATTTTATTTAAATTTATTAATGCACTAAAAATCCCAAATTATTCGGCAGTGTTCTATAAACTTGTCGATTTAAAATCGCACGATTTTCAAAAACTAACTTCGACAACAGAAATATGTTTTTAATTTTTAAAATTTTTCTTTTATATAGATTCTTAAACATCATATCTGAAAGAAAATTATCGTGTATGATTTTAAATAAATCTGCAGGACCATTATTAATTTTTTGTAAAATGAGAAATTTACTCGGATTCTGTGTACAGAACACGGCCGATTATTTTATTTATTCAGTAAAATATTTTTTATTTCAAAATACATGGAAGTGGATAATTGAAGGGTTTAGCTGAATCGTATGACCATTTTCACTGTTGCTAATGCAGGAAACGTTTACTGAAATTTTTTTTAGAACAACTAGAGATATTATGTTAAACTTTCTTTTAAACAAATGAGAAGCTCAACTAATCCCAGCAAAAATTTTTGCTTGCTGGAAGCATTTTTGTAAGAGAGACCATGAAACGGAATCACTTGCAATTGCGCTTTTATAATGCATGATTTTTGTTCGCGATGAGCCACTTAGAAGTAATAGCAATAAATCATCCATTAAACGTATGCCTGTATTATACACATACATATATAATTGTGTACTGTTCGTGTACGATCGTAGAACACATTTTAATGGTCTCGCTTACGTTAGTGCTTCTAGAGATGCAATGTATTGCTTCTAACAGCTTTTAGTGCTTCTAAGTGTCGATAATTTTTTTGCTGGGATGTCATAAATGAAACAAAAACCCAGTAATCAACATGTTTTTTCTTATTTTTCCATTGCTACATTGGCTGACTTTTTTTAGCTCAATTTCTAGTTGCAAGAAGTTTGTAAAGAAAATAAATGTAAATACCAATAAACACCGGTCCAAGAATAGAGTGTTGCCACAAAAGTATTTTTGACCGGGTGCAGCAGTCAAGCTAATAATTGGTGTTTTAGTTTTAGGAATTGTTACAATTAAGTTTAACCTTTTCGCACTAAGAATGCTAAATAATTATTTTACTTATTCAGTAAAATATTTTTTATGTAAAAATAAATTTTTGGATTTTTATTTTTTGATTAGCAAATAAAAGTTATTTTTTGAGTTTAATTTATTCCTCAGGAAATAGAAATTACTTTTGGAGTTTTAATTATTAATTAAACAATGAGAGTAATTTTTTGAGTTTAAGCTTTTGCTTAGAAAATAACAACTACTTTTTGAATTTGATTTGTTTGCTTTAAATAGGTAATTTTTAAACTGAATGAAATTAAAAAAAAATAATTCAATTTGTCGAATAAGAATTTTTCAAACTAAAAAAAAATATTTTACTTAATAAGTAAAATATTAATTTGGGATTTTTAGTGCGTTCAAAAAATTTTAAACTTAAATATTAATATTAATTTAAGCGAAAAAAAGTTTAAAAATATTTTTTTTAACAAGAGTCGAAATATAACTAATAACTTTAGTATATATAAGTTTTTAATACATATAAGTTTTATTTATATGTATTAAATTAAAAAAATCTAGTAAATTCTTATAATAATAACTTCAATTGTTTGAATAAAAAATAAAACTCAAAAAATAAGCTTTATTTTCGAAGCAAAACGTAAAAAGCCAAAAATTACTTTTATTTTTTGACGAATAAATTAAACTCAGAAAATTATGTGATTTTCCAAGCAAATAATTAAACTCAAGAAGTAATTATTAAGGTGGCGTTGGCTGAAGTAGTTAGCAGGTCCTGGGTTCAAGCCCGGTATCCAACAGTCATTAAATAACAATACCACGCATTTTTCTTATGTGCATTAGTATCCCTTTGTATTAGTTGTTGTAGGAAAGTTCAAGTGATGAAGGCATAGTCACTGATCACTGAACTATACGGACTTCAGCAGATACTAATCCTAATGTAACATCAGAGGGCCTCCTTTGCCGGTATTGTATAGCAGAATTATCGGCGAAGTAAAATAACCAATAAAAATGGCTTCAAAAAAATTCAATACGGCTCATTCAACAACAGAGGTGTTTATTGTAAAAAAATAAAGTTTTCCTCTATATATTGCTTCTTCTCTATTACTATCCCTTTCCTAAAGAAGGTAACACCTAGTAAAAGTAGTAGGCATGCATTGCCTGAGTATTACTCTCCTTATAAAAAAAAGTAATTTTTAAAATAAAACTTATAACGTTGCGGTCTCTGCACATTTCAAATGTCAATGTTAGCATACGATCTGCAGTTCTAGATGTTTATTGTTAATAATAATTTGCTTATTGCAATTCAAATGCCAACAACAGGCTGAGTTAAAGATTTACTTAATCATTTTAAATTTGCAATATTTTTCCCTCCAACACAAATAATCATACATATATCAACTTAAAACTCAAATATTTTATATAAATAAAATAGGTTTACGTGAAGTAAAATATGTTTTCAACTTTTTGACTCAAATTTTTCAAATGTAGGTGAACTGTCTCGTAAATCTTTGTTAATTTTCATACGCTTATCACGGTTACTGCCGTAAATGTGCATGTCGTACGTATGTTTGTACATATGTATGTATGCATACTTTGTATTGCATTCCCTGTTTTCTTGTTGTCCTTTTTATATGTGCGTTACTGCACAAGTAATCAATGATATTTATGACATTATAGCAATTTATACAAGTGACACACAACGACTACTGTTGCCCATTCACAGTGTGGTACTTCATCATGGCAATTACACGACGCCACGCACAGCAACACAAATCGAAATTATTGTCACCATTATCAGCATCATCGGCACGATTATTAACATCATTATATTTGTTATATTTGCCATCGGTACGGTATGCTGATTCATGTGTTCTTTGGCTTCCTGAAAGTGCAATGCCTTAAGCTATTTTTCGCCCTTTTTTAAATTACCATAAAGTTCTCAGCAGCAACGCAATCATCATCATCATCAGCATCAGCATCAGCATCATCATCATGATCATCATCATCAAAACCATGAGTGGAAAATGCAATTAAACACGAAAGGCTAGAGGCTGAATAAAGACGTTTAATATGATACATTTAAAAAAGATATATAAAACATTCGACTTGATTCGATGCACAGTGGGAAAGTGAAAGTAAAATTTTTTTTAAAGTTTGTTTGTAAGCAAAACTTTAATAATATGAATTTTATAAAAAAAAAAACATTCCCAGCTAAAAAAATTATATATGGTCCATATATTTTTAATATATGAATGTATATAAATATATATGAATATGTATGAATTCATGTATGGAAATGTATGGGATTATAGATGGCAAAACTATTATATATGAATTGATATATGGACTAATATATGAAATGTATTATAATATATGAACTCATATATGGAAATTTTAATTATAAAGCTCTTCATATGTGATTCATATATAGAAATCAAAACAGGTTAAATTTTATTAATTCCATCCCTCTTTTTTAATCACTGGTTAATTGGAAGTCTGTTAAAAAATACATAGGCGGATGCAAAGTTAATATGCGTAGAGCCTCAAGTTTTAAAAAAATAAAAACTCGTGCAACCAAAAAATCGTACTTGTAGGATTTTATATATTGTGGGCCTATTTAATAAATTAAATAATCAAAAAGATAATTCAGTCATTACTTTTATAAAAAGTAACAGAATTCTCAGATATATTTAAGAAACAAAATTCATATAACTGCAAAAAAATAATATTAAAAACTAGTGTTAGTATAAAAACGGATTAATTTTTCTTTTATAATTGCATAAGTTTTTAATCTGATTATATGTTGTGTACGAATGTGTGTTTTGTATTTTTTTTTAATAATCGATTCACATTTTCTATTAAAATGTCGAATGAAATGTCTTTTAGTTCGTTTTGTATTATTTTGTTCGAACAAATGTTTCATTAAACACATCCTATATGTACAAAATTTTACAAAAAAATTATTTTAATAATTTAATTTATTGCACAGCAGTGCGCTTGTTGAATCAATATGAACTTTGCATACTGTAGAGGGAATATTTACGCATACATGTATGAAAATGTATGAATATATATTATCATATATGGCCATATACCCTCATTTTTCGGATCCGAACCATATGTGGGATACCATATATGCTCCATACATATTTTTTTAGCTGGGTTGAGAAATTTGTGAGATGACATTTTCACACTACTCAAAATTTTCAATATGTAACAAAAACAATGCTCGGTTGTTTCTTGATTTTCATCTTATTCATGGGAATAAGTAGCCTTTAAGAAATTCTAGACATGTTACCATAATTAATATTAACAATGCTTCGAAATTCCTTTCCAATCCGAAATCAATTTGACTTCATTCCACTGTTTGATGAAATAAAAGATGATGACGACGGCAAAATGCCAAAGAGAATAAAAGAAAATAAATATCACAATCTACCGTAATGAATTGCTATGCGTACTGCTGTTTATTTATAAATGTATGTTTGTGTGTATATGGCAGCATCAAACGCATCCATGTGCGTAAGAGAAGCCATGACATCTCAACTTCTTGCCACTAAAATAATGGCAAGCACACAACAAACTTTACGACTGCATACAATAACAAAACAGCAACTTGAACGAACGTAAAGTCAAACACCTACTGCGATAAGTGGCACACTAGAACAAATCAATGTGATAATGCAAATGTGAACGGTTTGTCAATTACATTTATACACTTTAACTCTTAGCTGTGTAGTCGGCAGTGTGCGTGTGTGCTTGCAATCAAACAAGCAATTGTTTCATAACTACAAAATTAAAATACGACAAATGGAATGAAATGTTACCAGACAGGACGTCGTCTGTATATCAAATAATACAATACAAATTCACTTTTCACACCAGTATCCATAATAACATCAGCATCATCCAAAGTGCAAAAGCACTAACAACTTCAGTATCGAACAAATAACAGAACAACAACAACAACAACAACAACAACAGCAACGAGAACAAATTTACGAAAGCAACTTTGCTAAGGATACCAAACAAAAATAAGTTCCCTGCCGTGCATTATACAGAAATCAACAGATAGAACAGTACACGACTGATGAGCAAACCCATCTTCTACCGATCCAACCAACAATGTCGAATTCACCAAACAGCAATCCATACATACATTCATTCATCTCTATACATGTATCCATCGCATGAAGGAAATATTTTGCAGCAACATATGCACAGCAAAACACAAACAAAGAAAAATTTCACGGCAACAGCAACAGCAATCAATATCAATACCCTGAACTACTTCACGATTTAATTTGTTGTTTAACGATAGTTAAAATTGACTTTTCACGTATGTGTGGAATTGTAGTATTTACCAATTGCATCCTTTTTTTATGTCGTATATTTTTATGCACAGTTTTAAGCTCTTCATAAGGACAATAGCCAGGATGCTGCAGAATTTCAAACATCAACACAAGTTTAACTTTAAAATATCTGCACATTCGAATGGCTCGAGAGATGTGTAAGAAACTTTACAAATATTGAAAGAATTTTATCAGCTTGTGCTAACTGGAATGTGCAACACACAGCATTCAAGAGTAACGTGATAATTTGTCGCATTGTTGCATACAATACGGAGGAGGACAGGAGGAGTTTCATACCTGAGCAAATATTTGATTAACAATGTAATAAAAAAAAATAATAATAAAAAAAATATTTTTTTGGAAATGAAATTATATACATAAATACATAATTTCATTGCAATCTTAAATATTAACCACAGTGGGACATTCCGTCACAATGTGAATGAAAGTGTATAATTTAAAAAAAAAACTAATGAAATTGGTTTTTGATGTTTATTTTTTTCTTGGGAATTGTTACAATTAGGTTTGGTACTTATAATCCCAAATTGTTATTTTACCTACAAAGTACGGACACCTCTACGCCCTAAAAAACAAAAAAAAAACGGCTTGTGTCTCCTAGTTTTGCCCCAAATCATGCACTTTTTTTGAGCCCCCAACGATATGGGGCCTCGGTGTCATTTTTGCAAAAAAAAAAATTATCATTTTCTCAGGCTCATATCTTGCAAACCGTTCGGAATTTTCATTTACTCTCTGAGACAAAGTTGTAGCGCTTGTTATAAAGAACAAAACTAATGAACTTATAAAATCAAAAAAACTTCATCTTCAAGATCAACATCAATCAGAAACAATTAAAAAAAACTCGATTTTTTAACCTTTTTCCCCTGTTCAGGTCCATAGTTAGCAAAAAGTTAAAAATTAAAGGAAACAATCAACTGCAAAAATGTACCTAAGATCTCAATAAACAACTTTCTAGAACATATGAACTTCCTATGAATGATACTTAACACCGTTTAGATAGCGCTCAGGAAGCCGCAAAAGTGAAAAATTTCCGAAAATTTTTTAATTTTATTTGGAAACTTTTCACTTTTGCGGCTACCTAAATGCTACCTAAACGGTGTTAAGAACCATTCTTAATAATTTGATATGTTTTAGAAAGTTGTTTACAGAGATCTTAGTTACATTTTTGTAGTTGATTGTTTCGTTGAATTTTGAACGGTTTGCTACCTATAGACCTGAACAGGGGAAAAAAGGTAAAAAAAATCTAATATTTTTAATTGTTTGCGATTTTGACCTTGAAGATGGAGTTTTTTTGATTTTATACGTTCCCAGTTTTCGTTATCTATGGCAAGAGCTGCAACTTTACCTCAGAGAATAAATCAAAATTCCGATCGGTTTGCAGGATATGAGCCTGAGAAAATGTAAAAATGACACCAAGGCCCCAAATCTTTTTTGGGCCAATAAAAAAATAGATGACTTTGGGGTAAAATTGGGAGACACAGGTCTTTTTGTCACATAGTGGTATCCGTACATGGTTACGTTTTCATGACTTAAAAAATTACACACAGTGATATTTGAAGGTAGATTGTGTAATTACAATCCCTACAAACATTTGGAAGATATCTTAAGCAGAAGATATATATAAATACAATATCTTATTTTTATCATTTAGAAGAAAATTATCAAAGCAATACTTTTTTTATTTTAAAATATTTTCATTTCAGTGAAACTTTTTGAATGAACAGTTCAAAATGTATTGACTATTTATTTTTTTCTTTAACAAGGTATTTTGTGTCATTAAAATATTGCATTTTTTCAGCCTGGCGTTTTATCACATGCGCAATAAATTTATAATATCAATATGTTTTTAACTAGAAGATAAAAAAAAATATTTAATTTCAAGTAAAAACAATCAGAAAATTTTCAAAACATTATGTCAGGAAATTTCTTTTTATACTGAACATATGATGACTCCCGTGATGATAAATTGAATTTAGTTGACCATAAAAAATGCTTTAAATTTAAATTAATGGTAGTTTTATATATACATACATATATATTTCTTCCCTCAGATAATTTAGCAAAATTGTAAAATTGAACTTTAGGAGATAAGCCATCGTTATAAATAATTTATCTTCCTAAAGATAATCTGGCAATATCATAAATAATTCAATTAGATGATTATCTAGCAATATCACAGTTTTGTCTTCTAGAAGTATTGCATTCGAATCTCTTCTAAGTAGAGCTGCAAGACTATCGATAGTACTATCGATAGCATCGATAGTTTTATATTAAGTAGACTATCGATATTTTTTTTTCGATAGTGATACTATCGACAAGAACACGCTACTAAAAGAGAAAAAACCAAAGTCAACAAAAACGGAATGATGGCGACTGTATAATAAAAAATTCAACATTCAAATTTCGCCGCCTGTAAACCTTTATAATAATGGTTATCATTACATATATAAATGTGAAAATAAATTAATTAGTTTTGATTTGTTTCAACATAAGATGCCAGTTTTTATCTACTAGATGCAAATTGCATAAAAATACAATTATTATATACCAACGGCTTTGATACATGAAGAAATTTGACGGCCACTGGACTGTCTCCGCTCTTTACTTTTAAATAACAGGTGACGCTAAATAGTTTGCTTCTCCTTCTGTTAAACCAATACTTTTTAGCTAACTGCAATAGTTTAAGTAATGATGAAAGATTTTTTTTATTTTATGCCTTTTTAATTTATTTTTTATTGACCCATCTATCTATGTGTTAGCTTTTTCGTTTATTTTTTATAGAACTGTGAATATATGTTTGTTGAATATGTGTATTAAAAACATTGCAACTAAAAGTTGTAAAAAAATCAAGTTTCTTTTTACTTTATGGAATGATTAAAAAATTCAAGATTTTATATTAGAAAAATACACAATTGATAAGTTTCTAAGAATCAAAAACTATCGATAGTATCGATGGCATCAAAATATACTATCGAAACTATCGAATGGAGCCACTACCGATAGTTTGGCAGCTCTACTTCAAAGTATCGCCTTGGCCGCACAAACTCTCCAGAATGGGGAATCTTGCGCAATACAAATATGATTGTTGCCGCAATAATATTTCTCTTCCAAGCAGTACGATTTCGAAACATTTTCGTATTATGGTAGGTACAGACTAAGCAACGTGTTTATGCAACCAGGCAGGATGCATTGTCGGTCGCATAGTGTGTAGTCTTGTTTATGGCTGCATTCAAAGTTGCGTTCGAAATTTCGAAAATATCAAAATGTTTTAATGTTTATGGATTGCATTGACGGTTGCAGTGTCTGTATCAAAATATTCGAAAACGTGTTGCGTAAGCAAGTTGCAAAGTCTGTAATTACCATTACTTTGCTTGTAGGGAAATGCTTTTTTTTTTTTTTGAAATTTATATGGAAAAAAATTTTTTAAAACATATATTCGTTATTTTTCATAAGAATATAAAACATTTAGAAACGAAATTTTTTACAAAATCTGCCTATTAGTAAAATATTGTTTTACTAAAAATACATTCAAATTGATTATTGAGGGGTTATGAACTTGACTGCCCCAGGTCAAAAAATACTCGCGTGGCAACACTCTATTCTTACTAAAGCATCGAATAGTTGCTTTTGTTTTTTATATCTTTTTTTCATTACATACTTCCTACAACTACAATTCGAGCTGAAAAAAAGTTAGCCAATGTAGCAATGGTAAAGTAAGAAAATAAAAATATGTTGATTTATGAGTTCTTGTTTCAACTTTGTTAGTTGTTGAGCTTCTCATTTGTTTTAAGTGAAATTTAACATAATAAGTCTAGTTGATCTAAGAAATGTTTAGGTAAAGATTTCCTGGTGATCTGCATTAGCGACAGTGAAATACGCATAGGATCCAGCTAACCCGTCACTAATCAGTTTTATTTCCCTTTTCACAATGTAGTATTAAGAGGCAACGTGAACTTTAACTGACAGTTCTTCATACAAAACTTGCCGTTAAAGTTCCTGTTAGCTTTTAATTGTACATTGTCAAAAAGTGCCGTTAAAGTATTTTTAATAAAAGATATTTTACTGAATAAGTAAAATAATATTTTTTTGGATTATTAGTGCGTTAAAAATGTTGAACGTAATAAATTTGTTATTTACTTTCTGATCTTAATCAATAAAAAAAAACTCTTAGGAAAATAATAACATCGACACGACCAATGGACAGCAGAATACTAAAGTCGAATATGTTTTCAAGTTTAAAAGTTTTTTTTAGATAAATATGAATTAATATGTACAGAAAATAGAGACATAGAGCTAATAAGATTCTTTACTTAACGCTATTCCACCTCGCTTTATGTGTTTAGCACTGGGGTGACGGGTATGACCAAATATTTTCTCTAACTAAATAATTACTAAAATATTAATAAAAATATAAATTATTTGCTGGGTTTTGTTAAAGTTTCTAAACATATTACGCTGATTTTTCTCTTGTAATTTTCAAAAATATTATTATTTGTGAATTCTCAAATAGTTTTTGAAAGTCTTTGCATAAGATAATGTGGTTGAAGTCTACTGATGATTTGGCTAAGCACCAATGAAATATATAGTCAATGCTTAACCACCAGCAAATAAAATTCAATTAAAATAAATTGACAACTTTAAAAAAAATTTTAATAAATCTATCTATAGTTATGGTACATTCCATTACCATTTAGAACAAGTATTAATGTCAGATTGCAAGTTGATACACAGGTAACTGTCAGAACTACATCTACTTGTAGTTGTGTACTCGTATATACGTACGTACGTATATATTTATTCTGATACTGCATACTATTTGCTTAAAGTGTAGACATCGTGACGATTTTTGTTCGACTCGTTGTCGGCATCATCATTGTTAATACGTGAAGATTGTTTGTTAAATGATTTTGGGAATATTGGCACAATTGATGAGCTAATCAAATCAAAGAAAGTTAAGTGCAATAGGTAAGATGCAGTTGGAATTCTATATTGAATTTCATTTTTAGAAATTTGCAAGAACATAAATAACTTAAAAAATAACAATAGTATAAGTAAGATTTATTTATGGATCGCTTTTGATAAGTAGCGTTAAAAAATCTAGAAAAATGTTTGAGTGCTAAGAACGTTAGTTAATTATTGGATTCGGAGTTATTTATAATGAAACCCAAATTCAAAAAAAACTTTATAAAAAGTATAAGGAAGTGGTATTAACTAACACTAATTAATATATGCAGGATATGTATGTTTGTTTGATATTCATTCCACTTAACTTGTTGCTATTTTATTTAAAAGTGTTACTTAATGATGTAGTAGGTCATCTAAAAAGCAACTGACGGTCTTGGAGAGTCCCACTTCATTATGCATTAGTGTCTAGGATAATGTATATCGTTGATATTTTTAGCAATTAATCATCGGCTACCGAGTTTAAAATAAGGTAAAAAAAAACGAGATGAAAATCTAACTAATAATTTCCGATGTTAATTCATTCAGCCCAACAAGTTCCCCAGTTGTGCATAAGCAAAAAAATTTAATGCATAAGGTTCTGCACATACTTGGTGGAAAAAAGTAATGCAATTAACAATTGCAATTAAAAATAGTAACGGTGATTGTACTAACAATGACAACATTTTTATCTTGATTACATTGGAGTGTCACTACTTCACAGTTCAAATGAAATCCGAAAGTTTGAAGTTAATATGTGTTAAAAACTGTATGCTTATTAAGTGTTTGTTTGATATATATTATGGCTCACTCACACACTCATAATTACATGAAAATGTACAAAGAGGGTTAGTTATTTGTCAGAGGTTCTTAAAGCTTCCCTTTCAATAATCGACTTTTTGCAGTAAATCGAATATATGAGCAAATCTGGACTATGCATGCTATTTAACGTTAAGCACAATAAGGAAACTTTAGGTTATTTAAATATACATAAATTATTTTCAAGCTCCATTACGTTACTAAAAATAACTTCTTTGTGAAAATTTAATCGATTGATATAGAGTGGGAAATTAATGATCATATTCGGAATTAATAATCATATTGGAAATTAATAATCGTTTTCGACTCCTCAGAGCGTTTAAGATAATCAATTATGCTTTCCTTTTCGAGTGTGAAATTACTGTTCGTTCGGGACCACATCGTACCCAAGCCATTTCTCTTTCTAAGAGTCATAACACTCGCATTTCTGCTTAATTTTTTTTTCACTCAGTTTTGTGACAGTTTGTGATAGTACTTACAACCAATAGGTTATCTTTTCTGAGTAATTTTTGAGTTATGTTCATCAATCATTATACATGCATTTCTATTTTTGCTGTATCAATACAAACATTTGCGTGTCATTTCTTTTTTTATAAAATATCAAAAGCCTAATATTTTTTTTTGATACGTTTTCTTACAATTTATTATTGTTTGTTTTTAATTTAATTTATAATACAACATTAACATGATTGAATATCACTTAGAAAATTGTCTTGACCACTTTTTCGTTTTTAAACATAATAGTTTTTTAGCTTTTTGTTTGTCAATCTTTTATTTTTTTTAGCTGCCGCTATTTATTTTTTAATATTTATATAAGTTCACTCACAAAGCTTAATACACTTTTATATTTTCTTCACTTTACTGCACGAGCGAACTGACATAAATGAGTTTAAATTTATAAAACTTATTTGCTTCAAGATCTGTAAAAAAAAGCTTGTGTCGTTATTAACAGTAGGATTCTAAAAGAGTCATATTTCGAACATATGCACGATCAATTTATGATTGCACACGTTCTGTACATTTTGTTTTTGTTTTTTAAACAAATCGCTTTTTAAGTATATCTGGGAATTCTTTACGAGTGTTAAGAGTTTTTTTAATCATCTATTTTAAAGACTCATATGTATAGTTTTGTGTGAATTTGGCAGAAAAGAAGCAATATCCAATATTTTCTTCATAATCAACGGTCGCTAATTTGTATATATATGTAATGTATTTGTTTTGCCATTAGCTCATTTACGGAATTGCAGAACAACTGCTATTTAATTTCTATGTTAGTATAAGTAAGTCATAAGAAAGTACAATATATGTATGTATATAAACATCTGTTTCTAAGACCACTCGAAATTAGTTTGCGGTTACTTCTACAATTACTTGCACATAATTATTACTGCCGCGCTGCAGCAACATGTTGTTTATGAACGCCTGAGGTTTCCAAAAACATTTTAAACATCTCATAAGATTCCAAACGCTATACTCGTATGTACATATATATATATATATATATATATATATATATATATATATATATAGGGTGTTTTTTTCAGAGGTATAGAACTTCGAATTGAAATAAAACACAAGAAAATCGTTTTAATGTCCATCAATTTGGCTTTATTGGAAGGATAATTTTATGCCATTAATGTATAAATATGATTTTGGGCATGCGGCCGCCGCGGCTGGCTCGAATAAAGCCAATTCTACAGGTCCAATTTTCAACCACTTTTTCGAGCATATGGGGCCGTATGTTGGCAATAACGCCACGAATGTTGGCTTCCAAGTCCCCTAACGTTTCTGGTTTGTTGGCGTAGACGAGCGACTTCACATATCCCCAAAGAAAATAATCCAATGGTGTCAAATCACACGATCTTGGTGGCCAATTGACAGGTCCATTCCGCGAAATTATGCGCTCATCGAATGTTTCCTTCAATAAATCGATTGTGACGTGCGCTGTGTGGCATGTAGCGCCGTCTTGTTGGAACCACAACTCATCCACATTCATGCCATCCAATTCGGGAACAAAATAGTCGGTTATCATGGCTCTATACCGGTCTCCA
This sequence comes from Tachina grossa, assembly GCA_949987645.1. Lineage (NCBI taxonomy): Eukaryota > Metazoa > Arthropoda > Insecta > Diptera > Tachinidae > Tachina > Tachina grossa. The sequence goes on from OX465278.1 coordinate 140,805,434, forward strand.
TTAACGAATCGATTCATTCGGGTCCTCTTCAACACTTTGGTCTACAGCGGCAATTGTTTCTTCGGTGCGCACTGTTCGACGTCTCTGCGGATGCGTATTATCACATAGAGTAAACGTAGTGCGAAAACGATCCATGGTTAACCGAATTAATTGCTCTGATGGACGATTATGTCGACCATAAAATGGACGGAGCTTGCGGTAAACTTCGCGAACTGAACCATTATTTTCGAAATAAATTTGCACGATTTGCAAGCGTTGGTCTTTTGTCAACCTGTTCATGATGAAATGGCAAAACAAACTAAATATTAATCACTTGACAGCTGACAAAATGGACGCCAGTTAAAAAAGTGACGCCAACTTAAAGTTCTATACCTCAATAAAAAACACCCTTTATATATATATGCATCTTTAAGTGTATTATTAGTTGTGTGTGTATGCATGCACTGTTGTCTACATAATAATAATATCCATCTACTGTAAAACACCTTTCCCCCCCCCCCCAACTTTCTTATAGTGTTGTTAATGTCTTAAAGGATAATTACTTAAGCTTAAACGTCTCCCTTTCACAACAACATTAGACGATAATAACTACATGAAAGCAGCAAATAGCAAGTGCCACACTTAAGCCAGACAAACTTTATGTGATAAGAGAGTAGGGAATATGGCAATTGTTAGAAATATGTACAAGTACATTTTAAGGATATATGAAGGTGGTGACACTGGTCATTTGTATTGTATATGTAAAGCAAGGAGACCTATATACATACATACATTTATACATACATTCATATGTATATATGTATAAAGATATATTTATAAAAGCAATTGCCTGAAGCAGTCACTGCTGCAAACCATCATCATTAGTTAATGTCTTAAATACAAGTTAATAAACTTAAATAACAGCAACAGCTAAAGCTACAGCAGACAAAGCAAAATAATACACACACACACACAAACTATCTTAAGCATAATGCTGAGATTTGTTGTAAACTTAATAATGCTGATCATTACACTCAATTAATCCTTTCGCATTGTTATTGCTGTTGGTTAATTTTATAATGGCAGAAAGAAGAATTCGATTGTGGCAATTTGAATTGAAAGTTTAATATAAGTTTCAACGAGGGTAATTATTTTAAAATACTTTCGAATTGCTTAATTTATCAACTAAGCGAAATGGAAAATTTTAAGGATTTGGACAATTAGACAATTGCGGTAATTTCTAGCTTTGAGATTTACCTGAGGGTTTTTGAATGTTCTAAAAGGAATCATCATTGGTTGTAGCAGTTAGCAAGTTGGCTACAAAACCAAAGGGGTGGGTGGGTTCGAGCCCAGCCCAGCCCAGCCCTTCATAGGTATTCCTTGCTTTTAAAAAAAAAAATTGTTTCAATAGCTATTTTTGAACCCCCGACTAAAAAAAGGGGTGTGATAAGTTTGCAATAATGTGTGTCTGTGTATCTGTGTATCTGTGTGTCTGTCCGTGTCCACGTACAGGCCAAACGGCTGGACCGATTGTCATTTAGTTTTTTCTGTTTGAAAGATGACTTGATCGAAAAGGTTCTTAGCTATGTTTGAAGAAAATCGGTCCAGCCGTTTATGAGATATATATAACATCTTTTCTGAAAAAAGTCGGAGCTTTTTAAAATTTTTAATTTTTGTTATTTTTCAGTAAATATCTAATAACTTGTTTGTAATTAAACTTATCAATCTTTTTCGTAATTGCGTGGTGAGAATTCGATATCAACATCAAAAAATCCAAATTGATATACATATGTATGTATATTGAGAAAACCAAAATTAAATTGGTAAAACTAAAATTTGTTTTTGAATACATTATTTTGCTTATTTTGTATCAATAAAAATTTGTATTAATGAGTATTTAATTTTTACTCTAGTTTTTCCAATATGAATTTAGATTTTTCATTATCAACTTATATTTTCCTAATCTTGATTTGAATTTCTCTTTATCAATATGAACACTCGTTATATCAATTTGGATTTCGCACTCTCTCATTTGTATTGTCTCAATACAAATTTGTTTTTTTTTCTCAATATCAACTTAAAACAGTTTAGATTAAAATATAACATATTCAAATAAATTAGATTATGTATGCGATTAATAAAAAAAACGTTGAAAAATTTGAAATCAAGCATTTGACCAGAAAGTATTTGAAACATACATAATTATTTATAATTGCAAAAAAATTTTGTTGTTCTCAGCTCAACTCAGTTTGGTTGTCTCTGAGAGTCAAATCAACTTTTACTCGTACATTGGCATTGCCATTCATAACTTGAATAACAGTAGAGTTTGTAGTTGTCTTCTGCCATAAAATTTCCAACTTAACATTTTTTGTGATTCACAATACTGTAAAATACGAGTAATCATCCCTATTGTGAATAATTGTTCCCTCGAAATATTTCCCTTAAGTTGCAATCGCGAATTATTTTTCTCGTAAAAAAAAAGGTCGCTTGTTTGAAAAAAATATGGCATCGCCGATTTTATTGCCGTGTAGTTTTCCCCAAAAATGTTGGGTGTTTTTTCACAAACGTTTTGTTTGGGAATAAAAATGGAAGCGCAATGAAGTAGTTTTCATGTTGTTCTTTAAAATAGTTTTGAATTGCTTGATTTTATTTTTAAAAGCAGTGGAAACGCATGAATTTATTTACATGAAAAAAACCGAAATAATCGCGTTACCTTTTCTGAAACAAATTGAGCGTTTTGTTTGTATGTAAATCAGGCCTATCATGAATAAAATTCCGCGTGAAATCTCTCCCTTTTCCAATTAGAATTTTTGTTTTTTTCCTATTGCTTGCTGTAGTTGGAATTGTTCCCAGGGCAAAATTTCACGCTGAATTTTATTCGTGATTGCCCTCAATATTTTTTCTATTTGATAAATTTTAACTAAGTAAGTAAATTGTTTCTTAATAGAAAATTAGATTTCCTAAATAAATTACATGCATTTAATACTTTCCTTAAGCTAAAAATCTTTAAGCTGCAACCAAATATCTGTGTCACAGTAATAACATTATATTCAACTTTAATTGCAAGCATTTATATATTTATACTCAAGTAGTTAGCATCAAAAATCTTTAAGACTGCGGAGCCATACTCATGTTTACTTTAATGTTAACTAAATAGAATGAGAACTAGTTAAACACCTCGAGGCATTGACACTAAAGTTGGGAGGCTTGAGAGTCTTAACACCACATTGCTGCTTGTTTCAGTTAGTGACAGTAATGTTATTTATTATACGATTACAAATAATATCCTGTTGAGCTGATTATAATACGAGTAAGAATGACAAGCATTTCATGAGTAGTATATGAATATGTATTAGCAATCGATATTTTTACACGCGCCTCAAAAGTGACTGATTGATAAAGTGCGTGCCTGAGCACAGCATGTTTCTTAAAGTATGTGTGCAAAAAATTCCGTAATATGTTGAAATATATTTTCCTGTGAGTAGTGTTGTTAACAAAAGCTTTAAACTAAAAAATCTTTAATGGTTTTGAGGCCAAAGAATACGAGCGAAACTTATGCAAAAACGTTATTGTTAAAACTATGTATTTTTAAAAATATTATAATCATTTTACTCTGGATTATGTTAAGAGGATTTTTTTCCAACCGGTTTAATTAAACATACACACGTGTAAGTTTGCATGGAGGAACTATCAGTGGACTTTTTTATTTAGGGGCCCTTGGACGAGACTCGCTAAAAAGTTTTCTTGAGCACGTTTTTTGAACATAACTTCATTCAAATTTCACGTTCAATAGCTGATGTTAATAAGAAATTCTGCCCAAGTAGGTAGACATGGGTGCTGATGAACAGCGTGGCTGCACAGAAAAATGCGCATTTCCCCCAGCTAATAAAGTCTAGTTTAATTTTTCTTCTCTTTCTTAGAAAATCACATTAATTATTAAAAAAAAAAATCCATGCAATAAGAATTGAAAATATTTAACTTAAGCCCGATTCAGAAACTTTTGCTGATTAAAAATAACTTTGTGGAGATTATTTTTTTCATCACAATTTTTTACAGAACTAAAGTCAACACCAAAAACAACAGCATGGTGTCCTTTCGGCTAGTGTTTGTCATAATAATTTATTTAAAAATTTAAAAATTTTCACATATTAATTATATTACAGATAAATACGATAATAATCCTAATACGGGATTTACACTATGACTTTTTATCGTGACTTTTCTAGAGTTTATTCACAAACGGGGTAAAAAGGCAACCAAAGGGGTAGCAACACAAAAGAGAATTCAAGAAAAATGCAGGGGAAAAAGTCATAGCGTAAATCCCGTATAATTAAATTATAAAGTGGTGAGGACAAATTTTTTATTTAATTTAATTTAATGTAATTGTATTGCTAGAAGTATATGAGCTAACTAACTAATAATAAGTAACGATAGCATAGGCTACATTAAGCCTCTTAAATACTAAACTGACAACTCTTTTTTTTAGTTAAAAATTACACATGTATAACGTAAGTAAGGAAGCTATTAATGCTGTTTTATGGCTTTGCGTTTGTATATATATAATATATCATTTCTATTTATATCTCGTTAATGTGGCCAATAAATACACTGCCACAGACTTAGCGACGTTCCAGTGTCCTCCATAATAATTTTTTTTTTGTCTCCACTTCAACTTTTTCCAGCTACTTTTCCTGAATAAGGTTAGTTTGCACCAGGCTTTTTATTGTTTGTCTCAATTCCTTTTTTTACAGGCGCTAGAGAAAATGTTTTTGTTTTCTAACAGCGTCATTCGTTGTCTCCCGTTTTTTTTCGTTCTCTTTTTTTCTTGGTACAATTTCTAAAGTTGTTTTGCATGAGAAATTTTTACCAAAAATTGGCAGGAATTTCAGTTGGAATATTTTATCACGAAAATGCGTGTGAGTATGTGTGTATTTTTTTTTTGAGTCTGTATTTGTATATTTGTTGGTATATTCTTTTACCGCACTAATAAATGCGTTTTTTGTGTGTATACCGCGTCTACAACTACGATACTTTATTTCATGCAGAACATTAATTTTTGGTAGTTTTTTTTGTGTTGTGTAAAAGGAAGAGTGCAAAAAATTACAACATGAAAAAAAACTATAATTTTTATAATAAATTTTAACATTTTGGCGGCAATATGGCCAAAATATTATATTGAAACAAAATTTTGTAAAAGCAAACATTTTATTAGTTTAAAATATTTTGAAGGTATAGAAGATTGTATTTATTTTTTTATCACTTTTATAAACCTCATGATAGAGTGAACAGAGCATATATTAACTAAAAATTATGACAATTATTTGTGCGTGATATTGTTCACTGGGATATTTCATAGAGGAAAGTTCTTGTCAAAATTAAATTTTTTCGCCTACTTCATTTACAAATGGAATAATACAGTGTTGTAGAGAAATTTTCATATAAAAAATTTATATGAAAAAAAATTATAAATAAAGAATACATCGTCTTATAAATTCTAAAAAGGTGTAAGTTAACTTTGAGATATTTTACAGGAGAAGCAAAACACATTATAAGTTTTACTTTATTTAGTTCTAATAATAATAAATTCGAAATTTTTAAGAATACTCGGAAAAAAATGTTGCGGCTAGATGTATTTCCTTTAATTACATCATATCCAATCAAAAAGACCAGTTTTAACTTTTTGTAAGTTACGCCCTTTTTGAAACTATATGACGATATAAAGTTTTTCTGAAATAAATAGAGAGAAAAATTTATGAAAATTTTTATGCGAAAAAAAGTTATTGGGAGTGGCTGATTCTGATGAAACTTGGCATGAGCCTTTTTTACTCAAGAAAATTGTAAGACTTCTATTGCGATAGGAAAAATTGCGAAAAAAATCTATTGAAATTGCATTAGCACACATTGATGCCCTCGGCGATAATTTCACGGATTATCAAAAAAAAATTTTTGAAAACCCGAAAAAAATTAAAATACTTGCTCAAATTCTACATCACTAGGCAAAAGCTAAATGTCAAATAGGTAACGGCGCTTTAAAGTTGAAAATTTTAAGAAAAAACATGGAAAATTAAAAAGAAAAAAAGCATAAAACTTAAACTAAATTTAAATCCTATTTACCTTAAGTAATTGTAAAAAGAAGTAATAAATCTAAAGCTACAGTCATGGTACAATTATAATAGGTACATGCACAACTACAACAAAATTACAACACCAAAAAACACATTCATTTTGTTGGTATAAACAAACGAATAATTGTCATAAACACATGCCTTTTGTTTTTAAAAATAACAATTACAGGGTAACTAAAGTACAATTGCAGACGCGGCATTCATGAATGATTATAGTTGTGATTATAGTCATTCAGTGTTGCCAATAGGTGTGTAATTACACAGAGTGTGCAATTACTCTCATTTGTAGGCCATGTAATTACATTCATGCATAATCTGTGTGTAATTCTACTTTGGCTTGTATTTTTATTTATTTTTGTTTTAATTTTAACCTACACAAAAGATGTGTAGTGTAATTTTCTTTAACATATAACTGGAAACACAGCCATGTGTAATTTCATTGGCAACACTGTAATCATTTTATGCACACACATACACTAACATTTTTGCAGCTTGTAAACAAAGTTTGACAACTGTAGGTATTGTATACATTAACAGGCTGGGTTTGTGCATGTACCTGTTATAATTGTATCATGGCTACAGTCACACTTGCCAAGCGTTTGCCCAAAAAATCGTAACCACTAAATGCTAATGAAAAATCTTTCAATTCAGACAAAAATTTGTCAAGTTAAAGAGTAGCCAATATTGTTGGATTCTATGACACTGTGCATTAGTTGTGTTCGAAACTGTTTAATATGATAAACAAGTGTCTGGATCAAAACTTTTTTCATTAGTGTTTGTTTGTTAAGCATTTTTCGGGTAAATATTTGACAAGTGTGACCGTAGCTTAATCATGAAACCATCAAGCTTAGGTATTTATCGAAATATTTTGCTAAAATTTGTTACCAAAATTATTTGTGGAAGTGCTTTTGTTTTTAATGTTACTTCCACTTCCAATAGTGCAGAAAAAATGTGCATTTTCTCAGTTTAAGTGTACATAAAGTTATTAATTCAGATCAATTAAAAAACAATATACATTTAATTTTAAAGCGTTAATGAGCGTTATTTCAGAAAATTATATCGTTGCACTTCAGTACGAATTAATAATAGCTTTGTCCTTCTTTTGTGTGCTTTCATTAGAAATGTACTAATGTCATGAGTCACGCACTAGTCACGTGAGAGTCACGCATGAGACGCATTTTCGTGGTTGTATTTATATATTACAATGATTTAAATTTTAAAAAATAATGTTTGTGATTTTAGCTAATCTTTTTAGGCTTATTAAAATATAAATTTCTGGATATGTCGTATCTGAAGTCTTTCAATAGCAGAGTGCGTGAATAAAAAAAATTATGTAGGTTTGCTTGTTTTGCTGGTTAAAAGCCATTTATATGCTTGACATTCCTCATACAAAAATAAATCTGGTCTATTAATAAATTAGTTATTACTTTGTATGGCGATACCCGTCTTCCCCCTCCTATACACTCCAGATTTTCGTGGAACACGCAATTTCTTTTAGGAGCTATGCACATCAAATTTAGTGTGCTTCACTATCGTAGTTGTGGAGACAAGAATTGATGCGCGAACGAAGGACCTTTGGCCCTACTGTATATAGGTCAGTCGGAGTGGCCGATTTTTATGAAAATCCTCTATTTCCTAATTTGATCAATATAAAATTCGGTGCCAAATTTCAATGATCTAGGAACACTGCTTTCGCTCAAATATATACATATGAAGCCATTCCACTGTGCATTGCAAAGAAATTTTATACGATTAATCATTAAATAAAAAAATTATCATCAAGCATCGAGCCTAGTTTATTAAAAGTACTTGCAAGATAATGTTTTCTGATATGGGCGTGGCAATGTCTTTTTTATTACTATGTATTTAATTTTATAATAGTAAGACGTTATTTTTTTTAATGAAAATTCATAATAATCCATCTTTGTCTTCTTTTTTCATAAAAGTAAAAAACGAATTTTATATTTTATTTACTTATAAAATTTTTGTTTCATTTTATTATTTTTAGGGTTTCATGCACAAAAGATGAGAAGGATGAAAAGTCCGTCTGTCTGTCTGCCCATCACAGGCAGTTTTCTCGAGAACCGTAAAAGCTACGAACCTGAAATTTTCACAGAATATGTAAAACTTTGGCAGCTACATAAACAAATATGTATGAATATGAAAAATTAAAGGGTTTTCTGAAGCGAGGAACGAAAAATTTTGATATCATTATGTATTATACAGATAATTGCATATAGACACTTGAAACTTGCAAATTAAGTGTATTTTTATGCAGACTACACCAACTTACACTTAAACTTAAAAAATTAAAATTAAAGGATATTCTATCAGTTAACGCAATTTTTATTATATAATTTTCACAACTTGCTGTGACTTAGAAACCGTAAGCGCGAAATTGTTGAAATTTTCAAAAACGCTTAAGCAAAATAAAAAAATCACCAAAACGAAAATATCGCCAAAAACCCAAAAAAAATTAAAAAAATAGCTAAAATTAAAATAAATCGTCAAAAACTGAAAAAATCGCATAAACGAAAAAAATCGTCAAAATCAAGAAAAAGCGCCAAAAATAAAAAAAAAATCGCCAGAACCCAGAAAAAAAGTTTACAGTGTACTTGATTTTTTTGACGAGTGTTCTCATCTTGTTATGTCCATATCTAAATGCCGATGTCACACTAACCGATAAATGTGTCACTTTATCCTGCAAGGACAATTTTTGAAAATGTGTGATATGCCAAACATTAGATGCTTAAACTGAATCACCTTATTTTCTCTTAACTCAGCTTTGGTTTATTTATTTAAATGAAGAAATAACTTCAATATAACCCTGCAGTTAAAAAAAACCCCCCAAATTAAATTTAAGCTTTTAGTACAAAAAATATGACTAAATGAATCAAAACTTTAAACATGAAAGCAATGATCTTTATTATACAAAATCACACAAATTTTGAATAAATTTTATTTAAAAAAAAATGTATTTAAACTTTCAGTCTTTTGCTAGAATCTAATATAAGATTAAAGAAACTCTATACATCAAAGGATTGTCTTCTTTATGCAAGCGGTACAGAAGTTATTTGGAAGTTTTTTTTTCACTTTAGTTTCATTGTATTTATGCACATACGTACACACAGCGGCACACACATATACATTTTTATAAAACTTCAGAAAATTTCTTTTGACTCCCTCAGCTCTCTCTTTGATTGGTCTTTGGTTGCGCGTTTGTATTTGCAGAAATTAAGTGTGTGTTTTTTTTTCTTAATTTTTCATTATTATTTCCCACAAAGTATTTTAACTTGTTAAACGCACTACATCAGCCTGTGTGGCAGAAGCAAGTATTGTTCAATTCGTAATTTTTTTCACATAAAAATATTTTTATGTGTGTGTTGTCTTGGTATACGAATTTCGTTTTATATTTTTCTTCAACTTCTGCTTCAAAGAGAAAAAGTAAAATAAAAAACACACACACACACACACAGAAACAGAAAAAAACTTAAGTCATACAGCAGCTTTTGTGCGCTCAATTTGCGCGCTTTTGCAAGCAATTATTCAACCGGCGGCTTAAACTTGCCACAAAACACAACCACTTTGTTTTTGTGAAAAAATATTACGCCCCATATTGGCAGGTAGCCACGGTTATTGCTGATACTATGTGCCACCCACCTGCCTTGCCTTGCTGAATACTCACGATATCCGCCACCACCTTTAAAATTTATGAAATTCAAAAGAATGAAAAAAAATATAAGCTAAAAAAGTATGTTTTCCCAGTGCTGTTAAAAAAAAAACTAAAAGAAATTTCTAGAGAAATATGAGAAAAGAAGTGGTAAGTAGTGGTAAATACTTTACACACTGTTCTGAATAGTTTGAAAGCTTATAATCTGCCGGAAAGTTTGGTTGAATGCATTCTCCGCATGATGCCAGTAGGATCCGATTGTGTTTGCAACTAAGCTGCACGCACTCAGAGTACAATAAAGAAAAGTTAGCTTAATGTATTAAGTTTAGCTTTCAATTGGAAATTCAGGTTTCCTTTAATCTAAACTCTATGAAATGCAGGTCATGTCACGCGGCTCCAAGAGCTGAAGAGCAATTAAATGGATTTTAGGATGTAAATGATGAAAAAAGCAGAACTATTTCAATTAACTGTGAATAAGGAGTCCACGTTTGGACTAATTAAATCACTTTAAATCATTAAAGACCCAACACAAAATTAAAATTGAAATATTTTTTTTTATCCCAGAACTTGTGAACAAATTTTTGAACAAAAATAGCTTTTATCAATTTAATATTGAAAGTAGTCTTGTATCGAACAATTTCAGTAGCTGGTGTTAGACAGAGGCCTATAATCAAACCCATGTAATAGGTTTGTGTTTAAAATTAGCTACTGAAAGAGTTCAAAACAAGTCTCAATTTTAAAATTTTTGAGTTACTAAAATGGCACCCCATAGTCGACTACACCACATATTTTACTTGCTCAAGCAACTACATAGTGCATTTGCTTTGCTTTTTTCTTGCACATTCCATTTATTGAATTGTTCCAGTTTGATGCTGACAATTTGTTGATTTTGCACCGCTCTTTTAATTGTGTGCCGGTGTGTGGGTTAGGAATATATTGCTTAGTTTATTTGTTTTTTTTTGCAGCTCACGTTCACGTTTTAGGGATTTATGTTCAACTGCATGGAATTGCGTAGCAGGAGGCTTGTGCATTCAATAATACTTTGAAACTACGTACATATTCATATATTAAAAATGTTGCCATTTTAAGTTTATTTTGTCTATTGATCAGGGACCGTAACTGTTATGACTTTTATCGAAAAAGTCAAGAAAAAAAGTTATTCTTAACTTTTATTTTTTAAGGCAGAAATAAAAGTTATTTCTTAACTTTTATTTTTTACAGCAAAAATTAAAAGTTATTTTTGACTTTTATTATTTTACTCAAAAAATAAAAGTTATTTTTTAACTTTTAATATTTTAAGGCAAAAATAAAAGTCTTGAATTAAGTATTGCATAGTAGCCCGCTAGTTTTATTGACTCCAATTTATAGGTAATAATAATTGATGTATATTACAGAAGTCTATAAGTTATCTATATAAGTTATCTATATAATTAATAGGCAAACATGTTTTTTGTAATCCCTTTTACGCTGGTACCACTGCACCGATTTTAAAAAGATTTATATGGTTTTAAAGGATTTTTTACACATATATATATCTATATATCTATATTTTATTGAAATCGGTTTAGTATTTTGGGAGCTATAAGCGTTTAAAGTTGCTACTACTACATGCAAACATATTACACACGCATTTATTAGCTTACAAGTAAAAAAGAAACAAAACATGAGTGTGTGTGTGTGGGTTTGTAGTATTTCTCTTGATCTAGCAATTTTTTTCTCTTATTTGTTGTTGTATGAAAGCCATAATACTTAAAGGAAGAGAGTTGAATAAATTGAATTAACTTGGTTAAAGGGATTTTGTTTATGTTTTTTTTTTAATTTCATGTATTATTTAATTATGCTTGCATATGTATGTAAGTTTGTGTGTGGCTCTGTTTTAATGAATTTTTATGAAGTTAAGATACATTTTCTTTGAATCTTAAACTATTTACATTTTGATTCTAGAATACGGACGAGTGTGTCGTCCGTTTGGTATATCTAGTTATTATTATTGTGATAACTGAATATTTAATTCATGACTTTTATTTTTGCCTTAAAATATTAAAAGTTAAAAAATAACTTTTATTTCTTGAGTAAAATAATAAAGTCAAAAATAACTTTTAATTTTTGCCTTAAAAAATAAAAGTCAAAATTAAAAGTTATTTTTTGACTTTTATCAAAAAAGGCACACATTTAAAAGTCATACAAAAATTTGCATCTACATCACCTATGTATCGTAATGATAAGAACCAAAATTTTATGTGTGCTTTTTTGATGAAAATTTTTAAAAATAACAGTTATTTTCTGTTCCTGCTATTGATACGTTTCAGTAATAGAAAAAATTCCTACTCTGGCGTATACGCAATATTTAATTGAATTTCCTATAAAAAAAAAGTATACACAACGAATAATGAAGAAACGTTGCATACTTTTTGGCTGACTCAATAAAAATGCATGTTGACACCCACATACAGAGGTGAGCTTTTGTTTTTGAAATTCTTGAGACTAAATAACCCAATGTAATTTTTTTCTGCGATAGTTAAGCTGTAGTGCTTCAGCTAATTATTGCGAACTTGTTAGATATTAAAATTTTATTTCGTCCAATATACACTTTAAAAACGATGCTATTGAAATCTCTGTTATAACCTTTAATTGGATTTTCTTAACAATTATACTCCTTTCAACTTTACCTACACTGCGAAACAAGAAAAAATTTTATCTCGACAACACTTACAACAGTTATGCTTGGCATTCAATATGTAGGCTAATGTTGCCACACACCGTGCAACTACAAATGGCGGCTTCAATTGTTTTATGAGTTTTTGCCAGCATTTGTTTGCTTTTCAATTTAAGATTTCTTTTGCTTCTCTTTTAATTTTCTTATTTTGTACTTTTATAGGATTTTACAAATATGTAAGTTGTTTGCATTACAAGAAAATCTTTAAGATTTTGTGTTTTCTTTTTATTTTTTTATTTTTCTTTTATGTTAAATCAAGCTTCGAACATACTTTTGTGGAATAAATGGATTTGAAGGCAACTCAATAATTTTCTCGATTTTATTTTCTCTATGTTAAAGGAGCATATTTATAAAGTTTACTAAAAGTTAAATTAAATCATTAAAATTTAGTGCATTATGTTAAGATTTCAGCAAGAGGTCAATAGGACGCAATAAAAAATTATTGCAACTTTCACAATTTTAATTTTATTATTATATACACATACAAAGTAGTCTCCTGCACAAGACATCTTATAAGAACTTTCAAGACGTGAGGGATTTTTCAAATGCTTTACTACAGCGAAATCTTATAAAACAAACGCTAACAACACTGTTTGCAAGAAATTTGTTTAAGTACTGTAGGTATAAGAGTAAAGAAGAAAATACTTCGCGACGGAAGAATTTGTGATACTAGCTTCTTTCTACGCATAAGCGCGTGTACAAACGTCATGCATGTATGTGTGTATGATCTTTTATTTTTTTTTCGCACATGCAAAGGCACACACATGCATTAACATTAGTTGCATGCGGTTAATCACATAATAGCTTACCATCTACATATTACACACACACTCAAACGTACAATATGAAAAATAACAAGCATACACTAATCAACAGTACTTCTTTTGAGTGTTTGTTACAAACAAGCTGTCTTGCGACATCGCTTGTTACAACTGATATACACATACACCAATACATTAATCGTGCTTCGCTTATAGTACGACAGCATTTATTATTGGTTTAGTATAATACATGCGACGTGAATACATTTAAAAATCATGACGTTTTTACATTTCAAGACTTTTTACAAAGCTCTCTAATACAAAGAAAACTATCATACCGCCAAAGATTATTCAATAATTATATGAAAATCTGTAGCAGAGTTTTTAACTTAAATTTTAAGTCTAAGCGTCAGTATTCATATACTATTATATTGAAGTTAATTTAACAATTAAATTTAATAATAAAATTGCCACAAAATGTATTCGTTAGTATGTCTAGATTTTGTGTCGTGTAACAATTAAAAACGATAAATATTATAGGGTCAAAACTAAAAAATACTCAAAAAGGACATTTGTAACTTACTCAGTTAAGAAATTTTATGTAGACTATAATTCTGTGAAATAATTTATCATTTCGAAGTAGAAATTTGAAAAATGTAGAGAAACAGGAAAAAAGTGGATATTCCTATTAATTGTGACGTGGTGTAAAAATTTTAATTCTAAGTTTTCTTAAGCTTTTATATTAAAATCACTTCGGAGGAAATATTTCGAGTTACTTGTGAAATTTTTAAAGAAATTATCCTTAAACTGTATCATATCGCAATAGACTGTAACATTCTGAAAAACAACTCATATTTTAAGTTTCGATATTGATTATTTTAAATTGATACTTAAAAATCCTTTGGTAAAATGGTCTCGCGCATGCTAAAGTAATAGAAATAAACTAAACTACAACACTTGAAGGTATTCCTGGAAGTTTGCAAAATATGGCTGTAGGAGTTTTTTTCTTGGTGATGCTTGGTGATGATGATTTATAAAATCCTAATTTATACTAAAGGGTGTCCCAACAAGAACGCAAGATTTAAATTTTAAATAAAACACAGATATTTAAAAAAAAATCGTGAAACTTTATTATATCGTAAAGTAGACAAAATGAGGTTATGTGTGGAACAACAAATAGGGCAGATGGCCGCCGCGGCTTTGCTGGCACACACGCGATCTTTTAATGAAATTTTCAATGGCCGTTTTGCATAAATGCTGCGGTATTTCATTAATGCAGCGTCCAATTTCCTTTTTTAAGGCTTGAGTCGTCGTCGGCTTATTCGCGTAAACCATCGACTTAAAAAAACCCCAAAGAAAAAAGTCTAATGGTGTTAAATCGCACGATCTAGGCGGCCAATTCTGGTCTCCAAAACGCGAAATAACACGACCGGGAAATGACTGGTGCAGCAATTGAATTGTTTCTCTGGCTGTGTGATATGTGGCGCCGTCTTGTTGAAACCACATGCCCTCCACATTCATTTCTTCAATTCTAGGCACGAAAAAACTGGTTATCATTTCACGATACCGAACACCATTGACTGTTTGCGCTTGACCTGCGTTTGAGCGACATCATCACGTACAGCTGCGAAATTTTCGGTCGATCGACCTGGTCGAAGGCGCGTTGTTGTCTTTACATCACTAACATACCCAGTTTCGGTAAATTTATCCATTAATGTCTTTACAGTTGACTCTTTTGGAGCATTATTTTGACCCCAAATTGATCGCAAATTTGCGAACTGTAGCCGCAAAACTTTCACCATTTTGGTAAAACAATTTCACAATGAGAATGCGTTGTTCATTCGTGTAGCTCTCCATTTTTACTAACCTCGTACCTTCTACTAGCAAACAATAACAATTGTTCAAATGTCAAATAATGACACTTCGAATGGCGCCAAATTTAAATCTTGCGTTCTTGTTGAGACACCCTTTACAAACAATGGATACAATTCATCTAAATATACAATTTTCCTTAATAAATAGTAATTTTAATAATAAAAATAATTTTAATTAAAATATTTTTATGATTTACAATTTATTACATCGCAACTAGACATTTGCAACTATTATATTTTAAATGTTGGAAAAAAACATTAACAATAATAAAACAGAGCTAGCCACTTTTATTGGTACAATATTTTACATTAACACTGGTGCATGCACCACTGCATACCTTGAAATGAGCAGATATCATACACATGCAACATTCGAAAATTCTAGCATACAAACAATCAAATTTAAGCATTATATTCTTAACAAAAATTTCAACTTACGTGCAAACATACAACCTGACATTGCTGCTGCATAAAATAACTACGAGTAGCATTGGAACACCATGTGCTTGCAACAAACATTCTCGTATATATATTTTCACACACATGAACGTGCAAATAAAAATCATATTAAACATACAACAACATGTGTAAACACATAAAAATATAAAATATTTTTTGTTGAAATTTTTGCAGTAAAATGTCATTTAAGTATTTTAAAGGCCCGAGCACACAACCACCAGCCAGCCGTTCATATTCTACATAGAATTAAAGAAATTCTACCATAAGTGGCATGTCATGCAACATGGAGAACTATTAAGATGCATATTAAGCCGGCATTGAGGCAACAGAACTGAACATAACCTTCTCTCTATAACACTCTGCAGCAGCAAATATGCTCCCAATGAAAAAGTCATACAGTTAGTCTGTCAGAGCAGTTAAATTGGCAGGCATGGCACACACGACTAAGAAAACTGTGTACAAGTACGAACGAGTTCTCGTACGTGTGGCAGGTTAGACAAATAGCACGTATTGATGCACCAGCGTACCAACACTAGCAAGTGAACAAACAAATACACACACTCAAGCAAATGTGGTATGAGAAAATAAAAAGGAGCCACAACACATTTAACAATTTACTCAACTAGAGTTTCGTCTCGTAATACTAACTAATCTAAAGGATTCCATAATATCCCAAGTGTTTATGGTTAAAGATGCATTTCGAAAATAAGCCAGTGAGAATCCAACAATATTGAGTCAACGTCAGCTATGAAAATATTTTTATATTCATTTAAACGAGACATACATCTTTTCAAAGCAAATTTAAAAAGTTCAAAAGTTCGTTAAAGAACTGATGAAGCTTTTTTATATTTTGTTGAAAATTTTTGACTAAATTTTTATTATAAATTAACTTATATATAAGCTAATTATGGCAAGTTTTAAATAAATTAAAAGTATTAAAAAATGGTTAAAAAATGGCCTTCTTCCTCAATCATTTCGAAAAATGAAATATTCCAACACAGCTAACATAATCAAAGTAATTATTAAATATTTTCGGAAATATGTAATTTAATTTCTCTTTTGTAACTATTTCGATTTCTTAAGAACCGGAAAATGAAATAAATATATAAAAATTATTTTGCTTTAATTTCGTTGAAAAAGAATCTGAGACTTATTTCATTTTGTTTGGGCTGTATTATAACTTCTTTAATATCGAAAAGAAAACAATTTATAAATCTAGGCGCACGGCAGTGCGCCAGGCCAAGTTCCGGCCAATGCACGCAGTGTGTATATTTACAGGAAGCCATTCGAGCTGTTTTTACCCCCCTCATAACTTTGTTCCCCGCAATCGTAAAATTATGAAATTTAAATCATAATTAGAATAAATTCATGTTACCTCACATGCAAAGTTTGAAAGTTTTACAATGAAAGGTTACGGAGATATGAAGGTGCAAAAAGTGCATATTTTAAGACATACTCACTGACTCACTGACTCACTGATCACTCATCAAATTGATGAAGCACTTCCGCTATAGCTAGAGAGCTAAGATTTGGTACACGTGTAGATCTAGGTGAGCAATGAACTAGAAAAATCTGAAAACTCGAAAATTTTAACCAAGGGGGCGGGGCTACGCCCATAAAAATTAAAATTTGTGCTAGTGAGCTGAAATTTGATACAGAGCTAAGCCTGGGTGGGTAATAAACAAAAAATAATAATTTTTAGTCAGGCTTAAGTTCAGTAATTTCAATTCTTTTTATTGAATGAAATATTTTATTAATTAATGTGAGTTTCTAAAGAAGAGAAGAAGAATTGAATTAGACTTTTAAGCTGGTGGAAATACCGATATTTTTCTGTGCAGCAACGCACTTCATCAGCACCCTAGTCTATCTACTTGGGTAGAGATTGAGTAGAAAGGAGGGCGGGGCTACGCCCATAAAGGCTAGAATTAAAAAAGCAAATCTAAGGCGCTTAATGGAAGCTATTTCATTGAAATTCGGCATACATACTGCGATAGGGCAAGCCTAAAAATTTTCCATTAAAAAAGTGGGCGTTATCACGCCCATACAATTTCAACCTCATTTTCGTGTACTACGGCTCAGCATATTTAGATATACTATTTCTGTATATATTATTATCCGTTTGCAACGAAACTTGACACAAATAATAAACACTGGCCGAACAAAATCTTAAGTTTGGAAAAGTGGGCATGGTTACGCCCATAAATATTAAAAAATTAAAAGTTGCGCTAAGGAGCTGAAATTTGATAAACGAGTAGGTAGGTATGGGTGAGAAAACAACAAGAAAAAACTGAAAACCCAAAAATTTTAGTCAGAGGGGCGGGGCTGCGCCCATAAAAATTAAAAATTAAAAGTTGCGCTTATGGGCTGAAATTTGATACACAAGTAGGTCTAGGTGAGAAACCAACTAGAAACATCTGAAAAACCAAAAAAAATCCCAGAATGGGCGGGGCCACTATTGTTTGAACCTGAAAACTTACAGCCATATTAATAAAACTTATTAAGGCTTTCTAAGAAAAATTTCTTATGAAAATTTGTCTTAAAACCCCTTTATAAATCCTTAAAAAGTTATATTAATAAGGCTGTTAGTTAATATACAGCTTTTAACTTAAGCCATTTTAGTGAAACTTTGCATATACGTTGCACGTATACGTATACTTTAAACTATCACCTAAAAAAGTGGGCGTGATCACTCCCATAAAATTTTAGCCTTGTGTTTAATCTACTTCGGTCTAGCATATTTTAGAAGAAAATTAGAATGAATTATAAGCGCTGCTCACAACAATATTGTGAGTTTAAAATAGTGGGAGGGGTAATGCTCATAAAATTATAAGGTATAGTTCACGCTAAAGAGCTGAAATTTTATATACAAGCAATTGTAGATGAGCAAGCCAGTGGGAAAATCTTAAAACCAAGAAGTTTTATCCGCTAAAACTCTAATTTGCGCTAGAGAGCTGAAATTTGGTACACAAATTAATCTAGATCATAGATTACTAAAAAAATTTAAGAAACCAGAAGTTTCAATCAGGGGTTGGGAACTTTTCATACACATTGCACTTGTCCAAAGTAAAAATTTCGTTTTGAAATTGGCCTTGACTACTTCCATAAGTCTTAGCTTTCATGTACTTCGGGTTAGCAGTTTTTAGTCTATTACTCATGTATTTCTCAATAGCTTTTTCCTATAAAACTTTACATGAATCATAAGCACTAACAGATATAAAAGTTGGTGGGGCCAAGCCCATAAAAATTTTACGTAATATTATAATGTAGAAAGCTGACATTTTGTAAACAAATAGTCCTAATTGATTTACTTAATCTGAAAATCGAAAAATTAAAGCACCACACTATTGTGTTAGCAGATTATCTAAAAATTATATGACACACTTACGATTACAAATGTATATAATGCATAGCATATGTTAGTGAAAGGTTTTGTGCCAAACAAGAACTTGATCAAAATTTATATCTCACTGCTTTTGACGACCGAAGTTTTTGATAGGAACTTGAACTTTTTTCACATTTATGTTTTTGTGAGGATTTCTTATTTTACATTTGCCTAGTATCATCATGAAGGAAATATACGTATTTCGATCCCGTAAACACTGAAACCGTATAACAAAAACCGCAGCCAATTAAAATTGTGACATTACTTTGGAGATACCTTGTACTTATAAGTGTTTCATTTAGCAAATTTTCTTGAGCATACATTTCGAAAAAAAACGGGAATTTTTTTTCGTTCTCTCAAATTTTTTTTAAAATGATTTTTTGATAACTATTGTTCAATTCACAATCTTAAGTTTATCGTTCAAAAAACAATTTTTGTTTATTTATGCACTTGTGAACAGACAAATTTGAGTTGTATCCTTATTTTATCGTATTTTTAATAAACCTGATATTCATTTTATTTAATATTATGAAACTAATCCAGGTATGGGAATTTTATTTTAAAGCAATATATTTAATAAGTTTCCCGCGATAGGCAAATTTTGGTTGATATAAAATTAAAATAAAATGAATTCTATATCACGGCTATCATGAATAAAATTCCGCGTGAAATTTTTCCCGGGGAACAACAATTCCAATTAATAGCAAGTAATAGGGAAAACAAAAATTCTAATTGGAAAAGGGAGAAATTTCACGCGGAATTTTATTTATGTTTTTTCAATACGAAGTTCATTTATTTTCATATATTTTTACGATTTTTACGAATTAATCTACCAAATAGAATATTCCCAGACCTGGCCTCAATACAACTATTTGAAAAAAGTATAAAACTCTATCGTATGATAGTAAGAGGACACCTTTGTATGAAAATTATCCAAGAAAAAAATACAATATTGTGTAATTTTACGATTGAGAAACACATACGGAGATAATGAGATCATGTGAGTTGAACATACATACATTTTTCAAATATGGGATTCCAAATATATTAAAAATATGGATTTAATAAAGTGCAACTTTGACTCGCTTATGAAATACGGTGACTACATATGCAAAACTATACGAACTTTTGCGCAAATAATCGAATATCTTACTTTATGTAAACAATTTTAAATTTTTGTTGTTTTGGCGTTCTTTTTTTTTGGTTGTTGGCGATTTTTTTCCTTTTACCGATTTTTTTGGCTTTTAATGGTTTTTTTTAGTTTTAGAATTTTTTTCGGTTTCTGGCGATTTTTTGAGATTTATGGCGATTTTATCGATTTTTTTAGTTTTTTTTACCATTTTTTTTACTTTTCATGATTTTTTTTTTTTGCATTTAAGCGATTTATTTTACTTTGGTAATATATTTCATTTAAGCGCTTTTTTTTATTTTGTTAATTATTTGTTTGGGCACCTGATATAGACAGTTTGTATTCTTTTTTTGGTTTTGCGTTTTTTAGTTTTAGCGCTTTTTTCGTTTTGGCGATTTTTTTTCTGGCGATTTTCTTTGTTTGAGAGACTTTTCTTGAATTTGGCGCTATTTTCGTTTAGGCGATTTTTTCAGGTGTTTCAAGTTTAATCGATTTTTTTAATTTTGGCGATTTTTTACTTTTTTTATTTTATGACGTATTTTTTTACTTTTGGTGATTTTTTTCATTTTAGCGATTTTTTTTTATTTTTCATCGAAGCATTTTTTTGTTTGAGCGTTTTTTCGTTTCGGCATTTTTTCATTTTGGGATTTCTTAATTTTAGTTTCAGCGTTTTTCGTAGCGAAAACTATAGGGTTTATTTTGACCTCTGGTGTACGGAACACTAAAACCTTATAGTGAAATGAGTATTTATCTTTTGAACTAAAGGTGAATAAACTCAGCAAAGTGCGATTTTGACTCGCACACGAGGGGTTCCGTACGGACACTAGATATGTAATACTATATATAATAACTTTAGCCTATATACTAGTATATAGTTTTGACATTTTTTCGTTTTTAGGATTTTTCCGGTTTTAATCGGTTTTTTTTTAATCTGGCGTTTTTGCGGTTTTTCAGTTTTTGGCGAACTTTTTAGTTTTTTGTGTTTTTTTCTTTTTGGCAATTTTTGTTTTTCGGTTTTTGGGGGTTTGTTTTAATTTTGGTGATTTTTTTTTCATTTTGGCGATTATTTTTTAAGTTTGGCGATTTTTTTATTTCAGCGATTTTTTGCATTTCGGTGGGTTTTCAGGTTTTTTGGCGATTTATGTATTTTACTTTTAGAAATTTTTTTTAATTTGGCGCTTTTTTCGTTTTTGACGATTTTTTTCGGCTTTTGGCGATTTTTTTCGGTTTGGTGATTTTATAATTTTGGGATTTTTTTAGTTTTACCGTTTTTGAAAATTTCAAGAGTTTGCCTCTTACGGTTTCAAGATACAGCAACTTGTAAAAATTAGACAGCCAAAATTACATTAACTGATAGAACACCCTCTAGTTTAGAATTTTTTAAATTTTAGTTTCAATTGTTGTAGTCTGTATAAAAATACACTAACTTTACAAATTTCAAATGTTTATATACATAAAATTTTATGTATGTATATTACATGGGATTTTAAAATTTTTCGTTACTCGTTTCGGAACACCCTTTAATTTTTAACTCACATGTATTTGTTGTTGTTGTTGTTGTTCTTGTTGTTGTACATACTATGTCCAAATCAATTAATATTTAAAAGTCATTTCTCTATACAAAAATTAATGAAAATCGACATTTAAATATGAATTGATATTTAAACAGAGTTGATGAAATTGGCCCTTAGTCTACATTTGTAAGAGTTACGAGCTTCGAAATGTTTTCACTACTGAGGATGGTCACTGATCAGCTATGATGCGTTATATTCTGGCTTTGCTGACACAAGCGGGCCAAAAAAATATCGTTTCAAAAACCTTCGATTTTCTTCTAACTTTTTCGAAAACAATATTCTATTGTTAAGATATAGTTTTAGTACTATCAGTTTTGTATAAGACTTATTCCATATAAAACCAACGAGTGATTGCGCCCGACCCCTTCTGAATCGAACCAAACTCGATATGATAGTTAAGTTTTGTACAACTAACATTTCACCAAAAAAAATTTAATAATATTGCCAGTGGTTCCCAAATTATAATGCATACAATGTACGAAAAAATACAAAATTTTCTTAAAACTGCCTTCATATAAATTGTTATAACTTTTTTAATTACTAGGCTAGCCGAATGATTTATGCCTTGTTTCAAAGCTATTATTACTAGTGCTTCAACGACCATAAAAATAAAAAAGGTTATCACAATTATAGATGTTGTTTTTTTTGCAATCCACGATTCATGATGCTGTAACTAAAAAAAATGGTACTTTTAAAATTTTTAAAAATATATATATATTATTGTTTACCCCCTTCACTATGTCATCACCAAATCTCTATATGGTACTCTGGCAGGTTTCTGAGTTATAAATAAAACTTTTAGCAAAGAAAAAAAATAAATAAATTTTGTATTTGGTTCGATTCAGAAGGGGTCGGGCGCAACCACTCGTTGGTTTTACATATATGGAATAAGTCTTATGTTGAACAGAACAGGTTTCGGGAAAATTTTTTTTAGCAGAGTTTAATATATACATATATAATTTTTTATGGAAAAAATACGGCATGTAGTATCATGTATCTAGTAAGCTTAAATTTGGCTAGACTCTCAACTTCCTTCCACTAAATTTAGCACGGACACTTTGCTATAACATGCCTCAAGCACGAACTTACTATTATCTTCCATAAACCACTATTGCCACGCATTTTATGAAGTTATTGATCATATGTATGGCTTGGTGTCCTTTGTTATACCCGCACTCTTAGTTTTTTTGCTGGTAAAATCTGTTTCGTGTAAATTAAAAACAAAAAAAACAAATATAACAAATATAACAGCTTGTTTGTTTGAGTAGGTTTGTTGATCAACTAGGGCCATGATTTTTTTTTTGTGGCAGAAGCGGCTTTTTAGTCATAACTCAAACCACAGAAGCACAATAAACCAGCATTTGCTACAGTAGTTGCGCACACACAAACTCTTAACGTGCCAGCTAACTAATTTACACATATACCCACAAACATACATACATACATGTACATGTAGATGTACATGTACACCCTGCAGTCAGACTGCGGCCAAGTGTCTCTATGTCAACACTAAAACTTTAGTAGTAGTTACATTGTCTACAATTTCTCTTTTATTCGTCAGTATAAAATAAAGAGAGAAAACAGATGTGGTGTATTTCTGGTGGATTTTGCAACAACTTGTCAATATACATAAATTAAGGTATAGAAATGTACCAGTAAATTTCTGGTTGGTATGTCTCCATGTTCCCATAAGAACTATGAATTCACTATCTAGTCAATTGTTTTAGTGTTACTAGTAGATTTTCAATGACAAGCACATGCTAAATGTCTATAGCACAAAGTATTATATGGGGAATAATTGTAGAGTAGTACTGGTTACAAAGTCAAAAGCGACTCAGTACATTTTCATCATCGACATTTCCTTCAGGGCATGTACATGTACATGCATGTGTTGGCCTTGTGGTATTACTCCCGTTTTATCAGGACTTTTTGGGTTATAGTGTGGTTCGTTTTTGGGTTTCGTATGAAATCGTTTCTTTGGTTTCTACAATCAGCTTTGCATGTTCGTACATTTAGTGTAAGAGATTTGTTATTTTTTTTTCTCTTTTTTGTTGTTGTATATTTAAACTGTGTGAGCTTGTAGCGAAAATATGGGTCATCATGTAGTGCAACGTCCTCAACATCCGCATTGCCGTAGTTTAACTTCTGTTTGGGAATTGCATTCAGGACTATTTTATGTTCATTTATGTTTTATTTTTTATTTTTTTCTTTTTTTATATTTATTTTAATTCAATGTTGTAGATTTTTTTTTTGGTTCTTTTTTGCTACAACACTTAAAAAGTTCATTTTCTTTTTGGTGATATTAACCCATGTAAGACAGAGTTATAGAATAAGTGTGTGTGTGTTAAAGGCTTTTTGAATTTGCGTGTATCATAATAAATTTGATTCTAATTTGCAATATTTTTTTAGAGTATACTAAAAAAGATTACAGAATCATGTTTTCGTTACGGCAAACGAATAAATATGTCGATAAATATTACGATTTTTGGTTTACAAAAAATTAACGAATCCAACGAATAAAGATATTGTATTAAGTAGGCTAAAGTTCGTGTGGTAAAGGGTGATTTTTTGTTCAGTTTGGTCTATAATTTAACCATGACTTGCAGATTATTACATTTTGATGTGTAAACATCTATACGCTAGGGGGTAAAAATCTTTTGACTTTGATTTCTTTGCTGAGATTTCTTTCCTTTTTGCTTTTGCTTTGCATTGTCAAATCGGTGTGAGCTATGTATGAGTGTATTAGTGTTTGAAAGAAGCAATACCAAGCAGAGAAACAAGTCGACCGGCTCGAAGCCGACGGTGCGCCGCCGCCGGTTATTTTTCTATATATTTCCGTACACCAAAGGTGAAAATGAACCGTAAGAGCTACGGACTTGAAATTTGGACACAATATGTAGACATTTGGCCACTACAACAACAAATACATGAGAGTTAAAAACTAAAGGGTGTTCCAAAACGAGCAACGAAAAATGTTAAAATCCCATGTAATATACATACAATTGTATGTACATATATACACTTGAAATTTTAAAAGTTAGTGTATTTTTATACAGACTACAACAATTAACACTAAATTTAAAAAATTTAAATCAATGGGTGTTCCATCAGTTAATGCAATTATTACTTTGTAATTTTGACAACTTGTTTTAGCTTGAAAACCGTAAGAGCAAAACTCTTGAAATTTTCAAAAACGGTAAAACTAAAAAATCAATTATATAAAATCACCAAATATAAAAAAATCGCCAACATGAAAAAATCGCCAAAATGAAAAAATCGCCTAAATAAAAAAACCCCAAAAACAGAAAAAATCGCCAAAATGAAAAAAAACCCAAAAAAACAGAAAAAAATCGCCGAAACCAGAAAAAAGCGATAAAACTGGAAAAAAATCGTTTAAACTGAAAAAACTAAAAAAAATTAAGAAAGCTAAATCAAAAAAAATGATCAAAACCGAATGTGCGCGAGTCAAAGTCGCACTTTACTGAATTTATTTTAATTGCAATGCGTACACAACAACAAGAACAGCAACAAATAAACGATGAACAACAGGAATTAAAAATTAAAAATGCAAGAGCTGTACTTGGCTGATATGTGGTTTCAGCAAGCCGGTACCACATGTCACACAGCAGGCGAAACATTGTCCCCAATTGAGAGGCGAGTTCGGTGAACAGTTTATTTCACGTTTGGGGGCCAGTCAAATGGCAGACTAGATCGTGTGATTTAACGCCTTTAGACTATTTATTGTAGGAATATGTTTAGGCTCATGTCTAAAGGGACAAACCCACAACGGTTGACGCACTAGAAGACAATATTGCATAATTTATTCGTGAGATACCGGGCGATATGTTGGCGAGAGTATGCCAAAATTGTTTCCAGCATATGAACCATTTCAGGCGTAGTCGCGGTCAACATTTTCATAAAATCATATTTAAACATTGAATTATGTATATCGTTCTACCAACTCAAATAAAGATTTCATATATTTCTCTAAATTGTATGTGGTTTTTATAAATGAAATCCTAAAGCACTTAAAAAATCACCCTATATTACGTATATAGTGTTTATACCCGCAAATCGTATGCTTATTTACAGAAGAGACTAAACAGAAGAAAAAAGTCATTACTCTCCATAAACGAAAAAATTTAAAGCAGACAAGCATAAATACTTCCAACGCTATAGTAAGATCCCATATCCAGAATCTTTTTAATTAAAGAAATAAAATTTCAAACCTCCTTTCGCCTGTTAACGGGTTAAAAGCTAAAACACATTAAAATATTCTTCGTCATAGTTTGATATAAAATGCAATGTAAAGCAGTGCATTGAAATGCCTCTTTTAACATGACGCTACGACACGTTAACAGAATAGATTATAGTCTAAAAATTCTTACAAGCCCTCCTAAAAATCACTTGCACATACCTATTTATGTACATGCATTCATATTTTTGGCACATGGGCTACACACACACAAACACACACACAAGCACGTTTCCAATGCAAAAATAAACTTACAAATCAAATAAACATTTTCATAGATATTCGCTCGCATTTGGTTTGGTGCAAATAAGACTACTGTATGCTTTTGAGTTGTTTCAATTTTATTACAAAAAGGATTTCGTGTGTAAAATACAACATAAACGTAGTATTTGTAGTATAATGCGGCTGTTGTTGGCAATACAAAAATTACAACAACAACAACAACAGCAACAAACAGCAACAATAAACATAACGCCTAAAATGGAAGGGTGCCCCCTTTTGCCCGACAATTGGTTCAGCTTTTAATTAAACGTTTTTTTTTAAGTAAAAAAATTTAAATTGGCTATAACATTTCCAAAATATAATTAACTTTATAATATGTTCTTCATAAATTGCATTAAACGCACACCCTTCAAAAAAAATTATTTAAGAATATGTTATACAAATAAGTTTAGTTGTTAATGTATACATACATAGATGTATCTATACATTATGTATGTCGGAAATTCCGTTAACTTTAAACTAACTGTAAGCTAACTATTTCTCAACTAGTACTGACTGACACTTGTATTACTTTTCAATGTAATCAACTGACTATTTTAACATTGCAATGTCCTAGGCGGTAGTCAATTGTCTCACTCTGCGTTCATTTTAACTAGCTTAAAGTTGACTTTTTTTAAGTCACCTGGTAGTCAGTAAATTAAAAAAAATGCTTTGGTTCTAACATTTACTCGTATCATCACACGTTATGCAGTCAACGCTCTGCTACCCAGCTGAAGTGCCATCTAAAACAATAACAGCAAAATGTTAATATAAAATAGAAATGAGTTTCAAATTAACTGAGAATAAATTTATTGGCTCTCACCAAATTCGATTACGTACTGAAGTTCAGAATTAATTTTTGATCTGTTCTGAATGATATTATGGTTAGCTTTTGGTTCGTCTAAGAAAAGTTAACTATAAGTTAATTATTTTTGTCCGACAGGGTACATATGCATGTGCATATGTATGGGATATGCAGTTTTTCTTACAATTGTTATAGTTGTTGTTATTGCTGCTGTTGTTTTAATATTCTATTTTCTTTCGTTTTGCTGGAAGGTACTTAAAAATGATGAAATAAAAATTGCCTTCAGCCATGGCACATGAAGGACTTGCATATATTTATTACGAGTATGAGCTCCATATATCCATAACACGTACTCACATTTATGCACAAAGCAACAAAAAAAGTTAAAAAAACCAAGAAAAGTCTACTAAAACCCTCATCTAAACGTATTGAAAAATGAAATAAAATCGAAAAACAAAAAGCTTAAATTAAATGAAAAGAATTTTTCTAAAAATAATATGCTAATTTAGGTACAAGATAGATACTAAAATTTGGGTAAAAGACAAGAAAGAAATATGAGTGAAGAAAAAATTATATGGTAGCAAAATAATAAAAATACATGCATACTTACATAGTATATCTCATACATAACTTTAAGAGTTGAAAAAAAATTTTTTTTAAATATTATGACTATTATTTAGAAAATGTTTCATAAGGCTTATAACACTCGCACTCCCTACAGCAGGTTGTTTTAATAGTTTTTTAGCACAGAAAATTTGTTAAGAGTCGTATGGGGTTAAACAAAAAGCGAACACAAATATTTGGAACTCAAACTCCATTTGTATGTGACCTGCAAACACGCTATTGAAGTATTGGTAAAGATTTCTTTTTAAAACTCATAGTCTTGAAACCATACATAACCTTTTAATTACCATAGAGCATTATCAAGTCACTATTGATGGTTAAACTCTGTTTCAACAAGATTTTTTTATAGCAATTTTCTCAAATTTAATTACATGTATTATATCTTCAAAATCTAGAACATCTAGACCTTCATTTCCCGAGATATAAGAAAATCGAAATAAACGCACTTCTCTTGACAAAGCCACAGCACACTTTTCTTTAGGGTTTCGTACATCAATTGTTTTCGCTGCAATGTGCGTCCGCCCGTCTGTCCATCGCAGGTAAAAAAATTTAAGCGACATATATTTCTAACTTCATTGCTTTACGAAAATCAATTATCTACAATCGTAAATAATCGATTTTCGTAAAAAATTTAATCCCAAAAATTATGTCACTTAAGCTTTTTTGGCGGTTATGGCACAATATGACCTAAAATTAAGGTAATTTTTTCCTAAGTTCAATTTTACTATAATTCGGTGCATGTCTTTACTTATAGTATTTATTTGATTTCCATATTCAACCTAATTGGGATTAACAATTCCCCGGGAGTTTTTTCCATTATGCTATTCCCGCTATTGTGAATTAAAATTTCCCTGAAAAAGTAGGTATTCTAAATTCACAAACAATTTGAAGGAAACTTATGCAAAAATTTAAAAATCAAATTAATGAATATTATAAAACAATGGTACACCGATAGAATTTTGCTTCTTGATTTTTTGCTGCTTGATTTTTTCACAAATCTAATGATAATTTCACATATCTAATGATAATTTTACGAATATTGTGAAAGAATTTCATTGGAATTGCTTCGTTGGTATTCTATATAGTTTCGTATTATGGATTTATGAAAACAATATTTTCTAATTATTAAGAAACTCCTTCATATTTAAAAAATATTTACAGTTGTTTCTTTTTGATATTATATAGTAATCTAATATGGGCTTTCAAGGTCTTTATTGTATTTTAATGTAAATAAAAAACTTATTACATTAGCCCAATTCACAATGTTGTGCAAATGGTCTTGCATCGTTGCGTGTGCAAAGTGGTATAGCATATTGATACTCACCACTAAGAATTGTTAAGTGATGAATATCAATATGCTATACTATTTTGCACATGCAACGATGCAAGACCATTTGCACAAGATTGTGAATTGGGCTATTATTTTATCCAACGTTTCGCTGGTATTTTCCAGCTTCTTCAGGGATAAGTTTTATTAATCTGTTAAGTTATTCTATTGTTTTAATAAAGTTATTTCATGGCTTTTATGAAGTTATATTATTATGAAATTATTTCATTGTTTTAATGAAGTTATTTCATTGTTTACTGATAAGTATTTTTCGTTATTTTAATGAAATTATTTCGTTGTTTTAAATAAACTATTTCGTGGTTTTAATGAAATTATTTCATTTTAATGAAATTATTTCATTTTAATGAAATTATTTCATTTTAATGAAATTATTTCGTTGTTTTGATGAAGTTATTGCATTGTATTGGTGACACTGTTTAATACATTTGACGAAGTTTTCATTAAAATAATTTTAACGAAACTGGTTTAATGAATCCAAGGAAGAGTGACGTTGATTGAATTTCAATAAGTTTTTTCATTGGATTAATGTCGAAATTCATAGAAGTTGTGAAAAAAATTCTTTCAGTTAAGAAATTTATTATTCGACATATTGTCATAAGAATGTATATTTATTAATTTGAAATTTATTTAGAACAAAAAATTTAAATATTTTAAATAAAGTATCGAGGTATAGGTGTTCAAATATATTTTATTGAAAAAAAAGCATCAACTTACAACAGCAATATTAAAATTGAAAAATAATTTAAATTAGTTCCAAAAACATACTTGAATACTTGTTTGCCTCTTGCTATTATATCTTTTGTCTTGTATGAGTAAAATAATATGTTAAGAACTGTGCAATTTATATATT
Source organism: Tachina grossa (assembly GCA_949987645.1). Taxonomy (NCBI): domain Eukaryota; kingdom Metazoa; phylum Arthropoda; class Insecta; order Diptera; family Tachinidae; genus Tachina; species Tachina grossa. Next base: position 140,835,246 of record OX465278.1, read on the forward strand.
AAAATTTCTTACCATTTGTCCTTAGACAAAACTATTTATACAAGGAAATGTACTTTTATGTCAGCAGAAATGCCTTAAATTTTATCGGTATTTAGGACATTTTTATTTTATATTTTAAGTGATATATTAAGATTTTTCCAGGCGTGGAGAGGAAAATCAGGGAAACGAATTTCGTAAATTTTTTTTTTATATAGGAGTATACTTTGTATTTTGAAACGAAAGAAAATGCTTTTCAATTTGTATGTTATTGACATTTGCTTTCGTTTTGAACTACAGAGCGTATCCCCACATAAAAAAAAATTCAAAAAAAAATTCGCGTTGCATGAAACGCTATTTTTTCCACATCACTTTGTTATCTACTAACAAATTAGACAATTTTTTATACTGTTATTTTGCTGAAAAAAATAAATTGAATTGAACTTCACGATTGGATTCCCATACCCTGAAAATCATATTCAATTAAAAATGGCAACTTGAAATTTGTTCAATTTAAATATAATTTTTAAACAACATCCTGGAACCCTAGCACTCCTCTTTCAAACAATATTCGTGTCAAAAAATTTATAAGGAAATCTCTGAGGATTAGAGTTTTTCTTTTCCCGGACTTTTTCATTTCCCGGGAAAGCGGTAGCAACTTTTAGGTTTCCCGGCAATTCCCGCTCAATGCAAAGAAAAATAATTTTTAATTTAATTCCTTTTAACAAAAAACAAATTGTAATTCATGAGATCGGTTAAATAATAAAGTTTTATAAACACATTAGCCAAAAAATGATAATATTTCAGTTATTTATATAATAGTAATACATAAATATCAATATTATATGTAAATCCAAAGCCAAATGCATTGTTATAACCTTATTAAAAAAATATTCCAAAATATTTTTTTGGGAATAGGACTTTAGTAGAGAATAAGCATTAATAGTATCGTTAATTTTACCAAAGAGAATCTGTAATTATTTTGTAATTTTTCTTTTATTGCTTTGCGCATTTCTGGTTTTACTTTTTTTAATTGTTTTAAAATTAAATTTTGAACGTCGCGTTCCGCTTTTGGCAAATAAGGGCCCCTAAGTCTCAGAGCACATGTGTGCCAGATTTAAACTCGGCCTTAGTTGTTGTAAATTTTAAGCTATTCTTCTAGTGCCATCACCTTATTATTGCACCATCGCATTCATAAAGTGAATAACGACACTAATCAAGGAATGTCTACATACAAACTAAAGTTGCCATAATAGAATCAAAAAAATCCCGGGAAATTTTTTCCGGGAAATCCCGCATGAAAAACACTACTGAGGATATATAATTACAGTATTATAATTACTAGAGCTGGATCCAACTCGTTCGAAATCGTTCAGGCACAAACCTCTGATCAAATCCATTCATATTACATGGCTCTAATAATTACCCAAAACCGCTGTTTATAAAATAATTTTTCGCATTTTTATTGCATGCCAACTTTATATATAATTTCTTTCTATGGCGTGTTTTAAACAAATATCCTTTTTTTTCTTTTTATGAAACTATAAATTGCCTTTTTGGCTAAGACTTTTAACATAATAATAAAAAAAATTTAAGTCCTCACCTTTTTCATGGCAGGATAAAACAAGACATTTTAAACGCTTTTAGGGGTTTTCTAACTAACCCAACAAAAAAAAAATTATATTCAATTTCAATGTATTTCTTTGCCTTTTTACCAAACAGCAAGAAAGACAGCAAGAAAAAAAACCTATAAACGGCTCTACTTTTTCTATTTTCTAAATATATAAAACAAAATGTCATTTAATGTAATTCATTGCAATTCTTGTTAACTTTTATTTGTTGGCCTTTGATCAAAATTGCTTACATGTCCTTTTCTTAAATTAGCCATAAAGCTATTAAAATGTCTTAGAAGTTCTCTCACACTCTCACACTTAAACAAACAATCAACCAACCAAGCAAAGGAAAAAAACCACTTGTCTAATAACGTTAAAAAAAACCTTATGGAAACTTGTCAAGAGTCATAAATTGCTTTCATTGGACTTTTCTAATAAAGAGAGAGCGCAAAAGAAAACAACAACAATAGAAATGAAAGCAAGCTGCTGGTACAATAGCAACAGCCTAATACGGCTAAAGGAAAATTTGTTAAAACCACCACACACAATTTACGATAATTTAAAAGATTTGTGTGCAACAAATACCGCAAAGCTGTTGTTATATTATTATATGCCGCAATAGTATTTACTTTGGCCCACAATAATGATACGTAATCACATGTTCCACACATTAACTCACACATTTGGTCACACACACACACACACACAATCGCTCATTTATGCGCTCACACTCGCATTTGAGCAATCAGACACAAATGCTACCTACACTTTCCACAATCGTATGTACATATGTATGTGTATTTATTAATAAGTCCCAATTGGAAAGAATTGAAGAAAATGTAATGATTGTGGAGAAATGTATTAGGTTAATTTAACTAAGGTTAGATTGAGCCGATCCCTTATGAGATTATACAGGGTGGGCCAAAAGAAACCAAGGGGTGTAAAAGTTTAATAACTTTTTTGTTTATTAATTTTTTTTATTTTTTCTTTCAGATTATATAGACAACACTTGGAGAATTTATAATGGAGAGGTTCACAACTGAACAGAGAACCAGAACAATAGAATTTTATTATTTAAACCAGAGATCAATTATTTTAACGCAAAGAGCATATCGTCGACATTTTAACGTCAGAATTTCGCCCTCTGAAGCGATGATTCGTTGCTTAGTTAATCGTCATCACCAACATGGCTGCGTAAGAGATTTGCCTCGAACCGGTAGACCACGTTTAAGTCGCACTGCGGAAAATATTGAACGAGTACAGCAAAGTGTTAACGAAGCACCAGAAACATCTGGCAGAAGGCGTTCTGCTCAGCTAGAAATGTCTCGTACGTCACTACGGCGCATTTTAAAAAAGATTTACAGTTATACCCATATAAGGTGCAATTGGTCCAAGAATTAAAACCCGCAGATCATCGGCAACGTCTAAATTTTGCAGTTAAATTTCAAGAGTTGGCCCGAAATGAAATCAACTCGAAATTCGGAAATTATTTGGCCAGCGCGATCGCCAGATTTGACAGCACCCGACTATTTTCTTTGGGGTTTTTTGAAGGAGCGAGTGTATGTGAACAAGCCAGAGACAATCCTTGAACTCAAGGCAAACATTGTTGCAGAAATTCGAACGCTACAGCCACAAGTTTTGAAAGATGTTATGGAAAATGCTCTAAAAAGAGCCCATCAGTGCGAAGCTGAAAACGGTGGTCATTTAAGAGACATCATTTTTCATACTTAGTGTAAAAAAATTTCCATTTTGTATATTATATAATCTGAAAGAAAAAATAAAAAAAAGTTAATAAACAAAAAAGTTATTAAACTTTTACACCCCTTGGTTTCTTTTGGCCCACCCTGTACTTATACCTAATTCGGCATACTGTGCACTTTAACCGAAATACGAATTACTTCTAATTAGGGTTGCCAGATTCAAAAAGTCAAATAACTGGAAAATGGAGAAATGAGCTTAGAATTCAGAAAAGCAAAGTGTTGATACTCTTTGAAAATATATATTTTTTTATTATTGCAAATTGTCAGTGTCAGTGTACAACATAGAGGTACGCATACTAATCAGTGTTAGGGAAAAGTACAACTCATTGTAAGATATGTTGAGGGACACATTTGACAACAATCTAGCGCGGTTTCCTCTAATTAGTATTGACACGTCATTAGAGCTGTGCCAAATCGTTCATTCAAGTGACCGCTCATTTTTGCTCATCTTCCAAAAAGCGAGTTCGTTCATTTCGTTTATTCGCTCTTTTCAAAAAATAGAATGAAGTGAAAACAAACAGTTGAGATTCGGTCAATATAAAGGGAAAAATGCACACTGAATTTTGTTATGTATTGTTGTTTAGCAAAATATTCAAAAGAAATCAGAAAAGATTCATATTGCCAAAAGCCACATATATATATATGTAATTCATTAATTCCTAGGAGGAACATAGGGTCGTAAAATCCATATATACATACACAATCTGTTGTTGTTTTCAATATAAGTATTCAATCGAACGATTTCTGGTGACATCGTGGGACACACTGTAATTTCTAAAAACTTAAAATATATTAATGGCGATTTAATTAATTTCATAATGGTCACACTGTTACTAAAAGTATGCAAAAAGTTAAATGAAAATGAGAATATGACAACAAATCTCACATGAACAAAGCAAAAGCCAAACAAAACAAAAAAAGAGCCAAATGTCACAGAGAGAATTTTGAGCAAATGTCACAGAGAGAATTTTGAGCAAATGTGCTCGGTCGTTCATTTCATTGAATTGTAACTTTTTATCAGTACTGCTGAGCCAAAACAGATCAGTAAAGTGACCGGCTCACTTCGTTGATTTCACTGATCCGTTTAATTTTACTCGTCGACTCTTGAATTTTTCAAACTTAGTGAATTTTTATGCAGAAATTAACACTGAAATTTAAAAAATCAAAACTAATTACCTTTGCTTCTTACGGTTGCCAAGATATGATGAAATTTTCAAAAACGCTGAAACTAAAAAACCAAAAAATCACCTGAACGAAAAATCGTCAAAAACAGAAAAAATCGCCAAAAAGGAAAAAAGCGCCAAAAGTAAAAAAAAATACTAAAACTAAAATATAGCTCAAAAAAGCGAAAAAAACGCAAAAACAAAACAAAAAAACGCCAAAAGTAATAAAACGCCATAAAAGAAATAAGAAATCCAAAAAAAGCTCCAAAAATAAGAAAAATCATGACAAATAAAAAAAATTTCCAAAACCTGAAAAAAAGTTTATTAAAGAAAATTTCAACATCAACTAAAGGCTCAGTTAGCCGACTGTAATGTAATGTAACTGCAACAGTAAGAAACAGCTGCTCGATTTCGTTATGTGAAAAGTAATGAAAATGGTTATAGAAATGTAATGTAACGTAACCTACTTTTCATATATAAAAATATCAATCAGCTGTTTTTTACGTTACAGTTACATTACATTAAAGTCGGCTAACTGAGCCTTAAGGTTCGTATAATATTACATATGTAGTGTCCGTACGGAACCCTTGGTGTGTGAACGAAAGTCCCACTTTACTGAATTTATTTTAATATACTGGAATACGACACACTAGATTTTGTTTTATATTTTTTTTTTTTTTTTTTTTTAAACACAAACACAATTCGCAAAGCGATTAGCTTGTCTGCGAAAAACACCCAGGGTCTATGGGGGGAATCGAACCCACGACCTCTGGACTGAGAGGCTAGCATCGCTACCACTCAGCCACAGGGGCACCCTGTTGCATTATTTTCGTCTGTTTAAAATTTCTCATTTGGTTTAAATGAAATCGAAACAAACTCATCCTCTTAAGAATAATAAATATTTCTATTTGGAATAAAAAAAACACACACATACACCCGTCACACATTCGCAGACATATAAATAAAGTCTTGATGGTCATGATGCATGATGTCATGAAGTTTGCAGTCATTTAGTTTTGTTTTCTTTTTCCTTCTTGCTGCTTCTTCTTTAAAGCTGTTACCCAGAAGGAGAAAAAAGAAACCTTCACTTCTTTTAGAAACGAAAAAACTTTCTTTCAACTTACGTTAAGTTGAAAGATAAATTAATAGTTTTCAATTGCCTTAAACACACACACACGTTTATTTGCACACTACACTCAAACACATACTTATTATACACACACACACATATATATATATATATATATGTGGGTATTCTTTATTGTATTTTTGGTAGCAAGTTGAAGAAAAACACACTTTCAAATATATTTTGGCAGTTTTAGAAACTCGCAACGTTTGTTTGTGTCTCATTATTTTCGAATGATTTCTTTTATGTTGTTGTTATTTTTATTCACATTTTTTGTTCGTGTATAGTGGACTTTTTTTTAATTTTTTGTATGTGTAAGAAAACTTTTTTGTATGTGTAAGAAAAAGACGTTTCTATTTTCAGTTGTACTTAAAATGACTGCAGCTACACAAAGTAAAAAACAACTGTCATTTGTCATTTCTTTTTGAAAAAAATAATTTAGTTCGAAAGATTCTCAAAAGACATTTTGAGTGGCATTTAAAAGCATGTGTTTAGTGCAGCAAAATTATAGATTAAAAGGTAAGTTTTTTTTATCATTCAAATAAAATGTTGAGTAATAGAGATAGAGATTTTAAATTAAATAATTTCTGAAGAAGTTATTCACTAAGAATAGTTTTAGTTTACAAGAGCTTTATTAAACAAATTTTCATACAAAGTTTCTTTTCTAATAGTGCGTGTACATCTGAGATTAGACTAAATAATTCCATCTGCCAAAAAATAAACCGATTTCAATGTACAGATCTGATAAAAGAAGATAATAAGAAGTACGTGAAAGATAAAATTCGATTTTAATGGGCGCTCCTCCGCCCATTTTTTAAATGCACGATTGTGTGTTTTTCAGAGCTCGGGGTGCATGTTAAGTCTTGTAAAAATCGGTTAAGTAGAACCACTTAAAATAAAATATTTTTGATCAGAAATAATTTTTAGTCAGGCTTAAGTTCAGTAATTTCAATTCTTTTATTGAATGAAAAATTTTTATTAATTAATGTGAGTTTCTAAAAAAGAAGAGAAGAAAAATTAAATTAGACTTTTAAGCTGGGGGAAATACCGATATTTTTCTGTGCAGCAACGCACTTCATCGGCACCCTAGTCTATCTACTTGGGTAGAGATTGTTATTAACATCAGCTATTTAACGTAAATTCTAATGAAACGGAATATGAGAAATGATTATTGTGTACAATTATTGATTTACCTTTGGTAAGTACATATGTATGTAAGTATCACTATTTATTTCCCCTGTTTTTCCAAAATTTTTTTTTTGATTTTTCTATTTAGGTTAGCACGAAGTTATATTACTCTACCCACGTATGTTTAACTATTCTTGCTTATCTTTAACGATCATCACATTAATTATTTTTTTAAGCCTGACTAAAAATTATTATTCATCAAAAATTCACTATAGTTCAATTAAAATCTAAAAATGTCTCACTTAAAATAAAATATTAAATTTTAATGGGCGTAACTACACCCATTTTTTCAAATAAAATATTGTGTTTACTTTTTAGCTCAAGGTGTGTGGTAAGTTTCGCAAAAATCGGTTACGTAAAACCGCGCGGAATATTATAATAAATTTAAAAAAAAGGGCAGGGTTACGCCGCCCTTTTTTTAACTTTCAAATTGTGTATTTACAAGAACTAAGGGATTTTAAAGGTTTCGCAGCAATCAAATAAGTAGAATATCATAAAATTAAGTATAAAAAAATTTGTGGGCATGTACTTGCCCACAAAAAAGAATTGTAAAAACTCTAAAATGTACCGAGTTATGAAGTAACGCCCCAAAAAAATAGAGACGAATTGTTAACCTCTTCTTTTTTTTAAAGTCGGTTAAAAATAAACAGATGTAATAAAAAAAGGTTTTGTGAATTAGCTATATTGCAGTTGTTTGGTTGTAGCTTAAGAAAATTTAAGACAATTGTTTTTGTTTTAGACACGAAATCTTGATAAATGTCACAAAAATTACTTGATGTAAACGATATAGATTAAGACGAAGATTTTAACTGAAATGTGCTTTATTTTGTAAAGGTATGAGTGCCCAACAAATTGTTGATAAAACATCTAAAAAAATTCTTGAATAATTATATAATAAAACAAAATAAGTTAAAGGCTTGGATCGAACTCATTCAGTAGCTCATTTTTGACACAAACCTATGATCAAATCCATTTATAAAGGGTGTCCCAACAAGAACACAAGATTTAAATTTTAAATAAAACACAGATATTTAAAAAAAAATCGTGAAACTTTATTATATCGTAAAGTAGACAAAATGAGGTTATGTGTGGAACAACAAATCGGACAGATGGCCGCCGCGGCTTTGCTGGCACACATGCGATCTTTTAATGAAATTTTCAATGGCCGTTTTGCATAAATGCTGCGGTATTTTATTAATGCAGCGTCCAATTTCCTCTTTTAAGGCTTGAGTCGTCGTCGGCTTATTCGCGTAAACCATCGACTTCAAAAAACCCCAAAGCAAAAAGTCTAATGGTGTTAAATCGCTCGATCTAGGCGGCCAATTCTGGTCTCCAAAACGCGAAACAACACGACGGGGAAATGACTGATGTAGCAATTGAATTGTTTATCTGGCTGTATGATATGTGGCGCCGTCTTGTTGAAACCACATGCCCTCCACATTCATTTCTTCTATTCTAGGCACAAAAAAACTGGTTATCATTTCACGATACCGAACACCATTGACTGTTTGCGCTTGACCTGCATTTGAGCGACATCATCACGTACAGCTGCGACATTTTCGGTCGATCGACCTGGTCGAAGGCGCGTTGTTGTCTTTACATCACTAACATACCCAGTTTCGGCAAATTTATCCATTTATCTCTTTGTAGTTTACTCTTTTGGAGCATTATTTTGACCCCAAATTGATCGCAAATTTGCGAACTGTAGCCGCAAAACTTTCACCACTTTGGTAAAACAATTTCACAATGAGAATACGTTGTTCATTCGTGTAGCGCTCCATTTTTACTAACCTCGTACCTTCTACTAGCAAACAATAACAATTTTTCAAATGTCAAACAATGACACTTCGAATGGCGCCAAATTTAAATCTTGCGTTCTTGTTGGAACACCCTTTATTACATTTTTTTTTTAAATACTTGTTTTATTAACTTGCAAAAATTCATAGTTGTGTTTAATAATAAAAAAAAGTAATAACGTACCGAGTTTTACATAATAAAAAAAAATATAAAAATATAACATTTTGTTTTATCAACAAATTTAAAAATAATATGAGTAAATAAAAAAATTACACACATCATATAGTAATTGATTCGGTGACAAAATTGTATTTTATCTAATAAAAAAATTTACATTTTCGAATTAAATTTAGACACACAAATTTTTGTAGTAATGTTATGTTTTAAATCTAAAAATTGTCTCTATAAAATTTTTAAATTAATATTGAAGCAAAATTCTCCCAAAATAAACATATAGGATTTACAAATACAAAAAAAACAAAAGTATGGAAAATCCAAGAAAAAAATTAATATTTATGAACATTGACCAAACAAAAAAAGACAAAAACGGGAGTGAGAAAAATACATACATATACATATGTATGTTTATTAGGGCGGGTCGATTTGTATGGAGGCAAAAAAACCGCTCAAATTACAAGGAAAATCGTATTCTAGGGATCAAAATAAGAAACTTTGCCGAAGGAACCATACCTCTAAAATGTATTTTGATGTCCCGACTTTTGATCGGAAGGGTAAATTTTTTTTATTTTCTTTTCTATTACTAATTCATTTTTTCATTTCATTCTGACTAAATAAATTTCTAAAGAGAAAAATAAACTCCAAAAAAGAAAAAAACAGCCATTTCGCTGATTTTTTCTTGTAAAGTGCCAAAAATGGTGATTTTTTGAAATGTTTGTATGGGGCAGTGATGCCAGAATTCCTCCACCAAAAATGGCTAAATGTAGACAAAAAAAAAATGGCTAAAAACTAGCTGAAAAATAGCTAAGCAAAATCGAATGCAAAAATCATGAACTTTAGCAAAACCAAGAAGGTATTTCATATATTGTTTTTTAAGGCAAATCGGGAACTTTTTTAAAGTAAATAAAAACAATAAATTGAAGTAATAAATAAAATAATTTTTCTTCAGGTAATAAAAAAAACTACGCAAAAAGTGCAAACTTACAATACTTGCATTATGCCTTCTATTCATTTGTACATTCTGCTATTAAGTCTTTAAATTTTTTGGATACTAATCCATTCCTTGCGAAATTTTTGTTTGTACTTTTTATTAAATTTCTATTTTTTAAGCTTTCAACTTTTCAAAGTTTAAACTTTTATTTTTCTTGATATTTTCACTCGCGTAAAACAAATATGTCTCTTGTTTAATTGATATCATAAACCACCAATTACAGTGAGACCTCTCATAACCGGACACTCACCGTCGCCCTGTTTTTGTCTGTTTATTAGAGGTGTCCGCTTATGAGAGAGTTACACATTTTTTGGATTTCATTGTAGTTGAAAAATTATTTTAAGAGTAGACTTCTTCGAATTAGATTGGTATAATTTCAGCTGTTGGGTTTCAAATGACTTTCAATGATTTTATTTGTTGGAATACAACAAAGTCGTTCTAGAAAAATGCTTTGAAAAGGCAGTTTGTATAAAAAATGTAGCAATATGAATTGTTAAAATACACAAGAAATTTTATATCTTCACAAGTTCGTGCACCGAATATTTTCCTTTTTCAAACTCGTTTAAAATATAATTTTTTTTCTGTAATTGATAAAAACAATTTCTTCACTGCCATTTTGGGGCACCAGCTAAGCAAACAACTTATTCATATAAACAGCAATTTCTTTGCGTCTCCAACGAATCAGTATTTACATATGCGTTAACCAGGGAACCAGCAATATCATTGACACTACTATTTAAATGCAACTCTTGTTGCCGTGTTTCACCGCTTCTGTGCTTTTATGAGAGTGTCCGGTAATGGGAGTTCATTTTGTATGGAAAAACTAATGAACGTGTTGGATCTACAAAAATTGTCCGGTTATAGGAGGTGTCCCTTATGAGAGGCTTCACTGTAAACCCGACAACTTATAAACACCTTGCAACGATTATAAGAATGCAGTAGCAAATCTTATTGTTACCAATTCAGCCATCTCTTTCTTATAAGCGCTTTTAGACTGCTGCAACAAAAATGGCAAGTTTGAACCGGGATTTATAGATATTAATGCGAAAACAATAACATATTACTCTGTTGTGATTTTTGGTAGTTAATTAATGTTCCCATGTTCCGAGTTTAAATTTTTTGTGAAAAATCACAAACAAATTTCATGTTTGGAAAAATAGCTAAAAAATAGCTAGATTAAAATAAAAATGGCTAAAAAAAATAGCTAATAGCTAAATTCACTTTTCTTCCGGCTAAATGGGATGAAAAATGGCTAAATTGGCATCACTGGTATGGGGAAACCACACCAGGAGTGGTTTCAGGGGGTGTGCCACTGGCATAGGTGGGTCGGCCCTCCAAAATTAGTGGGTGTCGGTCATACATTTTGACTCGATTGAGAAACTCAAAATTTGACCCTTCGGATCAAAAGTCGGGGTATCAAAATACATTTTGGAGGTATGGTTCCTTCGGCGAAGTTTCTTATTTTGATCCCTAGGATACGATTTTCCTTGTAAGTTGAGCGATTTTTAAATCGATTCGCCCTAACGTATATAGTAAGAGTAGCAGACTACAAGTGGATACATATTCCTTTGTTTATTTTTAGTTTTTCAATGAAATGAATAAGACTACACGCATACATGCATACACACATAAATACATATGTACACACATATCCCAGCAATCAATTAAAATCGACAGTTTTGGGAGGATAAGAAGAATGTTAGCACATCCAGAAAATGACATCACATTCAACAACCTCCCAATAGTAGTAGAACGGGACAAAAAAAATGTATACCCAGCTAGAAAAATTATATATGGTCCATATATTTTTAATGTATGAATGTATATAACTAATGAATGATATATATATATATATATATATATATATATATATGTATGAATTCATGTATGAAAATGTATGGGATTATACATGGCAAAACTATTATATATGAACTAATATGTGGACTAATATATGAAACGTATTATAATACATGAGCTCATATATGGAAATTTAATTATGAAGCTCATATGTGGATCCATATAAGAATGTATGCATACATGATATTTCACATAAGATCGTTTTTGCAATCAAAAAAGCTTGGTATTTTATCACTGGTGAACTGGAAATCCATTAGAAAATACATGCGGTATGCGTGCCCTCAACGTTTAAAAATGAAACGAAACTTTTGTTACAAAAAAAACCATTCTTGCATGATTTTATACATAGTGGATCAAACAATCAAAAGGATAATCCAGTCATTAATTTTATCGAAAATAAAAGAATTCTGTAGATAAGAAACAAAGTTCATATTACTGAAAAAAATATATTGAAAAATGAAATGACTTTTAGTTCGATTTGAATTATTTGTCCAAACAAATGTATCATTAAATACAACCTCCCTGTTCAAAATCTAAAAAAAGTAATTTTAGTAATTTAATTTATTGCACAACAGTGCGATTTTGTGAACTTTGCATACTGTAGAGGGAATATTTACACATACATGTATGAAAATGTATGAATATATTTATATAATCATATATGCCCATATACCCTCATTTTTCGGATCCGAACCATATATGGGATATCATATATGCTCCATACATATTTTTTTAGCTGGGTATGACTATTTTTGGATCTTGAAATTTTTATGAAATTTTTATCTAATTTCACCACAAGATTATACACAATAAAAATGTTTCCAAACATTTTTAAACAAAATTTAGAATTCATTGTTCCTGGCTCTGAATACATTTTTTTTTTATTCTCGAGATCTTTATACAATTTTTTTTTACTTCTCTGCTACAGTCCGCTAAGTTACGTTTTTGTATGTATATTTTACACAAATTCGACAATTCACATCGAATTTTCTCACGACTATTCTGTCCCAATTCGGTAAAAATGTTAACTGGTTAAATGGTAGCAATAAAAATTTAACAAAAATTAAACAATTCAAATTTTATTTTCAAGTTCTATACACTGGGCTCAAAAGGATAATAATGTTCAAGCAATTATTTAAAAATACAGATATGCATATGCAGGCAGGGCAGGCATGGCTGACATTGGAACTGGTGCTTTACTGATACATTCTTTTTTTATTATAAAATAACCAAATAACTTTAGCCATAAAAAATTATAAACAACTGTTGTTGCAACACCCAATAAAATAAAAGAATAAAGAATTATGCAAAAAAAAACTTTAGTGTGGATTTTGGTACCACGAAAAAAAATATTCATATAAAATTTAAAAGAAAAAAATTTTCTGATGATAAATTCATGTGGGTCTGCGAAAAATGTAGTGATGGTAAACGGGATCACATGTCTAAAAATTTACTCCTGCTTAAGTTTACTTTTTACTCACTATAATTCGCGGTCAAATATAAACTTTTTGGGGCTCAATATGAGTTATGGACGATGTACTTTATGTATACCCATATTTATCTATTTTAGCAAAGAGTAAGTAGTTGTTAATATCAGCTGTTTAACATGAACTTTTAATTAAATAGAATACGAGAATTGGATTACTTCAATAAAAAGTAAACAAAACTTTGAAATTATTTCAGTTCTCATAGTCGTGAAAAATTCAATTTTATCGATTACTTTTGATCTTGATATCAAAATATAACATTATGACATATCCAAGCCGTTTTACAAGTATGAAAAAGTGTCATTTTGTTATACTATCAAATAGAATTTGTAAACCTTTTCTTGGCTTCCTTTTCGAGTGAAATTTTTCTAAGGGGATTTGGTTTCTTCTAAAACTAAATAAATATTATTCCAAGCTTATTCAGCAGACGCTAAGAGAGTCAGTTTTATGTAAGGACAATTACAAGTTGACGGGTCGCCTTCAAGCAAGTTACTCGAACTACAGCTTCACACTTACAGTAAATGGATTAATATTGCATCAGTTCAAAGACCAAAAAAGTGCATGTCAAGTCGTTTAAAGCTTGATTGGATAATCATCAATTTTAACTCAAATGATGATAGTCGAAATAAAAAAATTTCGATATCGATTGAAAGTTTTATTTTTCTGTAATTTACCTTGACTTAAAAAAATTTTCTTTTTGTGTTTTTCTTTTGTATTCCAACTAACAAAATGGTCCATTTCACAATTTATATTGAAAAATAACAAAAATTAAAAATTTTAAAAACCCTCGACATATAGACCAAATGGTTGGACTGATTTTCTTCAATTATAGGCGAGCAGATATTAGATCAAGTCACTTTTTAAACGAAAAAAATTGCTGGATTGATTTTCTTCACACATAGCTAAGAACACTCTCGATCAAGTTACCTTTCAAGCAAACAAAACTAAATCAAAATTGGTTTTAGCCAATCAACCTACACAGAAAAAATTGTTCTTCTATAATAGTAATCGCTTAAAAATTTAATTGAATCAATTAAACTTTTGTTTAAGATCTTACTTGTCTACAAGGTTAATTTAAAATGTTATTCATTTTATTTAGTCAATTGTTTACAAAGTTAATTTAAAATGTTTTCATTTTATTTAGTCAATTCAAGTTTTGTTTAAAAATTTACTAAATGAAAAAGTTTATTTAGCAACATAACTAAAATTTTAATTGATTATTTGTATTATTTTTTCCAATTAAAGGTGCAAATAGGATAAAAATGTAATATGTGTAAAGTAAAATTAAGAGCCTATTTCACGAATTCTATTTAAGTATGAATTGATATTTGAAATGAATTAAGTTCTTTGTTTGTTTGCATTTTTAATGAAATCTCTCTTTTGCTTGTTAGAAGCGCAAGCTGAGTGTATTCGTTAAGAATCACTGAGGCCAAAATTTGCTTGAATAACCCGAACGGAATAAAATCTTTACTCGCTTAGTCGAATAATCTGAAAACTTGAATTTAATGATTTGACTAATAGAATAACTGAGAAGTCGTTTAATATGGAATAATGAAATAGATATAGCTACATATGTATAAAGTCGCTCATAAGTAGTACGTGAGGAAAGACCATCACTTTTATAAACTCACACATACTCAAATACACACATATTTATGTAGTTATATACATATGTATGTATAAAAGTGGTTGAAAGAGTGCAATAGAGATTTTATTTCTGAAGTGGTTTTCAAAAAAAAAAAATAATAATGTTTCGCACTTCCGTTTCCGCAAGAGCCAATACACAGAGCTGAATATATGAGTTTAGTGATTTTTTTTTTTGTTTTTCTTATTTGCCAATGAAAAATAGATGGCAAAGTCAAGCATTAATAAAAAAAAGGGAACCATGGCGACAAGCTGACGTATATTTGTAAAAAAGAGACCAGTGTGACAGTGCATGCATTAGTGAAAATCTACGGAATTAGCTATTAGCTATTACTGTTGATTGTTGAAAATAAACGCATACAAACATATTTTGGGAATCACTTACTTGTTTCTAAATTAATGACATCATAGTGCTCATTTACATCAATAGTGTCACAACTAAAACAAATATATTTCAAGATGTTTTAAACGCACTAATAACCCCAAATTAATATTTTACTTATTAAGCAAAATATTTTTTTTTATTAAAAAATACATTGAAATTGATTATTGAGGGGTTTAGCTGGATTCTATAAGCATTTCACTGTTGCTAATGCAGATCATCAGCGAACCTTTACCCAAAGTTTTTTAGAACAACTAGAGTTAACTATTATGTTAAAAACTTTCATTTAAACAAATGAGAAGCAGAACAACAGCTATTTAAGAATAGAGTGTTGCCACACAAGTATTTTTCTGAATGGATGCAGTCAAGTTAATAATTAGTGTTTTTTTATGGGAATTGTTAAAATTTAAGATTTTTTAAACGCAGTAATAATCTCAAAATAATATTTTACTTATTAAGTAAAAATTTTTTTTATTAAAAATACATTAGCATAGGGGATCCAGCTAAGCCCCTCAATAATTAATTTCAATGTATTTTTAATAAAAAAAAGTATTTTACTTAATAAGTAAAATATTAATTTGGGATTATTAGTGCGTTTAAAAAATCTTAAATTTTAACAATTCCCATAAAAAACACTAAAAAATATTTTTTTTAAGATTCCAATTTATGTGATTTCGATTCGATTTAAAATCTATTGAATAACGTAAAAAGTTGTAATGCATACATTGATTTAGATTTTATTCCTGGTTTTGATATTAATCTATATCGATTTTATATTTCATCTTATTCTATGACAATGTGAGAAAAAAAATGTCATAGGATAAAATTTATCGCTTAAATGTATTGAAAACACTTATCTGCCTTGGCAAATTTTTTTTCGCAAGATTAGTTTTAAAAATAAAATATGCCATTAATTACAACCTTTGCTTCAGCAGACCGCGATCCGACGATATTTATTTTATCGTCAGCGATATCAGCATTCGCTGAAGTAGTTAGCATGTTGACTACAAAATCGAAGGTACTGGGTTCAATCCCTGTATCCAATAATCATTAAATAACAACACCAGCTGTCCCTTGGGGTCCCCCCAGGGGAGTCTATTATGTCTACGGGTGTGGCAACCCCGGGGCCCCAGCTGGGGTGATGTGGCTTTTTCCATTGACGTACCTTTGGTACATTACCCATAGAACTTATGTGTTACTACCCGATCTCTGGCAACAGAGCAAAGGATGTGCACATATTTATAACAAAAGGAAGACAGGTCCTGTTGATGTCAATTAGGTGCAGCGTCACCTAGAACTGCCCCTGAGTTCAAAAGACGATAGAGGTGAAACCCTTGTGGTGGAACTTCGAGGTCTAACCAGAGGCTACTTCTGGTGCCACGGGTGCCGGTGGCCCGACAGCCGAGCTGCTTAGAGTTGAGTGCATGTAGCGGTCGTCAGTTTCCTTTGCTAAAATGCCGAGTTCGTCCTACCTCACGGCGTTAAAAGGATGATTTTGGTATGTGTGGAGTAGGCACTGGTTATTTGGCGACATAGGCATGGGTTCATCTCGGATGAGTGGTTGAGCTGTGCCGGCAGTGGTTGAGGAATTCTCATGGGGACCTCGCTATGGGTGTATACACAACACCTTGGCGTGGAAGCCGGAGAATTATCGTGGTGGCTGTGGTTGCTACCAAAAACGCTGGGAGAATAGTCTTGGCTTCCCAGTGTGAAATCAATGCTAGTGGTTGGTCTGACGCGGTCAGCCAGACACTATTCTAGGTGCTGTTGCCATTCAACAGAAGCTGCTATGGGCACGGACATAGCAGCAGAGTTTAGATAGCTCAAATTACCTCAGCAAGGTAATTGAATATAGTACAGTGATAACTATATTCAAATATTACAACCTATGTGCCTTATGGAGTGGGCCATAGGTTCATTCTAATAGGGTGCATGGGGGCGTTGGTCTGGCGTCTAACCCACACCCGGTGCTTTGGCACCCGTGAGATAAGGCCGTAATGGCAGGTGCTCACGGAAAGCTATCGCACATCTGTCCCTTGGGGTCAGCTGTTCCAGGAAAGTTCAAGTGATATGAAGGCATAGTCACTGGTCACTGAACTAGCAGATACTAATCCTAATGTAACATCAGAACGCTCTCCTTGATTGTGTAGAAGAATCATCAACAAAGTAAAATAACCGATAAAATGCTACTAACATCAGCTTCAAAAAAATTGAATATGCCTCATTTAACACCAGAGGCGCTGCAACACTGCATTATTAAAAAAAACGTGCAAAAAGCAGAGTTGTAAAAGAATGCAGCTTTTCTCTGTCTCTTTCTTCCCCACCTGTCTTCTCCTTCACTATCCCTTTCCTAAAGAAGGTAACACCTAGTAATAGTAGTAGGTATTCGTTACCTGAGTGGTACTTCTCTTTTGAAAAAAAAATGGACAATTTGTAAAAAAAAAAAAATCACAAATTTGCATTTTATGATTTTAAGAGAATTTAGCGGAATGACCACAACTGACGTAACATAAATATAATATAATAAAATGGAAGAGCAATCCACAGCATGGATGATACAAGGGCAGCCAAATCCGACAAAAACAACTCTAGATCAAAGGACTTCAAAGCAAATGGTTGCTTCTTTTTTTCAGAAAAACGAATCACTAAAGGCGGTTTCAGACTATAATACAAGTATTAATACTTTTGAGGAAAATGCAACTCTGACATGTTGAGCTGTTATTGTTTTTTGAAATTTTTTAAACAGAAATTAGATCAGGGAAGCATTTTCGTCAAAAGTATTAATACTTGTATTATAGTGTGAAACCGCCTTAACTGGGACCCAACTGGGTCTTTGATTTTAGGTGTGTTATAGCACCACACTACTAACATAAGCTGAAGCAATTCTGTGGCA
Source organism: Tachina grossa (assembly GCA_949987645.1). NCBI lineage: Eukaryota > Metazoa > Arthropoda > Insecta > Diptera > Tachinidae > Tachina > Tachina grossa. The sequence goes on from OX465278.1 coordinate 140,853,300, forward strand.
AAAAGCAAAAAGTGCTTAAGTCGAGATAAGCCGATTTTGCGTTAATGTTACCTCCGTAATCTGCATATTCGAAAGTACTCTTGGTCAAAATCTCAATTGGTAATTGGTTAAAAATTTCGCTTGATTTCGATAGATTTCGTTGACAAAAAATTCGAAAAATTTATTTTGTTTAATAATTTCAAAAGTCTTCATTAAATAAATTTTGTATATTAAATGATTTTTTAGATTTAAAAAGGCCTTCGAGGCCTTTTTTATAATAAACACATAAACTTCAGATTTTTGTAACTTTTAACTCTATTTGACGCTACATATACAAAAAAAAGCAATATTCAGGAGCCATTAAATGTCTCGATTAAGATCAATAATTAAATTAATGATGTCAACTTATTTCTCGCATTAACCACTTCCTATCTTTAAGATTTTAATAAAACTAGTTTATCATTGACACTCTATATCCGACAGCCAATTCCACATATTTTATGCTTCAACAAAATATGACCGCAATCAACTATCAAAGTTATGAAGTCTCTGGTGGAAGGACCTTTACAATATATTTCCAATAGAAGGAAAAGTTTCAATATACATTAACAATACTCTACTTATGTAAAAGTGTAAAAAGCATTTCATTTGTAGCTTTAACATTTTAAATTCTTTACTTACAAAAATGTATGTGCTTGCAATAACACCATTTACAACTAACAAAAACATACATACGAATATATACATACATATACATTTATGTATATTTACTGGCTTATCTTTATTATACCTCTGCAACTTCTTTATCCACACTACTAAATAGCTAAATTATAAATGATGTATCCTGGGCATAATTATTGCTTCTGTCAGTACTCAAAAAGGCTGCGATTGGAAAAATAACGAAAACACAAAAGAACTTAAAATTAAATGAGCCAAAATATACATACAATGTGTTCAAATTGAATTTTTAGTTAAAGTCATAAATAACTACCTATAATTACAGCATTAAAAGCCTCAAAAATGTATAAATAAAATTACACATGCATACGTATATAAACATGCAAATGTAATATATTATGCACTATGTTGTACGAATGATTTTAAGTACAAGTAGATTTAGTGTATTAAATTCAAATTGCAGTATGTACTAGTATAGAATGAAACTGCAACAGAAATTTAATACGAGTAAGTGGCTTTAATAAAATGCTTTAATAAATTTTTGCAATTAAAAGGGCATTAGTTTATGAACAACAGGGAATTACAAGTATGACACTCACTTACTTAATATTAAAGAAGCTCGAAAAATATACAAAATTATATTAGTTTACATATTCCGGCAAATTCAAGCTACTTGGGCATTACTTTAAATGTCAAATATTCAGAAGGCTTTGTGTGTTTAAATTGGTTTACAGAAGAAGAAAAAAAATACTGATAATCAATTAAAAATTTTATTGAGTCAGTTAAACTTTTGTTTAAGAATTTAATTAAGAAAAAAGTTTAATTAAAAATTTAATTGAGTCAGTTAACATTTTTTTTTTGTTTTGAAATTTAATTGATGAAAGGTTTAGTTGCAAAATTTAGTATATTAAACTTTTGTTTGAAAATTTATTTGATTTAAACTTTAAGTCAAAATTTAATTGAGTTAATTACACTTTTGTTAAAAAAAATTAATGAATTGAAAAAACTAAATGACACAATTCAATTTTTAAGGTTCCGTACACCAAAGGTGAATCGTAAAACCTGGCAACCTGTATTTTTTACATAGTATGTAAAACCTTAGCGGCTACAACAAGAAATATATGACAGTTAAAAACTAAGGGGTGTTCCAAAACGAGAAATGAAACACGTGGCTGAGTGGTAGCGATGGTAGCCTCTCAGTCCAGAGGTCGTGGGTTCAATTTCCACCACAGACTTTGGGTGTTTTCCGCAGACCACCCAATTAAAAAAAAATTCAAAATGAAATTTTCAAACTTAGTGTATTTTCATGCACCCTACACCTATTAATACTGAAATTTAGAAAATAGAAATTAAAGGGTACACTGTCAGTTAATATAATTTTGACAACTTGATGGAACTCGTAAGATGTAAACTCTTGAAATATTCAAAAACGCTAAAACCTAAAAATCCCAAAATTAAAAAAAAAATGCCGAAATGGAAAATCGATAAAACATAAAAAACGATTGAATGAAAAATGTCACTAATAATAATATAAATAGCTCAAGTGTAAAAAAAAAAATAGCAGAAGTAAAAAGGTCACCAAAAATCTTAAAAAGTTACCAAACCAAAAAAGCGGCAAAACTAAAAAAATTGCCAGAAAAGCTAAAAAAAATCGTCAAAATTTCAAACAATCCCCAAAACAAAACAAAAATAACATTACAATAAAAATCGCTAAAACTTAGAATATATATTGTAAAAAATATATTGCCAAAAACCAAAAAAAAAAACATCCGAAACGAGCAAAAAACGCCAAATTGAAAAAACGTTAATACCAAAAAAAAATTCTCAAAAACCGAAAAAATCGTCAAAAACAAACAAGCGTCAAACTTATTAAAAAATTTGTTGTAAGAAAAATATCGTTCAAAAACGAAAAAAATTAATACATCATTTAAGATATTCGATTATATATCCTAAAGCTCGTATAGTGTTATATATGTAGTGTCCAAATAGAACCCTTCGGGTATAATTCAAAGTTGCAATTTACTGAACTAATTAATTGTTAATCTCCCTTATTGTGAATGGCGTCGTCGACGTCACATTAAGACGACGCTAAAAATTGTCACTTGTCTACTCTTTGTCGACAAAAATTGACTACTATTAGCATGCTCCATTAATTTAAAAAGTTTTAGAGATTAGTAAGAGATTATCAATAAGATCAAATTTTTGCCGATAAAGAGTATACAAGTGATAAAATTTGCTGTCGTTTTGATGTGACGTCGACGACGCCATTCACAATAAGGGGGAATAATTTGATGAGGTTAAAGTTCATATCGCTCTGCACATGTGATAATTTTAAGGCAAAATATTCAGAAGAGACAAATTGTGTATTATTATGACAAACACTAGCAGAACGGAACAACATGCTGTTTTCGAAGGCGATGTGGTGGCCTTGTCAGCATTCTTATGTTTGGTCGACTGTGTGTGGTGTTCATAGGTGTAAACTTAAGCTGTATGAAAACAGTTGCTTGCATTTAAATTTGCATAAACGAAAATTAGTTAAGAAAATCTTGAATATTTCAAAAAAAAAAGATATGATCCAAATGTTCACTACATCCGGATCGCAAATTCAACATGTTCATGACTTCTTGAGAAATTATTTTTTAACTGAGACAAATCCAACATTTATACTAGGTATATATAACTTTTTAATTCCTGCTGGTCCCATTTTCTATATATCTTTTCAGCAATATTTTTTAATGGGTGACTTAGCGAGTAAGAAACAGTTTAAATTTGTTCCTTTGGGTATCTCGCTGAGCAAAAGTTCATTGTGCGTGTACTTACTAATGTTCAATGCATATTAGTATTAGAATACATTAACAATACCTGTTGATTAATCACAATATTTGAGTGATACACATTTGTGTGTCAAATGTAAATGACTGCATTCTAAAGCAACACAATTCAATTGGTTAATGAAAAAAGGCAATAAGAATCCCGTGTTTATATGAGAAAAAATTATTTAAAGAAGAAACAAGAATGAGTTAGAAGGGGTAAGTTAAATTTGTAAAACTATGATTTATATAAGCAAAAGAAATTGTTCGACTTTTAATCTAAACACTGAATCGGCAACATCAGCCTTAGTTTAATTTTAAAGTCTCTTTCACCCTTTTTGAAAAGCAATGCCGACTAGTACGACACTCTGCCGATCAAATCATTCACTTATAAAAAATTAGAATTTTTACATATGAAGAGGAATAGAATAAAATATCAGTAATAATAAAACTTTTTTTTCAGTTTTATTTATTCCACAATTGTACCCATAAATATGAACGTGGTCTAGCTCATAAGCATTTTTGCTTTGAAAAAATTCAATAAATATTTAATAACTTTTAAATAAATTTTAATTAATTAAATATCATGAAACAATATGACTTAGACCACTTTCATAATTATGGGCACATTGATGTTTAAAATGGCAATGAATTGAAACAATAGCAATTAACAGTGTTTGTTTTGTTACACATTTTTGTTTTATTGTTTTTTTTTTTTTTTTTTTGTAATCGTAAATTTGATTTTCCAAACACACAAATATCGCCTATTCCCTTTTAGAATAAAAATCGAATAGAAGATTAAACTTGTCGTCAATTCGGCAAATTGCATCATTTTTATTATACGAGTAGTTTACAATACCTCTGAATCGCGTTAATAAAATTTCATGAACAGGACAATAAAAAAAATTATCAATGAAGTCGTCTTCTGTTTGGAATATAATAAGCATTAGCTATTTTCGTTTTTTATTCTTTCGATTAAATCATTCTGACTTTTTTTCCTCCCGTTTAATTAACAAAACATTGAGTTAGCCATCACACAGAAAACAATACTATTTAAATTTTTATTTTTTTTTTTTAATTCTATTAAATCATGTTTAATTGAAGTTTAAATCATGATGGTATATATTTTGTGTATCTTAAGAATATTTAAGGTTGTTGTGATTACAGCGGTAAGCGCGTTGACTACCACATGATGAGTTACGAGTTCAAATCTTGGCCGGGGAAACCAATTAAATACATACAAACATTTTTCTGATGCCTGTTCCAATTTATACACGTTAAAGTTAAATAATTAATACAATACAATAACTACATTAAATTAAATTCATGTTGTTTCAACTTCAAATAACTTTCATGCAACACGGTTCTTTGTGCTATTTCAGCATCAAACACACGTTGTTTCAACTTGGTATAACTTTGATGCTACATGATTCTTTATTTTGACTTAGCACTACGGTAATGTTAAATCAACATGAAATAAAGTTTACATATTACTGTAAATCATGTAAGATTAACATGAAACAAATGTGAAGCAAAATCACTACCGAAATAGGTTAAATAAACCTTACTTACGTATATTTTAAGTTGAAATTTTTCTGTGTGCTCGCTTATTTATCAAATATTTTAATGTAATTTGCTTCTAAAGCTTCTGTTACCATAACAAAATAATAAGTAAATATGTATTAAGAAACTGTAAAACGGGGTACTGGTGTTTGCAAATCAATATATATTGTATTTGGTTTGAATATCAATAACTATGAATTTCCTTTTTGTGCATTAAAATTGGAAGGAGGGCGTATAAAATTTAGTTATTCAAATTTAGTGCACTAAAACAAAAATCTATACAATTATGAATGAACGAACGTTTGCCTTTGAAAGTGTTACAATATTCATGCATAGTCATACACACACACACACAGAGATGCACATATTCCCGCAAAATTGCTCGATGGCTGGTAAAGAACTGACTGCATGACATATTGACCGCAATCGTAATGTGTTCATAAACATACAAATGAATATGAAACACATACATACACATTAACAGTTATACTGTCCATATTGAGATATATGTACATACATATCAGGAGGTGGCGACGCAGAGACGAGAAACGGACAAACAGACAAACAGCCAAACAATTTGAGACCAAGTCCAGAGTTTGTCATACAAACAAGCAAACAAACAAACAAATAATGTGGCAACAAAGTTAATTTTTATGTGCTAACAATATGATGATGATGACGATGATGATGATGATGATAAAAAAAAAATTATTAAAAATGCAGACATAACCAAACACAAAACATGGTCAGAATAAGTTTAAATTAAAATATTGTTGCATGAATAAGTGAACTACAGTACGAGTAGCAAACATACATCCGTGTGTGTGAGAAAAACTTTCAATATTTTTATCTGTGTGTGTTTTACCCATTTATATTATATGTATTTTATATTGCTACCAAAATTAAAGTTGGCTGAGTTGTTGATGACGATGCTTTTGTTTTTTTTTTCTTTTTTTTTAATATGACAGCTTTGTTAAATGAAAATGTATTTCCATTTTCCGTTCTTTTAAATTAATATTATAAAGCTACTAATAATGTTGATAAAGATAATAAACTTTTCCAATAAATGTGACGTTGATGATGATGATGATAACGTTTTAAAAACATTCATAATGGTAATGAATATATTGGGTTGGAAAAAGAATTTTATAGGGAAAAAAATTTTAAAGTATAAACGTATATATCATAATTTGTGTTATAATTTGTTTGCAAAAAATCCTAGTAATATTTTTGGGACCATTATTATAAGTTGGAGTTAGTTAATTGTGGGATTATATCGCATGCATAAACACTTTTTCATTATTAAAATTTCACTTAAGAGCTATAAGTTAAAGGCAAGTTCACCCTACCTATAACTTTTATCGTGATGTTTAGTCATTTGAAGTTGCCACATTTTTATAAGTTGGCATAGTTTCTACTTTTTAAATTAAAGCCAAGAAATAGGAAAATAAAAAACATATTGATTATTGAGTTGTTGATTTAACTTTGTTATTTGTTGAGCTTCTTATTTGTTTAAATGAAAGTTTAACATAATAACACTCATTATTAACTTGGCTGCACCTGGTCAAAAATACATATGTGGCAACACTATATTCTTGAATAACTGTTATTTACATTTATTTTCTTTACATACTTTTTACAACTACAATTCGAGCTGAAAAAAGTCAGCCAATGTAGTAAAGTAAAAAAAAATTAAAAACATGTTGATTACTGAGTTATTGTTTCAACTTTGTTATATGTTACGCTTCTCATTTGTTTAAATGAAAGTTTATAATATAATAACTCTAGTTGTTCTAAAAAAATTTTTGATCTGCATTAGCAAGAGTAAAATGCTCATAGGATCTAGGTTAACCCCTCAATTATCAATTTCAATGTGTTTTTAATTAAAAAAAAATATTTTACTAAATAAGTCACATTTGGGATAATTAGTATGTTAGTCCTAAATCACACTGTGCAAGTCTTATTGCTAAGCTGATTAGTTTCAGGGAGAGAGAGAGAGACGAGGGGAACAGCAATGTTTCTTTTCCCTCCATCTCTCTCTCCTAATAAACTAATCAGCTTAGCAATAAGACTTGCATACTGTAAATAGGGACTTAACAAATGTTAAACTTAAATTATTTTATAGCTAAGAAATTAGTGAATGTTTAAATATATTTTAAGTTAATTTTCATACAAAATTAAAATGTATTTATATATACTTGCATTTTTTCAGTGGCTAATTAAAGTTATTATCAAATTACGTTAAAAGTACGGTAGCACTACAAGATTTCCAAATATTATGGAAAGTTTTCCAAAGAACAGCTGTTCAATATAAATAAGAAATTTGATTTTTCAATTTGCAAAAAAAAGAAAAAGCAAAAAACACACATTTTATGATACAAAAACAGCATCAGAATGCATTTTTCTATTTATATATTTCATGATATGAAAACATACGTTACATTTGTTGTATATTTGTGAAAAATTAAACGAAATTATTTTTAATACGACCACATGATGTTCATGTACATTCCTTCAAAAAACACACACATGCACAAAAACATATGGTGTGTTGGTAAAACTTAAACAACACTTAAATGCACAATGTTGGCTGTTTAAGTTTGATTTAATTGTGCGGTGAGAAACACAATTTTTTTGTTTAAACATGATTTAAAAATAAAATGCATATAATCATTGCCTGATTTATTAGCCCTTAATTTCTTGCAAACGAGTTTCGTTAGGACTTATTTTTGAAACTGCTCCTTCAACAAACTAATTTTTCGGAATTACAAAATTTTTGAAGTTCAATTTTGTTTAAAAAAGTAGCCGTAAAAATCATCAACAATTTTATTCATTGCCAGAAAAAACACCATGTCGCCAAAACTAAAATTAAGACGCCAGAAAAGCTAAAAAATCGCCACGTTTGGGGATAAATCACCATATATGACAACCCTACAAGTGATAAGTTTCAGGACATGCAAACAACTAAACATTGCCGACTTCTTCAAGCGCAAAATTGAGTTAAATTCGAGTGACAGACTTTCGCTTGTTTAAATTTCCTTTCAATATCGTTAATAAAAAAGTAAAAAATTAGTACACATGGCAGCAATAAATATTAAATGACTGTGGCAACATTGTAACAGCTGTTAGCTGCTGATTTACTAAAATAAAAATCTCCTGATTTTCGGAATACCAAAGTATCCCTACGTGATTTCAACATCATTTTAGGTTTGAAATCATCAAGATTTCAGAGCATATCTGATATTATAAAATTATTATAAAAAATGTATATTCGGTGCTTGTTAATTTGATTCAGTTGAGTTTCGTTGCTGCTTAACCAGCTGAGCTCATCAGTAGACTTCAAACAAAATTATTACTTTATCAAAGGTGGCATCTTTTTATGCTGATTTATACGAAATAACGTTTCCTTTACCCAATAACTCTAGCCAAAAATTACTGCATTTTTATACAAATGTGTGGGTGTATCAACAACAAATACCGTAACATACTCACTCACGATTCGAACATGTATGTATGTATGTATATTCAAACGCAGGTATGCTTGTGTCTGGTCTGCACACGGTAAATTGCTGAACATTTTATTATATTTCGTGTGCTATAGTATGCATTCATCAAATAACTTTTGATATACTCGCACTCTCTCTCCATTATTTAAAACCAATAATTAAGTGAAAATTATTGAGACTATTATGAAATATTTGAAAATTTCACCACATTATGGTTGCAGTAAAACTGATATCAACAACATAATATTTTCAAACTCAACTAAAAACCGCTGAAATTAAAGTTTTCCAATAGAGTTATAATAATTATCCATAATGGTTTATGCTGTTGGCCAAATAGTAATACTTACTAGCAATAATTATAATAATTAAATTTGTTATTTTATTGGCATATTGCTAGGAAATGTGTATCTTTTTATTTTAAATAAACATAAAGAGAGATGTATGTGTGTGTGAATAAAGTGGTGTTGAGGTCGTGTTTAAATTTTGATATTAAATTCAAGTGCAGATGTCTCATTGGCAAATGTTAAGTTATAATTTAACGTTCAAAACAAACCAAAAATATATTCATATGAAAACTAAAGGAAACTTACAATAAACAGGCTATAAGATTTTATAGATATATATGTATATACATACATATAAATCGATTCTTTAGTGCAATAGACGCATAACGCAAAAAATTTAGTTTGCCGGAAATAAAATGTAATTTTTTAATTTACTTAAAACTCAATGAAAATAATAAAATACATAATTTTTTTTCTCAGCAGGTATACACGCATCCTTTTTCATATGGTATTTTCATATTAGGCTAAATATCTCATATTTTTTTTGCATTATTTATGCAAAAAATGCAATTCTTGACTGATGTCTATGTTGCAATAAAGGAGCGATTTATAGCTTAAATTAGAGGTGACATAGCCATAATGCCATAGCCATAACCAAACCAAAATTCAATTGGTTTCTATGGTGAGAGTTATGGCGTTATGGCGAGTCACCTATAATCAAATACAGTGTTGCCCATTAGTTTGGTTCGAACGGCTGTTCTCTATGGCTATGGTTATGTCACGTCTGATTGAGCCTTATATATTATGAATCAAATAACTTACAAGCCACTATTGTACAGTCCTGCCAGTTTAGGGGATTTTTCGCAATTGGGGATGAAAAATTCGTTTTGGTCATCTGGGGATTTTTTGGGGATGATAGCCAAATTTTAGGGGATTTTTTTTATAACTGATGGTAACAAGAATAATTTTTGAGCTAAGAAATGTGCGTCTGGCAAGTCTAAAAGTGTGTGTTACCATTCACAATGAATGTTTTCTAATAAAGAAGAAGTATCAATGCAGACTAACTAATAATGAACACTACCAAAAGAAAAATGCGTAACAATATGCAAAATGACTTGTTGGAAGCACTTCTTAGAATAACCATACGCTTTAAAAATAATTTAATTTGTTAATCCTTCTGCTGAATTACTAAAGCTTTTTAATAAAAGTACTAACAATTTCTGAGGCTGTTGAATCACAAGATTACGACTCTGAAGTTTTTGAAATGGTAAACTTTGGTTAATTTTTTTTTATATTTGTGTATATTAAACATTGTGTAATTTTTTCTTTACCAAGTTTTATAAGTACAAATTAAACTAATATGAATGTAAATATAGCTATCGATATAAATGAATTTTATTGAATAAATATGTTACATTTGTCATTATTTTTTAAATAAAATTAAAAAAGTTTAATTTTTTTCACAGAAGAAAAAAATTTTGAATCACAAAAACTCAATTGGGGCATTTTCGGGGATGACAAATCAAAAGTTGGGAATAAGCTCTAGAAAAAAAAACTGGCAACACTACTATTGTGCTTCCTTGTAAATGTTCCTTGTAAATGTACGTATACGTAATATACAATATAACAATATTCTCTGTTAAGTATACGTAACACATACAAATTAATCAGCGTATTGTACTAGGTTTAATCGCCAACGCCTTACACAATCAGGCTGACTAATTTTTATATATACATATGTATTACAAAAAAAAAGCGAACACACCACCGTCAATATATACATATGTATATATTCATACATATATGAGCCTATTTTCTGATCATAAAAGATACTTTTTCTACTTGTATTTAAATTATTTATGGAATCGTTTTCTGATCATTTATTAGTCTTATTTCCCTTCATTTTTTAATCTTTTTCGAATTGTCTTTCAGTCATGTTTCTAATCGCTTACGAGTCATTTGTGAGAAATTTATCTTTTTATTGTCATTTATGACTGTAATTTGAGTCATTTATCAGTCGCATTTCTAATCGTATTTGACTCTTCTTCGAGTCTTTTCAGTCGGCTTTCTGAGTCCTACGTTTAATGGTCAAACAGAATTACGGCATAAACATATTTTCCTTAACAACTGTAGAAAATAAAACAAAAATTAGAGAGGATTTGAAGTTACTACGTAGATTTCATTATGGGTTTTAGTAATTTGACAGCGATTTTTCCTGAAGTTGCAGACTTATTCTGTTTCATCATTTAATTTTATATTCGATTTAACTTTTATAAATGAAAAAAAAAAGTTTTTGACATTTATTCAAGAATACGTAAAGATTGTCCCGTTGTGTTTAAAAATAACATATCGTCCCTACCACGTCAAACTATCCAAAATGCAAATTTGAACTTTTCAGAAGAGCACGAAGACCCATCAATTGTGAATTTAGCGCAGTCAGCCCTGCGTTAAAGTGCAGGGCTTCAAATATTTCTTATTGAGTTATCTATCGTCCATGAGAATTTCAGCATTCTTAAACGAGGCATATCGTATAAATTCGGGTACCAAGATAACGAATCTAAAAAACCAATTTTGCATATTGGATAGTTTGACGTGGTAGGGACGATATCAAGTAGTGTTTAATCATCTATCTGCGTAAAATATGATCATAAAATAATAATTATTATCACTTTTTAAACACCTGCTTGAATCGATTTTGATTAAGCATTTTTAGGGTTCCGTACACCCGTCCGTCTGTCTGGTGTCCGTCTGTCCGTCTGTCCGTCTGTCCGTCATACGGTATTTTCTCAGGAACTGTAAGAGCTACGGACCTGAAATTTGGACAGAGTATGTAGAACCTTGGCCGCTACAGCAACAAATACATGAGAATTAAAAATTAAAGGGTGTTCCAAAACGAGCAACGAAAATTTTTTAAATCCCATGTAATATACATACAATTGTATGTACATATGAAGGGCTTATTGCAAAAACTCGATAAGCCACAAAATGAAAATACTGAGAAAATCGCCTTTGAAGCTTAAAATAAATGCAGAAAATAGGGATTTGATGCAATCATGATACAGATACTTTTATTTAGTGCTTAAGAAAAACTACTACTACATACCCGTCGCTGTACACCAAGAAATCTTCGGAAATCGCTAAAATCGCAAAATCCAGTTATTGCATGAAATTTATTTCGTATTTTTTTTTTGAATATCAAAACTTTTGTTATTTTGGTTGAAATAAAGTGGCATATCGTGTTTTGCAGTTTAAAATTTATTATTTTTTTTATTTATTACATCAAATAATTTCTATAAGTTGTGATTGATGGACAAATAATTCTGAATAAAATCAAGATGTACAAAGTGACACTTGCGGCTAAGGCGGAAATTAAACGGAATATAAGTACAATATTTTAAGAGGACGTTCCGATGCTGTAAAGTAATTGAATGAACTGATAAAACCACTTTCTGAAATCGTGTGTCTTATCGTGTTTTTACAATAAGCCCTTCATATGTATATTGAAACTTGTGATTTGTAAAATTAGTGTATTTTTAAACAGACTAAAACAAATAACACTAAAATTTAAAAAAAAAAATTTAATTAAAGAGTCGTCCATCAGTTAATGCAATTTTGACTATTTAATTTTGACAATTTGCTATATCTTGGAAACCGTAAGAGGCAAACACTTGAAATTTTCAAAAACGGTTAAACTAAAAAATCCGAAAATTATAAAATCTCCAAACCAAAAAAAAAAAAAAATTGCCAAAAATTAAAAAAAAAATCGCCAAAACGAAAAAAATCGCCAAAAATCAAAAAAAAAATCTAACACTAAAATAAATCCCCGAATTCGAAAAAATCGTCCAAATGAAAAAAATTGCCAAAATAAAAAAATACGCCAAAAATCGAAAATAGAATCGCCAGAACGCGAAAAAGGCGCCAAAACCAAAATAATTGTTTATATGAAAAAAAATCGCCAAATTGAAAAAACGCCAAAAACCGAAAAAATCGCCAAAACGCGAAAAAGGCGCCAAATATAAAAAATAGCCCAAATGAAAAAAGCGCCAAAATGAAAAAAATTACCAAAATGAAAAAAATCGCCAAATTGAAAAAACGCCAAAAACCAAAAAAAAATGCCAAAACTTTATATCATATAGGCTGAAGTTTGTATTAAATTACGTATCTAGTGTTCGTACGGAGCCCTTCGCGGGCGAGTCAGAGTCGCACTTTACTGAATTTATTCAATCTTACAGATGAGGAAAATATTATAATAACTAACGGAAATAATAGTCACATTTTATACATCTGAAAGATTAATTTGAGATTGCTATGTATATAATATGTTATTGTATTTTAAATCGAACTTTTTCTAATCAATCGCACTAATCATTTTCGAGTCCTTTTTTATCGTGTAAGTGGTTAATCGGTTTTTGATCACCAATAGTACTCTAAAAAGACTCAGTAACGTGATTTTTTAAAAAACTATCTTCCAAATGATAGATGGGTATGTGTAAATACTTGTATATACGTAAGTATGTGTGTCATATTTTTGTTTTTTTTTTTTATTTATGTAAGTAAAATATAAGCTAATTTAGCAAATAAGCAAATAATTTTTTTATATCTGTTGATTTGTAGTAAGGAAAAACAGATATTTAATTTAAATTAATGTTGGGGTAGTTAAGAAAATCTGGCAACCTTCAACTAGCACTATTAGCTTTGCAACAATACATTACAATGTCGAATTTATTTTAGCAATTATTAGAAGAAGAAATTTATAAACCCATATAACTTCTACTAGGAAAATCTTTAAGATAAAAAGTGACACAAAAAAAATCAAGATAAAAAAATATGTAATATAAACCGTTTCGCAAAGTGACACGCTAGTACTCACTTTAGTTTAATTTAAATATCATATACAACTGCATGCACAAAAGTAATCCCCAAGGTGTTTGGTAAATAAACACATGCAATATGTCTTTGCAGGATAAAATCCCAAGTATTATAGTAGACGTGCGCTATCGCTGAACGAGGAAAAAAGTGTTTAAAATATATATGATATGAGAAGAAAAGATGAATGTTTATCACACGTTGGTGGTCACTTGAGGTTTTATGTTTCGCTTATCCTTAAAAGCAAACATAAACACTTGTTTCATACATATATTCATCAATGTGTGACATGCAAATGAATGTATGCTTTTAAGCTTATGTTTGTTTGTATGTGTGCGGTTGTGCAAGGAGAATAACACAATAACACAAAGGTGTCAGATAAATGTTACTTTTGCATAAAGAATTAGCTTTTCATACATACGACTACATACATACATACATTCAATTGTCGCTGTTCTCTGCGGTACGAGCACTTTTTTCGCTTCAATTGGAATTTTTGTCGCATTTACAACCGCGTTTACGTACAAACCAGCCAAATAACCAACGAACGAACCATTTCGTCATACGTCTCTCTTAATCACCCCAATCTATTCATTCATCTGTCCTTTCGTTTATTCGTCCATTTGCTCATTCATTTGGGTGATGAGTGACCACAAAAACCCCACGGTTCCCAAAGACTTTAAAGCGCTTGTGGCCAGCGGAATGAATGAATGAATGCATGATTGCAACAACAACAACAACAACAACAACAACAACAACAACAACAACAACAACAACAATACCAAAAACAGCAACAACAACAACAACGAGGAGTACAATGAAAAAGAAGTAGTACATTGTTTACTTGCTTCGTTCACATTGACTTGCAGCAGCCAAAAAAAAAACACGCAAAAAAAACAAACAGCTTGCATACTTCTGAATGTAAGTGGAAGTTGCAACTTTAACTGCAAATAAATCTCATAAAATAATTACACATGTTACGTAAACTGTTGTACAATTACCAGCACACCAACACCAACACCAACAACAACAAGTAAAATGTGTTGCAAAGAAAACCAGCAATAAAGGAAAAATAGCATAAAAATAGGTGGAACTGACCAGTTCCTGGCCAAGCTTATGCATTCTTAGGTCATAAAAATCTAACCTGAATGTGAGTGTGTGTGTGTGTGTGTGTGAGTGAATGTAATTCGCTTGTTTGCTTTTTCACTTAAACTGCATTTAAATCTTACCCTTGAGTGCGTGTTTTTGTGTGTGCAAGCTGTTGTGAAAATTGAATACGAATTTCCTTTATTAAGTAAGGTTTTTATTTTCCTTCTATTTTTTATGTTTTTTTTTTGTCAATGTTTTACTTTTTGCCATTTTTGGTTGCAATACGCTCGGTTTATTTGTAGCTGCCACTAACGTTGTGCCGTTGTGTAACATCTTTTTGAGAGAATGTGCTCGCACTCGTATCGTGGCGCTGTTGTGTAAGTTACAATGTTTTTACAAGAAATAACCTTTGACTTCATTTCTTTCGTGTTCTTGTTTCTTCTTTTCGTTCAGTAATTGTATTTGTGTATCGGAACATGAGTGCAAGCAACCAGTGATTACTTTTTGGTTAACAAAACGCGTACGGTCATGGTTAATTCTACTGCATTGGTGTGCTCGGCCATCTTATGAGCATTTGCGGGTATAGCAGTTGTGCTCGCGGTTGCAGCAGCAGCAAAATAATTTTTTATGACTATTAACTTTACTATTTATTTTTTAACGCACCAAATTTTTTAGAATTATCAGTTTGCTTTTTCAGCGAAATATTTAAAATATTCTTTCTTAAAAATAAATTAAAATTACTATTTAGTTAAATAAAAAATATGTGTATGAGCACATAAAATGGATATTAAAAATAATTTTTTTTTTACAAATAAGCATTAATTCGATTTTTTTTTGTATTTGTACAAGGCTTTTAAGTATGTGATATAAAACATTCGTTTTCAAATAGATTGTTTTGAAAAGGTATGATGAATTTCGATCAATGTTTTTTAAGTCAATCTCAAACTATTGAGTTTTAAAAAGCACACTAGAGAACAGAATATAAACAATAATAGTAATGCTGTGAAACGAAATTTATTAAAAATTATTGCAAACACTTTTGTGTCATACACCTGATTAATTTTGTTAGGAAAAATTTCAAATGAAATTTTTAAGTTTAAAATTTTTTAAATGCACTAATAATCCCAAATTAATATTTTACTTATTAAGTAAAATATTTTTTTTTTTATTAAACATTTTTTTATAGATTGTAATCAGCTGTTTCTGTCATACAAATGAAATTTTGCAAGGTGTAAAAAATTAAGAAATAAACGAAATACTGGGAAGTGCAGAAAAATTTTAAATGGAACCGACAAAAAGTACGTCGGTTTCTATTCTAATTTAAAAATTATTAAATGCTGTCATTTTAAAGGCGGAGCAATCGCGTGACAACAACGCAGGAAATATGGAGAAGCTTTAGCTCTGTTTCGTAACCATGGATGAAATGTGTGGTGGTGGATCCACACCACCAAACACAAAACCAAACACTAATAAAAAATAGTGAGATTCTGGAGGGGAATCGGTGTCAAAGATGGCCAAGTTGGGTTTGGTCAGCCAATAAAGTCACGACGGTGACCGTTTTTTTTGTGAATGCGGTATGATCCAAATTGAACCCTCCTGCAGCAGAGGAAAATAATCAATGCTGAATATTATGCCAACTTATTAGGTCGATTTAATGAGAATTTGCATTTGCACAAGAAAAAAGCTCTTTTCTACAAGTGTGCACACACGTGCAGTTTATATAACAAAAATCTATTGTGACGCGTTTTGCGTGGGAATAGAATTAATTGACCTGCACAGCGTCAGCATACGGTGCATGTGTAGCAATTGGTTGGATGATTTGAGGAAAAGTACAAAGAACGTATTTTCAATTTGGGGTGGGAGTAGTATGTTAATGACGCTTCCAGACCAAATACAAATTTTGGCTCATGTGAGGTATGTTGTGTGTAAGGTGACCATATTACAAAAAGTGGCAGGTGTTCATTTGTGGTTTTAGTTTAAGTGAAAGAAGTGGAAGATGTTCATTCGTAGTTTTGGTATGGCTAGTATTGAAAAAAAGTGAAGCAGGTGTTGTGAGTAATAAAATTAAGTTATTCGATTGTTTTGGTAGGGTGCAAATGAAAGAAGTGGGAGGTATTCATTTATGATTTTGGTGTAAATTTAAGACGTGACAGATTTTCATTTGTGAATTATTACCTCACCCACGTTATTCTCTGGACTTAGCAACACGTGACTATTTCTTATTCGAATACTAGAAAAAACTGCTTCGGCACTGAGAGATTTGACTCCAACGATGAAGGTATCTCACAAACAAATACTTTCATGTTTTTAATGGCTCGACCAATAGTATTTTTTGAAAGGATAAAAAAATTGTTGAGATATAAAAGATTTTTTTATCCAACACACTGTATTTAATTCAAAAAGTCACGGACTTTTTTAACCGCCTATGGAAATCTATTTTATAAACCTTTTATAAATCAAAGATATTTTTTATGAATAATGGCATTCGATTTTCTTAAAAAAAATTTAATTTTATTATAAGGCATTTACACCTGGGGGTCGACTCTGTACTTCGAAATGAGGGAAAATGCTTTAAAATTTTTATGTTAACAGCACGCAAATTCTAAAGCATTTTCTTTAGTTTCGAATTACAGAGAAACCTTATGACAATCTGCACCGCTTACATCCAGTTTTTTACATTTATTAAAACTTTTTTTTTATTCAAAACAAAAGCCATTAACTAAAAAATGTCCTAAACAACAACCAAACAACTGCAATGTAGCCAATTCACACAACTTTTCAAGAAAACAGGCTGATTTTTTAGCACAAATTTAAAAAAAAACCCCCCATCGTTGTATCACAAATTTTTAGTACATTTTAAGTAGATTTTAAGAAAATCTAGTGAATAAGTAGATTTTGTTTTGTATAGAAAATCGAGTGCCCTACTATTTTTAGAAATGAAAATTTCATATTTTGTGCCTGAAAGCTGTTTTATATATGTATATCATAACTCAATTCTATAATTAGTATGATATTAGTGCTAATATTATGCTCTTTGTTGTTCTTTTTATATAGAAAAAATTCACTCAGTTTTCAATTTTATGCCAGTGGTTTACAAATGGTTTCTGCATCTTACCGATGGGGAATTTTTTTTTAATAAACTGCAGTATTTTTTCCATTGAAATAATTAAATTTACCCCAGAGATACTTTGGTAAAACATCAGTCAAATTAGAATTTATTTCACGAAATAAAAAAAACAAAACCCAGAAATAAATTAATACGCTAATAAGCCAAAAATATAAATTCGTTACACTAAAATTAAACGAATGTGATACACATATACACACACACATTCATTACACGAACAAACGGTGACCCTTAACATCTTTAGCCATTTATATATTCCAAGGAATTAATTCATTTTTAATTAATATCTTTAAATTTACTTGACATGTTGTTGACCTCTTTACTTAAAAAAAGGAACAGTTTTTTTTGCAATTGAGACAAGCATTCTGCTTAAATCTTTTACAAAGTAATACAAGTTAATTGAGTTGAAAAGAAGTGAATGGCTCCTTAAGGTAACATGAATTACTTATGTACACACGAGCACTCACACACACACACACACACACACACACACACACGCGCAAACACATACATACATGAGGTCTACACACAAAATGTGTGTTTAATATTAATGAGTAAAAAAGGTGATCATTAAGACAATTTGTTGAATTATGACACAGATACACGGGCTGCAAAATAATTTCTTAGAGCTCAAAGAAACACAGATTTCTTTAATAAAAGAAGCAAAATGAAAATTAATTTTACTTGAGTTTTCTTACACTATTAATTTGAGAATTTTTATAACAAGTACAAGTTTGTTGGAAATATTTAAAAGGAATAATAAATGATATTCAGAGCGTCTGATGTTTTTGATAACGCCCTTAAACGGTTGCTAAATTAAAACTGATAACCTCATGAATTGGATTGTATTTTCTTTCTATGTGTTTTACCTAACAACTCCAATTTTAAATATTCTTTTTTGTCTGAGAGAATATAGCTTCCATTTGGTCCCACGTTCACTAAATCTTTTCCTTTGACTTTATGTACTTTTACTAGTCACACAATTAAAAGTTTTTGAAAAAACTTTGTTTTATCATATTTTCTTAAAGAGACAATCAAGTTGTACTGATGTATAATCAAAATATTACACTACAAGGAGGTCACAAAGACACAACTCTTTTTATTTGGATATTTCTTTAGCGCGTTTTTAAAATATAAGCGTTATCCATTTAATTTTGCTTGTAAAAGTGTCAAAAAATAATGCATAAGAAACTATGCGATTTCAAATAAATACACATTTTTGCTTAGTAAAATCACATAATTTGTTGTCACGTTCGACATTTTTTATTAGAGCAATTAAAGAACATGCAGGAAGCTCATCAAATATTTAGTAAATACAGAAATATTTAACACAATTAAGGTTTTAAAAAACCTTGCTAAAAATTATAAAGATTTATGGCCGTGGTCACGTGTGACAGCGTTAATGTAAAGTTAAACAACAAATAGCACACTTTTAAATTATTTTACTTTAGTTGAGCATAAACTGTGAAATATTATATTGTTATGTGGAATGAAAATATGTTTTTTGGCTGAAGGAAAAAATTAAATTTTTGCAAGGAAAAAGCGGAATACGTAAGAGACCAGGCCGGCAGAGGCTCACAGAAACGCATAATATCGAACAAACCCAGCTTTGCTAATGCAAGCAAACGTTTGCAAAAACTGTAAAAAAAAAGTGAAGAGAGAAAGCGTTGCCAAGAGACATGATAAATTTAAAATGTTTTTACAAAAGGGAAGAGCAACAGAATTAATAGTTGTATTCACAGCTCATTCGGAAATTACTAACTCGTTAAACTCGTAAAATTTCCTATACATATTGTTGCTATAAAACTATAAAACTAAAAATCTACACAACAAAAGGCTTAAATAATTGGTAACTACAATTAAAATTGACATTTTTGCAAATTTTAATTAAAAAAAAAATTATGAAAAAATGTATATGTGTATATAATAAAAAACTAAACAAAAAATAAATAGAAAATAATTCATAATAACAACTACCGATTTGGTGTGAACGGTGATAAAAATTTATTTTTAAAAGAATTTATAAATCATTTTTGAGTTAAGTCAAAACTATTTTAAAGAGAAGTCAGCGCACAGTATTCTAAAATTAATCACATTAAAAATTTTGCTTCAGGTTTCGCTGACAGCAGGGTTTTAATTGTTGGCCGCAAAAACTATTTTTATTTTTGTCACATGCGAATGCCTTGGTTTTTGCAAATGTTTTGAAAACCAAAAATAGCTCAAAATCAAACTTAGCACCAACTAAAAATTTAATTTAGAGCTGTAAGTAACGCTTATTGTTATAATAGAAATTGTTTTTATTTTGACATTTTTGCTTTAAATGTGTACGACGGTCACGTTTGCCATCATGGAAATACCCATTTGCACCGTGCTTGAAGGATTGCCCTTTTGTTTTACTTAACCCATTTTTATGAAACTTGGTACACATCCCAAACTCTAAAAGTGACATGATCTTGCTTTTAGGAAAATGTGAATGCCCACGCCCACACAAAATTTGTTATATAAAATTTGTAGGAAATGTAATAAAAATCTAATATTTTTATATATTTTTTACTACCCTGTGCAACAGGTTTACAAAAAAGATGAGTGAATTAGCTACGGTCTCCTTAAATACTAGATTTCGAGGTAAAGTAAATACATTATTAATGGGTTTTATTTTGAATAAAAAAAAGCCATGTGAGTCCGAGCACAGAGGAGATGTGTAAACATCTACTAATGAAATTTTTTTTTAAGTTGGAAGTACTTATGCTTTTAGTATCTTTTTTTAAATTAATTAATTAAAAGTATCAAAACTTTCAATATTGTAAATACATATGAATTTGTTGGTTTTTGTTTGTTTTATTAAAGTTATTTGGTTAGTAAATGGGCACACTGCAGTATATGTATATGTACTGCATTCAAAATTGCAGTAAGCAGTAAAAAAAAAAAAAAATTCAGTAAATTTTTACTGCTAATGAAATTTAATTTGCATTACTAGTAAAATCGTAGGGCCGTAGCAAGTGGCAAAGTTTTTTCATTCAAATTTTGAAACTTTTGTATGAAAAACATTTAGCCACTTGGTAGAATTTCATTATGAATACGGGCATTACTGATTACTGAAAATTCAATGCACCTCATCATATAACAAATCATTTAGGCAATTTATAAAAATTGTAGAAAAAAATTTTAGTAATCAGTAAAATTTTTTTTGTTTTTACTGAAACTTTAGTGGTACTGCAGTGCTCATCTATGGTAAATGCCTTTACTTTTACTTTTTAATTTTTAATTCCTGTTGTTCATGGTTTAGTTGTTGCTGTTCTTGTTGCTGTGTACGCATTGCAATTAAAATAAATTCAGTAAAGTGCGACTTTCACTCGCGCACATTCGGTTTTGATCATTTCTTTTTGATTTAGCTTTCTTAATTTTTTAAGTTTTTTCAGTTTAAACGATTTTTTTTCAGTTTTATCGCTTTTTTCTCGTTTTGGCGTTTTTTTTCTTTTTGGGTTTTTTTAATTTTGGCAATTTTTTTTCATTTTGGCGATTTTTTTATTTTGTCGATTTTTTTCTGTTTTTTGGGGTTTTTTCCATTTTGGCGATTTTTTTCTGTTTTTGGGGTTTTTTATTTAGGCGATTTTTTCATTTTGCGATTTTTTCATATTGGCGATTTTTTTTAGTGATTTTTTTAATTTTGACGATTTTTACGGTTTTTCGCGATTCATTTAAGTCCTAGAGATTTTTTTTAATTTGGTGCTTTTTTTCGTTTTGGCGATTTTTTATATTTGGCGATTTTATATTTTTTTGATTTTTTAGTTTTACCGTTTTTGAAAATTTCAAGAGTTTTACTCTTACGGTTTCCAAGCTAAAACAAGTTGTCAAAATTACAAACTCAAAATTGCATTAACTGATGGAACACCCATTGATTTAAATTTTTTAAATTTAGTGTTAATTGTTGTAGTCTGTATAAAAATACACTAACTTTTAAAATTTCAAGTGTATATATGTACATACAATTGTATGTATATTACATGGGATTTTAACATTTTTCGTTGCTCGTTTTGGAACACTCTTTAGTTTTTAACTCTCATGTATTTGTTGTTGTAGTGGCCAAATGTCTACATATTGTGTCCAAATTTCAAGTCCGTAGCTCTTACGGTTCATTTTCAGCTTTGGTGTACGGAAATATACAGAAAAATAACCGGCGGCGGCGCACCGTCGGCTTCGAGCCGGTCGACTTGTTTCTCTGCTTGGTATTGCTGCTTTCAAATACTAATACACTCATACATAGCTCACACCGATTTGACAATGCAAAGCAAAAGCAAAAAGCAAAGAAATCTCTCAAAGAAATCTCAGCAAAGAAATCAAAGTCAAAAGATTTTTACCCCCTAGCGTATAGATGTTTACACATCAAAAATCTTGATAATGTCAAAAAAAATTATGTAAACGGTATAGATTTTCATAAAGATTATGATCAAAATCTGATAGATTTGTGCAGGTGTAAATGTCCTATTAAGATTTTTATACAAAACAAAACCCAATAACAGATTTTTTTTCGAAAACTACGATCAAACAACTGCAATATAGCAAATTCACACATCTTTTGAAAACAAAACATAGTTTTATCACAAAATTCTGCTATATTTTAAGTTGATTTTGACAAAATCTAGTGACGTAGTAGATTTAGTTTTGTATGAAAATCTACTAGATTTTGCCCGAAATCTCGTAATTGCTAGATTTTGCTCAAATCTAAACACTAAAAAAAGAAAAAAAAACTTCCATGGAAAAGTAGAAATAAAACTACAAATCTTGTAAGAATTTAGTAACAATCTTTTTATATAGTTTTTATGTATTTTATAAATGTGCACTTCTGACGCTGAAGCTCTGTAATATTTCAAACTATTTAATAAAGTTAAGAAAAAAAATCGTAAATCTATGTATAGTAATTCTAGTAACAGAAGAAGCAAAACTTTTATCATGCAATCATTCATCCACCTGTTGCAATTATTACATTCTCTACTAGCGAAGGTTAAATGCACACAACATTAACTGTCCTTAAACAATCAAGTATCATCTAGCCTACTACGTCTTTTACTCGTTAGAACGTTGTTTAAATTTATTAAAAATCCATAATCAAAAGCACTGTGATTTGTGCTGCCTTCAAAATCTTTACAACGCAAATAACTTACAAATCTTAATAATTTAATACCTTTGTAAAATATTCTCTTGTGGCAGGAATAAAAACCTAAAACTAATATTTCTTTTGATATTCCGTGTTAATGTGTGTATAACAATGTCCCCAAATATATGTGTATATGTGTGTATGTACGTGTATGTGTGTGTGTTTGTGTTTGTGTAAGTGGGTATTTCCAAAAAGTTGTGCTAGTAAACATGTCGTACATCTCTAACATGGTTTGCAGCAGAGCCACATACTCACATGAGGGTTTTCAATTTTACTGCATCATAAATTAAATTACCCCAAGCTGCTGCCACAGCCACTATTTCGTACTTCATATGTGCATATAGAGAGGAATATTGTCATGAGATGACGATGATGCCACGGCTACTACTGCACCTTTATCAACTGCGTGTCTCAGACACTAATACATATGAACAGGTACGTATGCATGTGAGTATTTGTATGTATATGTTTTCACAATATCGTAAACCTTTGACTTTTGCCAAATAAAAAATTATGTAGAAAAATATACAAAAAGTATGTGCAAAAATCTTTGTAAAACCCACATTGGGAAAAAAGACACGAAAATTAATAGAAAACAACTAAGACAACTATAGTCGGTGGTGTTTCGTCATTGCTTATACTCGTACAACATTTAAAAAGGAACTTACACATACCGAGCCATAATACACAAAAAAAGATTAACCGACACATTTTTGGGAACTCGTTTTTTTTTAACAAAAATCGATTATTTTCGATCGCAAATAATCGATTTTGGTCCAAAAATCAAGATCCAAAATTGTGTGACTTTTTGGCTTTTTTGGAGGTTATGGCACGATGTGAAAGAATAAAAATTTTCAAAAAAGAAGTCTGCACACAGACAAATTTCATATTAAAATCTAAAATAATTCTGCAAAAAAACGACTTCAATGCAAAGATCTACAAAGATCTTTACTTACAACTCTTTAAAAAAAATTTAATAATCTGTTAGTTAAGAAGTACGTGATATATAAAATTAAATTTTAAAAGGCGTGCCTCTGTCCATTTTTTTAATGTAATATTGTAGTTTTGTAAAAATCGGTGGAGTAGAACAATTTAAAATAAAATATTAAATTTTAATGAAAGATTGTGTCTATTTTAGAGCTCAAGGTGTGTGGTAAGTTTCGTAAAAATCGGTTCAGTAGAACCACTTGAAACGCAATAATAAATTTTAATGGGCGTAAACCCGTCCATCTTTCCAATTTTAAAATTGTGTAATCACAAGAATCAAAGGTGTTGGCTAGGTTTCGCAGCAATCAAATAAAAATATTTGTGAACGTATTCCCGCCCACTTTTTTTTACAATAGCATCAATTGGAAGCTCTCTCTGAAACAAAAAAAATAATTCTTACAATCGATTTAAAGTATACCAAGTTATGAAGTAACAATGTCAAAACAAAATACAGCTAAATTGATAACCTACTCCTTTTTTTGAGGTCTGTTAAAACAAGGTTAGTTTTACATTTTTCGACAATCATTTTGCTTCATATATATTTCATGTTAATTCAATATGATTTACAGTAATCTTCAAAGATCACTTTACCTTTTGAAATAACCTTATTTTGTGTTGATTTCAGTACTGTTAAATCAAAATGAAAAATCATGTTTAATCAAATTTATTTCAAATTGAAACAACATGAATTTAATTTACTGTAATCATCTCATTTTGTTAATTATTAAACTAGCGTGATTTTTTTGGACACGGGCATCAGGAAAATTGTCTGTTGTATGTATAGTTTGGCTTCACTGGCCAAGATTTGATTTTTAATGAATTAAATTTTAATTCAATATGATTTAATTGATCATTTTAGTAAATGATCATCTGTTCTCTCTGCAAGAGTGGACAAGATAATCCTAGGCAGTCCATTTCGCATCGCTCACAAGAACTCTGCAACCATAGACCGTTCAAGCGAATAAAAAATGTCGATGATATTACACAGTAATCTCTGAATTCAAAACCTAGCACTCCTTTATCACTAAATAGTCATAACTCACAAAACCAGTTTTGCCCAAAGTAAGTTTAAAGCTTTCAATTTATGCACAACTCAATGAAGATATCAGAAAAAATTTATTTTAAGATACATTTGTATTATGTTTTTTTTTCACTAGAAAGAAATATATACAATACGACAAACTTTTCTGCATTACTCCAAAATATAAAAGTTCCTAACATATGACTATGTTGCATTAAACCAATGATATGAACACGCATTTGAAATAATACATTTACCACTTTTAGCATATTTAAGGTAAAATACTGACAGCAATGTAAGAGGAAAAAAATAGAACACTATCTAAAAAGAAGTATTACAATATCAAAAAAAAAAAAAAGTGTAACACGGCATAAAATAAACACTCTTGAATCGCACACCAACTTCAAACGTTTTTAGAAGAGAACAGAGCACACAGATAAACAGCATAAGCTGCGAAGGGCAGACAACAACAAAAAAGAGGAAAACAATTTCTTTAGTTAGAAGTGGAATGCATATTCATTGAAGCAAAATTCAATTCCCAAACTGCAGCAATATGTAGCAAATATTATTCGTTTAGCAGCAGGTCGTTTATTCATTTACGTTACGTATACGCAGTGACGCCGGTGCACTAGTTTATGGAGACGCAGCAATTGCAGCTCTAAAATTATGTTTGGGACTGCAAAGAGTTGAATATGAAAAGAATATTAAATAAAAGGACACACAAACAAACAAATAAGAAGACAGACTTAAAGCTATAGGAAGGAGCAACTAAAGCGTACAGTGTGATGAAAGCGAGTTTATATCAGTGACAAAATGAAAAAAGTGCTTAAGTCGAGATAAGCTGATTTTGAGTCCATGGTACTTTCGTAATCTGTATATTCAACAGTACCTCTGGTCAAAATCTCAGTTAATTTGTGAGCATTTTCAGGAAGTTATAGCACTATGAGTTACGACTTAGCTTTTTTAGACTTCTAATCTAATTTGGAATATTAGCTTAATTTAGGTTATACTTTGTTATATTTGAACTTAAATGTATTACTTATAGTGTGTAGAATGATGTTTGCTTAGAAAAATAAAGAGATATTCCCAATTTACCTCTAAAAAAAATAAATATCTGAAAATCGACTCCAACGCTTAAAAGTGCTCTCCTGCAATACAGTAAAATATGACTTAAGCACTTTTTCCTTATTGCCACATATATAATACCTACGTAACCATATATTGTCTGTATGTATATAATTTGAAATAATGCAAAATAAATAATAATTAGATAAAAGATAAGACGAGTTTTATGATCCTCTATATCAGACTGGTGGACAGTAAAAATTAATTATATTTTGTAATTGATTACAACAACGATTACAACACATTTTGTAAATACACTTGAAAGTTTTCAATTAGAATTACATTTTGTTGCAATTGAAAATTAAAAATAAAGAATTACAATTAAAATTAATTGTGGTGGGAAAAATCTTACAATTACACGTGATTGTAATTGAAGAAAATTCAATTACAATTGAATTGAATTGAAAAAATTTTAATGACAATTTAATTGAATGCAAAAAAATTTCAATTACATTTGCACGTAATTTCTATTCGATTTCAATTACAACTATATGTAATTGCAATCGAACAAAAATCAATTACAATTACATGTAATTGAAAAAATAACTCCTTAACACATTGAGTGCCAAGCGGTTTTGACGAAAACTTTCCCAAGATACCAAACATTTTTTTTGTTCAATTAGTGTATTACTGATAAAAAGCGATTTCTGATATATCCCTAGCCCATTCTGACAATTACTTTTTATTTTATATAGACTTTTTTGTGTCGTACATTGTACAGAAATACATTTTTCATACATTTTTCACTTTATAAAACCTAATAAAATCATCCTAGACCCATGAATGCTTTTACAAAAATGTTCAGTAAAGGATTCTTCATTTAAAACTCATAACAAATTTCAATCATTGTCGTATATAAAAGAACTACAGGCTCTAAGTAAAGACAATCACTGTCATCCGGAAACCTACGACATGGCAACCCGAGCCGGGTTAGGTGTCGTGCGGAAACGAAATAATTAATTAATTAATATTAATTACAAAAATATTCACATACAGATCATAATAAATTTCAATAAATTCAGTAACGACTGTGGCTCGCATACGAAGGATTCCGCACGGACATTACATATGTATGTATATAATACTATACGAACCTTAGCGATTTTTCTAGTTATGGCGGTTTTTCTTACGTTTGGCTCTTTTTTTTGTGCTGTTGGGATTTTTTCGGTTTTTGGGTTTTTTCATTTTGGAAATTTTTTCGGTTTTTGGCGACTTATTTTAGCTTTAGAAATTTTTTTATGTTTTGCACTTTTTTAGTTTTGGCAATTTTTTGGTTTTTTTCCTTTTTGCGATTTTTTAATTTTGGCGATTTATTTTAGTTTAAGAGATTTTTTATGTTTGACACTTTTTTAATTTTGGCGATTTTTTCGAGTTTTTTAGTTTGGCTAATTTTTTCAGCTTTCTCATTTTTTTTCAGTTTGGCGATTTTATAGTTTTGGGATTTTTTAGTTTTAGCGTTTTTGAAAATTTCAAGATTGCCTCTTACGGTTTCCAGGATACAGCAAGTTATCAAAATTACATAGTCAAAATTACCTTTGGTGTACGGAACACTAAAAATTATAGTTAGAATCCTATTTGCATAATCAAATAATATGCAATTGTGCATTTTGATAATTATAATTAAATTTCTTTAATTGAAAGTATTCATTATTTGCTTTATTACAATTATAATTATATTGAGATTGTTATTGCAAATGAAACACGATTACAATCAGAGGTCGAATCGTCACATCCGTGAACGTACAACTCGTCACGTAAAAACACCATTTTCGGATTATGACATACGTGAACGTACTGAAATCCCATCCAGTTTATACGATTGACGTATCACTTAATTTTTTTTCGTACGATTGTCGATACGATCACGGATGTAACGATTTGAGCCCAGATTTAATTTGTAATTGAAACATATCCAATTACAAGTATTTGTAATTGAAGACTTTCAATTACAAAATGTAATTTTAATTGCAATTAAAAATATTATAATATTGTATTTTAATAATTATAATTGAAATTAAGGTAATTGAATAGCTCTCATATTTCATTTTTCAAAGCAGTTTATATATAAACAGCTGTCAATCTGTTTACTCTTTTAAATAAAGTCTTCAATCACGTGGTCTCAACTACTCAGATGGCTGTTTTTGTCTCAAGTAATTTGAGTATCCCTCGATTTTAACGCAAAGTTCGGAAATCCCTATTACAAGACACGTTGCATAATTAATGTAAATTCCCAGCTAAAAAAATTATATATGGTCCATATATTTTTAATATATGAATGTATATAACTATATATGAATATGTATGAATTCTGTATGGAAATGTATGGGACTATACATGGCAAAACTATTATATATAAACTAATATATGGACTACTATATGAAATGTATTATAATATATGAGCTCATATATGGAAATTTAATTATGAAGCTCTTCATATGTGGATCCATATATAGAAATAAGATTTAATATATGGAGTCATATAAGAATGTATGCATACATAATATCTTATATAAGATCGTTGTTTGGATTTTATCACTGGTGAATTGGAAATCCATTAGAAAATACATACCTTATGCAAAGTTTATATGCGTTTAAAAACGAAAAACTTTTGTTACAAAAAAAATCATTCTTGTATGATTTTATACATTGTGGCCCCCAAATAATCAAAAGGATAATCCAGTCATTAATTATAGAAAATAACAAAATTCTCTAGATAACAAACAAAGTTCATATTACTGCAAAAAAATTTATTGAAAACTATTGTTAGACGGATTTTTTTTTTATAATTAATTGCATTAGTTTTTAATCTTATTTCTTAAATTAAATTTTTTGTACGAATATGAGTTTTGTGTTTTTTAAATAGTCGATTCACATTTTCTTTGAAATGATGAATACAATTTCTTTTAGTTAGTTTTTAAATATTTTGTCCAAACAAATGTTTCATTAAATAAAACTAATTTTAGAAATTTTATTTATTGCACAGCAGTGCGCTTTTTTGATTCAAGAAAGTATGAATATGAACTTTTCATACCGTATAGGGAATATTTATACATGCATGTATGAAAATGTATGAATATATATAATCATATATGGCCATATACCCTCATTTTTCGGATCCGAACCATATATGGGATATCTAATATACACTCCATACATATTTTTTTTAGCTGGGTTATTATTATAAGCCAATGAGATTTCTCAGCTACACAAAAATTTCTAAACTTAGATGCCAAACTTTTTGGCATCGACTTTGGTCTATTAATTTCAAATTCAATATTTGCCACTTTCTACACTAATAAGGCTAAGGATTTATGCTCCGAATTATTATTATCTATATTTGCGTAACATTCTTCAATAGCTTTTATACCACTGTTTTTTTCAAATTTATGTAACAAAATTTAATGAAATTAGATTTTTTTTTGCTATTATGTTATACCCATTTGGATTCTTTTTTTTTTTTTTTTTGTCATAAATATTGCGTATTGTCCTTAGGAAATAAGGTAACCAAATAAAAAAGAAAAAAATAAAAATAAGCAAGTAGATGGCACTGCTACTACACTCGTAATACTGGTTTATGCATTGAAAAATCTAGTGGCATTAGAAATCAAAGCAGCAACAGCATTGAGTTAAAAAAAAATTTAGATTGTATCTTATTTACGATGTTTGTACACAAGAGTGTATTAAATTTGTATATTTCGATTTAGCAATCACAGTCAAAGTGCTATTATGAACACACTAACAAAATCACAATATTTTACCCATATGATCTCATTACAGGACAAGGTGTGTGCCGAGAAAATTTTAATTCGAAATGGTGAAACATGTCAATAACTGACAGTGATAAGCAATTAAAGAGTTTTGCAAAATTTGTGTCTATTGTTTTATTAGGCATTACTAAATACAGGGTATTTCAATAAGATATTTCATTTTGAACAGCCCGCAATTTTAACAGTTTTTATTAATGGACCTGCAACTAATAATTAAGATAAATTAATAAATACGTTACTGAATCAAAAAGTTTGCCAAGTGTGAGCGTACCTTAAGCAAAGTATTATATGTGTTTCCTCGAAATATTTCTCGAAAATATTTATTTTAGAAAAAAAGGGTTTTAATAATTTTCAATTTTTTAAATAAAAAAGGGGTTTTATTTTCACGTACCGTGTTCTTGGGTTTACAATATGTAAGTGAGTATATGAAAAACATATAGACAAAAGCACAACAACTTAACGAAAGAGAAAACAAAAACATAGAAAGGTCCAATTAACAATAATGAACAATAAGGGACCTTTAGACTAATGAACAATAAGGGACCTTTACACTATGCGCGTAAACAATATGTAAGAAGTCTATTAAACAGCATTTATATAAAATTTTAATGATGAAAATTAAAAAAATAAGTTTCTCAATTTGATTCATTTGTGGTTAAATTATTTTGCAATCTTTCGCATGATTGTTAAATACTCAAGTGAGCAAATATAAATACACGATTTACACGATACTTTTTTTACACGATTATTTTTTTCGTGTAAATTGAGATATTTATGAAATACCTCGATTTACGCGATTTTTTATGTGATGTGTGAGTACACGCTTCTGATATTTTTAATTTTGTTTTTCTTTTTATGAATAGCATTTATTTTGTTTATTGAATAAAGGTTTAATTTTATGTGTTTTGAGTTAGCGCTTATGATATTTTAAAAACTAAGTTGAAATAGATATATAATTTCTTAATAAAGTAAATTTTTTACGGGATTCTGCCCTTATTTTCGATTTACACGATTTTTCATACAAAAATTTAAAATTTCGATTTACACGATTTTCTCAGGAACGTATCTATCGTGTATATTATCTGTTCAAACAAGGTCATAACTCAAAACTACCCATTTGCCAAAAAAAAAACGAGTTTGAAATTTTCAATTTGCACACAATTTAATAGAAAAAGAAAATTTTATATATTTTTTTTAAATTAATTTTTTTAATTTTTACACAATATGAAGAACGATATGTGGATAAATTTTCCATTCCATTTTTTGAGTTATGACGTTCTTTGAGTAAATGAGCGATATGTATGCATAAATCTAAAATATATGAAAATATTTTGCTGTAAACTTTTGCTATGAATATAACAGCTTGTTCCTTTACAAATTTATAACAAGACCAACAATGTGGTCAAGTGGGTATATGCATTATTGTATTAGTATATATATATATGTATGTACATGTACATATGTATGTATGTAAATATGTACTTCTGTTCAAGTTGCAAATACATATATCATATATTCACATTGATGGGCAATGATTGTAATGGCTTTTGACTGAATCAATTCCTTTGGTATTATTGGCTGTAGATTTCTCTCTTCGCTTCGGTTTGCTTGTTTTTATTGTTTTTTTTTTCATATAGACTTCTTCTATTTATTTATATGTAGTTGGTTGGCATGATTGTGATACCACAAACACTATCATCACCATAATAGTCACCATCACTAAATAATAATGTACTCGCCGAAAGACTTCTCTGGCAATTGTATTTTAAACAAGTGCATGTGGTGTACGCTTATGGGCTTTTGTATATGCGTGTGTGTGTGTGTGTGTGTTTTGGTAAGTGTGTGCGTGTACGTACGTTTGTGCTTAGCCTCGTCTAATTTATGTAATTTGTCTTTGCGTCCATCTGCAATTGGCTTTCATCCCATTTGGCTTGGCATGCCGCATGCAACGTAACATACAACAAAATTGTTCCAAAAAAAAAAACATACAATACAATATTTACAACATGGACATATTGGAGTGCATTTCTAAAAACCTTAAAAATAACTACAATAACAACATGCCTGGAAATAATGGTCCTGTTTTTTCTCCAACTTTTTTTTTCGTTTTGTGTAACCATAATTAAAATTACCTGCCTGCGCAATATTTGCTCAGCTGTTTGTTATAGTTGTTGGCTTGTTTATATGTAGAAATGTATATTTAAACACTACTTTCAAACAGTGTTTGCTATTAAGTCATTATGGTTTCGAACACTGCGCTCAATAATTGAACAAGTTAGCTACAACACTACAGCAATGATAATTTAATTTAACAAAAATAGAAATCCTAAGACAAATTTGAGCACGTACAATACATTTCAACGTATACAAGACCCAAAGAAAATTTTTTCAATTTTAGTGTTGATCGCAGTAATGGAGACTATAGTAGTCTTGTCTCGCCTACATCTAGACATTATCAAAATGCTTGGTATCAAATTTGTGCACGTGTGCTGAATGTTTTGATATACATAAGCTAAATGGCCCGTCAAGCATTATTTATTAATTTATTTATTTATTTATACATATTATACAACAAATTAAATTTGCACAAATATGGACGTAGTTTTTAGTTTTTAGTTTAATTTTGTGCTGTCAGCATCATAAGTCAATAACCGAGAATTAAAGCCTTATCCATTAAACATAATCACCACAGCAGGCTACACGAACATACGACTTAAAATGCCGCTGGCAGCATTTGTCGCCTCGTAGAAAGCTTCTTAATTGTTTTGGAGACGGCAGCAGCTCCATCTGGACCTCTTACTTAAGTATAAATACATAGTTCAGTATTGCCACCTTGAAATATTTCGCATTTATAAAAATTAAATTACTCTTTCGAAATGTATTTAAGTGACGTAAAAGTATAAAAATTCAGTAAAGTGCGACTATGACTCGCGCACATAGGGTTCCGTACGAACACTAGATATGTAATTTAATACAAACTTCATCCTATATAATATATAGTTTTGGCATTTTTTTCGTTTTTGGGGTCTTTTCGGTTTTTTTGTTTTGTCGTTTTTTGCTTTTTTTTCGGTTTTGGCGATTTTTTTAAGTTTTGGCTCTTTTTTAGTTTAGACACTTTATTTTCTTGTTTTGGCGATTTTTTCGGGTTTTTGGCGTTTTTTCATTCTGGCTTTTTTTTTAGTTTTGGCGATTTTTTTTAATTTTTGCGATTTTTTGTTTTTTTAAATTTTTTTTTTTTAGTTTTGGCGACATTTTCGCGTTTTGGCGATTTTTTTCAATTTTTTGCGTTTTTTTTCATATTGGCGTTTCTTCATTTTGGCGATTTTTTCGAATTTGGCGATTTATTTTAGTGTTATAATTTTTTTAATTTTGGCGATTTTTTTCGTTTTGGCGATTTTTTTAATTTTTGGCGATTTTTTTTTTGGTTTGGCGATTTTATAATTTTCGGTTTTTTTAGTTTTACTGTTTTTGAAAATTTCAAGTGTTTGCCTCTTGCGGTTTCCAAGATATAGCAAATTAACATACATTAACTGATGGACCACCCTTTAATTTAAATTTTTTTAAATTTTAGTGTTAATTGTTGTAGTCTGTATAAAAATACACTAATTTTACAAATTTCAAGTTTCAATATACATATGTTCATACAATTGTATGTATATTACATGGGATTTTAACATATTTCATTGCTCGTTTTGGAACACCCTTTAATTTTTAATTCTCATGTATTTGTTGTTGTAGCGGCCAAGGTTCTACATACTGTGTCCAAATTTCAGGTCCGTAGCTCTTACGGTTCCTGAGGAAATTCCGTGTGACGGACAGACGGACAGCGTAGCGAAAACAATAGGGTTCCTTTTCACCTTTGGTGTACGGAACCCTAAAAATGAATCAATTTATGTTTTACATCAATTTTTGGATATGATTTCTGTTAAATAATATGAAATAATTCAACATTTTGTAATATACTGGCCACACTGAATTTTTTTATTGTAGCCAAAGAAATCGAAATTAGTTTAATTGGACTACAACAACAATATCAGCATAGACAACAACCTGCAGCCATGTTGCCTTGCTGTCTTCAAACAAATCACTCCATGTGTATTCTATCCTTGACATTTTCTAGTCGGTAGCCTGCTGTGGTGTTTCTGTTTGTTTGATGCATAATCCTCAGATCGTATGTTATTTACTCAACCCTTGAGAGAAAAATAACATTTTCTTTTTCCATTGATTTGCGTGTAAATTGAAAATTACAAACTAGTTTTCTGGCAAACTGTTTTTTTTTTTGAGGTAGGACATTGCAAGAATAGTTTTGCAATTTAAATTTTTGAAAATTATGACAAAACTTTATATATTTTGTGAAAAAAGTATTAATTTTAGAGATTTTTGCACCCTACATCCAGCATTTTTTCTGCAAAAAATCTAATTTTTGAATGTGGCAAAAAAATTGCACACAACTTTTTGTAAATTTGTTGGGCTTCTATTATAAATAAACTTGTTTTAAGTAACTTGTAAGAAACTCTTGACATCTTACACATAAATGCAGGCAACAGAAGAGCTTTTCAAAATATGTTCAAATTTCTCTAACGCAATTTTTTCGCAATAAAATAATAACTATTTAACGTGAATAAAGACTCAAATCAAAATAATAAATTTTTTTATAAAAACATACGATACATTTCTAATTCCACTTTTGTTTTAAAAGACAATATAATACCTTTTTGGTGATACTCGTGTAAATGTAGTCACTACACTATCACCAAAATGGTCTCAAATGTAGTTTTAGAGATGAAAGAGTAATTGGAATACGTTAAAATTTTTACAGTAGATAGATATTGATGTTGTTAGTTGATTTCTTGCAAAAACTGATATATTAAAAATTTTTAGTTAATACCCTCTTGTTGATAAAGTGCGATATATGAATGTCCAGTCACTTACTTTTGTAATGCAGTGTATGTTTGTAAATATGTTTGTACGAAACAGCATATTTGTGGTTGTGTGGTATTGTTGATTTTGTACGATTTTCAAAGAAACTTTTTTTTATGCTGACAATTTTTGGTTTATTACCTTACATTGCAGATATGAAGTCATTTTCTGTCCAGTTTTTTTTATGTTCTATTTATTGTTTTTTTTACCTGACTATTTTGGCAATTCAATTGAGGCACTTAATGTGTTTTTTGAACTTTAATTTGATTATTGCCTTAAACTCAAATAATATTTTACGCATAAGCAAAGTTGTTGTAATTTATGAATATATTTCTTTTTTAATTAGGAATAAACAGAAAATCTTAAAATTATTAGCAGTGACCAATTTGAACAATATGTGTATTACAGTGGCCGTTATTTATTTTTTTATTTCTTATATTCTCTCCCACCTAAATCGGTTCAGTTTTATGTAAAAAAATACAAAAAAATTTTCTAGCGATAAGTTGCGATAAGGCGTCAGGCTCTCAAAGTTGACCCTCAAGTCCATTTATTCAATTTAAAAAAATTTCATAAAAATATAATTTTGGTATATATAATTTTTGGTATTTTGTTGGTTATTTTCTTCATTATTTCCTAAAATTTTACTTTTAGCAAAAAACTTTATTGGAGACTAATGTTGTAGACTAGAACAGCTAAAATATTGCCATATATCATATTCTTATAAAATGTTTTTTTAAAAGATAGTCATATGCAAACAAATTACATTTAAAATGGGGTTGAAGGCCAACTTTGAGGGCCGGGCGCACCCCCTAAAACGCGATTTATCGGTATGAAATTTTTTTTGTATTTTTTACATAAAACTGAACCGATTTGCGGAAAGAGAATATAATAAGTCAAAAAAAAAATCTCCACTCTAATATATATATATATATATATATACTACGTTTATACGCACGACTTATTTGCAAATAAAACATTAAATTGTTGCCACATAATTGTTTCATTGCGACTTACTAATTCAGAAAACTATTCACGATTAGCGCACTATTTGCAAATAAAGTGCTTGAGGTTGCCACATTTACAAATTTTTGCTAATAAAAAATAATATATTGATAAATATTCAAGAAACCCATTATTGGACATATTGTCAGAAGTTTATTTTAATTTGAAATTTATTTGCTAGTGGTTCAGCGTTGTCTATATATTTCATTGCTGCTGTAACAAACCACCAGTAGACCCCAACCACACATTTTGAATAGTATTAGTTCCTAAGCCTACTACGCTTATTTTTCTTTTGTGATTTTCAAAAATACTATTATTTGTGAATTCTCAAATAGTTCTTGAAAGTCTGTGCATAAGATAAGAGGTTTGTGACTATTCGAAATGTGTGGTTGGGGTCTACTGGTGGTTTGTTACAGCAACAATGAAATATATAGACAACGCTGAAGCACTAGCAAATAAATTTCAAATTGATAAATACTGCACAAAAAAACATTGATAGAAGAAAATAATGATAATAAAAACAAATTTTTATTTGTTATTTTATATATTTACTCAAATTTTTTTTTTGTAAACATAACCCTTTCAGACCTAGCTTAATCGATTGTGCGATCTGCCTTGATTGACCTCAAACTACATAAAAAAATGATTTTTTGTCTATTAACCGGCAATCAGTGATTGTGAGGTCTTGTTTCTTTCTCAAAAAATAAGAGAAACAAAAAAAAACAACATAAAATAAAAAATACAGCCTAAGTTTCGTTGTGTCGTACAAGGAGTGTAGACATGCGTCCACAAGGTGAGTGTTTTCGTAAAATATTTTTGATATATGCTCTCAAAATTACTGGTGGCAACAGCAAAATGAGACTTTTCAACAATTCAGTGCATTCCTTGTGATATTGTGCATAGTAACAAGTAGCCAGTGTTCAAGGAAATTCAGATAGCACAATTGTGCTGATCAGGCACAAGATGACATTTTGTTTTATGCTCACGTTTGTGTTATCTGATGTTGACTTCAGCGACTATGATAATGCTGCTGACGAAATCTGGATGTCTTTAGATGAAAATGCAGAAAAAGAAAATAATGAAAGCATTGAAAATATTTACATGTTTGAGTCTACCAATAACACGCCAGATAGACCTATTGAACAACTAAACTCCCCAGATATAACATTGTTTAATTCCCGAGTATTGAGCTTCCGACATAATCGTGTTATCAACAAAAAATCATCCACAAAACTCCGCCAGAATATCTTAATAAATATTTTCTAAAAATCCATTATCAATGAGTGTAATAAATAGGGTGGTCAGGAAGTGAGCTGTATAGCTTCGAGCATTAAATGGTTCTACGAATGCGCGACCGTAGTGGGGTGGCTTGTTCACCCGGCGATCAAGGTGTACTGATCCTACAAATATAGAGTTTCTCTCTTATTTAACTCCATGTACAATGATAAAATTCCTGGAACTTAGACCAAATGTGCACTTTTCAGACTATTACGAACCATACTCAATAAATAAACGATGTATGGACAGTTCAATTAGTCATCGAAATAGTTGGAAAATGGTGAAAGGATTTGTCAACTGAGATCACAAATTATTCAATTGATGAACAAATGATTCATTCCCTTTAATGGGAGGTGTACTGCACGAAAAGTTACTCGTATTAGGTCAAAGCCATGACCAGTTGTATTGCAAATCTGGTATGCGCAACTTTTTATGGTAGTTGACTGCCAAGTTTTTCAGGGAGCTGGAACGTTTAAAAATTTTGTATCAAAGGACAGGCATCTATATATTTAGATAGATTGTTTACAGTAATTCCACTACCTATGTCTGCCAAAGATCATGTTGGTAAAATTAAAGGATAGAACAAAAATCTTAAGCACCGTTGCCCGGCCAAGTATCAACAGTTATTAAAAATTAAAACGCTTTTAAAGGTCTGGAGTATTACAGGATTAAAATAAAAACTAAGAAATGTATTGTCAAAGTATTTTTCCTTTTTCCTGATCTAGCGATATATAACTAACTCTTCAATGGAATACAGAAAATAATGCAAGCTTCTTGGATTACCTAGTCGTAAAGTATAGTACTTTTTACTATCAAAATGGGGATAGATATAGTGTAGTGTTAGAGTCTTCTTTGAGGTTTTTGGGATACTTTGTTTAACAAAAAACAAAGAATGCTTTGAGAAATATTGCTTGAAATTTAAATTTATCTAATAGCTTGTGTATACATTTTCATTGATTTCAAACTGCATTAAATTTTTTTTTTTTTTTTTGTTTTTTAACTAATCATTTTTCTTACATATTTTCATTTGGTTTATTTAATATTTTTTATGCAATGATCTGAATATTTTTAAGGTCAAAACATTGCATTAGATAATAAAACGAATAAAATATTTTTAATATAATTCAAAACATTTTTTACATGTTATGACCGAGATGACACAATTGTGCGATGTCCTTTTCACAAAAAAGCACCTTTGAAAACGCTTCTGTAAGCAAACTTTAGCCTAAGACTTAAAGAATTATTTTCATATTGATGATTTAAAGGAATTTATACACAAAATAATGTTCAGGTCTGAAAGGG
The DNA here is from genome assembly GCA_949987645.1 of Tachina grossa. NCBI lineage: Eukaryota > Metazoa > Arthropoda > Insecta > Diptera > Tachinidae > Tachina > Tachina grossa. The sequence continues at coordinate 140,891,759 of OX465278.1, forward strand.
ATAAGTAACTTTTCTATGGAAGTGCTACCAAGTTTGTGTACTTTGCTATGCCGTATAAACAGTGAGTTAATTGATTTGCAAATATTTTTTTTTTATTTTAGTTCATACACAGAAAAAAAATTTATCTTAACCCTAGAGAGACATGAAAGCAGTTACGTAACTAGCGCCTGAAGCTGTTACTAACAGTGTAAAAGTTATTCAATTGACATTGTCAATTTACCTTGGATTAAATGTTAGAACCTTCAGGACGACTTGTCAGAACTATCTACGGTTGGTATTAATTTAAAATCAGCTTATCTCGACTTAACCACTTTTTGGTTTTTGCCACAGATTTATATTATGTTGAAAGATTTAATGAATTCAATAGATTAATAGATAATACTTTCCCCTATAAGTGGCTTGGTAGCCTAGTGAATAGTGTGGGCTTTGTGGATTCGATTCCCACCACCAACGAATCTGGTCTGCTTTACTATAACGGCTGAAAGTCTTTGTTGCTATGCTTTTCAAAATAAATTACTTCATAATTTCTAATTGTATTTGTAGCAATTAATAGATAAATAAAATATTTTCCAATAAAACTTTATCACTTATTAGAACTGTGTTCACACAAAAACATGTTGATGTGTTCTAAATATGTTGAGATTTTTTACTCATTAAGATTTAATTTACTCGTATTAATTCAGTTTAGATTTCTTAAGTTTAATAAGCTAAAAAAAAAGAACTTGTTTTATTATTAATACGCTTTGCTTCTAAAAATAAAACGAAATATTATTTAATTACGCTTCATATAACATTTTCAAGTCAAGTATTACGTGCAGCCAGTTGAATGTGAATTGTTAAAATTCTCATACATTTTTTAAATGCACGATATTCTGATGTACGTACGTACGTATGTTGGTATGTAATTACAAGTTTTCCCAAAATAAAAGACTTACTTTAATCAAGACCAATTAAAAGCAACTACTAAATACTTTTTTATATTTTCATTTAACAGGTTAAGGTGTGGTTAGACGACGAAAATTTTTGATTAATTGCAACTGATTAATAAATAATTTGTAAGAGTTCAGTGAACCCTCTGACATGGTTATTTCAACTAACATAAAAAAATTTAACCGATTGCAAAATTAAGTTAAAAATAATGCAGATTCAGTTGAATAAAACATTCGTGCATTTAATTTTCCATTGATAATTTTGACCTACTGGCAGCGGAGAATTTTAGACTGCTGAATGAAGACTCAATTAAGATTTTCTTGTTATCGATAACGGACCCACAACTAGTTTCTGAAAAAAAATGCAATTTCTTCTTTTTTTAGATTTAACTCAAAACAATATTTTTATCACCTCAATTAAACAGTTGCTATCCATATCTTTGGAAATTTAATAATGGTGTTGGTGGAGCAGTTATGAACTGCACTATGGGCATAAACACTGATAAGTTAATGGTTCTTTTCAAGTAAAAACTAAGTTATAAGTTAATATGTAATAACAACTTAGCTAACAAAAAAATAAACTATGCATACATGAACAGTTTTTTTTTCTCTCTTTCATTTATACATGCATAATAATAAAACTAAATAATAGCACAGTGGACATATTATCAAACTCGTGCATGAATATTTACTTTTTACCTTTATAAATACATAAATAAATACTTATTTTTTTATTTTACTTGTTTGTATAAAAATTAAAAGCATAAAAATATAAGTATGTTGGAAAAACAAACATGTGAATTAAAATGAAATGCAAAAAAACAGAGGAAAACTTCATGATTGTCCTGGAAAAAAGGTGTTAGTTGTGTTCCCTTTGTGCAGTTTAAATACGAGTAAAAATAAAAACTTTTTATAAGATTTAACTTAAATATCACATTTCGTGACTTCACTCCGGTAGTGAAATGTTCGTTTTTAGAAGTTTTATTGTATTTTTATTGTTTGTTTTTTTGGCAAAAAGGAAAAACCTACAAAAGTTTGCTTATTCTTTTTTTTTCTTTTTGTTCTTTTTGTTTAGCTGGAGTGATAATAATAACACTTGTTTTTTACCCGTGTGTATTTTTTTATTTCAACAGCATGATTTATGCAATTTAAATAAATTGGAAAGAGAGGTTCTGTTTTTTATTTATTTTTTCTTATTTCATTGTTATCCTTTGAACTTATTCATTGCAGTTGAGCAGTAGGACGAATAAAAAATGTCTTAATTTTTAATGCTTTTTTTTATCAGGTAAAATAAGCTTAGCTGGTATTTAACTTGAAATTTTTTCAAAGTGATAATATTCACAGTAAAAATTAAAATTTGATCTATTTTGCACTTTTTAGCAAAATGTTGATATCAATCATCGGAATTGAAAAAGATTTAAACAATATCATGAATATCCCCTCGGAATTAATTTCTCAGGGATATTAATTTTCTGGAAAAAATATTCCTCCAATCATAAATTTATTGGCGAAAAAAGAAGTAACAAGTGGCATCACCGCATTTTGAAGCCAATTGTTTTGCTTGTTGACATTTTGTTTCTCCCTCTTTTGAGTGCAAGATCATAACAAAATTACATTTGTATTAGCCCAATTCACCATCTTGTGCAAATGGTCTGGAACAGTAGATTGCTACTCACTACTTAACAATTATTAAAGCAAGCCACAGACCTTGCGACTGTTGGTACAACATGAGCAGGTTGTGTATGAGATTGTAAATTGTGTGGGGTCGTTGTATGAAATTGTGTCTCAAGCCCAATTCACCATCTTGTGCAAATGGTCTGGAACAGTAGATTGATACTCACTACTTAACAATTATTAAAGCAAGCCACAGACCTTGCGACTGTTGGTACAACATGAGCAGGTTGTGTATGAGATTGTAAATTGTGTGGGGTCGTTGTATGAAATTGTGTCTCGGTTGTATGAAAGATCAAAAAGATTTGATTTTATGGCAAGTTGTATAGACAGGTTGTATAATTTAGGAGTATGTTGTACAACTTCATTTCATTTTGTTTTCATTTTCGTAGTGTCATATAAAAAAACGTCACGCACGAATTCAAATGTGCGTTTAAAATGTTATGCAAATGTAATTTTTGTAGTCTTTTGGCTCACTTTCTTTTAGTGTTTTTAAAAGTTTCTATTCTATTTCTTTTTATATAAATCAATTTTTTTTACCAAATTTTTTTCTGCACTTTTTTACATTCTTCTTCATCGTTTTGCACGAAAAAAATCATGTACTACAATATGCGCAGTAGTACCCGATGTCATGTTTACTATAGCATTGCACAGATACATCTGTTTGCACTAGTTTTGCGTGTTTTCTGGTTCTGGTATGAACAAATATGTTATTTATTGTTTTCTGTTACTAGTTGTAAATGTTGATTTTTTAAGCAATTATTGTATGGTTGGGCAATGAGCAAATGAAAACAACACATTTACTTTTTCTTTGTTTTTCTAAGGCAAATAAGATACATAAAACTGCTTTTACCATAAGTGCCTTATTATGTGTTGAGAAAAAATGTAATTGGCTGATGAATGAATGAATGAAAGCAAAATTGCACATACATATGTAAGTAAATGATACATGTACATGAAACACATGCATTTGTAATTACTCTCAGAGCAAAATTGTCTCTTTCTCTCTCTATACTTTGGCTGCACCACAAAATAGCATAACGAACGTCCGCACATACATCTGCACATCATGTATTTGTTTCAATATTGGTTTTTTCATATATTTGTATTACAATATGTATTTTTTGAGCAAAAACAGATCAAACAGTTGCTCAGCAGCAATACAATAAGCAATTGTTATTTGTTTTCAATTGTATTTTAATTTGGAAAAGCACGCACACACAATAACTCTTATACTAGTTCTGTCGCTCACACTACAATTATATGGTACATACCATGGTATATTTGTTTTGGCTATACAAACGAGTATACAAATGCAATCCTTTAATGTTTACTCAAAATTTTTTCTTTTCTTGTACAAACGGTCGCAAGGTCTGTGGCTTGCATAACGGTGAGTGTCAACATGCTATACCAGGGATGACAAAGTTCGTATAATTGTACTTTTTCAGCACTATTTGAATGTCAAAAGTACCGTAGCATCCTAATCACCAATTTAGCACTATTGAAAATTTTTTATTTAATCTATAAATAACCAGTTTCGAGCGGTGGCTGCTGTAGAAGTTATTAAGTCCTTAAGAAACGACAAAATATCATTACCTTAATATAGAAAGGCCCTAACTCATTATTTTTTTAAATAGAGATTTTTGCATTTTCGACAAAAAAATTTATTTAAAAAAATAATGAGTTAGGGCCAGTCTCTATCAAGGTAACGATACCCGCGTGGTCGATGGTATTAGAAATAAAAAAAAACTAAGTAAATGAAGCGATGTTTTGCGATATTTGAAGAATTGCTAGAGGAACACTATCTCTTCTAAATTCATCTCCAAATGTGGAAAGCGATTTTTGTATCAAAGGGAGAAACATAATATTTACTTCGACTGTCTCTTATCGAAACAAAACAAAGGATGGAAAAGTATATCATAAATTTTACTTTTATATTCAGATATCAACAACTGATAGTATTTTGTGTACCTTCTGAAATTAAAGATTTATATTAATTAATATTATAATAATTGAGTTTTAAATACATACAGTACGTACAAACGAGTTTTTCGTGCGCTTTTAGTTAATTAGAAAAAAATATTAAAACGTATAAGAATAAAGAATTTTTCGGTACAATAGTACTGAAAAATAGTACAATTTATAAATCTGATTTCTCATCCAGCATGTGCAAAATGTTTAGTATATTGCACATGCTACGATGCAAGGTCATTTGCACAAGATTGTGAACTGAGCTACTGTTTATACGACCTTGTAAATGTATAAAAAACTTGATAGCATTTATATAGAAATGTTACTTACACAAAAAAAAAAGATCATCGAAATGTATCCAACAAAACAAATTGTTAACATTTTATTTAAAAATTAACAATCATCATTGTTGATATCACAAATTTAAATTTTTGTAGTCAATTAAATTACTTAACAAAATTATTTGTTAAATTATATCATAATTGAATGCGCACATGTAGAAGAAACAAGAAATCATATTTTGTGTGTATTCATCATTTGCGTATTGAATAAAGTGTTGCTCTTTAGCTGAGAGGTAAGTGAGTCAGTTTATTAGTGTTTATGTTGCCGGTTCAACTCCGCCCAAAGACATTTAGTGTTTTTCGCAGACAAGTAAAAAATCGTTTCCAGGATTGTGATTGTGTATAAAAAGCTTACTAATATAACAATTATGATACAGAAATTCAACAATTCACATTGCTAATATAACAATAACTTTAATTGAAATAACTTTGAAATCTAACAAAAATAAATGTTGAAAAAAAAATAAATTTCAACAAATTATTTATTTGCTGATATATTTAATTGATTAATTAATAGTTTTCTGAATTCGTAAGTCGCAATAAAAACAATAATATGGCAACAATTTATAGTTTTATTTGCAAATAAGCCGGACATGATACAATAATCAAGGTAGCCGCGAATCTGCAACAAATGTACAACAAATAAAACAACAGTGATTTTTGTTGCTGTTTTGTGATTGACAAGAGAGACAACCAAGAGAAAACAATATACATGTACGTGCGTTTTTTCTTGGCTTTGCAAAGCATGTTTGTATTAGTACAGTTTTAATAGGCACTGTGCGCGTGTGTTGGTAAAACATAAACACCATTTGGCAGATCACATCACGAAACAAGCAAAACAGCCGGCGCTTCGCGATTACCTGTATTATTGTATTATGAAGCCGGGCGTATAAATGTAGTATTAGAGAGTGCGTTTTTTATCCGAAGTGCCGTCGTTTGTGACGGTCCTTCTAGTAAAAAAGAATTAAGATTATTAATTAACAAATAACTTGGATAAGGCACTGATTACTGGATTAACTTTATTGTGCGAATAATTACTTGTTACACTATTATTAAGCTCAAGCAGATGCATTTTTTAAATTGTTGCAAACTTAAATAAAAATTTATTTATTGTACTTCATGTATGGTCACCTCGTGGGATGGTTGGTAAATGCTAGAAGACAAAAAAACTCTATTCTTTGTTACAGGTCGGTTATTTTTTTTACTCTATTTTCCAACATTTTGGTAAAATGTTTTTAACTTTTATATCCGCTATTGTTGTCTTTGTTAAGGTGGTTTCCATGCGATTTTCACCGATTTTTTTTTTATTTAACAGGAAACAAAACGCCAATTGTATTTAGTACATTTGAAAATAAAACAATACGAGTTCAGTGTATAAAGTGTGGTAAATCAAAGTCTGAAAAGTCCGTTAAACACTTCTTGTTTTCCACCTGACAGGAATTGGAAAAATGTTTAATTCGTTTGTTTTTTGTACAATAGTTTCCAATTTTTCGTTGTTGACTTTTCTTTTATATACATACATATGTACATATTTTATTTATTATGCCATTTTTATTTTATTTTACATTCTATTTATTTCATTTGTGTATGCTAAGGTCGTTCAGCCAGAGTCGGTCATACAATTTGTAGCAATTATCGCACATGATGTAACACGTTAAATTACGAAATTGATGGTAAAAGGTGGACGCCGCGCCGCCATATTGCAGTGATTTCATACAAAATCTCTTTAGCTCGTGTGAGAGTATGAACGTTTAATATTTAACAAAAAAGAAATGTTTGTAGAGACTCTTTAATTTTGTCTTTGAACTTTTTTATTACTTAAGTTGTTAAAAAATATATGAACAAGCATACTTTTTTTGTTTAAGGTATGCATATATTGGAGGTTATTACATAAATGGCAGTAACAAACTTTTTTTTTAGCAATTTATTCTATAAGTTGGTTTGTTATTATATCACTGTTTAAGCAATTGCAGTTTTTCGTTTATCCCCAATCGAACCAAAATGAAAAGTATTTTACACTTTTGTATAAATTAACCTGAAATTTGTAATTAAAAAATTTCAGCTTCACTAAATGTATGTATGTATACAGTATGTCATTCGAACAATTTTTTAGATTAAGTGAAAAAAAATTTATATATACAATATTAGGGCGGCAAAAATCCTATAGCAAAAACGTAATCTACACTAAATTCTGAGAAAATGTTCCAAAGAAAACACTTTTATAAAATCAATCCCTATACCGCGTCTCTCGACGCGAAAATGTATTTCCTCTTCTTTAGCAAACTATTTTTTTTAATAAAATTTTTTTCAAATAGAAAAATGAATTTACTGAAATAAATACTACTAAATTCAAATCATTAATTATTCTTCGTCCCACATATGTATGTAATCCCTGGCGTTTTCTTTTCTGAGCAATATGCTGCATTTATGTTGCATTTTACATTTCTTTGTGTTCTTTTCTAAAAAGTTTGTATTATTTTAAAAGTTGAACGCGTTCTTTTCCCATGATGTTACCCTTAAAAAGAAGAAAAATTCTACATGTTCAACACTCATTTTCATTAAAGGAGCATGAGTGCAACATTATATTAACAGCTGTTTTTGTTATTGTCTGTGAAAAAAATAAATAATTTTCTAGTTCGCGATTGTTTTGTGCCGAAACTTTTTGGAAAATTGTTCTTTTGTAAACGTAAAATATGCAACACTTTTTTAAAAATTAGGTGAGCATTTAAAAATGTTGCCTAATCACATGTAACATATATGTTACACTTTTCTTTTAGAAAAGAAAACACCATTAGATTTATCCATAATACTTGGTTATACATTTTCATCTTTAAGGTCAATGTTTTTAAATAAAACAGGTAGTAGCCAAACAAGAAACAGCGCAGGAACAGGAAATAAATTTTCATGACGAGAAGCGCGGTATAGGGATTGATTTTAGACCCATGGTTTCTTCGCAAAATTTTCAAAGAATTATAATTATGTAGATTTCGTATTAACTGTACGATTTTTAAATGTATATACATTAAGGACTGGTTTTCACGAATCCCGGGATTCGGGATTTCAAAAAATCTGATCCTGGGATTTCGGAATTTTTCCGGATCCCGAAATTTTTTCAGATGTCCCTGCATCTTCGGGACTCTGGGTTTCTTGTATATTAAAAGATATATGATTTTTATAGGTATTTAATAAAAAAAAGTCTTTGAAAGAGGTTCGCAAACAAAAGTTTTATAATTCATTTTATATTACATAGTTAATTATAATCATTTTTAACCCTCGACCAAAAAAGGGGGGTGTTATAAGTTTGTAGTGTGTCTGTGTATCTGTGTATATGTGTGTCTGTACGAGTACACGTACAGACCAAACGGCTGGACCGATTGTCATTTAGTTTTTTCTGTTTGAAAGATGACTTGATCGAAAAGGTTCTTAGCTATGTTTGAAGAAAATCGGTCCAGCCGTTTATGAGATATTCGGGGGGTTTTTTTGTTACATAAATATATTTGAATATAACAACAATATTTATTTAATTTGAAAATTTTACTTATTTTTATGGTTAAGCAATTGTCTATATGCATTTCATTGCCGCTTTTGGAACTCATCAGTAGACTTCAAACCGAAAATTTTTCGAATTTAGCTAACAAACTTCGTATGTTTATAGTAAGACTCTTAATACTATATTGAGAATCACAATAGCCCAAAACACAATTTTGTGCAAATAGTGTGGCATCGTGGCATGTGCAAAATAGTATAGTATATTGATACTCACCACTCAACAATTCTTAGTGGTGAGTATCAATTACTGTAACATTTTGCACATGCTACGATGCAAGACCATTTGCACAAGATTGTGAATTGGGCTAATAAGTTTCAAAGCTTCAAACAAAATTTTTTACAAAACAAGCGCAATTAAATCTTCTATTGTGATTACATAGAAAAAATTAAGAAAAATTTTAAGCACAGAAATTGACATCAACAATTTAGGCAAAAAGAAAAAATGTAGAAAATTTAATTTTATAATCATAATTTGATTTTAATGGCCTGTTTCACAATAACGAAAGAAAACTGAAACGAAACTTTCGACTTAAAATTTATATTGAAAACAACAATAAAATATTAAAATTTGTTTTTGTTTTCAATATAATTTGTAAGTTAAAAGTTTCGTTTCGTTATTGTGAAGCAGGCCATTTCGAGAAGTATTGAAGGTATGAGAATATTTTTTTTTTTCAGTTTGCGAAGCTAAATGTATACTATTGAATTAAGTAAAAATGTTTCCTAATATATCATATTATTTTATTGCGAAAAAATTGCGTTAGAGAAATTTGAACATATTTGGAAAATCTCTTTGTTGCCTGCATTTATGTGTAAGATGTCAAGAGTTTCTTACAAGTTACTTAAAACAAGTTTATTTATAATAGAAGCACAAAAAATTTACAAAAAGGAGTGTGCACTTTTTTGCCACATTCAAAAATTAGATTTTTTGCAGAAAAAACGCTGGATGTAGGGTGCAAAAATCTCTAAAATTAATACTTTTTTCACAAAATATATAAAATTTTGTCATAATTTTCAAAAATTTAAATTGCAGAACTATTCTTGCAACGTCCTAACTCAAAAAAAAAAAACAGTTTGCCAGAAAACTAGTTTGAAATTTTCAATTTACACGCAAAAAATGCTATTTTTCTCTCAAGAGTTGAGTAAACAACATACGATCTGAGGATTATGCATCAAACACATTCACCACAGCAGGCTACCGACTAGAAAATGTCAAGGATAGAATACACATGGAGTGATTTTTTTGAAGAGAGCAAGGCAACATGGGGGCAGGTTGTTGTCTATGCTGATCTTGTTGTTGTAGTCCAATTAAACTAATTTCGATTTCTTTGGCTACAATAAAAAAATTCAGTGTGGCCAGTATATTACAAAATGTTGAATTATTTCATATTATTTAACAGAAACCATATCCAAAAATTGATGTAAAGCATAAATTGATTCATTTTTATACTTTTGCGTCACTTAAATACATTTCGAAAGAGTAAAATTTAATTTTTATAAATGCGAAATATTTCAAGTTGGCAATACTGAACTATGTATTTATACTTAAATAAGAGGTCCAGATGGTGCTGCTGCCGTCTTTAAAATAATTAAGTAGCTGGCTACGAGGCGACAAATGCTGCCAGCGGCATTTGAAGTCGTATGTTCGTGTAGCCTGCTGTGGTGAATGTGTTCAATGCATTATTTATGACGTTCTTTGAATAAATGAGTAAATGTGCAGTAATTTCCTGAACATCTTTGTTCGTGTAGGGTACACTCAAGATCATAACTGCCAATATATATAATTTAAGAAAAGCAGATACTTAAATCTTTAACTGTTCTCTGGACTAGACTAAACTACCAAATCATATATCACACAAATTTCTTTTTATTGTTTATTATTGACGCAATAAAGCAACTTTTGTTTCTTTGTTGTTGTTGTTGGTTTTTGCTGTTGCTGTTTTACGAGTAAGTTTTATAAAAATATAAAATATGCTTCAAGTGGCTGAGATTATGATTCTTAAGGTACGAACGTTTGATTTAACTCATAAAAGTTTATTTCGATAAGCATAAACGTAATAAATTTAAACAGAATTGGTAATTGAAACGTCTATGTAGGCAAAAAAAAATTATATAGACACATTTAAAACGTTTTATGTGAAGATATATTTAATTTGCTCAAAGGAAGCTAATAACAAATTATATTTCTTAAATCGTTAGACATGCATTTTTTTATTGTTGTACATTAATTATACTGGTCGCAAAAATTTTTGTTCTTTAATTGATATACATACTCGTACATATCGTCGCTGTTTTAACTAACTGACCTAACTAACATTTAAAAAATTTAACAGGAGAGCAGCTTTTATGGTTGTTTTATACATTCATTCTTATGGCTGCGTCAGAAATCTTTTTACTTATATAGGCACAAAATTAATGCTTACAGTCATGAAAATTGTAAACAATGTGTATTATGACTTATAAAGTCTAGTAGAGGACTTAACTCATTTTTCAAAAAAATGTCAGTTAGGTCGGTTAGTTAAAACAGCGACGATATGTGCGCTGTCTAAAATATGAGGTTTGCTGCCATAAATGCGGTCTTACTGCCACTTTTACTATGTCGAAAGAAAACTATTCGCTCGAATTCTAATACATTTTCATTCCACTATATCGTCAGGTTTCTTTCGCTTATGGCTACGTATGTCATTACGTTTTCTTGCGACTTGTCTTTCGGATCAACGTTCGTTCAGAAGTAAGATAGAATTAACCTTCATAGGGTCTTTAAAATCGTGGACGTTAACGATCTTCGGGTCAAATTTGACCGAAATTGAAAATTATGTATTGGTTTCATTTATTTGTGATTCATTTATTGCCAATGAAAGAGAACATTATTTCATATATTTAATTCGATTAATATATGATAGATAAAACCGTAATATTAAATCGATATTATTATTAATTGTACATAAAGTAATGGTTTCAGAGTGCAGTTTTCATATCAAGTTTTTGCAAGTTATAATAGTATCTAATGGTGTTTTATTTTCTGCGTTGAGGCCTATCTGGCAACGACTTCTTTTGGATCTGTTTTTACCCTCTTCAAGCATTTTTTCTTTGGATTTAGTTGAAGTTTACGGCTACTCATTTACCTCACGTAGTTTTAGTGCAACTTTCTGTGAAAATACTGATATTGATAACCTCTTTTGGTTTTTTATAGAAGGCAAGTGTCGACGTTTTGCAAAACAGTTTATTTCCAGCCGCTATTAGCTGATGTAGATATCACAAAAGCATTGTAAGCTTATATATCTACCATGTTACTAACCACCATTTGACAACATTGATTAATCTAATCATATTTGCAGTTTCTTGTCTTGGTGATTACTAACTTTAGAGATATGATGCAAAGTACGAAGAAGGTTAGGTTAGTTTAGGAAGGGTGGTGCTTTACCGCACCTCCACTTGAAGACCCAATTGGGTCCATTGTGATTCCCTTCTGTTGCCCAAAAAAGTAATATTTACCCTCCCATTTGCAGCCAGAAGTGACCATATTATACTAAGAAGATTCACAGACTTTTTTTTATCGGAATATATATAAGAAGGGTACGAGTACTATCTTTGGTAAAACAAAAATAATGATAAACACGCATGATAATAACACATGTACTAGCTCTGGTAGTAACTCATTTACATTTTTATGTGTAGTTTGAACTAAAGTGATTTGTGATCTCAGTATTTATTGTTCAACCGATAAGATGTAAAAAAATTATCTGCAGTCGTGTTATATTTTCAAAATCGTCTGATAATGTATGCAGGCCATTTTCTATTTCATTATCTTTCATTATTTTACAAGAAATACCAGACACAACACTTCCAAACTTTAAAATGGGTCAAATTTGACCCGAAGATCTCTAGTGTAAAATCTTGCATACAATTTTCTTTGGCAAGTTTGCGGATATATAAACCTACTATGTATATCTGTTAAGATATAAAATTAAATAAAAGTCAGAAAATATGACATAGATCAATCACTAATTTTCAGAAAAAATCAAAGTTTTTTCCTGAAATGGGTCAAAATTGACCCAAAGACCCTATGAAGGTTAATAAATACATAAAAAACCAGCATTTAAAAAAATTTTTGAAAAAAAAAATTTAACCTTTTATGGGCTTTTTTGTATTTTGGAGAATATGGTCTTATTTGACTATTTTTGCTGTAACTTTGGAATCAAAAAAGATAAATTGGTAAATTAAATTGTAAATTAGAGCATACTTTATATGCCTTTAAAAAAATATTTTTTTTTGTTTAAATAAAAAAAATATATTTAATATGTATTTTTCACATTAATTTTTAGTAACTGGAATTCTCTCACAAAAACCTTCACAACTCAAAAATCGCACAAATGCGCAAATAGGTATTCTGGGATGTATTAGCTAAAATCTTAAGCTTAAATTAGACGTGACATAGCCATAATGCCATAGCCATAACCAAACCAAAATTCAATTGGCTTCTATGGCGAGTCACCTATTTAAATACATTGTTGCCCATTAGTTTTGTTCGAACGGCTGTTCTCTATGGCTATGGTTATGTCACGTCTGATTGAGCCTTTTTAAGAGCATAAAGGCATTTTTCCCTGCACTCATCCGCAAAGTTGTTGAAATTCAATGTATATATCAAAAATACCACATTTTTAGAGAAATTTAATTTTTTGTTTTTTTTTTTAATATTTCTAAAACATTTATCTTAACAAAAAATAATTTTTTAAATACTCATATACCTGAAGTTGACGGTTCCATTATAAAACTTTCACTTATAGAAGTCTTAACAAAAACTATAATCACTTGAAATATCAAAATGATCTCTTTTAATGAATGCGCGCAAAAATAACTAAAATTATTGAACTTTGAACACACATTGCAAATAAAGTAAACTACCAAAAACGTTTATTTTTGCAGTTAGTGGTGATGTAGAATTTTATCTACTTTCATATGGTACCAAATACGGTTGTGAAAGTTAAAATTCAACTTTTGAATTAATCGCCACTTGTAAAGGCTTTCACCCCACAGTGCGACCGACGGTGCCTTCTGGTACCTAGTGGGGCCTAAAAATTGTATTTTGTAAAAAATAAATGAAAATAATAATTCAGTTTCTAAACTACACAGAAAAAAATGATTTTGATATTTGAATACGGAAATCGTTGATTCAATAAAAAAATCTTTCGAATTTTCTGTGATGACGATTTTTGCATTATTGATAAATAAAATTGTATGTACGTTTATTGAATATATTTTTTTTCAGTCAATAAAGAAATTTAATGAATCAAAGAAAAAAGTTGCTGACTGAAATTTTTTTTCAGTGATAATTGTTATTGTGATGTGTGTGTGGATGAATGTCACATTTTTCAACCCCTTTTTGATTGCTTTTGCTTGGCTGCTATTAAAACTAAATGTGTTTGGGATGAGTCGAGCCGGCAATCTCTTGACTAATAAACTAACGTACTTACCATTCAGCTAAAGAGCAAATCACTATTGAATAAGCAAATAATGAATAGAAGCAAAACATAATTTCTTACGTGCGCATTGTCTTGATATAATCTAAAAATAACTTTGTTGAGTAAAAAAACAAGCCACGACGTTTTTCGGCTTCTTGTCCGAATTCACACGTATACAACACCAACAATCAAAATAAACAACAACATCAGCACATGACCAGGTTTAGACAATCAACAAGCAAGGAAAACACCAACACAAATAAATGACATTAAATGATATTTTAAAATGTGCGGAATTGATAAATACAATATTCAAGTTAATGACAAATATTATTGAAATTAAAATTTTATTCAATAACATGGTTTTATTGAAAATAATTATTGTCTATTTTTTTCTGTGTAGCTGTCCGGTTGTTATGAAATTTCATACAGCATTTGAGGAGGTGTCACAAAGTCTGGAAGTTGGACTATATATCTTTAAAGGGGACGGAGCCACAAAGCCACAAAGATAATGAATAATTAAAACCGATGCCAAGCTGATATTTTTGATCTGATAAAAAAGATTTTTTGCAAGTGAATTTTTTCCTTTCCAAGAACTAAAAAAAATCTGCTAATTATGTAAAAAGCCAACCTTGGTTGACCGTTCTGCTAATGGAGAAGTAAATCTTGTTCGATTTAGAAAAGGAAACTCGTTATGAATAAGGAACGAAATTTGTAACATTAAAAAAACTTGGTATCAAAATCACAATCAAGTCAAAAGTTATACGCAATATAAATTAAAATTTTGAAAAGTTAATTTTCACAGTTTTTGCTGGAAAAACATGGGTTAATTATTTCGCTATTATAAAAAAAATTGCAATAATACCAACCCCATATTTTTACTTATTCCAAAAATAATACTATAACAAATAGCGCAAAGAAATTTTTTGTTCAAAATTTTCGTTATTGAGGGAACCAGATCGTTTCGAATTAGACCTATTTTTGTTATAAATATAAAATTTTAAGCCTTTTCTTGTCAAACTCAAAGCTGTAACCAAAAAATTTATTATGTCACCTTAAGACAAGATATGTTTTTAAATATGTATTTCCAAAAATCTTATATACGCGAGAAATAAAAAGAATACAGCAAAAATACTGAAAAATCCCGTTTTTGGGAATTTATGAATTTTTTTCGAGAATTGCTGGGAACTCAAAAGCAAATTATATTTGTTATTACTTTCTGTATATTGATTGCATCATTTTCTACCTAAGAGAGACTTTTTAGCCGAAAATATCTAACAATATAGTCTAACTAAGACTTGGTTCAAAATTGTTCAATCATTTTAAGCACAAACCCACAAACAAATTTATAACTATCGCAGCAAAAGATTTAAAATAAGACATTTCTATTTCTTTTTTATACTAAGTGTCAACTAAAAATGATTGATGAAACAATTCAAGCCGAGCCGAGCCAAATACAAACACAAATTTATTTTCTCTTATTTCTTAACTGACCAGTAAAAAGTTTATTGATACCAGTTTTTTTTTTTTTTTTTTTTTGTTTGTTTTAGTGTTTTGCAATTTATCTAAAAATAATTTCGAAATGTTTATGCAAGTAAATCAAAATAAAAGTCTGTCATTATGCAGTATTTTTACGAACAATAAACAAATTTGGTTCATTTGATGGTTGTTTGTGTTTGTGTTTGTGCCTTCTAATACACAGATAATGTGCTTTGACAGAACAAATAAACGTTTATTATAAATTTTACCAAAATGTTCCATATTTATTGCACCATAACAAATATGTGCAACAAATAAGAATAGAGCTGTCGTTATGACAATTTATTATGTACTACACTGAAAGCTGTTGCTGCTGGTAGATAGGCACATTCTAGGCATTCATTTTTTGAAAATTAATTATTAATAAAAGTATATCCAAGTTTTTGGAAGATTCAATAGCTTGATTCGCAGTAGAGATGGGCGCGTGTCGTGTTTCTTTTTTCGTGACACGAACACGCACGATTCAACACGCAGTGTTCGTGTCAGAAAATCTGATTTCGTGCGTGTTCGATTCGTATCGTATTCAGCAAAATTGACACGAAAAACACAAAACGATTTTACGTTCACATATTTTGCACGAATTCCAGGAAAAAAAATTTAATGCCCCTCAATAATCAATTTTAATATATTTTTAATAAAAAAAAGCAATGTGAGTCCAATCACAGAGGAGATGTGTAAACATCTAGTAATGAAAATTTTTTTTAAGTTGGAAGTACTTATGCTTTTAGTATCTTTTTTTAAATTAATTAATTAAAAGTATCAAAACTTTCAATATTGTAAATACATATGGATTTGTTGGTTTTTGTTTGTTTTATTAAACTTATTTGGTTAGTAAATGGGCACACTGCAGTATATGTATATGTACTGCATTCAAAATTGCAGTAAGCAGTAAATTTACTGATTATTAAAAAAATTCAGTAAATTTTTACTGCTAATGAAATTTAATTTGCATTACTAGTAAAATCGTAGGGCCGTAGCAAGTGGCAAAGTTTTTTCATTCAAATTTTGAAACTTTTGTATGAAAAACATTTAGCCACTTGGTAGAATTTCATTATGAATACGGGCATTACTGATTACTGAAAATTCAATGCACCTCATCATATAACAAATTATTTAGGCAATTTATAAAAATTGTAGGAAAAAATTTTAGTAATCAGTAAAATTTTTTTTGTTTTTACTGAAACTTTAGTGGTACTGCAGTGCTCATCTATGGTAAATGCCTTTACTTTTACTTTTTAATTTTTAATTCCTGTTGTTCATGGTTTAGTTGTTGCTGTTCTTGTTGCTGTGTACGCATTGCAATTAAAATAAATTCAGTAAAGTGCGACTTTGACTCGCGTACATTCGGTTTTGATCATTTTTTTTTTTTTTGATTTGGCTTTCTTTCTTTTTTAAGTTTTTTCAGTTTAAACGATTTTTTTCAGTTTTATCGCTTTTTTCTCGTTTTGGCGTTTTTTTTTTCTCTTTTTGGGTTTTTTAAATTTTCGCAATTTCTTTCATTTTGGCGATTTTTTCATTTTGGCGATTTTTTTCTGTTGTTTTTTGGGTTTTTTTTCATTTTGGCGATTTTTTCTGTTTTTGGGGTTTTTTATTTGGGCGATTTTTTCATTTTGCAATTTTTTCATATTGGCGATTTTTTTGTTTAAGGATTTTTTTCATTTTGTCGATTTGTCCGGTTTTTCGCGATTTATTTTAGTCCTAAAGATTTTTTTTAATTTGGTGCTTTTTTCGTTTTGGCGATTTTTTTTTTGCGATTTTTTTATATTTGGCGATTTTATATTTTATTGATTTTTTAGTTTTACCGTTTTTGAAAATTTCAAGGGTTTTGCTCTTACGGTTTCCAAGATACAGCAAGTTGTTAAAATTACAAAGTCAAAATTGCATTAACTGATGGAACACCCATTGATTTAAATTTTTTAAATTTAGTGTTAATTGTTGTAGTCTGTATAAAAATACACTAACTTTTAAAATTTCAAGTGTATATATGTACATACAATTGTATGTATATTACATGGGATTTTAAAATTTTTCGTTGCTCGTTTTGGAACACCCTTCAGTTTTTAACTCTCATGTATTTGTGTCCAAATTTCAAGTCCGTAGCTCTTACGGTTCATTTTCACCTTTGGTGTACGGAAATATACAGAAAAATAACCGGCGGCGGCGCACCGTCGGCTTCGAGCCGGTGGACTTGTTTCTCTGCTTGGTATTACTTCTTTCAAACACAAATACACTCACACATAGCTCACACCGATTTGACAATGCTGTGAAAGAAAAGCAAAGAAATCTCAGCAAAGAAATCTCAGCAAAGAAATCAAAGTCAAAAGAATTTTACCCCCTAGCGTATAGATGTTTACACATCAAAAATATTTTACTTAATAAGTAAAATATTAATTTGTGATTATTAGTGCGTTTAAAAAAATTTAAACTTAAATTGTAACAATTCCCATAAAAAACGCTAATTAAAAACGATTTTTTGTTATTGTATTTGATTTCGAGCGTGTTGTGCAGTTTCGTGTTGGGAAAATTTTTGGCGTGCGTGTTTCGTACGTGTTGAATATCATGGTATTCGGGTTCGTGCGTGTCGTGTTGGAAAAATTCGACACGCTTTTGCACATGCTGCGATACAAGTTCATTTGCACGAGACTGTGCAAATTGGGTTCATATTTTATATATGGGCCCTTAATTATGAAAGTGATCTGTGTCATATATTTCTTTGGTCGAGATATATAGATTAGCTTACGTTTTAACAAATCAATAATAATTTTTATATTCAGGGCAATCATGAATAAAATTCCGCGTGAAATTTTTCCCGGGGAACAATTCCAACTAACAGCAAATAATAGGGAAAACAAAAAATTCTAATTGGAAAAGTGAGAAATTTCACACGGAATTTTATTCATGATTATGAAAATTTTTAATTAAGAGTTGTACTAGTATCGATTAATTTAAATTTATTTAATATTCATGAAATATTTGTTGAAGTTCTTTTTTAAGATACATATATTTAGAATTTCGAAGCAAAAATGCAGTCCTGTGCATTTCATAATTAAGGGCACATATGAGCATAAAGGAAAAATCATAAGAATATGGCATCAATCGTATATAGTGTTAGGGATTTCACAGACTTTTGAACTTCCCGGGAAATGGGAATGAAAAAATATTATTCCCAGAAAAAGTTAATTTTCTAATACTACGTTTATACGCACGGCTTATTCGTAAATTGTTGCCATATTATTGTTTTTATTGCGAATCACTAATTCAGAAAACTATTCACGATTAACGCACTATTTGCAAATAAAATGCTCGAGGTTGCCACACTTACAAATATTTGCTAATAAAAAACAATAAATTGATAAATATTGCACAAAAAACATTGATAGAAGAAAATAATGACAATAAAAACAAATTATTATTTGTTATTTTATACATTTACACAATTTCTTTGTAAACATAAGTAACATATCTATAGAAATAAGGTGTACTTTTATTATCCCGGGAATACTAGACAGACTTTTCCCGGGTGGGAATTCCCAATTCCTAAATCCTACATACAATATATGTTTATTTGCAGCTGGTGGTGTTGAAGCACGTTTTTTTGATTAAATACGCAGAAAAAAAAAAGAATTGTAAATACAACTAATTTATTTGTGAATACAAATAAAATATTATTTAAAAAGGCACCTACAACGATTTTTGTAAATACAAACACACATTTGTAACATAAGAAAACAAAATCAACTCAATTATTGCCAATGAAAATTATTGTGCTATTCACAATTGAGTTGTTAACAGAAAACAAAAATTTTTAATGAACTTGTTTTTGAAATTCTAATGTGTTGTTTCGTTGTTTGTTTAATTTCTTTTTTTAGAACTTGGTTTTTTATTAAACTTTAATTTAAAGATGTTTGGGATGAGTCGAACCGGCAACCTCTTGACTAATAGACTAACGTACTAGTGTCCTGCACAAGACTATTTATAAGACCTTTCAAGACACGAGAGATTTTTTCAAATGCTATACTACAGCGAGCAACACTGTTGGCAAGTAATTTTTTTCGGTGGTTTGTCTTGCCAACAGTGTTGTTTAGCGATTCTTTTAGAATATTTCGCTGTAGTAAAGCATTGGAAAAAATCTCTCATGTCTTGAAAAGTCTTATAAATACTCTTGTGCAGGACACTATAACGTACTTACCACTCAGCTAAAGAGCAAATCGTTATTGGGTACGCAAATAATGAATACACTCAAAACATGATTTCTTATGTTTCTTCTGCATGGCGTATTTCGTTAATACAATCTAGCAATAACTTTGTTGATTAAAAAAAAAACAAGCCACGACGTTTTTCGGCTTCTTGTCGGAATTTACACGTATACTACACCAACAATCAAAATAAACAACAACATCAGCACATGACCACGTTGAGTCAATCAACAAGCAAGGAAAACACCAACACAAACAAATGAAATTAAATCACTGCTGGCCAGAGAAACGCTAGAGTGCCGAACATCAATCGGCTTTTTGTACAAATGAATGCACATACGCTTATACAATTCTCTCGGTTTTCTCTCTGTGGGCAGCAGTGAATTAAATGATATTTTAAAATGCTATTTTAAAATGGAATTGATAAATACAATATATGACAAATATTATTGAAATTATAAATTTTATTTAACAACATGGTTTTGTTGAACATAAATCTTGTATATTTTTTTCTGTGTAGTTTTAGAAGACAATAGAAAACTAGTTTTTATTTTCTTTTATAAGAGACTGCCAATGTCGCTGGAAGTGATGTAACAAATATTAAATTTGCATCAATGACTAAATAATCAAGCATGTGGCGATTTCTCACAGTAAGCAATTTGAGAATTTAATGTTTATAACAAATATTTAAGTTAATTATTTGTAGTTTATATTACATCTTGTCCAATTTTAAATATAACAGTATAATATAATAATGAAATATATAATAACTATAAGTCTCAAAAGATGATGCATAACGTACTTCTTCATGGCATACTGTAGTGTACATTCCACCACATCAAATCCTTTGATTGCTAAACTTGCAATTAGCAAAAAAAAAATAGAATCCAAAAAAATTTCTACACAATACGAAATTGCGATACATTCATCTGTAGGTAAGTATGTATGAGTTTTTGTGTGTTTGTGCAAAAGTACAAAAATAGTTCAAGATTTATGATGCAACCTGCCAAATGTGGAGTGTGTGTGTCTCTTATTTTTTTCAACACATTTTGCCAAAATTTTTTTTTCCTTGTGTTGTATGCACATTGTTACTTACACAACCAAGTTGTAATTTATGACCATAAATGTGGGCATATGAGAGTGTAGAGCCCAGCAAAACATTAAACATTACCATCTGAACTACTTGCCATATAATCACTTAGGGTCTTATGCAAAAAAACTTAATAAAGCTTTGCCAAGCAATATTAAGCAAAGTTGTATTCTAAAAAAATTATTGTATAAAAATTCTAAAGTAGGCACCCACGTTTGTTAAGACTACTTTAAGTTGATATTTCCAAAATGTGTATTTTGTACCTCAAATATTTTTACTAATATAGCACATACTGATTCATGTTACATCTGAAAATGAAGCTAGAAGTGCCTGCTCTTATCTTAAATTTATTATTTCTGTCATGCAATGGGAAACATCACCAAATTATCCAACTGATTCGAAATACATTGCAAAATCCATAAAAAAATATTAAAATAAATACAATTATACAAAAATGTTTTAGTGATGTACATTCAATCAAAACAAATCGAAAAAAGTTGGATATTCAAATACTCGTTTCATTCGAATAAAACAAATTGTGATAATTTTCCACATTTTTTACTTTTACTTCATGGTTGTGTTTATCTGCTTTCCTACTATGAAGAAGCTCATATTTTTTAAATTAGGTTGCTTTACTTCAAGATAATAAAAATTTATTTAATAAAATAAAAAAATATTTGAATACCCGAATGAAATTGTATTCGATTTTGTACATCATAAGCTGTGAAGTGGTTGTTGAACACGGTGGTGTTACCAGTATTTATTATTAAATCACAAAATATTTAAAGTTGTTTTTTGCATATGATTTTTTAACAAAGCTATGTTAGCCTTAAAGTGCTTATCAACTACTATGAACTTTAAAGCTAAAGTAATATATTTATTTGCATGAGGGGGTTACTTTTTAGATTGCCAAATTGAAGTACTTACAAAACACATTACGCAAATTTTTAAAAATAGGAAGCAGAAGGTGAACATATTATTTGGGTTTTAAAAGAAGACGTGAAAATATTGCCAAAATAAGTAGTTATTTTAAATAAATTATAAATATATCTAAATTGCCTACTTATTTATTTTAAACTAAAAAATAAATATTTACATTTTGGAAAATAATTATTTAAATATAAGTAGTTCTAAATAATTTTTTTTTCATTTACGGTTTTAATAAAAGTTCATCAATGAAAGCAATTGAAATTTTTCTAAATATAGTATTTATAACTAACAATAGAGGCACTGATACGAATAAAATATAACCCACTTCAATTGAGTTTATAAAAGAAATTTTACAAAATGGTGTATTTCGTAGTAAAACAATAGTTTTTTTTAAATTATTTAAATTTTTCTTAAGAGTTATTATATGTATATTTAATCAAACTGAGTTTTTAACCAAGACCTTCCATTTACTCAAACAACGGCATATTCAAAAAAGTAGTTCAATCAAGAAAAAAAAATAACTATTTCCCATAACAGAAAATATAATTAATTCATACAATAAACAACATAACTACTTCTCAAGAATCGATTATTTTAGTCTCACGCCTTGTTAAAATCATTGAGTTGGTAATTCAGTAAGGAACAGCTTCCACCAAAAATGCTTAATTCCAAACTCGATTACCTCTTTTGAAATTTTTTGCTGGGAAAGACTATACTAGATTTAAATATATTTGTGTAAAATTTGATATATATTCTCACCCTTAACAATTTTCATACAATGAATATTTATATTCTTGTGAAAAGGAAGAGAGCAAAAAAAAAATCACAATTTAGAACATATTATTACTAAACAAACTGAAAAACTAAGAGAATTAGCTTATGAAATATTTCCATTACTATATGCATTTATGTATTGACATACGAGGACTGGTCTTATATGGTAATTAAATTGTACGTGGTCAGTTAATTTTTTTTAAATGAACGAAATTATACTTTTTACGAGTAACATTTCGTAGAGAATTTTCATGATTTACCATCTTTGATGTGTAAACATCTATACGCTAGGGGGTAAAAATCTTTTGACTTTGATTTTGCTTTGCATTGTCAAATCGGTGTGAGCTATGTATGAGTGTATTAGTGTTTGAAAGAAGCAATACCAAGCAGAGAAACAAGTCGACCGGCTCGAAGCCGACGGTGCGCCGCCGCCGGTTATTTTTCTGTATATTTCCGTACACCAAAGGTGAAAATGAACCGTAAGAGCTACGGACTTGAAATTTGGACACAATGTGTAGACATTTGGCCACTACAACAACAAATACATGAGAGTTAAAAACTAAAGGGTGTTCCAAAACGAGTAACGAAAAATGTTAAAATCCCATGTAATATACATACAATTGTATGTACATATATACACTTGAAATTTTAAAAGTTAGTGTATTTTTATACAGACTACAACAATTAACACTAAATTTAAAAAATTTAAATCAATGGGTGTTCCATCAGTTAATGCAATTTTGACTTTGTAATTTTGACAACTTGTTTTATCTTGGAAACCGTAAGAGTAAAACTCTTGAAATTTTCAAAAACGGTAAAACTAAAAAATCAAAAAAATATAAAATCGCCAAATATAAAAAAATCGCCAAAACGAAAAAAGCACCAAATTAAAAAAAATCTCTAGGACTTAAATAAATCGTGAAAAACCGCAAATATCGCCAAAATTAAAAAAATTCTTAAACAAAAAAATCGCCAATATGAAAAAATCGCCAAAATGAAAAAATCGCCTAAATAAAAAAAAACTAAAAACAGAAAAAAATCGCCAAAATGAAAAAAACCCCAAAAAACAGAAAAAAATCGCCAAAATTAAAAAAATTGCCAAAATTAAAAAAACCCAAAAAGAGAAAAAAAACGCGAAAACGAGAAAAAAGCGATAAAACTGAAAAAAAAATCGTTTAAACTGAAAAAACTTAAAAAATTAAGAAAGCTAAATCAAAAAAAATGATCAAAACCGAATGTACGCGAGTCAAAGTCGCACTTTACTGAATTTATTTTAATTGCAATGCGTACACAGCAACAAGAACAGCAACAACTAAACCATGAACAACAGGAATTAAAAATTAAAAAGTAAAAGTAAAGGCATTTACCATAGATGAGCACTGCAGTACCACTAAAGTTTCAGTAAAAACAAAAAAAATTTTACTGATTACTAAAATTTTTTCCTACAATTTTTATAAATTGCCTAAATAATTTGTTATATGATGAGGTGCATTGAATTTTCAGTAATCAGTAATGCCCGTATTCATAATGAAATTCTACCAAGTGGCTAAATGTTTTTCACACAAAAGTTTCAAAATTTGAATGAAAAAACTTTGCCACTTGCTACGGCCCTACGATTGTACTAGTAATGCAAATTAAATTTCATTAGCAGTAAAAATTTACTGAATCTTTTTAGTAATCAGTAAAGTTACTGCTTACTGCAATTTTGAATGCAGTACATATACATATACTGCAGTTTGCCCATTTACTAACCAAATAAGTTTAATAAAACAAACAAAAACCAACAAATTCATATGTATTTAAAATATTGAAAGTTTTGATACTTTTAATTAATTAATTTAAAAAAAGATACTAAAAGCATAAGTACTTCCAACTTAAAAGAAAACTTCATTACTAGATGTTTACACATCTCCTCTGTGATCGGACTCACATTGCTTTTTTTTAAATAATTTTCGCTGAATATCTTAGTTTTTAATACTGATCGCGAACTCGGTTTTTTTTAATATTTTTGAAATATTAATAACTGATATTTTCAAACTAAAAACATTCAAAATTTAAGATTCGAATTTGGGGGCAGTTTTGGGCTTATGGAACTTGTTCTCCCAAATAATCATAAAAATTTAGAAATTGCGATCTGGAAGTAATGAAAATTTGGATCAGTTCAATGATTTTTCATAGTCTTGTCATTGCAAAAAATTTTCTTTTCTAATCCCCGACTTGAAAGCAATATTTGGAAAAATTTCCTCTTTAGCGTTCATTATATTTTCCTTTGAAAAAATGGTAAATTTCCCATTTTCACAACTTGTTGCTTTTTATGAAAATTTAAAAGCAAAACCAAGGCACATTCACCAGGTAGTAACGGAAACGCAGCTGAGCTATTTTTTTAAATTATAGTTCATTCGAAGCTTCAAAAGTTGTTTACGAAAGAGAAATTAACAAATATGTTAAAAAAATTCCAATATGAAAAATATTTTATTAAAAAAATTCTGTGAAAACAAATTTAAAAATATGAAAAAAAAAAACTATTAAAAAAATTGTGAAAAGTGCGAAACATTGCAAATTTTGTTAGTGGTAGCTGCCATCGAGAATTTTTTTAAAACTTTATGTGAATAATTTTTATTATTATTTTGTTACAACAAATTCTATTTTTGACATTTTGGATAAACTAAAAGCTATGTTATTTTTTTCATTGTTGTATTTTTTCATTGTTCTTGTAATTCTGACATTACCTGGAAGTAAATGTGCCTCAAGCAAAACATTGTATTAATATAAATTTCAGTAAAAGTTCAAAAAAAAATTAGATGAAACTTAGTGCCTAGATTTGAAAAAAATAATTAAAGTTTTAGAAATCATCGTGAGTATTTAGTAAAATTATAAGGGAGTTACACATTTTTGTCTGACTACTACAAATTCTTACTAGTTTTTCTAATAATTTTTTATTAAACCTAACTCCGATAATACAAAAAATTTTATACAGACTCTTTTTAATTTTTCTATTATATAGAGCCTTAAATATCATATCTGAAACAGATAATAACAAAAGTTTCGTTTTATGTACTCTTTGAGTATTGGCCGCCAAAGCGTACAGCTAAAAATAAAAAAACACGCTCATATTCAAACACACACATTAATTTTGAACCAAATACGCATAACTATAAGCACCCAACAACTATGCTTACAGACATTTTTTTAAATACTGCAGAACAATCAGCTATAACTAAAATTAATAGACTGTATGGACTACAATCTTACGCATAAATATAAAAATTAATATAAAAAATACTCGGACTATTAATCGACTGCACATGCGTATATACAGAGCTTTTTTATTTACACACACACATAAAACATGTTTTCAAATAGCCACGCACACACACCCACACCTATACCATTCTGTATGATGAGGCCCTCATTAAGCGCAACTTTCGATCTTCGACTGTAGTCGAAAGTACTTGCCGAACGAATTTTCACTTGGTATTATGAAAAACATTCAACTAAGAATGTCCTTATTGTGAATATCACTCAAAGGGATTTTTAAAGTTTTCAACAACATTAACTAAAAATAAAAAAACAATCGATTATAATAAGTTTTTATGATTCCTCGAAAGCAAAGTTCTGTTTGATAGAAAATTCGTTGCCCAATGAAATTTTTGATGCTCATAATATGAATTTAACATTCGATCGAAAATCAAATGCAAGTCACAATAAAGATTTTAATAAATATCCCGAGTATCATGCTCATCGATGCTCCTTATATCGAATGCAAATCATAATAAGGGCCTGAATAAATATCCTGAGTATCATGCGTATAATTTTTTTATCCGATTAAATACTCGTATCCATATCCACTCTCAGGCTAGAAGTAGGAGATATAGTCAACGCGCTTGATACGCATGTGTCTTTTTATTTGTATTTGTGGCGTATTTTAGTTTTTCCTATAAACGAATTCGAGATACTCTTGCTTGTTGGAATCTACTATAGTCATAGTTGCTTGAGAGAAAATATGTGAACGTACGAATTATTTGAGCTACAACTATAATAATATGCAGTTACTAAAAATAAGACTATTGACTTATGTATATTTTTTTGCGTACTCATTTTCATTCTCTGGTACTTGTGTTAAGTTTTGACTGATTTCGTTTAGTGAAATTTTTAAAAACACAATTTGAATGTTTTAGCATTTGTAGGAAATGTTTTGCTTGTTTTCGTGCACTGAGTATAACACTTATGGGATTTTCTTTTCTGGAAAAAAAATGTTACACTTATTACACTTTTCAATGAAAATTCGCAATAAAATGATTTTCTGAAATATACATTTTATTAGAAATTATTGTATCATCCTTTACGAACTTAAAATTTTTCTTCAAACGAACGCTAAATTGTATATTTTTTAAAAAAAGTTAACAAATGTTACACTTTTTACAGAAAAGAAAACTACATTATTGTTTCTCAATTTGTATCTAAAAACATTAAGTGCAAAACATACGAATGCAAACATTTAATATTATTTATGTTGTTAAAACAATTTAAAAAAAAACTGAATGCAGTAATCCCCATGTATTAGTTGCTGTGCGCCCTTGGCTCTATTACTTAAAACAACAACTACATATTTATAAGTTTATAAGCACATTTATATTTACTTTTTCACACAAACAAAAATTATATAACGGTTTTATTTGTTGTCGGATTTGTTGTTTATGCCTGCTGCTTATCTAATTGTTATTTGAACTTGCTTACTCCCTTATGACACCCTACAATTCATAACGTTGACGCATACTTGCGTTATAACAAAATCTTATGGAAAGGAACTCCATAAAATAGTCTTAAATCAACAAGAAAAAAAATCTAATTTAATTTCATCTTTGGAAAGCCTTGCTTGAAGTACAATAGAAGAGAAAACTTTAGCATCTATTTCAAACGCAGATTTGAAAGAAGAAAAAAATTATTTGAAACGAAAACTAACATTCGACATGCCGTAAGGGAAAAGACTTTCTTCTGCTGAATATTATAAATAGAACTTCTAGTAAATAAAAAGGAAAATTACTGAAGCATTGGAAATCCTTGCTTTCGCCAAAAAAAATATATTGGTGAATTCTTGACTTTTTTTGGCGATTTGACCATATAAAAAAATATATATTTATTTGCGAAGGAATATCTCTCGCAGAATGAAAATTTGCCAAATTTCTAAGCAAAAAAAGAAAGAAAAGGTACCAACAACAGTGACGTAAGCGTATTGCATATTCGGCTTAAACAACTAAATACTGGAAAAAAATTAAATTACATTTTTTTCAATCATATGGCTTAGATTTATGTTTCACTTTATGTTTTACTCTTGTAAAGTTGTAAATCATTTCCAAATTATTTAGTTTTCATTCTCATTTCGTTTGTCTTTTTATTAAGTTATTTTCTGCTATAAAAGCTAAATAATAGCAACACTGTGATTTATTAATTTTATCCCACTTAAATTGTAAGTTAACGACTTTTATAAAAATAAATAAAAATAAAAAGAGTAAAATTGTATTCACTTGTGCTTTAAATGAAAGTCGAATAACAAAAATTATAAAAAATATTCATAAGCATCTGTCCAAACATTGTTTAGAAAAAAACTTCCTAAAATATACCGGTCCAACATAACATAAATCAGACTTATTATTTGTGAATTCAACAACTGAATTATTGCACTTAATAAAAATGTATTTTATCAATTTAGAAACTAATAGGCAGATTTTGTAAAAAAAATCGTTTCTAAACTTTCCAAATTTGTATGAAAAATAACGAAAATTCTTTTCAAAAAATATTTTTTCCATACAAATTTCAAAACGAGAAAATTGTTTGTATTTAAAAATTCTATCCTTGTATTAACATTTAAAAATTTTTGAAATATAAAGATAGGTTTTTTGAGTACAAAAGATTTGTTCGTTTTAAAATTTGTAAGAAAAATATATTTTTTGAAGCTAGTTTTCGTTATTTTTCATAAAAATTTTAAATTTTACAAACGATATTTTGTACAAAATCTGCCTACTAATCATTACATATTTCCATCGAAGGGAAATATTTTCGAATTGTATTGTTAATAACATGCAAATGCGAATACTTTTTTACAAATCGAACTACATAATCGCATAAAATATTGTGGGTAACTCTAATATTGTAGAAAACAAAATAATTTCTCGCAACTTTACGTTTCGACGAATTTTTTAATATGAAATTTCACTTTTCTATGAAAATGAAACAAGAAATTTTCATGAAAATCATTTCTTTCATTAGAATTTTTATTCATAATACGTATAAAGAAATTTCAAACAAGTGCTTTCATATGTAGATGTAGCGTAAAACAATCATAAAAGCTGGGGCAAATCGCGGCACTCGTTATGGAACGAAATTACGAAATATTTGAATAGTTTATATGGAAAGATTTTTAATTTCGTTCGATAACTAGTGCCGCAATTTGCCCCCACCCCCTGATAGTGAATTTGAACACAACTATCACGTTCAAGAGCCGCTTCCCTTTTGAAAATTGATTCACAATGGTATTTCCTATCCAATATTGGTATCTAATTCATATGACTATCTCTCTTTGGTATTGTTTTTATTGTACGCTGAGCAGCTACACATACCTTATTGACTATGGTTACTTGGCTGTGGTAGCACTAAATGGTTTGTGTATGTACTACACATCTACCAGAATACTTGTGGCATCACCACTAAAGCTACTAAACGTTGTACGGCAGCACTTCGAGATCTTCAATAACACACGTGGCATCAACACTAAAATTACTAAGCATGATATGGCAGCCCTACTAATGCTTAGAATGAAGTAGCAAAACAAATGTAAAAAGATAAAATAAAGAATTTGTAAACACGTGAAAAATAACATTTCTTAATTTTGTTTAATCTTGGAACCGACCATACAAATAAGCTAACTTAAGTTAATAATAATTTGGGAAAAGTTTAAGTGTACCTACACGTAAATATTGAAATAATAAAATACATGATGGAATGTGTTGTTTGTACTGAAATCACTAATAAATACAAATGTACCAAGTGTTTGGAAGCGTAGTAAGTAATATAATGATTTCAATTTTAGCTTTCTTTTACATCAGCCTAAATTAATAAATTGTTCATCTTAGTTGTTCCCTGCAATGCTATAAGCAACATCAACAATCGCCACAATGTGTGGAAAAACTTAAAAATACTGAGCATGCAGATGCCAAAGAGGATTCTACCGACAATGAACCCACAGTTCATGAACCATTTAAAACAGAAGACACCGTACCACGGGATAAACTTCATGAATTAAGTAAGTGGGATATACATACATAATTGTACTATAAGTTTAAATGACACATTCATATATATATATACATTAGCCACATCATTATTAGAATGCACTTGAGGGCACTCCAAAAAGTTACATATCGTCACCTAAAACTGCGATTTTCATTTTGTTTACAGAAGCGAAAAATTTTACAAATTTAAAACTATTTGTTTTTTAGTAGCGAAATTGTATACAAGTTTAGAAAACTATAAATAAACAAAATTAATAAATACCGCATTATCTATAAATTTTCTATGAAAATCATTAAAAAAAATTAGTGCTTTTCATATGAACTTTCTACTCAAGTCGACCGCACGTGTTGTTTAAACAGGGCGTAAATATAAATAAAAAGCATTTGTATTTTTAAGCATGAAATATTTCAAGTGTATGCTCACGGGAAATATCATAAAAGAGAAGGAAATCCTTGTTGCCCGCCGATGATCCTTCTTATTACGCGCCGTGTCAGGAAACACCATAGAGGAAAGAATTCTTGTGATTTGCAGAAAATCTTTAGTAATTATAAAAATATTCACCCTTATTCCAGTTGTCAACATTGACGTCACGTCAATACAATACCAAAAAAAAATTGTGTTTGTCTACCCGTTGTCGAAAACAACTGGCTGCTATTGACAGGCTCTTGTTATTTTCTAGAACATAGAGGACAGAAATAGACTGTCAATAGCACAAAATTGTTTTCTAGACCGGCTCGACAAGCTAAATTTTTTTGGTAATGTATTGACGTGATGTCGATGTTAACAACTTGAATAAAGGTAATTAATTATGAAATCAGAAATAAAAACTAGTCTCATGCATTGTGGAAACTACAAATAAAAGTTTCTTTCAAAATATATCTCTATCAGCTTATAATTTTGATAAGCTTTCATATGATACCCATATTGTTATAGGAACTAAATCAAAAATTTAGCAAGGAAGAAAATACAAAAATACATCCTAAACTTTCGAGATCTGAGAACTCCCTAAATATTCCCTTACGATAATTTTTGATCAACACGGGTTTTTCTTAGAATTCTCTTTTCTATCAGTTAAGGTATTTTTTATTTGGAGCGGCTTCACCAACTGATTTGTTCCAAATTGTAATACTTACATCACTTCTACAATGGTTACAAACTTACGGCCTTATATATAAGAAAAAATTAGCTAGAAGTTAGCATGAGTGGCAAAACTGAACACCGTCTTAACGAGTCTTGCCATACAATTTTACATTAAAAATCACGCTAGTATTTAACCCACTATTAAGGGTTAAAACTACATTATGCGAAGATTTTTAATGTCAAATTGTATGGGGGAATATGTTAGCACCTGGTGGAATATCCTTCCTTGTGATAACTTCATGCCATTTTTTGCTTATACATATGTAAGGCCATTTGTTTTATGATGTACAGACACAATAAATCAAAACCTTCGGTAAAATTACGTCTTAATTATTTTACTTACATTTTTGGTTTACGGGGCTGGCCGCTCCTCGCAGGCATTCAAGTATAATGATGATTCATTTTATAGGATGATTCCTTTTTGTCATTGTTGTGCTGCTGATTATTTTTATGTTGCTTACATCAATCCGTTTATATTTTAAAAAGTTTCTTATAACCAACATTGCAATTAATTTAGAGCAAAAAACATCCACTATCCACCAAAAAAAAAATGCACTGATTCTAGTTCCGTACACACTTATTCGTTAAAATATGTACATTCTTAATGCGTTCCTAGCTATACCTAGTAGTATAAAGTTATCCGGGAATATTTGTTATAAATACGTAGATACATACATATGTACATACATATGTATATATTTCCAACAAGAATTCTATGGCAATTCTGCACTTTTTAATTTCACTTGGAATACCGAACATATCCGATCATCTTTTGAACTTGGACTACACTTAAAAAAACACGTGCACTGCCGTAATTAAACACTGATTTGAAAATTACCATCTCACTATTAAAATCCATTCAATTAATTATTTAAAAATTTCAAACTGTATTAACAATTTAATAAAAGAAATAAACATAAAAAATATTATGAGACACTATTATATTTATAATTAAAATATTAAGCGACACTAAATTTATAATTTTTTAATAACTGTATTATTACATTAACTGTGCAAGTAAAACCATGAACAAAAACCAGAGTTGTCAACCAAGTGATTTAGAAAAATCGCGGTTTCTTACGCTGAGAAAGGTTAAAGAAATAGACGCGTCAAAAATAGCTTAAAGCTTCAAATTATTGTAAAATCTCAAAAAAAAAATTATTTAACATGAACTGCGATAGAACTTTTTTAAAGGAATAGGTATAAAAAGTAACAGAAAAAATATATTTAATGCTAAAAGCGGGATGTTCAAAAAAATTAAAATCCTCAATTCGAGAAGTTTCTTCTCCGCTCTTATGGCCTATTAGAATTCGAAAAAATTTGTGCTTTTCATATAAATCTTCTACTTAATTCGTAAGTCTGTTAAATTTCTCATAAACTTTCAAAAAAAAAATAATTAAAAACTAATTTTAATTTCACACTTGTTGATTTTTCTTTATATTTAAAGGTCTAAGCGATGATCTGAAGAAACTACTCTATAATCCACATCTGAGGAACTTATTGCAGGAAATCGATACTGCGCCAGGTGCATGGAAAGCGATAAGAGCGGCAATGCATGAGCCATTATTTACAGAATTTGCTGACGTGTGCTTAAAAATTATAGAACCAATAAACGAGAATGATAGTCTATAAATTGAAATAATAATTGTCTATTATCCCGATGAGTTTAGAACCATTTTCATTTTTCAGTAGAATTACTCTATTTTGCAATAATTTCTAATTAATTTGTACCGGATGCAGTACGTAAAGGGAACTTATACAAATTACATCTAAGGTTCTTAATATGACATCGCATAAAAATTGTTTGCCCATCCCTGTGACGCTTGATTCATTTTTTTTTTTAGATTGGAACACAAGTAAAAATTCTCGTCTGTCTATTTATATTGAAAAGAAAAGCAAATTTTATTTTTAGATAACTTGACCTCTGTCATGTAAAAACGGCACGTAAAAATCTTACTCCGTTTCTAAAACCCAGACGATCGAATTGAGTACAAAATTTATATGGAAAGCACTAATTTTTATTAGTGATTTTCGTATAACTTTTCTAGAGGAATCGCCTGCCTTACTTGTAGAAACTTCAAATTAACTCAGTACAAAATTGTTATATCAGCTTAACTGCTAGTTTTTAGAAGACAAGTAAAAACTTTCGTCTGTCTATTTATATTGAAAACAAAAGCAAAAATGAGAGCTTTCCATATAATTTTTATACTCAAAGACCATCTGGCTTGTAGAAACGGTGTAAGATTTTTACGTGTAGTTTCTAAATTACAGAGGTCAAGTTATCTAGAAAATGTATAGCGTAGTTTCCATATCACAATCAGTCGGCTTGTCTAGCAAATTTGAATAGAAATCATTCAAAGAATTGAGTGCTTTTCATATAAATTTTTTAGATAATTTAAAAGATTCCTCCACTCAATTATTTGAGTTATTTCTATATAATTTTTTTATTTATTTATTTATTTGATTAGATTAAACCGAGCCCTTATGGGCCATATATGGTTAATAAATAGTATGACAACTAGTAATGTGCAAAATTCATGAATTAGAGAAAATACATTATAACATTCAAAAGAATAAAAAATTAATTTTAGAATTAATCATGATAAATTCTCATATTAGTCTATAGTAATACAAAATGATGCAAGAATATAATTAAAAAGAATGAGTATAACAAGGGACATTAAAATTGAGATGAAAGGAACATACGAAAAACGCGCTTTGCTTTAAATAGTGAAAAGGAGAAAACCTTGAGGTTGTTGGGAAGGAAATTCCAAATGCGTGCAATCCTGACAACAAAGGAGCTCTCATAAGAAGCGTAAAAGATTCTATCAATTATAATTTGCGGAGATCGAGTTGAGTGCGAAAAATTAAAACTATTAAATAAGCATACAGGTTGTCTCAGAAAAATAACTTTATAAAAGCTCAAAATAAGTCTCAACTTAATATAGTTAGCGAAGGATAGGCCAAGAAATCGCTCAACATGGGGGGAGACATGGTCTCGTATTCTTAAGTTAAAGACATATCTAACAATTCTATTAATAATTTCATTAACTTCTTTTAGAGTTGTGCGGTTAATAGATGAGTAAACTTCAATGCCATAGTTGACTATTGAGAGAAGTAAGGATTTCGCAAGCAAAATTTTGACGCCAGTTGGAAGATAGCAGCCAAGGCTGTACAGTTTTCGTAATACAAACCATACTTTAGATTTGATACCGTTAATATGTCTCACAAAATTAAATTTGTCATCCAAAACAATGCCCAAGCAACGCATATTATCAACTAATTCAATGACGGTACCACTCATATTAAGTTTGAGAAGAGATTTATTTGGAATGCCAAAACACATAGCTTTGGTTTTGTTCGCATTGACTTGTAAAAAATTACTTCTCATCCAGGAGTCAGTAATACTTAAAGTATAATTAACGCGCTCGTTCAAAGAGTCAAGAAATTTCTTTTCACCTAGGAAAACTAGATGAATGTCGTCAGCATATAAAAAGATGTCTGAGGTAGGTAAATTAGCAGATTTGACGAAATCGTTTACATAAATCATAAATAGGAGAGGTCCTAGGATAGAGCCCTGTGGAATTCCACTATGACAGGAGAGTTTGGATGAGCTAGTATTTTGTACTGACACAAATTGTTGTCTATCAGATAGATAAGACATAGATAAGAAATAGAATCTTCATTAAAATTTGTTTTACTTTTTACGAATGAAAAGTGGCAATAAATTGGACAATGTAAACTGAGCATTATTGGGCCTAATACGAAAAGTTTTGTTGACTAGCCAACAAATTCTATGGTTATTAAGTCCTGGTTTACACTTTGCAAGTCTTATTGCTAAGCTGGTTGGTTTTAGGGATAGATAGATGAGGGGAACAGAAACGTTTCTTTTCCCATCGTCTCTCTCTTATAACAAACTAATCAGCTTGGCAACAAGACTTGCATAGTGTAAACGAGGATTAATTAATCCCCTGTTTTTACAACCCGAACGATTGACTTGAGTAGAAAATTTATATGAAAAGCATTAATTTTTTGTGAGTGATTTTCATACAAATTTTTTAGACGAGTAGCCTGGGGTCGAATCGTCACATCCGTGAACGTACAACTCGTCACGTAAAAATACCATTTTCGGATTATGATTATGAAATCCCCTTCAGCTTATACGACTGACGAATCACTTAATTTGTTTTCGTGCCATTGTCGATACGATCACGGATGTAACGACTTGAGCCCTGATTGACTTGTAGAAACAGGATGTAAAGACTTTAATTAAACTATTAAGATGAAGCATTGGCGATCAAAATTTTTAAGCAAATGTAAGAAGTACTTTTATTTGTGCTCGGTTATTCATATTTATATATGTACTGTATGTAATACTGAAATAATTGAGGCAAGCACCTCGGATTTATTCCACATACTTATAATGCCTTAATATTTTGGTTTTGTTTTTTTTTTCAAAACATTAAATCTGTTGGTGTCTCACACTCGTACAGATCATTGCATAAACTAAAATAACGTTTTCTCAATAAATGAGCTGCTGTTTTTGGCTGGCGATTACGCGTGAATATGCCTTTTTTGTTGCCTCCCACACGTGTTATTGCTACAGTAAATAAATAAATGTGCTTTGAATTATAATATACATAAATATAATAAGGCGTTTATGTTTCAGACATACTTTGTTCAGTTTTAAAGTCGGCGAAATTCCAAACAAATTCACCAATAAACCATTTTTCAGCTCTCAAATAATCGAAAGCTTTAAAATGTTTACCCAGCAATATAATTTGATAGTCTTCGGACCAAAGATACTCTGGTAACTATAAATTTTACTTAAAAAAAATAAATATCCTAATAATTCTTGTATTTACATAATATGTACTTACCGAATGTAAACCTTCCATGGTATCAGCGCCATACTCCGACATTATAATTGGGCGATTAAACTTTTGCCACCAACTGATGGCTTCATCTTTAACAGCGTATGTGATCATATCCAAATGCCCTGTATTACGATACCAGCCATTGTAGCGATTAAAACTTATGATGTCCAAAAATTGGGCCTTAAAATATAATTGTAAGTATGTATAATAAAATTAAGATTTATAATTTTGGAAACTTCTTTAGCTACAAAGTCGTACTTACCAATTTGTCTTTATCAATTTCTACATTAATAGCAGCCGTCAGTGGTCTTGAAGTATCCAAGGTTTTAGTAAATCTTACGATTTCTCTAAGAATTTAACAAATGAAAAAATGAGAAGATTATTTAAATTGAAGTTTGTTTTGCTACTACTTTTTTTACCTGAAATATGGTTCGGATTGATTTTTGGAAGTTCTGGGCTCATTAGCTATTGACCACATTATAACACTAGCATGATTTCTATCGCGATGTATTAGTTGTTCCAAAGCAGACTTATGATTGTACATTAACTCTGCACCGAAATCACTAAAATGAATTGTACATTTATCTACACTATAAAATATTCTAACAAAACGATATTCTATTGAAATTAAAATAAAAAAAAAAAAAAAATTAACTGGTTCCTGTTGAACTGACAACATACTAAACTTAAGCAAAACCAACCAGACCCGCCAATAAAGTGAAATTTAGCTCTCAAACTTACTCCGTATTCACACTCGAACATTCATCAATAATCATAATGCCATTTTCATCGGCAAATTGCATAGATTCTTCCGAATAGGGATAATGTGAAGTACGATATGTATTAGCGCCAATCCATTTAATTAAGTTAAAATCTCTCGTCAATAAGGCAAAATCTAAACCCTTACCACGCAACTGAAAATTAAATAACAAAACATTATAACACATTCGATAAAAAAAAACTCATTTAGCTTACATCGGAATCTTCATGCCTTCCAAAGCCATGCAAATAGACTTCCTGACCATTCAAACGTAAACTCGAATTATCCCACTCAATTTTGCGAATGCCAATTTTCATGCGATAAACATCTAGAAGTGAATTATCGTCAGCCGAGTGTAAATAAACTTCCAAAGTGTACAAATAACCATAATCCGGATGCATAAGATATGGCCACCACAGATTAACATCTTCCACTACAAGTGTTCCATTAAATGGCATTTCCTTGCATTTTTGTTTAACCACAATATCGCCGGCCTTGGCACGCAATTGCAAATACAAATAATATAAACCAGACATAGAACTGTCCGACGACATGGCGTCTTCAACCACTTCATTATTCTCATAACCGGAAATGGCAATTGTGTAATTGACCAGACCCATAAATAATTCCATTTCGTAAATATCTGGTTCGCTTAACTTGACATCTGTCGTCAGCATTATATCTTTTATATAAATCTTGGGAGTCGTATACAAAACAACCGAACGATGTATGCCAGCGTAGTTGAAGAAATCAAAGGTATAGATTTGAAAGGTTTTGTTGCCCGTATCGGTTAATGCTTTAACCACTTCTCCTTGCGGTATGGTCGAGCGGGTCAGCGTATTGTTGCATAGAACGGTTAAACGATTTTCAGCTCCATATTTAACATATTGACTTATTTCCACTTCAAAAGGCAAATGGCCAATTGAGTGAGTCGTAATTTCAATTCCGTTTAACCACTAAAAGTT
This sequence comes from Tachina grossa, assembly GCA_949987645.1. NCBI lineage: Eukaryota > Metazoa > Arthropoda > Insecta > Diptera > Tachinidae > Tachina > Tachina grossa. The sequence continues at coordinate 140,929,240 of OX465278.1, forward strand.
AGAAGAAAAAAAATTTTTGAAATTGAGTTAATAAATTCAGACAGAAAATAATTTAGAACTTTAGTGGTCTGATACGACCTCTCTTTAAACATCAAAGTGAATTATGAACTTTTTTCTTCTGAAAGATTTTATTGTGTACTTTATCACGCTCTAAATCAAAAACAGTTACAATCCAAAACAAGTCCAAATATTTAGAAGATTGTGGTACGAAGGCGGGTCAATAAGTCCGTTAAACTATTTTTTTTAATAATAATTAGTATTTGGCACACTTTTAATTTAATCATAATAATATAATATAAAAATTCATTACAATATTATTTTAATAATTAATTTAATACAGATTCTGTGAAATATTCTTAACAAACTGAACACATTTTTTATTAAAGATAAAATCATTCATTTCGTTTTTTATTTCCAAAGGAAGTCTATTATATATGTAGATTAAGGACTTTGTAAAAGAGATCTCTACATTGCACTTGTACTTACATTATGCAATCTAAAATCTTGAGCGTTTCGGAGCTGATAATGTTGTAGTTGTCCCACTAAATTAAGTTGTTGAATGAAACATATGTTTTGGATAAAAATCATTTTATTTTTTTACCGTAGTCTACGTTTGTTTGTGAGATGATTTCATCAAGATATAGTCACTCGGAGCTAAATTAGGAAAATAGGGCGGATGAGGGAGCAATTTGTGGATTTTTGTCATTGAAACAAGATTTTTTTCTTGGCCAAATGCGGTCGTTTTTTTTTAATTCTCATAAAATCGTCCTAAAAGTTGATTTTTTACCGTTTTGAAGGAAGTCAATGTGGATTATATAGCGTTTATGCTCCTTGACTTTATTCACTGCAGAACAAAGCTTGGACTTCACCCCGTTAAACCGTTTGGTTAATATTATTATAATATTACCAAAAATTATTAAATTAATATATCGCGTTACAGATGCCATAAGTCCATATACCCGGCAAAATTACCGATGAAAAAAAGGGCGTATATTTTTTTCTAAAAATAAATTAAATTTTTGAGAATTTTTTTTTTTTTTTGCAATTCTGGATGTTTCAGGCGAAAGTTTGTTAATTCCAAAAAAAAAGTTATACGTCCTTATGGTTCCCAGATGACACAATAGAAATTTTTGCAATATATTTGCAATGCTGGCGTGCAATATCTCCTCAATCTTGTGGCAAGACAAAAAAGGGGACATAGGAATATTGCAGGAATAGTGCTGTAATATTGTCTGCGACATTACAACGTTACGAAACAATATTCCTGCAAAATTCCAGCAATATTTTGTGCTCTATGGGTATGTCTTCCCCAATATCTTTAACTTTTTATCTTCGATCGGCCAACACAATACCGTAAATTTTTGCAATTGTTTCGGGTGTAGAGATATCAAATGGGCGTTTAAAACTTTCGGCAGCTTTCGTGCTTACTCCTAGTTTACACTATGCAAGTCTTACTGCTAAGCTGATTAGTTTGAGGGAGAGAGAGACGAGAGGAAGAGAAACGTTTCTTTTCTCCTCGTCTCTCTCTCTCTCTCCTAAAAAAAAGTAATCAGCTTAGCAATAATACTGGTATAGTGTAAACTAGGACTTATACGCCTACCACAAAATTCAATAAACCAATCTTTTACCATTGAAATCGGTGGCGAAGAGTCTTGGTTTGAGTGCTGGGTATTTCCGCAAAATATAATGCTTAATGAAGACCCAAAATTAAATTTTTTTTCATTTTCTTTTTTCAAATCAGGCGGTAGTCTGCTATCAATGGCAGGTGTCAACTTACAGTTACCTGTTGAAAGAATCAGTATTTCCCTTTTAGTTAATAGACGGGAAATTCAAAAAGTTGTTTAAAATAAATTTTTGAGTTCGTTAGACTTTCGACTTCTGAGGATGGCGTTGCTTGAAGTAGTTAGCACGTTGACTACAAAACCGAAAGTAATGGGTTCAATCCCTGTATCCAACAGTCATTTGTGCCAGTTTTTGTAGGAAAGTTCAAGTGATGAAGGCATAGTCCCTGGTCACTGAACTATACCGACTTCAGCAGACATGTACTAATCCTAATGTAACATCAGAGCGCCCTCCTTCGTTGTATAGCAGAATCATCGGCGAAGTAAAATAACCAATAAAATGGCTACTAAGCACAGCTTCAAATAAATTTAATATGCCTCATTTAACACCAGGGGCGCTGCAGCGCTGTATTATTAAAAACGTGCAAAATGCAGAGTTGTACGACAATGAAGCTTTTCTCTGTCTCTTCCTTCACCGCCTGTCTTCCCTTTCTTAATGAAGGTAACTCCTTATTATAGTAAAAAAAATCCCTTGTCATGTTAAAAAAAACAGGTTCAAAAAAGAACGATTTTGGTAAATTTTGTGTTGTGACTATTTTTGCTTTAAGATGCGATATAGATTCCATAAACCTTATTTTTCTTCTTCCAATTACCACTAAAACTTACCACTGTCGCCGAATAATGTACACTGCCGAATCTCAACCAAACTCGCTTATCCATTGACCAATCGTAAGATACAAAAAATTTTCTTTCGTACCAAACTCCTCCAACATGGTCTCTCAATGCCTCATCGACTGTCAAATCATTATAGCTGGCGGGTACAGGCATACCAATAGTGTAACCTACCTGTAACAAAATAATTTTTTATGTTAGACTCACTTCCTAAACGTATGTATATTTGCAAAGTAGTAATATAATATTGTGAGAAAATTATTTAAAATTGTCAACGGCAAATATCAAACTAATCGATCTGAATTTTTCGAATCTTATAGCCAAATTGTTAAGAGCATCTATTCGTAGTCTCTCAAAATAATAAATTTCATTTAGACAAATTAAAACAGTACTCTGCGATTACTTATTATTGCATTTATTGCCGTTCTCAACTCGTCGCAGGTTAGTCGCTGAAGGGTCAACCCAACTTTTACTATTGTGAATGATAACTTAATATTTTTCTTATTTTTATAAATAAAATATTATTTAAGTGAAAATGTGATAAATAAAAAATAATTTTGACAATGGTTATTGGTAACCAAATATTTTTTTTTGTTTTTGGTTGATATAATAACTAGTTAATAGTTTATAACGATGACAAAAATATTATATGTATGTACTAAAGGGTTGCATTTATATACTCGTTTGTATAGCCAAAACAAATATACCATGGTATGTACCATATAATTGTAGTGTGAGCGACAGAACTAGTATAAGAGTTATTGTGTGTGCGTGCTTTTCTAAATTAAAATACAATTGAAAACAAATAACAATTGCTTATTGTATTGCTGCTGAGCAACTGTTTGATCTGTTTTTGTTAAAAAAATACATATTGTAATACAAATATATGAAAAAACCACTATTGAAACAAATACATGATGTGCAGATGTATGTGCGGACGTTTGTTATGTTATTTTGTGGCGCAGCCAAAGTATAGAGAGAGAAAGAGACAATTTTGCTCTGAGAGTAATTACAAATGCATGTGTTTCATGTACATGTATCATTTACTTACATATGTATGTGCAATTTTGCTTTCATTCATTCATTCATCAGCCAATTACATTTTTTCTCAACACATCATAAGGCACTTATGGTAAAAGCAGTTTTATGTATCTTATTTGCCTTAGAAAAACAAAAAAAAAAAATGTGTTGTTTTCATTTGCTCATTGTCCAACCATACAATAATTGCTTAAAAAATCAACATTTACAACTAGTAACAGAAAACGATAAATAACATATTTGTTCATACCAGAACCAAAAAACACGCAAAACTAGTGCCAACAGATGTATCTGTGCAATTCTATAGTATGTACTCGTATATTTCACGATAATTATTAAAAACTGGCTACCCCCATCGTGTTATCGAATGATGTAAATATTTTGTAAATAAACCGAAAACTCGGATTTTTTAATGCAACATTTCGAAAGTTTTAAAATTTTGATATTGGATCATTATTAACATAGGTTTTTTGTAAATATCTTCGGAACTACATAACCGATTTAAGAGTTTGATATCTCGTTTTGAAAAACATGACAATAATATAAATATAATAAAATAAAATAAAAGAAGCAAAAAAAAAATATAATTATATATATGTATATATATGTATATATATGTATATATATGTATATGGCATTGGTGGTGCAATATGAAAAATGGATTTTGCCACGCCCCTCCGCCCGTAGACCGAAAAACAAAAACCAGACTTCACAGTGTCACCCGCCGTTTTGGAGTCCATACGATACATACATACATACATACACCTATCCTGTTTTATATATACATATAGATTATGTAAAATAGGTAAAGGTTATTTTCTCGTAACCTTTTCTTCAGAAAGAAAAACAAATAAGAATTATTTTCGGGGTCCTTGGTTATGGCACAAGGCAACTACAAGATCAACCGTTATTATTTAAGTTTTGAATGGCAATACTAATGTGTAAGCTGGGCGGAATCTCAGACAACCAAATGGGAATGAGTTGAGAACGACAATAGGGGTTTCAGATGTAAATATTTACATATACCAAAGAAATTAGTAAATCATAGTTCATTTTATTCGTCAGCGATAAGAAAACATCATCTATTTAAAGATCAGATACCAAAATTGTATTTGCTATTTTCATTCTTTAAGTAAACAACTCGACCGCATCATGTGTGTCGTGTCTGTCGTTGAGTATCAAATGTTACAATTGTTGCTCCAATGCCAAGACACGTCATATCAATGATACAAGTTTGTTCAGAAGGTAAAATATTTCGTAAGTCTTTAATTAATAATTCGTTTGCCTAAAAAGCAAAATTTAGTTTTGTATGACATTGATACATGAGTCTATCTAATATTTTAAGATAAATAGTTGAATATTTGAAGATAATTTACTTTAATCTTACAATTGAATTGAAGAGATAATGTAGTTATCTGATATAAGACACATGTCAACCCTTATAAATATTGACATTAATTTATAAGATTTATTTTTGGAAATTACGGTGGATTTTAAACCACTTTCGGAATCACTTTGATTTACTTGAAAAACGTCACATCTCAAAATAGCTAATTTTAAATTTGCATATCGAGCCATAACCGCTAAAATAGCTTAAGCGACACATTTTTTGGAATTTTTTTTGATGAAAATCGACTATTTACGATCGCAAATAATCGATTTTGGTTAAAAATTGAATTTCGAAAATTGTGTCGCTTAAGCTATTTTGGCGGTTATGGCGCGATATAACTCAATGAAGATATTCACCCTTATTCCAGTTGTCGGCATCGACGTCACTTTAAGACAATACAAAAAAATTGGGGCTTGTGTACCCGTTGTCGAAAACAAGTGATTCCTGTTGGCAGGTTTATGCTATTTTCTAGACCTTAGGGAACGGAAATATATTGTCAGTTGCACAAAATTGTTCTCGAAAGCGAGTAAACAAGCCCCAATTTTTTGGTATTGTGTTAAAGTGACGTCAATGCCGACAACTGGAATAAGGGGTATTAAAAAAATATTCACTCAAGAGTTGTTTCTACAAGCCTTTTGCTGAATTATTTTTTATTTGTTAATTAAATGTTACAAATAGAATTACAAATTAGTTCACCCTTTGTAGTGAAAAAAATCATAATCTTTGGTGGGAATCGAATTTACGACCGATGCACTGAGAGTGAGAGCCTAAGTCCAAAAGCATTTGTCAAATAGATTTTCATGATTTATTATTTTTTTTTTTTGTTTCATTTGAAAAACTGGTGCAAATACCGCAAATTTGATATATATCGTTTAAATGGTTGGAGAGATAACGTTGCCGAAAATTTTTAATATTTTGTTGAATAACTAAAAAAAATCTATGGATTTTTTTTTTGGAGTTTCCTGGAAGTTTCAGAAATGGCCTGCAAGGGCAACTAGCATATATTTTTCATTTATTATTCAAATAAATTCGTGTAGTTTCTATTTTTTCACAAATTGGGGGCAATGATAGCCGGGTTGTTTTTGCATTGTTTTAATTTTACGGAATTTGCTAACTTTTCTTAATTACATATTTGTATATTATTAATACTTTTTGTATTCTATTGGATTTAATTGTTGTAATAATTTTAACTAAAATCTCATCTCACCAATTTACTTGTTTTTAGTAATTTATTACAAACATCTCAAAGAAGTAATAACAAAACTCAAATAAAATCCAACCGGTTCAGAAACACGTCATTTCAAATTAGTTTGTGAACAGAAATAATTTTTAAAATAAGTCTGTCCATGTAAGTGGTTTAGGCGGTCATCAAAAAATCCAAAAAGAAGAACTTACTTTATCCAAATCGGTTTTATACCAATCCTCCACTGAAAAGGATTCATTAGCATTCGATTTCAAAAATCTCCACATGCCATCCAATGAGCGCGTTTCACGCGATTCCGATTCAAAGGGATACAATAAACCGCTGGTCTTCATGGGATCATTTTTAACGTATTTATTATTGACAGTCTTCACCGCCAAATACAGACAAAAATTTAGCGAAAATAAAAAGAAGTTTAACCACAACATTTAATTTATCTTTATTTGTTTGCTTTATTATTTATTATTATTGTTGTGCTATTTTTAAATTCTGCGCGAATTTTCGTTGAACTTTATGCCAGCACAGTTCCTATAAAACTGAATGTGAGCAAATGTTTGCTTTGTAAAATACACCTTTTGTCTCTTCTTGATTTATGTGGGTATTGGAATTTACAGTAGTCACCAGTGTGCACACTTCTACCGATATTCGGTAGATTCTACCGAATATGTTGTGAATTTAACAATCTACCAATTCTACCGAACAAGGCCTGAAATCTACCGAATATTGTTATTTAGTAATTTAAGTCGATATATGTATGTGTAAATTGCCTATTTTGCCACATAGCAGTGCGGCCGCAGAGCGGTCATTTTCTGTCATGAAAATCATTAAAACAGAACAAAGAAATCGGTTAAAAACTGAAACTATAAGTAACCTAATATTTGCCAGAGAATTGTGCCTTGGGGATGAAATATTTATTCCTACAAATGATTTAATAATTTTTGCACAAAAGTTTAAATTCATAAATGGATCTTACATATGTATAATCTTTGTAGTTACAAATTTTTTGCCAAATAAAAGTTATTTTAGTAGCTTTATAAAACCTACATATGTTCAAAAACTGAATTCCTGTTATTTATGTATATTATTTTATATATGCATAGCATATCTATATAAAGGGTAAGCGCAAATAACTGGGGATGACACTTTTTTTTATTGGAAATGCTTCATTGTTTATGGCAGTTTAATTTCCAATCACATGTAAAGTTTTACTTTGATACTCCTTGCACTTACCCTCTATATATAAGTACATATATTTTGTTATTTTTTATGTTTCATTGAATTGTTATTTTTTATGTTTCTTTGAATTAAAAAAAATTTTTCTACCGAATTTCACTCAAATCTACCGATTTTTTTGTCGATTCTACCGAATTTAAAAAAAATAAGTGTGCACACTGGTGGTCACTGCTTAAGTAAAGCATAATAATAATAAATAAATATAAAAAATTATAATCGAATAAATGCTTGACTCCAGTGGCAAATATTATATAGAAACGTATTGACCTAAGTATGCATTTGGATTTTTAATTTAATTTTCATTAATTTTTTTTTAATTTAATTTTCATTTATTTGATCATATCTAAAGCATTTGATTTTATTTCTCATTGGTGATTGATATGCCAATGTCATTAATTGCATATTTTCGAATTATTGAAAAAACTATATAAACAAGTTTGAAGTTTGCAAGTTCAAACAAAAAGCGTGTTTGTGTCGTCCACTGCATACTTTAAGTGTAGTGATGTATGATACGAGTAGCATTCTCATTTGGTTCATATATTAAAATTAATATGTATAAGTACCTTATGTTTAGCCAAATTTGTTCAAGAAGTAAATTTTATTACCTAACCTGAGTGTCATCGTCGAGTGGAGTGGAGCGAATTTTATTTGAAAAAAAAAGCAGTCACTTTTAAATAAAACTTGGACTAATATAGAGACAACAAAAAAAAAAACTATTTTACAACGATTAAAAAATCATACAGAAGTACATAAATAATTATATGTATCTTCATAGTGAATAGGTATAAAAAAAGGAAACTTTTAGGGACCGTAATTGCCTTCTTACTCTAGATAATTTCGGTTAATTATGTTTATACTTATGGCTCGATTATAGATGGATGGCAACCGAACTTCAATTGCGGTGTCAACTGGCAACACAGCCGAAATTAAAATTCATATTATGCATGACAACTCTCTCCAGTTGCAAAAAAGTATTTACAACTATTAAAAAAAAACCTCAAAGTTAATATTTCTTCATATGTTCAAAATTATTTCGGATCCAATGAATAGGTATAAACAAAGGAAATTGTTCAAAATTGTGTCTTTTGTGCCTTCTTACTCCAGATAATTTCGGTTAATTTTGTTGATACTTATGGCTCGAAATAAAATTCAAATTGTGTATGGCAACTTTATCTAGTGCCAAAAAGCTATAGAAAATATGATTATGATAGATTCGCAACTGAAAATAACGTAAACCAAGCTTAGAAATATTGAAAATATCGATTTTAAATACTAAAAAGAAAGCTCTTAAGTAAAAATGCTTAAAAATTACTTTTCATAAAAATTTTTAGTTCCATTGCAATGGATTTATTTTACAAAGAAGAGGGGGAAGTGCAAAATTTTGAATATATTTGGCAGCACTTAAGGGACAATTTAAATTCTCTTGTATTTTACGACTCTACTGGGCATAAAAGTCATTGCTTAAAATAATTTTTAACTAAGCCCCCCCGGTCCAGACTTGCAATTTTTGTTGTAGCAATTCTTGAATATATGTTGGAGTGTTGAAATAGAGGTATATACATTTTAATTACCTATCTCGCTCTTTTTCATTAAAAATTAAAAAGTTGCTGCAAAAAAAATTCCCAGTCTGGACCGGCATTAACAATTTTTTTTTTTTTTTTTGCTGTAAATCAAATTTTGTTCTTCCCAAAAGAGGAGTAGTTTATTTAATTTCATTTTAATGTTACTGCCTTTTCGCTTTCAAAACTATACACCAACTAAACGTTTGCGGTTACCAGCTAACATTATTGCTACGAATATTTGGCAACTGAAATTAACAACTGTTACCACTTGCCATACGTAATAACATTGTGGCAACTGGTAACGCAACTTAAGTTCAGTTGCAATCCATAAGTCCCAAATCACACTATGCAAGTCTTATTGCTAAGCTGATTCGTTTCAGGGAGAGAGAGACGAAGGGAACAGCAACGTTTCTTTTCCCCCGTCTCTCTCCCCTAACAAACTAATCTGCTTAGCAATAAGACTTGCATAGTGTAAATTGGGACTAATCGAGCCATTATTTTAGTATGTGTAGTCTATGCTCTTTTGTTAATTAAATTTAATTATTTTTACAGCTTTAAAAGTAACTATCGTGACACCAGAAATCAACTGTAATTATTAGCAAAAGTGTTAAACATTAAACATTCTTTTAGGAACCTAGTGATATTTAAATGAATGAAGTAAATTAATGTATTATAAATATTGGGACCTTAATATAGAAAGGCCCTAAAACGTATAGTACACCGCATGTAAAAAGCCACATGCATATGTGGCGATGATGTCACGGACATTTACAGCATATTGGTTGCATTTTTTAAAAGTACTAGTAGTGGCTACATGCCGTAAAATTTTAATACAAAATATTGTTCGAAAATACAAATGTGACATATTTAGCCGAGTTGAATACATTTTTTAAGGCAGCAAATTTGTAAGCATGTTGTAAATTTGTTACTAGTACACGGCATGTAGCAAATGTAGCTTTGTGATGACGTCAAAATTACGTCCACATGCGCATGTGGTTTTTTACATGGCGTGTACTACAGGCTTAACTCATTTTTTTTTAAATCTAGTTGTTTTTTATATTTTGATAAAAGAACATCTAATGTATCAAAAAAAGCAAAAATCTCAGTTTCAAAAAAAAAAATAATTAGTTAGGGCCTTTCTATATTAAAGTAACGGTATATGCATACAAACATATTTATATGTACTCATAAACAAATAAGAATTTTTTTTATCTGCATAAAAGAATTTTAATTGCATGGTGTAGAGTGACATATGATATGGTTAGATTTCGCTTCAACGTAATATGTACATAAATATATGTATGTATGTATGTATATATGTATGTTTCCGCATGTATGTAGCAGAACGTTTGACTTTACTATGTCGTTATTCATAATTAAATAAAATAAGCAATTATTTGGAGGGGTTGGAAGAGGTGATAACAAAGACTACATGCATATTTACCCATCCCAAAACATCAGAACAATGCATAGAAATGCATACATGCGTATTTATTGCACTTACATACATATGTACATATGATACATTGTTATCTTATTCATATGCTATTGAATTCATACTAAAGAATACCAGTAAACAATGGAAAGAATATCAAGTTAGAAATAAAATATAACAAAAAAACAGCTGTTATGGAATGTGTAATTCAAAACATGCAAATTAACCCATAAAGTATTGTGCTATGTTAGCAATTTTATACGAATATTTGCACAAAACTACAAATTGCACGATATAAAAAGTAAAATTTTCCCATAAGTATAAATTTTCTAGTTCAGCTGTTTTGTGTATTGGTTCAGATTATAAAAACAGAAATGTCCTATTCCTTGTTCGCCTGTTTTAAAAATTTTTGATAATTTTTGGGCACAAGAAATTCGAAATTCTCTATTTGGTTTTATATTTTTCGCCATCACCTTCTCAGAACAGCAGTATTTTTATTGTAGAGAAAAATTAATGCCTAAAGGTACGGTCACACTTGTCAAACTTTTGCCCAAAAAAAGCGTAACCAACAAACACTAATGGAAAAAGTTTTGATGCAGACACTTGTTTATCATATTAAACAGTTTCGAACACAACTAATGGACAATGTCATAGAATCCAACAATATTGGCTACTCTTTAACTTGACAAACTTTTGTATGAATTGAAAGATTTTTCATTAGCATTTAGTGGTTACGCTTTTTTGTGCAAAGAAGTGTGACCGTAACTTAAGGAATTTTTTCCCAACCAATTAAAATAATATATAGACCAATTCCAAATATTCTCCGTGAAATAATCCTCACGGAATTAATTTTTTTCAAAAAATAAAATTAACCTATCCTAAACAGATCGAGCTAAAAATTAAAATTTAAGGAAGAACTTTGAATTTTCGAAGTCAGCTATTTTTTTTTTCAAGAATCTAATAACAAACATATAAAAAAGTACTTTGCACAAATTAGGTCTAAGAACGTGGAAAATTTTCAGAATAAATTGTTTAGAATTGTGCAACTTTCAGTGGCAGTACCAAGCCATATAAAATAAGCCAAAAGTTAAAACTAAAAATAAAACCAACTCTACACCATAAAAAGGCAGAAATATCTGTTCAAGGCGAATTCATATCGAATGGTCTCAACCAAGCCGATTCCATACTAGGTTTTCGCAAGGAATCAGGTGATTATTTTCGCCACTTTTAATTTGAATATACGTTGGATGTCAAAACACATTTTTCAGTAAATTTTTTTTAACATTAAAATTATAAATTTCTCAGTGAATTGAGCCCAGTATACGAGTACCTCATATGAATTTGCCTCGGTCTCAACAACCCAGATAATTATTTTAGCCGCTTGTAATTTGAACGTCCTTCAGATGTCAACACAAATTTTTTTGACATCCCAAGTATGAATTTTCAAAGCGAATTGAGGCGGGTCTACCTTATATAAATATGCCCTCTATTTGTTAAACGTAAAATATATGAATTTTCTTTTAAATGAAAAATATTACAAGTGATTAAATATGAGTTCTATAAAAAGTAAATTAATTCAAAAAAAAGATTTATTTGAAGAAAAATTGCAATAAAAATCCTATTGGGTATGTTCTGCATTCCACGTGAAATTAAAACGAGTGGAATTGCCATAAAATTGTTGTTGGAAATATGTAATTATCACAACAATGCTATGGCAATTCCACTCGTTTTAATTTCACGTGGAATGCAGAACTTACCCGTATATCTTTTTTAGAGGCAATTTTTTGCCCTTTCCAAGAAAGAAAGTGAACTTTGTGTTCATACAGAAAGTGAAAATTTATTAGTAGCTAGTATGTCCCAAATCACACTGTGCAAGTCTTATTGCTAAGCTGATTAGTTTCAGGGAGAGAGAGACGAGGGGAACAGCAACGTTTCTTCTCCCCCGTCTCTCTCTCCTAATAAACTAATCAGCTTAGCAATAAGACTTGCATAGTGTAAATAGGGACTATTCAAGAATTTAAGGCCATATAATTTCTTAAATGATACCGCCTGATAAGTTTTTTAATTTAAATACAGAAAAAAAATTTCGACTTTTTTTCAGAAAAAAAAACGTCAAAGTAAGGGCAATATTTTTTGCCCTTTGCAAGGCATGAAAATAAATTAAATGTTCATTTGGAATCAAAAACGAATTTAAGGTCATATAATTTAGTAAGTCCTTTAATTTAAAATACAAAAAATTGTCATAAGTCAGGGCAACATATTTTCCAATTTCAAAGGATTGGAAAAAATAAACAAATGCTTTAATTATACCGCCCAATTAATCTTTGAGAATTTGTTTAGATGAAAACACTATTAAAGCGAAAAAGCAATGAAAATTTTAAAACTTATAGCTCTCTAAAGACTAGGAATCACTATCGTACGAATTTTGAGAAAATACAATCTATGATGCAGTCTATGAAAACAATTTTGTGCTAATGGCAATCTATTTCTGTTCCCTAAGTCTAGAAAATACCATAAACTTGCCAACAGGAGTCAGTTATTTTCGACAACGGGTACACAAGCCCCAATTTTTTTTGTATTGTGTTAAAGTGACATCGATGTCGACAACAGGAATAAGAAAGAAGAAAAATTTATCAGATCAGTGGACAAATTACGGTATTCGATATCGATAGAAATTTTCATACAAACACAGTTAAAATTTTATGAAAATTTGTGCGATATCGATTGCCGTAATTTGCCTCAGGGTTGTATTTTTCATAAGTCGTGCGATTGTGTAGGATAGTAATCAATGGCCTTAAGAAGATGGCTCGTTCCGCACGAAAGAAATGCACAATTAAAGACACCTAAAATATTTCGTCTTTTTATTGAAAAACCAATTTGATCTCTATAATAACTATCCTTATTAAAAACAGCTTTAATTATCTAATAACACATTATATGTTGAAATTCAACACTCAAAGAAATATGTACACACTTTTTTTTAGATAGAAATACAATTTAATATAAAAATAGTTTATTTACTAAAATTTTACTATTTTCTGGTACATAGTTATATACAAACACACACATATACAAATTCATTATCAATTTAAATATATTAATTTAAATAAATTCAAAATACTGTCACAACAAAAATATGACTTTTTTACACTGTAAAAAAAGCATAAAATGCAATGGAAAGATTAAATGTTACAAGAGAGCAAGATAAAATGCTTCTAACTAAACGACTTTAAATGAATTCACTATTATAAATCACTGCCATCATGTAGGCCCATACGCGAAAAACCGGCATCAGTTATGTAGGTGAATAGATCATCGGGAAAATGACACTGCTCCATTTCGCGACCCAAAGCAAAGTAGCGTTGACGCAGATGGTGAGCAATAGCTTTGGGCTGGCGGTTGCGGGTAAATACACCCTTCTTATTGCCACCTACTCGGGTAACGGCTGCAATAAAAATTTAAATTTAAAATTATTTCAATTAAATATTTTTGGTATTAAATTTTGTATCTACATTGAGCGGTTTTAAAATCAGCAAAATTCCACACAAATTCTCCTATAAACCAAGTCTTCTTTCGCAAGATATCGAAAGCTTTAAAATGCCGTGAAAACAGTTCAGTTTGGTATTCCTCAGACCAGACATAGGATGGCAACTGGTAAGAAAGAAACAATTGGAATTATTTTAAATCGTTTTAAGCATTTTTAAAGTAAAAAAACAAAATCAAAATAAAAAGTATAGTTACTTACCAAATGTAAACCCTCTACAGTGTCCGAACCATATTCCGACATAATGACGGGCTTATTGTGACGTTTATTCCAGGTTGTGGCCTCATCAACAACACGTTTTGTTATCATATCCAAACGTCCGGGATTGCTATACCAGCCATTGTAGCGATTAAAACTAATTATATCTAAATATTTGGCCTGGAAATATACAATTTGTTGATTGATCACAGAATATGCGTACCAAATTAATTCAATGGTATACATACAGCTTTATCATCTTGCGAAGAAACTGCTATAGCAGCTGTCACTGGTCTTGTTGGATCTAATTCTCTAGTATAATTTGCAACATATCTGTAATAAGAGAAATTTATAACAAACTAATTATACTAGGCTTAAATTTACTTACTGAAAATAGGAACCCGCATTCAATTGATTCGTACGGGGCTCATTGGCTATGGACCACATTACAACACTGGGATGGTTACGATCTCGGTGTATTAATTGTTCCATGGATGATTTGTGCTTGTCTAGTAACTCTTGTTTGAAGTTTCTAAACACAAAATATTTAGTTTTAATTTTTTTTTGTAAATTTAAGTGAAAATTTTCTAACAAAACATTGAACCGGCTTCAAATATTTGGTGCTTAATACTCGTATTTACAAATAATTTAATTTAGTTGTAATTTGAGAGATATTATTACATTTTAAGATTTATTCTACAGAATTTGCCTACAGTGCAATAACAAAATAAGTTCTGCATAAATATGTTTTGGATTTTTTTTTTTTTGGTTAAGCATTGTCTATATGCATTTCGTTTCTGCTTAAACAACTCGTCAGTAGACGAAATCAAAAATGTTCACATTTTGTTGGGTTGAAGTCTACTGAAAAGGTCCTTAAGCAGGAACCAAAAAAAATCCAAATACAAATGACTAACGTCGTTTTCTTTTCTAGAAAAAGTGCTACATGTTTTAAATTTTTTTATTAAGAAAAATTTAATTTAGGCTCGATACAATAATTTCTAATAAATTTTTTCTAAAACCATTTTATTGCGAATTTTGATTCAAAAGTGCAATAAATATAAACTTTTTTAATAAAAAAGAAATCGCCATAAATGTGAAAGAAATATATGTATGTATGTACTTCGGAATAAAATACTTAGTCGCGGTCATTGGCGTACCTAGAAATTTTTTCGGAGGGGGATGGGAGGCTGGGGCATTACGACGTGATTTTCATGAGTAATATTAAAAAAATATTACATGCAATTTTTAATAATTCTAGGGGGGCAACAACAAGTCTTGGTGGTGGGGGCAATGCACCCCCAGAATGGCCTTCCTACGCCTATAGTCTAGATTTAAAATTTTTGTTGCAGCAATTTTTTGTTATTTATTCAGGAATACGAAATGTAATTATATATTTCTATTTGAACACTCTCCCACATATTCAAGAAGTGCTGCAATAAAAATTACAGGTCTGGAACGGGACTTATATAAATATATTTTTGTTAAATTCTAACAGAATATGGTCGATAAAAATAAAATGAAAATATTAAACGTTCCTAAGAAAAAAAATTTGCAGGGTTTTTATTGCAGTTTTTGTTCAAATTAATCTTTTTTTTAATTTTTTAATTGATTTACTTTATATAGAACTCATATTTAGGGACTTGTAATTTTTTTTATTTAAAAGAAAATTATATACGTTAAACAGGTACAAGGCATATTCATATAAGTTATACTCGCCCCAATTCGCTTTGAAAAATTCATGTTTTGGATGTGTTTTGACATCTCAGTTATATTCAAATTACAAGCCGGAAAAATAGTCACCTGGGCAGTTGTGAGCGCTGACTATTTTCACCAATTTTAATTCATACTTTTGATGTAAAAAATATAGTATAATATAATAAAAGTATACTTCAGTACCTTTTATTATGATAACTGTATCGCTATAATAAATACAACAAAAATTTACCGACTTTGCTATTCAGTAACATTTTTAACGATATTCACTGCCGTTTGAAGTACTAAAACTAAAATAACAAAGCCAAATTCATTTATAGCCCATTCAGGCTAACGCCAAATTAAGTATTTCGTGATTTCGGTCGAAATCAAGTTGAAATTAAATAATTTCCAATACATTTTGACATTTTCCAAATTAAGTTATATTCCTTAATTTGCACATACCTGTTTTTGAATTAAAGTTAATTTTTTGGAACAACACATATACAACTGTTGGTAGAGAAAAAAAAATAAGTTGACAATTGATTTAATAAAAACAAAAAAATCATTTTATAAACTTTTAAAGGGATTTAAAAGGAGAAATATTATTAAAGAATAATGTCTTGTGGCCAAAATAGTGCGAAACTTCAACAAATTTTGTAAAGTAGAAGATATAGAAGCGCAAGACGTCACTTTTAATTTCGTAAGTGATTTCGGCACGAAATTAAGTATTTTTGGTGGAGCCTGAATGGGCTATTAGTTTTCCTTTAATTCTTTTTGTACTTTTCGGTTATTTGACATTTTGCTTACAGGGATGCCACATGGTATACAATTAAATGGCGACTAAAACACAGATATACACTATTGTAAGAAAGAAATTAAAGAATCACATTAGCGTGACTGCAAAAAAAATATATCGATAAATATTACGATGCAATAACCACAATTTCATTCTGTAATTCCTTTTTTGCGATAGTCTACAGGTGAGCTTTTCTCACCATCTAGTTCTAAAACATGTGGCATCTCTGCATACGAAATGTCAAAATAAACGAAAAGCACAAAGATGGATCAAAGAAAAACTAAATTAATTTGAGCTTGTGATTTCGCTTGTTTTACTTCACCCGACAGGGAATATCGTTAAAACATATTGCTGAATAGCAAAGTCGATAAAGTTTCGTTATATTTATTATAGCAATACGATTATCGTAATAAAAGTTACTGAATTCAGTTGCAGACCTTGCAAAATAATGTGAAACAGAGTTCTTTGACAATTTTCAGGATTTTTGGAATCTTATTAAATCATTTCGCTCAATATATACTATTTCCTTAAGCAGATCGGTACTTAGAAATTACATGCATAAAGGTGATATTTGTTATGATGTCGTATGTAAATTATTGAAAAACATTTCTTCCGTTTCGGAAACATATCAGTAGTAATACAGATTTTAATTTACACATCTAACCGAATAAATAAATCCAGAGACTTGTTATCATAAGGGACAAATTGCGACATTCGATATGGAACACAATTTGAAAAAATATTTCTAGAGTTAAAATGGAAATGCTTTGAAATTTCGTTCAATACTAAATTTAAATTAAGAGCTTACTCTGTATCCACACTAGGACATTCATCAATAATCATTATGCCATTTTCATCAGCAAATTGCATTGACTCTTCGGAATATGGATAATGTGATGTACGATATGCATTGGCACCAATCCATTTGAGCAGATTAAAATCACGAGTCATTAAAGCCAGATCTAAACCTTTACCACGTACCTAAATTTAAAATAAAATTTAATAAATTTAAAAAAAAGCATTGCTACACGTAATAATAATTAAAACTTACATCAGAATCCTCATGCCTTCCGAAACCGCGGAAATACACAGGCCGACTATTAATCATAAAAGTTGTATTATTCCAACTTAATGTTCTTACGCCTACACGCAAACGATAGACATCGAGCAAGGCATTATCGGTGCCGTGAAGGAAAACTTCCATTTGATACAAATAACCCGGCTCGGGATGCATTAAATATGGCCACCAAGGTATTACGTTTTGTAACTCTAATACACCTTTCAGGTCTGAATTGGAAGTCTCATTGGACACTATTAGCCCCTCCTTGTTGCGCAATTGCACACGAACATATAAATCACTGGCAGCTTCATTGGCAGACGTGCCATTTGTATTCACCTTGTAATAGACAAAGCCCACTAAAAATAAAGTAAATTGCAAATATTTATATATTTCAATTTCAATAAAAAATTCATAAAAGAAAATATAAATCAATACCTTTATTGTCTTTGGTCAAATCGGTGGTGACTTCAATCTCTTCAATAAATGTTAAAGGTGTAGTATATAAATGCACAGATCGGTGTATGCCGGCATAGTTGAAAAAATCAAATGAATATTGTTGAACTATGGCAACACCATCATCTCTGTAATTATGATTTTAATTTGTTTAATTATTTAATAGAATATCGGCTATTTAATTACAGTCGAAATAATAATAAAGCGAAATAATTTTCGAACTAAATTTTTTTACCAAAATCGATTATTTGCGATCCTTAATAATTGATTTTCGTAAAAAATACGAGGTCCAAAAATGTGTTGGTTAAGCTCTTTTGACGATTATGGCTCGATATATAGGCACTTGAAATTTTAAAAGTTAGTGTATCTTTATGCAGACTACAGCAATTAATACTGACATTAAAAAAAAAACCAAAAATAATGGGTATAATTTGAACAACTTGTTGTATCTTGGAAACTGTAAGAGAGAAACTCTTGAAATTTTCAAAAACGCTAAATGAAAAATCGTCAAAATAAAAATGCGCTTAAACAAAAATCACCAAAAATAAAATAAATCGCTTAAGTGCAAAAAATCATCAAACGTAAATAAGTCGCCAATAAACTAGAAAAATCGCCAAAACTAAAAAAGCGTCAATAAAAAAAAATCGCGAAAAGCGAAAAAATCGCAAAATTCGAAAAATTGCCAAAAAGGAGCAAGCGTTGTACGGAAAGCGCTTAAATGAAAAATATCACCAAAAAGAAAATAAATTGCTTGAATGCCAAAAAATCCGGTTTTTGGCGTTTTTTTAGTTTTGACACTCTTTCCCCCGTTTTGTCAATTTATTAGAATTTTGGCGTGTTTTCATTTTGGTGATTTTTTTTCATTTGGCGATTTTTTTTCATATAGGCGATTTTTTAGTTTTGGCGCTTTTTCGCGGTTTGGCATTTTTTTCGGTTTTTTCTATTTTGTGATTTTTTTCATTTTGGCGATTTTTTTATTTTGACGATTTCTTTTTTATTTAGGCGATTTTTTTTTTGTTTTGGCATTTTTTCGCGTTTTGGCGTTTTTTTATTTTGGCGACTATTTTCATTTTGGCGTTTTTTTATTAGGGCGATCTTTTTAGTTTTGGCGCTTTTATGCGTTATGGCGTTTTTTTTTCATTTTGGAGATTTTTTTCCTTTTGTCGTTTTTCTTCGGTTTTGCCGATTTATTTTAGTGTTAGAAATTTTTTTTAGTTTGGTGCTTTTTTCGTTTAAGCGATTTTTTTTTTTGATTTTTTTTTTTTGGTTTAGGCAATTTTTTTTTTTTTTTTGGTTTGGCGATTTTATAATTTTCGACTTTTTTAGATTTACCATTTTGCCTCTTACGGTTTCCACGATATAGCAAGTTGTCAAAATTACATAGTCAAAATTGCATTAACTGATGGACCACCCTTTAATTTAAATTTTAGTGTTATTTGTTTTAGTCTGTATAAAAATACACTAATTTTAAAAATTTCAAGTGTCAATATACATATGTACATACAATTGTATGTATATTATATGGGAACCATAAACGTCAAAACTAAAAAAGCGTCAGTACTAAAAAATCGCCCAAACCGAAAAAATCGCCATAAAACGAAAAATCGCTAAAGAGAAGCAAGCGCCTTACGGAACTCTTCGTGTACGATTCAAAGTCACACTTTACTGAATTTATTTTAATTTTTCAACGCAAAAAAACTTCACAACATCGTTCTAGTGATAGTAATTAAGCCAGGTGACCGCACAAAAACGTTATTAGGGGATAGATTAATAAATAAATAGTTTTCGAACTTCGGTTTTGGATGAAAATCTGCTATCTACGATTTTAAATAGAAGATTTTCGTAAAAAAAATTAAGCTCAAAAATAATGTCGCTTAGATTTTCTTGGCGGCTATGGCACGATATGTTTACTAATATTTTAGCAAAATATACAAATGCAAAGAGAAATAAAATTTTCTTAATTGAAACGACAACTGCTTGCTGATTGGATAGAATAACCGATAATATTAGATCCTGTAACACCTTAAAGCGACAATAATTCCAATTCGAACACAAAACCAAGACACCAAACTAATTTATTTCGTCGTTTTTAAATTCAATTCCGATAACATTGGATTCCCATCAGTTAAGCAAAGTCTGTTATATTGACAAACTACCCCGCTCCCCCTTGCAAATTATTTATTCTTACCTTGCAATCTCTGTTATTTTTCCCTGAGGTATAGTAGTTTGTATCAAGGCATTATCGCACATTACAGTTATACGATTCTCTTCGCCATATTTTAGTTTATTTGTTATTTCAGCCTCAAAAGGTAAATGGCCCATTTCATGTCGCACCACCATTTCACCGTTCAAATACTGAAATTATAATTATACAAATTAAGCAGAATTATTTATGTAAAAATAAAAGAATTATTCAATTCAAAACTTACCACAAATGCTTCATAATGAATGCTACCAAATCGTAGCCAGACTCTTTGCTGATTGGACCACGATTTGGGTGCAAAGAATTTTCGATCATACCATACAGTTCCCACATGATCACGCAATGCATTTTCTGTTGTTATATCATTATAACTTGCCGGAACAGGCATTGGTATGGTTTCTTGCACACGACTTAAATCGTCCATAAACCATTTGTCTCTGATGCCCTGTGTAGGATTTGTAACGTCGGACTTGACAAAATTCCATATGCCATCCAAGGAACGTACTTCACGTGTTTCTGATTCTCGTGGATACAACATGCCCACCGTTGGTGTGATTTCTTTGTTCAATATTACCAGTGCTATGGCATAGTGTATACAAAATCCAACAATGCCCATGGCAATCAAAGACAGTGCTGCAAATAAATTTGAAGTGTTTAACAAATAAATTAAAATAAGTAATGCAATAAAGTTATAGAAGAAATGTATTTCTATATTTTTTGATATCAAAAAGTTGTTACAACTTTTAGAAACAACATATTCATGCCAGTTGCGGTATTGCAATCATTTTTTGCTTGTATATATATTTTAGGATTAACTTCACAATGCCAATGTAGATGGGTTTACATTATTGGCAGGCTTTGCTTGTTACAATACACTAACCAACCAAAAACAATTCACTAACAAAGATAAAACATCTCTTGCAGACTAATAATTTACATACATACTTGTGTATGTAAATCTTGTGAAAGTTGCCTAATGCAAATGAGTGCGAAAGAGACGTAACATTGGATCTCAGAAGATTATTTGAATTTTCGACAATATTTTGGAATAAATTTATTGCTAAATAATTCTTTCTGCCAAAAAAAAACCGGCTTCAATGCAAAGATCTAATAGAAGAAGATAAGAAGCACGTGAAATATAAAAATAAATTTTAATAGGCGTGCCTCCGCCCCATTTTTTAAATGCAAGATTGTGTTTTTTCAGAGCTCAGGGTGCGTATTAAGTCTTGTAAAAATCGGTAAAGTACAGGGTGGCGCAGAATGCGCTATATGGTTTGAATTCTTTATAACTTTTTTAATTATTATTCTTTCTTTGTTTTTTTTAGCATTTTGTGAAGAAGACTTCACATTGATCACTACACGATCGAACAACGTACAAAAATAATTGAATTTTGTTTTGGAACCAACAGTCAGTCTATTGTGTTGACACAGCGTGTATATCGTCGTCATTTTAATGTGCGCCTATTTTCTTTGGGGATATTTGAAAGAAAGAGTGTACGTTAACAAACGAAGAACCATACTCCAACTAAAAACCAACATCCGAAATGAAATCATGGCCATTACACCCGAAATTTTGCGAAAAGTTATGGAAAATATGAGATGCATACTCTCTCTCTCTCTCGCTTAAAAGAGCACGTATGTGCGAAGCAGGATACAGGATATCAATTTTCAAAGCTAATTGCAAAAAAAAAAAAATTCCCCAATGTGAAATTAAAACGTGTGGAATTGCCGTAGAATTGTTGTTGGAAATATGTATTTATAACAACAATGCTATGGCAATTCCGAACGATTCAATTTCACGTGGAATACAGAACATACTTGAATATATTGTATTTAAAAACAAAATTATAATAATCGCATAAATAAAAAACTTATTAAACATTAAAACCATATATCTCAATTTGCGCCACCCTGTAGAACCACTTAAAATAATATATTAAATGTTAATGGGCGTGACTCCACCCTTTTTTTCAAATGGAGGATTGTATCTATTTTAGAGCTCAAGGTGTGTGGTAAGTTTCGTAAAAATCGGTTGAGCAGAACTGAATGAAATATTAAAATAAATTTTAATAGGCGTAACCCCGCCCATTTTTTCAACTTTCAAATTGTGTAATCACAAGAATCAAAGGTGTTTTATAGGTTTCGCAGTAATCAAATAAGTATAATATCATAAAAATAAATTTAAAAAATGTGGGCGTATCCTCGCCCAATTTTTTTACAATGGAACAAATGGGAAGCTATACCCTCTGAGACAAAAAAAAAAAGATATTTTCAAATCGGTCTAAAATGCACCGAGTTAGGAAGCAACACCCAAAAAAAATCGCTCTATGAAGTTATGAAGTAACACAAAAAAAAAATAGAGACGAATTGTTAACCTCCTCCTTTTTGAAGTCGGTTTATTAGGAGTGCTATCTTGCAGTTCCTTTCACTTTAACAGTTTTTTTTTTAAATTATTTTTGCTATTAAATTAATGATTTTTTTTTATGTATTCACAGGCAAAAAAAATTAATTAATTTTCGGATATTTAAAAGATTCAGCGAAACCTTAAAATACAATAAATACCTGAAGTTTGTTAGGAGAAATTTTGTATTCCATTCTTATGATGATGTCTGATTACAGTTTACAAAATATATATGTTTGTTTAGTTACTGATTGTAATTTGATTATGGTCCTACGAGCCGGGTTTTGGTTGGAGTGTTGCTGCAATGTCGGATACTAAAAATTAAGGCTGGCAAGGCCATGTTTAGATTTAAAAGAACTTCAAATTTGCTGGTATATGATCAAAGGTCTTTATTCACAAAACAGAAAAAGAAGTTACAAATTGGGACTGCAACTTTTTTAGGATAACCTATATTTGGAGTATTTAATGTAATAAACATTCAAAGTCAAAAATACGTTTTAAGGCAACGTTAAGAATTATTTCAGGGCTTCTGAAGTAGTGCCAGGAAATATCGCAAAAATACTGTATAATTAATTATGAAAGCAAAATATGTTAATGTAAAAATTTAGTACAACAAGTGGCTATAAAAACCTCAGAAATAAAAATTAACAGAAATCATATTATTAACATTATTTTTTATATTGACCAAAATACAAAATAAAACAAAAAACGCACTTTATTTTCAATGAAAGAATAATAAATTTTAAGTTTCTTATCGACAATCGATTAGATAAAAATCGTGCTATATACATAAACGCATAGTAAATTTAGTACATCAATAAAGTTTCACAATATCTAAATATATATAAATTTATCTTATCAATACTATTGATTATTGAAATAGGCATTTCAGTAGAACTAAACTTATAGGCCTTAAAGGACTAAACGCACATTCTTAAAAATTTACACACATTCTTTGCGACACGAATAGCATAGCATAGAAGAAGAAAATACGATAATTCTTTGCACATAAAATAAAAATTTTCCTTTGGGAATTTATATTGAAACAATAATAACATAAAATAAAACTAACAGCTGTTAGTTACCAGTTGCCATACGTAATAACAGTTTGCCAATTGGCAACGCAACTAAAATTAGGTTGTCATCCACAAGCGAGAAATTAAATAGCCCCAGCAAAGAATTTCAAAAAAGGTAATCGAGTTTGGAATTAAGCATTTTTGATGGAAGCACTTCCCTAGTGGATTACCAACTTAATGATTTTAACAAGGCGTGAGACTAAAATAATCGATTCTTGATAAGTACTTACTTATTTTATTTGGAAACTTGTTCACGTAATCTATTTAATCTAAAAAAATCATTCTCTTCATTTAGCAACTTGTACATAATTTTTTTACATTTTAGGTAATGAGATTTGTAAGGGAGTAATGAAATTTGGCAATCAGAAAAGTAAGTCATTATATGGCAAGTAGTTCAAATGGTAATGTGTAATTTTTTGCTGAGGCCTTGGTTGCACCTAATTTAAATATACATACATATTTATGTATAATGTACATACTCGTATATAAATATATTTATTAATTATATATAAAAAAAAACTTACTATAAATCGATGGAATGAATTGAGAATTAAATCTTTCAAATAAAATATTATTCCTTTTGGTTAGATCCTTAACGTGTCTACCTTGCAATTTTGCCGTTGACATGTTTCCAATAAATCGAGTACACACTAAACTGACTCTCTACTGGATGTAATTTAATATATTTAAAAACTTTCTATTCGACTTCATTTGTGCGGTTTATTTTAAGATACTCGTATAAGGCAATCGAAACATGACATATCAAAATTTGGCTTTCTTTATCGGCAAAAATATCAAATTCAATCGCAGATAAAGCATAAAAATTTTTGATTATTTAATTACAAATAAACAAAATCCACTTAGATTATTGGTTTTGAATAGTTAAATTTAACGCTTAATCTTAAGCTGGATTCACCCATTGTTTCCGAACAAAATTTTTGTCCGGACAAAATTTTTTTTATATGTAGTTTGAATTCTCTCTTCTTGAGAGAGAGAAAATATTTTTTACGAACAACTCTCAGTTTGAATTGGTTTAATTTTATATTTTGTCCGGACAAAATCGAACTGAGCTGCCAAGTATTTTATTTTTTAAGCCAAAATTGAACTGAGCTGCCACGTCATGTTATATGAATAATAAAAACACAGAGTATACTTGTATTAATTACAATAGAAATAAAAGAAAATTGGAAAATAAAACATATACATGTGGAGCTGAACGAATGAATTGCATTAATTAATTAAAAATACACAGCGAATTGTAATCATTTGCCGCTGTGCTGCCACTTATAAAATTAATACGCATCGTTTACACACGTATTTCATATGGTAGCTTTGATTTTCCAGACAAAATGTTCGAAATGGATGAATCGTGCTGCAGAAAACTCTCAGTAAAAAAATTTTGTCTGGACAAAAATTTTGTTCGGAAACAATGGGTGAATCCAGCTTTATAATAATAAGAAAAAAAAACGTTATTAATCAGATATGCCATGGAATTTTAATCGAAATCAAAATAAAGACGAAATTCCAAATCGATAAAACAGTAGTGAATTTTTATAGAATATATACTTATTTCGAAGGTCAAATAATCAGATAGAACCAATAGGTCTAAGATATATACACATCTGCACCACAGAATGATAAAATTATCGTTTTAAGTACTCTTTGAGTATTGGCCATTAAACAACTAAGAATGCGTATAGCTAAAAACAATAAACACGCTCATAATCAATCTCACGCATAAACTTTAAATCGACTTGGTTTAACTATAAACAACCAACAACGACTATGTTCATAAACATTTCTTAAATTACGCAACACAAACGACTATAACTAAAATTTATACACTGTAGGAGCTACAATCATATGCAGTCGTATAAAAACACTCTGACACTCACAAAACATGCCTTCAAAAGACCAAAACACATTTTCTATTCCATTTCATATACCCAAATGTATGTAAATATATGGTGGCGAATGATGAATAAAAAATATCCCGAGTATCATGCGTATATTTTTTTATCCGACTAAATATCCATACTCAAGATTATTTAGTTCTTAGTATAAATCTTTGGATTTCGTTGTAAAAATTTGTATTTTTTCAGATACATATCGAATCGATAAAGTATTGGGAGTAAATGGATTTCCATATATTTCCTCATAACCAGGGAAACCGCAAATATGCAATTGCATGTTTTTTCTTGTGTAACGTATTAATGCGAGGACAAGATATTTATCCGTTTCAGAACTTTTTATGAATTTTGGCATCGATTTGTTAGTGCATATTTTTGCATATTTTACCCTTTAAAGCATGTTTTCGGATATATCAGTCTTAAGCTAAGTCTAGACGATATGTTGAATCAGCATATTTATGATAAAAAATATGTTACCAGTGCCAACATATCGTGTAGACACTAAATTTTTTCAACATACGTATGCTTAACGACATATGAAGGGCATTTGTTAACGTTGTCAACAAACGTATTTTCAAGCATATCATGTAGCCACCATATTTTTCCTTTGTAACAAATTTCCTATATATGCTGTCAGAAAAGCCTATGTAAGCTTTTCAGCATACGGCAAATTTGATAGCATATAGAATTGATATTTTAACTCTGCTCAGGTATGAAGTGTTTCCTAATTTGCCATTTTTAAAATAAAAATAACGTAAATATTAAAATAACAAAAATAGTAGAACAAAAGCAAAAAAAAAACACACAAAATTCTACATTACGCGAAAAATATACTGCAGAAATGTTCATGGTAAATTCGGGTGAATAAAAAATAAGGGAAATTAAAATTACATAAAAAAAATTTCAGGCGATTCTGAAGAAGACAATCAATCTTATTCCAGCAAACTTCGCAATAAAATCGACTGTTTGCATGCTTTTAGCCTCCTAAAAGTTTTGCCGATTTTTAAAAAATATTGGAATTTTTGCGAATTATCGCCATTTTTGCGACTTTTATTGAATTTTTTGTATTCCTTACAGTTTTGGCGATTTTTAATCAACATTATGGTTTGTTTAAAATTTTGCAACTTCTCGCGACTTTTTGTAGTTCGAGATAAAAGCGAATTTTTGGATGCTTTCAGACTCTTAAAAATTTTGCCGATTTTTAAGAAATATTGGAATTTGTCATCATCCGAATTTATGTAATTTTCGCGATTTTTGTCGAATTTTTTGCATTCCTTACAGTTTTAGCGGTTTTCAATCCATATTATGACTTGCTTAAAATTTTGCCAATTTTTTCCGATTTTTTGCGAAGTTTGCAATAAAGGCGGCTTTTCGTGTGGCTTTTTTTTAGAAGTTTTAACAATTTTGAAGAGTTTAATACATTATTAGACTTTGTCATCTTGCTGTTGTAGCTTTTTGCCAATTTCCGTTATTTCGCGAATTTCTTTTTATTTATATACATGTATAATTGCACTAATTTTTATTAACCAAAAATATAATTTTTTGCACTGAAAGCGATAATTGAAAAAAGAAAAAGAATTGTCAAAATTTATTTTATATCTAAGCAAATGCTCACATGACTCAACATATATATTAGAATACGAAATTCAACATATCATGTAGACACAAAAATGTTATGCTAACTCATATGTTGTATTATCATTTGCTAACATATGTTGACTTTAAAAAATGTGGTACTTTCAGCATACTGTGTAGACGGCTAACATATATATATATGCTGACAGCAGGATTTGTTGTTATTTTAAAGCATATGAACATAAGCATACATTTGCTGATTCAACATATCGTCTAGACTTAGCTTTATACGCATATTTTCTAGCATATTTTCTAACTTTTAGAGCATAATTTACGCTTTTAGGGCATATTTTGATACTTTATGGAATGCTTACAAGCTGATCTATTGGTCAAAATTTTTATTTTTAGTTTTCACCATTTAAATCTCATTTCCAATCATCCATTTAGTATGTGAACGTTAGTTTAAATAAAAATTTGGGTTTGCTAGTTGTGACGGACTCTGGACCGATTACATCAGTAGACGTTAAAGGAACTTTAAATGTATAAACATTTACTTAGATGTGACAGGCAACGATTTTTATTTGAAAATCTAGGTCAATATTTTGTTGCTTATTACAATGAAATTAAAAAAAAATCATGGCTTATTTATCCAAAATACAGTTCCAAAGTTTTAATTCTGATATCGTGATCTCTTTTGAAATTGAAGTTAAATTTTTACGAGAGTATAAAAAAATAATTTGTATTATTTGCTTTAGTCAAAATTTATATGGCAATTTTGTTTTAACGTGCATTTCAGTCCTAAATTATAGTTTTTAACGCGACCGTTATTCTTTGTTAATTATTTTATTGTTTCATTTGTTTGTTTATGTTATTTCTTTCTTATCTTATTTTATATGCAAATGTTGTCGACTTTTTAAATGAAAAATGTATTTTCGTTGACAAATAAACCAATTTATTTCATTTTTAAGAGAATATTTTTTGAGTTTTTGGTGCATATTTCTGGTTTCCCTGCTCATAACCAATCAAAAAGTCGATTACGAATTTTTTGTAGGTTACTGAAAAACAAAGTTAAATGGTATTTTATTTATTGCCATGATAGTTTCCATTGCGATAGTTAATTCTTTTTAATTTTTATTTGAATGTAAATTCTGCCATGCCTCGGACGAAGTAAAATATTCTATCACTTTATCCAGCAATGAAGGCAGTATGTTAGTGATAAGATAACATGGCGAATGCTATCTCCAAAGGCTTCTGTCATATATCGTTTATCGATGTACACCAGAGACATTACATGGGTCAACAAAATATAGTTCAGAGGTGTTAACACGCATGATTTTTTAGGCCAATTTACGGCTACATAACATGAAATTATTCGTTCGCCGAAAGTTTCTTTCAATAAATCGGTTATAGCACGCAAGTCTTGTTGAAACCATAAAAACATGAAGTGTAGGGGAATGGACTCATTTCAGTCTTCATCGATTTTATGCACTACAGCAGCACGCACTTTGCAACGGCTCTGAGGATGCTTGTTGCTCTGTAGAGTAAATGTGGTGCAAAAACAATCAATGCTTGCTCGAATTTATTGCTATGATAGACGATTATGCCTGCGTAATTTGCAGACGTTATTCAGATATCAGTGTATTTATGATGAAATGTCAAACCGAACTAAACACAAAACAAATAACACTTTTCAAGCAAAATTGCCTACTTAATCCTCTAAAAAAAAGTACGTATTACATACTATATCGTCAACTGAAATGCAAAAATTTAAATTTTAATTAATAATTGGGTATTAATTATTCCGAAATACATGTCTCTACTAATTTTATAATCTTTATCATAAAAATCAGCCAAATTAAAAATATAAAATACAGAAATTTTATTTCAGTCACTTGCATAATTTTGTTTAGTTTTTTCTCTCTCTGATAAAATTCAAAAAGGTCAGTTACGTGATTTTTTTATTTACATTCATATATACAAATAAAGGGTATTTTTTATTAATTTTCAAAAAAAAAACATGTTACATTTTATGGACACTATTTATAAGTGTAAACTGCATATTAATTTAAAGCATATTAATTTAAAATTTGGCACGTGACAAATTGAAACGTTGAACTATTTGTTACTCGTATTTTAGAGTTTTAGGACACGTACGGGAAATTTTAAAACAAAGTTTCAAATTAAGAAGAGACAGTTTCTCAGCTATTCTGTGACAGACGAGTATAGGTAAGCTTTTGCGCTACTTGAATATATCTATACTAGCTTCTAACTGGATCTAGCAGTAGCACAAATTTTAATTGGTTGACTTGAACAAGGTATTTTTTTATTAGGTTTATGCAACTCTACAAAAATACAGCAATAGAAAAAACAACACTATGTTTAAGCTGTCAGAAACACACACAAACAAACATTAGCTAAAGTGTGTGGTGCAAACAACTTTTGACAGTTTAAACATGAAAACACAACATATCATCAGGACGATTGCATTGACCTGATAAATAAACCTTGGACTTGGGCGACTACAATGGTGGAAGTCAAAATGGAATTGATTTTTTTTTTACCTTCTTTAGGAAAGGGATAGTGTTAGAAAAGACAGGCAGGCGGTGAAGGAAAAGACAGAGAAAAGCTTCATTATTTTACAACTTTGCTTTGAAAATCGATTATTTACGATTGTAGATAATCGATTTTTGTCTAAAGGTCAGTGATGCCAGAATTCCTTCACCAATAATGGCTAAATGTAGACAAAAAAAAAATGGCTAAGAAATGGCTAAGCACCATCGAATACAAAAATCATGAACTTTAAGCAAAAACAAGGAGTTATTCATATATTATTTTTTTAAAGCCAATTGGGACCATTTTTTAAAGTAAATAAAAACAATAATTCTTAAATAAAACTATTTTCTTCAGGCAATCAAGAAACAATCATAAAACTGCGCATATAGTGCAAACTTCCAATACTTGCAGTACGCCTTCTATTCATTTCTACATTCTGCTATTCAGTCTTTAAATTTTTGGGTTACTAATCCATTCCTTGCGAAATTTTGGTTTATACTTTTTATTCATTTTCTATTTTTGAAACTTTCATTTAACTTTTAATTAATTTTTTATTTTCACTCGTGTAAAACAAAAATTACCCTTGTTTGATTGATATCGCAAACCACCAATTAGACTCGACCTCTTATAACAACATTGCAATGATTATAAGAATGCAGTAGCAAATCTTATTGTTACCAATTCAGCCATCTCTTTCTTATAAGCGCTTTTAGACTGCTGCAGCAATAATGGCCAGTTTGAACCAGAATTTATAGATATTAATGCGCAAACAATAACATATTACTCTGTTGTGTTTTTTGTAGTTAATTAATGTTTCTTTGTGGCGAGTTTAAATTTTTTATGAAAAATCACAAACAAATTTCATGTTTGTAAAATGGCTAAATTGGCATCACTGCTAAAGGTACAGGTGCAATAATTGATATTGTACAATAAAATCGCCTGTGTGTGTATATCATATTCGTATATGGCACAATATATTGGATAAAATCTAGTGTTTTGGTTTATATTTCCCAACAATAAATATTTTGTAATGTACATTTTTCTATATTTATAATTATTAAATTAAAAATTATATAGGGCCTGATTATGTGAGGCGTATTTCAAATACGACTACGACTGTTTGGTAATAGATTAAAGAAAAACTTTTGAAGTATTCTTAATCTATTACCAAACAGTCGTAGTCGTATTTGAAATACGCCTTACACAATCAGGGCCATAATTTCTTTAGGACTTTCGATGTACATACATACATACATATTTAAACGGACATGTGTTTTTTTTACTTTTACATATGTACATACATATATTGGACGAAAAATTGCGCCATATATGTATATAATTTTTTTAATATTGTGCAATTTATTGAATAGTATGGAGCAAACGATAATAATAGGTGTGTTCCAGATGCATAACAAAACAGTCCGAACTTGTACAAAGTTATCCGAAAGCGTTCCAGATAGCAATTTTTGTGCAATTTTGAGAGCGAATGAGAGAGTAATTTTTTTAATTTCCTGTACAAACT
This sequence comes from Tachina grossa, assembly GCA_949987645.1. Taxonomy (NCBI): domain Eukaryota; kingdom Metazoa; phylum Arthropoda; class Insecta; order Diptera; family Tachinidae; genus Tachina; species Tachina grossa. The sequence continues at coordinate 140,960,538 of OX465278.1, forward strand.
AGTACGAACTTTTTCTTATGGGTAAAGGCTCAATCAGACGTGACATAGCCATAGCCATAGAAAATAGCCGTTCGAACCAAACTAATGGGCAACACTGTATTTGATTATGGGTGACTCGCCATAACGCCATAACTCTCACCATAGAAACCAATTGAATTTGGGTTTGGTTGTGGCTATGGCATTATGGCTATGTCACGTCTAATTTAAGCTTAAATTCGGACAAGAATTAAATAATCAGCTGTTTTTTGTTTACATATGAAACTGAAAAATTAATAAGAAAATTTGCAAATATAGAAAAAAAAAATTTACATACAAATTTATTAAAAAACAAAATGGAAGGTTTTTGAATAAAGTTGAAGTTGTAGGTACATTTGTGCATATTTCTCCATTTCTTTAATATAAAAAAAATTCTTTTTAAAAAAATCACTATTTTGGAACTTATTTTCATTTTCTTTTTACATCTGTTGCCAGTGATGCAAATTTGTTATTTTTAATTTAATGTAAAATTTAATGTAAAAAGTAAGCAACATTAATATTTCAAGATGTGCAATTATGGTTTTTTTGCGTTCCAGCAATTTTGGATACCTTTTGCATATTCAGAGAGTCATGTTCTTTTCTCTCTCATTAGTCCGAACTTGTACAAAATCTTGTGGAACACACCTAATAATTGCAATAAAGTACTACATAATATTGCATAGTCTATGGCTAGCTTAAAAATTAAGTTCGAAAATTATGTCACTGAAGTTTTTTTTAAGGTTATGACAACATATTATTCATCTACTGTATGTAAATTTCATAGTCTCTTTATTAAAGAGTTGAAATTTGATTTATTTATTTATTTATTTTTTAATTGTCAATCATACTTACGTTGTGATATTTATATTTCAGTTTAGAACACCATGCGAAACGAAATGGAAAGTAATATGAAACAGAACAATTACACACATTTTAAAAATAAAATTGAAAAGGATTTCAATTAGAATTAAACGAAAAAGGAAACAGAGAACACGATGTAAACAAAACTGAATATACATGTTTATTTGTGTATGTATGTATTTATGACGTATTTATGTACTGTGCAAGCGTACTTTCATGTTTTACCAATATTACCAGCTGGGTTAAAATAATAGAATTCCAAAATTTAAATTTGTATATAGATGTTCGTTAACTTTTATATTAGACTCTAATGCTGCTTAAAATAAGTTTTTAAATGGGCACGTCACCGTAAATGATAACTTTAATTTTCAGCATATGAACATATAAATTTTAAAATTTGAAGTTGTACATATTAAAATTATTTTCCTGAAATTTGCATTTTGCTAAAACAAGAGTGAGTTTTAGAAGACAAGATAAAAATGGTGCTTAGACACAAAATATTTTTTTGAAGCAAGTCTGGGTTTATGGGTGAGAGACCCAAAAATTTGTTAATTTCTTTCGCTGTTTTAAACCAATAGAAAAATTGAAATCGTGCGATTTATAAAAACGAAAAAGAGTATTCTACTGATAGGACGAAGATAATGAGTTCGAAGTTACGTTCATATAAAATATCTTAAACATTTAAAACATTAAAACCAATTAAAAAGCTGCGATAAGTCACTTTTTTAATTGAGCTCTTTCCTGGATGGCAGCTCAATTCTTGACATTTTATCATTTGACAGCCAATTTAATTACTAACCTCGAATTTTGCCACCCTTTATATTTACTCGTTTTTGAAAAGTTCTCGTTTTTAAAAACGATTCGGTTTACAAAACAGACCCGATAATGCCTATTAGCAAATTTCGCAAACAAACAAGATTTAGATTTTAGGAAAATTGGCAACACTGCATATAAAATACAAAACAAGCGACAAAAATAATCAAAACAAAAATGATTGCGTCATTTTCTGCTTGTTTAATATTTCATTTAGAGAAAACAAAAACGTGATTGCAAATAAACATTTGCCGACGTCATCCCCAGTGCATATCAGGGATGATAAGTTGTTTACAAACGTACGCTTTTTAGTGCATTTTTAATTAGATACAATTAAATAAAAAGGCATGAAGATTTTTAAACCATATTATCGTTGTTATTATTTGAATTTTACATAAAAAAATCGTTTAAATAATGCATAGGACTTATTTACATGTCGATACCTTAACCCTTAACTGACATCGCGGGGTCTGAATGGACCCCATCACATATATATTTTGTCGTAATGGTTATATATTTAAGGTAATGAGCACATGCATTTAAGTAATCTTATTACGTGGCGAGCTAAAGTTAATACCTGGATGTTAGATCTTCGAAGTAAAATTCGGGGTCGAAATGGACTCCGATACCAATAAAGTTTTTGGTTTTTTCATTAGTATTTGTCAACAAAATCTTATTAATTCGTTGAGACTATTTGGTCGCAAGAACAAGGTTGAAACAACGAACTTTCAGGTGATTTAAAACATAATAGAAACCTGTTTAGAGCAGAGATGAGTTCAGAAGTGGACCTTCCTCAAAGCGAGCGCTTAGCAGCAAGTGCTGCTGGAACATTTGGGCGAAAAAGGAGACTTTGCTATTTTTCTTTTCGGAAGAAATATAAAAAACATTCTAAAAAATTGCAAAATGTCTTAATTATATATATATATATAAAGCTCACTTATATATAAGCTAAGAAATGTTGTATAAAACGCAAATTTTTTATAACAAGTTTAGGTTTGTCATTTTTTATTCGTTTCGTTGATATCAGAAAAATATCCTATTTAGTTAAATTTTGTACTTAGTTTAGTTTTCAAAAAATGTGTTCATTTTAATTTTGCTTTTAATTTTTTATATTTTTTTATGTCCGAAGTAAGGATAAAAAAATGACCTAGAAGTCAAGGACTGTTATCTTTATAAGAAAAAAGTTATGAAACATACAAAATGAATTAATAAAACTTTGATTTATATTTCAGATAACGCCTTGAATTGAATTTGAAATTCAAAACTAAAGGCTAAAAATAGTGATTCCAGTTAAGGGTTATTATAGAAAATCCCTAACGGGCCTGTTCTGCAAATCACGACATGTCAAATCAAGGTGATTTCAATAAATCAATAAAACCTAAATCATTGCTTTTGTAAATTTGACAATTTATAGCGATGTAAGCTGCATAAAAATATTCTATTATACATGCCAAAAACATAAAATACAACAAAAAGTCAGTTTTTAATAGTTTACTTTCGAAATCACCGTGATTTTCAGAACAGGCCCGTAACTCATTATTTCTATTAATTCGAGTTTTTTTTAATATTATTCCGACTGAACTTCTAATATATTCTGACCCCGATACCAATAACGTAACTAAAAATAGCGATACCAGTTAAGGGTTAATATAGAAGGTTCCTTACAAATTATTTTTTTTAATTCAATTTTTTTTATATGTATTTCGATAGAACATCTATCTAATGTATCGAAAAATGCAAAATCTCGATTTAATAAAAAAAAAATAAGTTAAGGCGTTTCTTTACATATTATGCTAACAATATGTATTATATTTTAAAAATAGAAATCTTTTCAATGTCTGTACTGAAATTAACCTGGTTATTCTAAACTTTGTGACAAATAACAAAATTATAACAAATCGGCGGGTGGTTACTGGTTTGCCGCACAGTATTTAAGAATACATTATATTACTGCGGCAAACCAGTAATCACCCAACGAATTGAACATTTTTAAGCAATGTAAAAATTGTCATTTGTTATAATTTTTATTTCGTCATAGAGCTTAGAATACGTTTGTAAATATAAAATTTAATAGGTATCATTGCGGACGAAATTGTACTTTGTTTCCTCTACCGCAATATGTACATATTAGTGATGCACGAATTCGAATTGTCGAATGTTCGGCAATTTTCAGGCGAATACGAATACGAATATTTTTCAAAAGAAATTAAATAAATAAAAGGCATAAATCCTAAACGAAATTTAAATAAATGACTAAAAATTTTAGTTTGTAAAAATACATTAATTTTTTATAGAAATTTGTGCTTTGTATCATTTTCAAATATTATTTAATGACGATCATTAAAATTTTTGGTTCTTTTTATTAACTTCAAAGTACGCCAACAAGAGTGTGAAGTCCTTTTTTATAACATTTTTTTAATATTTCATATTGCATATAATATTCGTATTCGTATTCGCGAATATCGTTTCAAATATTCGTATTCGCGAATATCAAAAATTGACATTCGTTACATCACTAGTACTCGTATGTACATAAATATAAAGTCGTACAAAGTACAATAAAATTCAAAAATCACATGCCAGCACACACAACATCAGTACATGCATACATATTTACGTCACAGACTTTGGAAAATATAAAATTTAATTTCAAACAAATAAGAATATATAAAATAGAACTTTACACGTAAAACAAGTAATTAATCATTTGTACTTAGTCACACAGTTAATTAATTTAATCTTTTATACACTTATGCACTCGATAACATAAGTAAGTACATACATACATGCATATGTAATTTTGTTTAATCATTATTCTTCACTTTGCTTTTCATTATTTAATTAAGAATTTATGCATGTATCGCATTTTTGTTTCTATTTTTAACACAAACATTTAAAAACTCCACGAATTCCCATAATCATTTAACAACATGCCCGGTTGACGCAATAATTTTTTTATTATTTACAATATTTTTTTTTCTTACACGACCAACCGATACATCAACTTTGCTTGACTTTTGTTAAATACCGACTGTTTGGGTTGACTGACTAATCATTCAGTTATCTATTGTTTTATAAATTTATATGAGGTAATGTGTTCACAACAGTGAGTGTCATTAGTATTCGATTGACACATTTACATATTTATTTATTGCAGATAAGTAATTATGTTAATATACCAAAAGTAGTGTTGCAGACATAGGCGTAGAAAGGTCATTCTGGGGGGAGGGTGCATTTCCCCACCAAGAATTGCTGTTGCCCCCCCCACAAAAAATTATTACAAATTACGTGTAATTATAAATTTTTATATTACTCTTGAAAATCACCAGTCATAATGCCCTCTTAGAAAAAATTTCTAGCTACGCCCATGGTTGCAGACCTTCACCCTGTTTTGTGAAGCAGAAATGAGTATTCCATTCGAAACCCTAGTGGACGAATACCCTACAGATGGACCTCATATTCCTGAGAAGTTAATCTTTATTTAATAACACTATTCTACATACTACCAAAGGGTAGTAAAGCCCAGTTTTTTTATGAACCTTTTTATGAAAATCCGTGCGCCCTAAAAAAAAAATGGTATCACCAGTTTTGTAATCTATTTAAATTTATTTGCTGGTGGTTAAGCATTGTCTATATATTTCATTGGTGCTCTGCCAAACCATCAGTAGGCTTTAAGCCCATATTTTGAACCGTTACAAACCTCAAAAACTTTCAAAAACTATTTCAGAATTAAAAAATAATAATATTTTTTTTTAATTACAAAAGAAAAATGAGCGTAGTAGTAGGCTTAGAAACTTTAACAAAACCCAGCAAATAATTTATATTCTATATGAATCTATTTCATTTTTCTACACCTTTATACAATTATAAATGCATTGGATAGCAATAAAATTATTTATAAGGCAAAATTAAAAATAAAATCTAAATTCAACATTTAAGAAATTTATTATTTGACATGAAATATATAAGTAATGCTTAACAACCAGCAAATAAATTTTAATCAAAATAAACTTATGACAATATGTCAAATAATAAATTAATTCAGCTAATGTGGCCCGTACACTTTGAGCTGGTTGTACAATTTGATTAACTTGTATACCAAATTTTTATGTCAAAGGTCTAATGGACCAACGTTTGGTCATAGGTTGAATGAAAATATGAAGATATTTTGGTTTTCATTCAACGGACGAATTGCGATTTCTTCTTTAGTTTGTCATTTTCATTCAGACGTTTTGTAAGCAACATTGTGTAAAGTAAACAATAGTTGTGAAAAAGAAGAAAAATGACAATGCACAATTTTAAAGAATATTATAAAAATATGTTTTTATTTTAATTTTTTGATCTTTCATCAAAAATTCAGTGGTGCTTATAAATTGGTACTCATGTTGTCTCTATAAAAGTAATTTCTTAATGAAGTTCGATGAAAAATTGCAGTCTATGCAGTGAACGATCAACTGGTATATGTAACTAAATTGTACGACCAGTTGCAACGTGTAGGGGACGCATAAGATTCCACCACACAAATGTTAACATTTCACGCCAAAAAATATATTTTCTTTGTAAGTAAAAAATTTTTTTTTCACTTTTTTTAGAACAACTTGCAGAAATTCGCTTGGTAAATATATAGCTACCGTAAAACTGAATAACTTTTGTGAACATATCAATATAATCTGAACGTGTCTAGGCACCATAAAAACCTCACTAAGACCACTTGGTTCCTTAAAAATTTTCGTTACTTATGCTTTAATTATTTGTTACTTTATAGTTGTCTAATGAATTGCACTTTTATTCGTTTCGATATTATTATTATTTTCAATTTTTCGAACAGTTAAAAACTTCTGTTGCCCGTTCTTCCTGAAATCTGTACTACTTTGTGACACCCATTTTCTAATTATTCCAAAATATGCCCAAGTAAAATTATTTTAGATTATTGATCCTTGTATCCCACACAACAAATGGCAATAGTTCTTAATAAAGTGAACTTGTATAATATTATGCTTGGTAGACTATTAATGACACTCACTGTATTTTTTTAACTTTAAAAACATTAGATAAAAAAGCTTTAGCGCAAACAAGTTGTCTCGTTTTGACCATGATACAATAATACAGGTAACCTCGAAGCGCCAGCTGATAGAATTTGTTTCGTGATGTGATCTGCCAAATGTTATTTACGTTTTACCAATACACGCGCATAGTGCCTATTAAAACTGTACTAATGCAAATAAAGCTTGGCAAACACAAGAGAAAACGCTGTTTTCTCTTGGTTTTTTGACAGTTTTCATTACAAAACAGCAATAAAAACCCCTGTTGTTTTATTTGTTGTACATTTGTTGTAGATTCGCGGTTACCTGTATTATTGTATCATGGTTTTGACAAAAAGCTTTACACTGCTGTGAAAACTTTCAGTCAAAAACAGTGTGGTTAACTAATCGAGTTTAAAGTTCTATTAATAAAATATTGAAGTTGAATTTTTAGACTCTTTTTTTTAGAGCTAATTTTGCTTTAAGTTTTCCTTAATTTTTTTTACATGTTAAAATGTAGAATTATAATTTTGAATTTTTGTCTAGTTATTTTTACGTTTATACAGCATTCATTTTGAAATACGAGTCTATATATATAAAAGAGGATGTGTGTATGTATGTAACATATGGACTCCAAAACGGCTGGGCCGATTTTGATGAAATTTTCAGGGAATCTTCAGAATATTCAGGCGGGTGGCACTGTGAAGTCTGATTTTTGATTTTCTGTCTGGGGGCGGAGGGGCGTGGCAAAATCCATTTTTCATATGTATATATTAATTTTTTTTTTGCTTTTTTTAAATTTATTTTTTTTTTGAAAGCTTTTGTCATGTTTTTCAAAACGAGATATCAAACTCTTAAATCGGTTATGTAGTTCCGAAGATATTTACAAACAACCTATGTTAATAATGATCCAATATCAAAATTTTAAAACTTTCGAAATGTTGCATTAAAAAATCCGAGTTTTCGGTTTATTTACAAAATATTTACATCATTCGATAACACGATGTGGGTAGCGAAGCACACCGGGTGTAGCTAGTATATACATAAATGTCTAAAAATTATCTTCATTCTATCTCAAAAGCTTTTTCTATACCGTACACTCACGCACTCGAAAGTCTGGTGAAAAACGTAAAAAATTTAAATTTTGTGTAGGTAACTGCCAAACCTAAATTAAACCGTTGCGTTAACTAATAGCAGGGTTCGTATTTAAATCAATAGTCAACATCGTCGCCATATTGCTACAGAATGCTAAATTGTTATTGAATTGATTGACTTTGAAACAAAGTAATGCGGACACTAAAATGCCGACGATGTTGAGTTAGACATTTGGATTAAGGGTGAATGCTTATTTTATTTACAAATAGAAGCAGTAAAATTTTCTTCCGCATCAAAACTAAATGATTTGTACAAAACGGCAGCAACCTAATTGTTTAATCTAATTTGTAATTAGCAACTACACAAAAATGTAGTTTCAGTATTTATCCCTTTCATTATGTTATGAGCCATATGCAAAAAAAAAAAAATAAATAAATAAAATTAAAACAATTGCATTTTATCAACTTGACTGTGTATTATCAAAACCTCCCTCTATATTCCTAATAGCAAATTAATCGGCAATCCCCTATTGTTTTCTTCTTAATATTATAGTACTCGTATTACTGCTCACTTCATTTGCTTCACTAATGCATGATATTGATATGAGTTATTTTTAATGGTGGGAGCTTTACTTAAGTAGTACCCAGCAGTCAGACTGGGACCAAGTGTCCTTATGTCAACACTCGAGTTCTAGTGACAATTGTAGTATATAGTTAAATTGTTTACAAGTTTTTTTCTATCCGTCAGTATAAAAGAAAACAAATGTGGTGTATTTGTCAACAGCTTGTCAATATATACGTACATTTGCGTGTACGTAAAGCATAGAAATGTACCAGATTTTTAATCACAAGCACACGCTAAGTGTCTATAGCACAAAGTATTGTATGGGGGCCCTGCAGGATATTGAACTGACACAATACTGACCTGACCGGTCCCCAAGTGCCTATCACTTGTCCGACTAGTCCGAGTTCTAACACTTCCTATGAAGCGGACCAGTCACTTTTACATGGGGATGGCCTAGTATGGGGTCACTGAACTATCCCATAGGGATCTATTCGGTGTAGAATAATATAAATTATATATAAATGTCATTCCGATATTTAACTGCAAGAATGAAAACTTATAATATAGGATGAGTACGTTTGGATCAATTGTCACCAAATTTTCTGCAGGGGAATAATTAGAGAGTAGTACTGGTGAAAAAGTCAAAACATTTTCACCATCGACATTTCCTTCAGGGTATTTATATACATATGTATGTGTGTATGTGACTAGAAATTTCTTGCGATTCTTTAGTGACCGAAAAATACTGAAATATTTTGCAATTTATAATATTGAAAACCATATAAAAAAATTCTAAAACAAATTATACTTTGTTGATTAAAACACTGAATATTTGTTATAAAAGTTTTAAAAGCATCACTCGCAAAATAAATATAAGTGATAAACTTTCAAGCTATGATCTGAAATCAATAAAATACCTAATTTTCAGCATCGAATAGACTTGAATGGAATTCTTTCAGTAGCTCGTTGTATTAGACACAAAGCAATGATCAAACCTATATAATTTAAATGGGTTTGATCATAGGTTTATGTCTAAAAGGAGCTACGGAAAGAGTTCGATGCAAGCATAGCATCGAACATTTAACACTGGACCGTAATTAAAATTAACAAACTGTAGAGCAAAGTCGTAAGGGAGGTGTACACAATACCCCTTATTCCAGTTGTCGACATCGACGTCACTTTAACACAATACCAAAAAATTGGCTTTTGTTTACTCGCTCTCGAGAGCAATTTTGTGCCACTGATAATCTATTTCCGTTCCCTGTCGTCTAGAAAATATTATAAAACTCTCAACTGGAGTCAGTTGTTTTCGACAAGGGGTACCCTAATTTTTTGGTATTGTGTTAAAGTGACGTCGATGTCGACAACTGGAATAAGGTCTAATATCTAACTTGAGTGACAGTGAAAAAAATCATCAGGTTTGAATGATAGTTTTGATTAGACTTTTATCGAACTCTTTCAACAGCTTCTTTTAGACACAAATCTATGATCAAACCTATTGAAATTATATAGGTTTAGTCATCGGTTTGTGTCTAAAACGATCTATTAAAAGAGTTCGATTCAAGTCTATTCGATGCTGAAAATTCGAAATTAGATTAAAGGTTTGTGCTTAAAACAAGCTACTGAAAGAGTTCGATACAAGTCTAGCTTTAATTGACCAGACTATCATGTTCGACACTCGAACCAGGGCTGCCAGATAAAATAATTTTGAAAGATCGTCGAAATCCCGATAAAATATAAAATAAACGTCATTTCATACTAGAAAAATCGGAAAAATCAAAATGCACTTTTTTTAACATGTACACATATGTTTTATTTTATAAATATATTTATTGGGAAACAAAATCAAAGCAATTGATGGTCATAAATAACTTTGTTCCCCTCAGTGGCAAAATTATGAAAAATACTCCCAAGTTAGCAGGTCCAGGTTTTGTTCTCAGTACTTTTGATAGCTGAAATTTTTGATAGGAACTTGGCCTTTCTTCACATTTATTTTCTTTCCACATTGGAATTACAGAAAAACCCAATTTTGTAAAAAATACGAGTTAGTGACTTTCTACTTGATACCATTGATATGTATGTATACATAAAAATTTCTTTTAGTTGAACCCATATACATACTTGAATACATACATATGCATGCATGTTCATTTATCGCACCAACCGTGTATTGACTCCAAATTTCAAAATTTGAAGGATAACTTTAAATGCTAAATCCCAACATTCTATTTTTATTTAAGTCTAAACCATCAACAAACATTTTTTTATTTAATTAAAAATTATTAAGAAAAAGCCTGCAAAACTACACCAAAATCTTTTGTTGATATGCATTTATGAGTTCTAACAGTCCTATTTGGACTATTGTCATTTTTAAGAAAAAATCGTCAAATGTCAAATTGCTATTTTCGGCACCAAAAATCGTCTAAATGACGATAAATCGTCACACCTGGCAGCCGTGACTCGAACTGTTATTCAAGAACAAAAATTGGACACGCAAACATGAAAAATACGAAAATAGGATGAGCTTTATCAATAACAAAAATTGTTTATACTGATTTTTTTCTTAATTCCTTGTGCGAAAATTCATAAAAATCTATGAATTCCTTAAAAAAAAAATAATTTTCCCCGTCCAGGTTGTGACTGACTCTTTTTGGTAAACACTATAAGTTAAAAACCAATATGGCCAACGACTTTCACCCAACTAAAAAAAATTTTGTGGTTAACCGTTGACTGTCGAAATTTGTGTGCACACTATCGATTCAGCCAAAATTTGAGCCAACCCGTCACTCATGTTTGATAGTGTGTATTTTAATTTACTCGTTCAAACCTATGTAATTTAAATGGGTTTGATCATAGGTTTGTGCCTGAAATGAACGACTGAACGAGTTGGACCCAGCTCTACTTTTCGAACAATTTCGTTCGCGTTAGATTTAAAAGTTGTTTCGAAACCCATTTAATTTACCAGCAATTCTTTTGAAATAATTTACTCGAAGAGGGACAAGAGATAACATAAAAATGAAATCAGTGTTCGTCATTTTATCGTAGGTATGTGTACCAGTGCCTCGTTTCTGTAAGGAATGTGAGAACTTTTCGAGTCGAGAAAATTGTTATCATCCTGTGAAACACAGAGTGAGCAAGAAAAAAACTGTATTTGTTGATATTTTTTGAAGTTTGTATAAGTTTTTATGTGAGTAAACCTGTGTAAAATAGGACAACCAATATAATTATTTAATTTTTCTCGATGCGAGAACTTCTCAAAAGTTACAGAAATGGGGTACAGGCTACGGTTAAAAATATACTATCAAGTGTCAGACTTTTGAGTTGTCATTATTTATCGTAAATTGGGGAGAATTCAAACATTTTTTGTAGTTACTAAAACTTCCTTTCCTGTACTTTAGAATTTTATAGTTGTTTTTCAATGCGTAATAATCGCTTAAGTCGACTTAACAAATTTTAGTCTAGATATGCTGTATTATGTCACAGTTGACAGTTGCAGTGGTCACACTATTTATGAAAGGCCTTTTGTAAATTTTTTTAGCAACCATCTTTTGTTGCGGAAATCTGTTAAGAAAGTTGTTATAAAATTTGCCACTAATATTTTAAATAAAACGGTGCAAATAATGCACAAAGCAATATTCATGTATTTAAAAAAAAAAATATTTTTCAAGGCAATAGCCCATTTTGTTTAGGACTTTTGTCAATCAATTACAACAGCATAGAAAATATATCAATTAATAAATATTTTAAAGTCCAGAAGTCTGAACATTGTCACAAACGTTGAAGCGACAAAAAAAGTTCATGAGAAAAAATAAACAGTGCCTCGCTTCTGTAACCCTACGTTTACACCTGATATATTTTTATCATAACAAAAATTAAACTTTATATTGAAAAATATTTTTTTTTGTTTTTGTGTAATAGGACATTTACATTATCTCGAAATCTAGTACTTACCAGATTTCGAGCTGAATCTAGCTGCTTTTTACTAGATTTCCCATATAAAACAAAATCTAGTTTGTGAGTAAATTTGCAGGCAATCTACTCAAAATCTAATTTTTTTTATTTTATTTTTAGTACCCTGTACAACATATGTATTTATATAAAAGATGATTGAATTAGCTACGATCTGCTTAAAAAAAAGGTGTGTGAATTGGCTATATTGCAGTTGTTTGGTTGTAGCTTTGGAAATTATTCGATTAAGGGGCTTTGTTTTGGATAAAAACATTTTGATAAATATAAAAAAAACATGGTGTAAACGGTACAGATTTTCATAAAGATTTTAATTAAAATCTGCTAGATTTTGTGCAGGTGTAAATGCCCTATTAGCTATTTATTTTTCTATATGGAATTTGACATTCGTTATGATAAAAATATATCAGGTGTAGACGTTGGGTAAGGATTGTGAGAAGTTTTCGAGTCAAAAAAGTTTTTATCGTCCTGTGAAACACACGGCGAGTAAGTAAAAAAAACTGTATTGGTTGATATTTTTTGTAAGTTTGTTATTAAGTTTTTATGTGAGTAACTCGTGTAAAATAGCACAACGAATATAATTATTTACAGCCTTATTTATAAAACTTAAAAAGACTTTGCAAAGGCTTTTTAAGAAAAATTTTGTATGAAAATTTGTTGAAAAAATCTTTATAAAGACTTTTTAAGTTTTATAAATAAGGCAGTTAATTTTTCTCGATGCGAGAACTTCTCACAAGTTACAGAAACGGGGCATAGATTTTTTTATTTTTCAAAAGTTTACTTTTTGTGACAAGAATCCTTTCATAAACTAACAATTCAAATATTTAAAAGAAGGATCACGCGAAAGTAAAATCATGCATTTAGCTATTAGAGCTTAAATATTCATATATAACGTTAATCATATGAGCAGTGTCAATCAAGGCTAAACTACCATAAGTAAAGACACAACGCAAAAATTTAACAGGACTATGTTAAACTTTTTATTACGAGTAGTTTACAGCTAAAATTTTCACCACATCTTTAAGGTGTTAAACTGCGATATAGAATATCCTGCATACGAGTATCTTGATTTTATCAAACAAGTTTGTTAAAGATAAACTGTTACACAATAACTTAGAAAATGTTTTATTTGTTTATTAAATTTTTCTTTTTTTTTAAGGATATATTTGAAATAAAATTATATTTTTTTAATAACATATCCTTGATTCCTGGTTTACTAACGAATGGTAATGAAATATGTTATTTAATAAAACATACTTTACCTATTTACAACAATTAAAAAGAAAAACTTTTTTTTTATTATTTTAAGAATGTAGTAACTTTCTTAACACGGGCACTTTGTTAACTGGAGTCAATGCAATCAAAGTTTTATGCTTTTAAAGTAGCCACTAGCCAGTCTATTTGTTACAACAACTTCTTCAATAAATACTCGTTACAAAAAAAACAAAACAATAATACTCGTAATAATAAAAACTCAACTAGAATTAAAATTATTTAAATGACCCGATTTTCTATCCACAGTTATATCTGTTGGCACCATCGCTTATGTTACAACAGAAAAACGTATTTATTTAATGCCTTTAAAATACAAATTTAATACTCTGTAGATAAGAAAACATAGTTGGATTTTCCGAAATAACTGAGTGAGTGGCACTATTTGTATGAACATTCTGCTTACCGAAAACTTCAAATTTATGACATGACAAGTGCATCGAGAAGCGCATTCTTACAAAATTTATTACAATAATAATAATTTTTTTTTTCAATCGAAGTAATTTTTATTTTGCGTATGTACTTAAAAGTATCTAGTTTTTGGTTTATAACGATAAACAGCCATCCACTGTACTGATGCGAAAATAAATTTCAATAAATTCTTTGAGCCACATTTCCAATTTCATTTTAATCTAAAACTCTACAAAATCGCATTGTGTTCTTGTACATGTTTAAAAGCATAAACAGTCAGCGTCAAAAGACTAAATGTATTATATATGCAAATTTAATCTGATTGTTCTTCGTTTTGATTGAAACCCGTGAAAATCTTGTTGACCACTGAGTGCATTTGTATAGACTTGAAGTATATAAAAATCTCACTGCTTGCCAAAAAAAAATTATTTTAGTTAATTTTAATTATTATTGTTCGAACTTCATTTGTTTCTATATATATATATATATATATATATATATATATATATATATATATATATATATGATTTGATCAGGCTAAAGATCGTATCGTATCCTCCTCCTCCGATTAGACGGTTGAAAATATGAAATTCACTTAACATTCAAATCACAAAAATCTCGTTTGTTAAGGCTCGATCAGACGTGACATAACCATAGCCATAGAGAGCAGCCGTTCGAACCAAACAAATGGGCAACACTGTATTCGATTATACGTAACTCGCCATAACGCCATAACTCTCACCATAGAAACCAATTGAATTTTGGTTTGGTTATGGTTATGGCGTTATGGCTATGTCACGTCTAATTTAAGCTTTAAGCAGAAAATGGAGAAATTTATATGTTCAAATATTTTTTAAGCTGTATGCAATGTATGTATGTATGTATGAACAGGGTAATTTTAAACTGTGGAAACATGGCATGAACTATGAAAAATTATGTTGTCCCTTTAATAGAATTTCATTGAGTGTTTCGCAAATTCAAATTTCAAATGTATTTACATGTGTGTGTTATTGCAATTTCTTTTCTATAGATATTCTTCTATCTGACTAATTTAAATACTCTTTATCTCATGCCAATTTTATATTGAAAATCAATTGTTGTTTACTTTACTTTACATGTATGTATGTCTCATTTGCTAGAAAAAGGGCTGGCTGCTCTACTAACTGTTAGTATTTCTATTTCTTTAGTTTTTTTCTATTACAATACTTATTCACACTATTATTATTAGTAGCAGTACGAGTCGTATGTAATAATAAGGTCAATTCAATCTCGTGATTCTTTAGCTGACACATGCACAATGAAGGGCTTACAAAGCTCAAATATCGGTCACTAGTCTATTGTCGTAAATGTTTCTTGTTTTATCTAATATTTTCTTGTTATTGTTGTTGTTTTCGTAATTCTATTTGATAAAGAAAATGTGGCCATAGTATTTACACAACTAACAGAAGATTTAGTTGAAAAATAAAATGATAAAGAATTTTTAATTAAAGGAAATGCTTCATTTTTTTCAAACGATATTCTTTATGAGCAATTATGAGCCAAAAGCAGGCTAGCAAAATTCAAACTTCGTATAATTTAACCATAAGCCATAAATCAGAACTAGACATGATGGTTTTTTTTTTTTGGGCACCAAATAAAAATTAACAAAGGAATGAATTACACTGGTAGGCAGCAGAAGCTACTTCTAAGAAAAAAATTATTTTAAACTTAGATTAAGTTCCTCTATATTAAAACTTTTTTATTAAACATTTATCGAATCTGGCAACATTAATGTTGCACATCCCACTGATTTGTTTCTGCGGAAGTTTTATCATTGTGTGCGTGCGAAAGTTTTATATTCACCCAGCAAACATGCGGGTTAGTTCTCAAGCTAAAAATGAGTTTAAAGCTAATAAATATTTATTTTTATAGTAAATGTGTGGGAATGATATCCCACGATATAGAAAATGTTCGACTTGTCGCACACTTACATTAGATGCAAAGGCAAAATTATAAAATTTAAAAATTTTGCTTAAAACTGAATCAAAAAGTTAATTGAAAAAAAATATATATTTTTCCAATTAAGAAAATGATCAATCGACGACTTAATTAAATTTAGCCACCATATTAAACAAATTGTTTTAGGGCCTGTACCACTAAGTCGATAATGTTCGACTTGTCGCCCACTCACCACCCAATTTTAAATTGATTTTTATTTTTTTTATTTTATTTAAATTTAAATATTAATTGATTTAAATCATTAAATTCATTAGAACCTAATATGTAAGTTTTTTTAGCTTGTTTTGTTCAGATAACATTGATTCATTGATTTCAAAACAGTATTTAATTAAAATATTAATTAATTAAATATCTTATTCATAAATATTATTTTTGATTTGTAAGTGGTTTATAAGAAAATTTTTCATACAAAATTTGTTTAATAAACCATTCATAAAACAAAATTATTTTTTATGAATAAGGCAGTAAATAATTTTTATTTTTAGATACTTAGTAATTCTCAATTATACCTTTGAAGCTTTTATATTAAGATGATCATGTATCGTATAGAATAGCTATAAACCTGATTAATTTATTCAATACAATCATAAGATTAATTAATTTTGTATTTATTTTAAATGAATATTTTTATTAAGCAATCAAATACTTTAATTGAAACTATGCACCATTTTAATTATTTTTATAAATAAATTATAAAAATTACAATAATTGGAAACAAATTACTTTTCCTTAAATAAATAATTTTGATAAAATTTTTATTTTTTATTCCAATTTGACAATTGAAACCAATTTGACAAATGAAATCAATTTTTAATTTTTTGTGTTAAAATAATTTTGATCATTATTTTATTTTTTTAATCCAATTGAAACAGTGTTACCTGTAGGTATTTTTGTCACTAATATATGAGTACAGCGAATATCGGAAAAATATTTTATTTTGAACAAAATGTAGGTATTTTTTATTCTCATATTGCATTTTTTGTGCATAAATGTAAAAATAACTATACCAAAAATATATTTTTGCTCATAAACCGTTTCAAAATTTGTTTTTGCTCGAAATTACATAGACTTTTATCCAATTAGTTTGGTGTCGCAGTGCCTGTCTTTGGTAATATTGCTGAGAGAATATTTATTTATATGTGAGAGGATAAGAAAAAAAGCTGTAAAAATAAAATAGATCTCTCGACTGCTTTCTGGCGCTACTATTTTGTGTCAATTTTTATGGAAAATGTGTTTATGCCGTAATTCTGTTTGATCATTAAGGCCTTAAATGTTTTAATTCATCTTTCTTTACATTAAATTACTAAAATTTGTAGATTTTCGTGTGGGGGAAATTTTTTAACATGTAGGGAAAGGAAAAAACGGGGGTTTTTTAAGCTACTGGCAACACTGATACAATTTTTGGAAGAAAAAAAGTAAAAACTACAAACATGGAAAAAATCATCGTATGAATGTAAAATGTTTTTGGAAGCAACTTTTAAAAGAGAATCAAAAATAAAACAAGATTTTTAAATCATCGTATGAATTGGGCCTTTTTTATTAAAATTTGACAATTGAAACCAATTTTCAGCGGCGGTGACAATCTTAGACAAATGGGCGTCATAATACCAAATAAAGATTCAAAGTAGAAAATCTAAAGTTTCTCAATATATAAGGGCCATAACATAAGCCAATTTATTTGCAATTTTTGTCTTTATGTTTGTTGGGTGGTATTGTGTGCACATTGCATTTGCTTTAATTTCAACTTATGAACGCATTTAAATAGAGCTTAAAATCCAAGACTGAGTAGAACTTCATAACTTGGGTTTAACTTTATTCTAATCTTTCTGTAAGTTAAATAAAGGAAATGCATATCTAAATATGTAAATACTATTTTTATTATTTCAGCAATTTACTTCAATAAAAGCAATACATACAATCATTGTTGAAGACTGAAACTAATTTAAGAAAATGTTTTGAGAAAAAAATTCAATGTAAAATGTTGAAAATAAAAACTAATGTTGTATGAAGATAAATATTTGAAATTTTGCCTTATCATTATTAAATTTATTTTTAGAAATATTTTTGAAATTCTTTCTAAGTATTTTTGGAAACTTTTTCCAAAAAAAAAACTTGGAAAAATATTCATATTAATAGGAAATAATTTTACAAGCATATACACAGAACATATTCCATTAATTCATTTAAAAATACAACTTTTAATAATTAATTCTTCTTTCTTATTTGCGTATTTTATTAAAATTTCTTAACTTATACATTTTTATCAGTCAACCATTAAATTTATTTATTTAGAATGGCTAAACCAGCAAACACACAAAAAATAGTAACTGCAAAAATATGTTTTACATTCTTTGTTACAAAAAAAAAACTCCAAAATTATAAGTACAATAAAAATTTAGTAACCGTTCAGATCGAATTTTAAATATGTACTTTGTAACCATAATTAAAACTAATAATATATTTAATAAATTATAAAGCTATTATTTTATACTGCTACTTAAAACGGTTATGGTAAAAATATTTTGTGGTTATTAGACATAAAGTAATAAACAAATAATATACTTGAATTATTATTATTACGACAGATGAAAACAAAGGGTATAGACATATGTACATGCAAGTTCATTTTGTTCGTTTTATTCAACACAAACTATATTTGAATGTCCGTCTAAGAAAGCCGCAAATGGACTTTCCTAAAGCCACAAGTAACTTACAGATGTACATACAGATTTCGGATTAAATTTTATTAAAAATAGTTGGGATATAAAAATATAATTTAAGTGATAGATATTTAAATTAAATTTAAATAGGATGAATTTATTTATTATTTTCTTATTTAGACATCACATTAATTAGTAAAAATATTTCATTCAAACTGTTTAATTTTACAAACAAGCGTCTGGATCAAAACTTTTTTATTAGTGTTTGTTGGTTACGGTTTTTTGGGCAAATGTTTGACAAGTGTGACCGTATCTTAAAGCCCCGTTCAGACTATTATACAAGTATTAATACTTTCATCACATTTTATGATACATAAATCTAAATAATAATCACATATTGTGTTCAGACCATCAAACCAAATGTGTAATACTTCAAATCAAATGTGTAATACAAGTAGAAAACAAAACAGCTGTTCAATGAAAATGTCTGTGCTATTCATTTACTAGCGGCGGCAAAACGGTTTCATGCAGGCGAGGACGTGCCGACACTTGAAAAAATTCTGCAGTTAAAAATATTCTATGTAAATAACAGAAAAGAATTTAAGAAAAGATATTACAAAAACGTTAAAAAATTACGTCAACGAAATATACTTCAATACGATTCACTTATTCAAAATTTTGAGCCGATATACATATGACAAAACATTACATCAATGACGACACGCTATCGGCGGCGAAACAGCGGACTTGGAAATTTGGTTTGTGTGAAAATGCAACCCTGATTTAATGAAAAGTCTTATCGTTTAGAAAATTTTCTAAAAACGAAAAAGTCTTATGGGATGTCAAAATTTTTATCGTATTATTTGCCTCTTTGATGACATTTTGCGTTCAGACTATCACACTTGCACGTATTATTTGAATTTTTGACAAGTATAAATAGAAAGTATTATAGTCTGAACGCGGCTTAAGTAAATACGTTTTGTGAAAATAATTTTTTATTTGATTAGATAAATCAATACTAGAATTTGTAAAAAGAGTTTAACAAAGCAAATCATATCCTCGATAGTATAGTGGTCAGTATCCCCGCCTGTCACGCGGGAGACCGGGGTTCAATTCCCCGTCGGGGAGTTTTTTTATTTTATTTTAATATGTAATCTTTTTTGCTTGTTTCCCAATTCCAAATTTAATATTTTGAATCAACTATTAGTAAACAATCTCAAAAGCTAACATATCGTATATTAAATCGATATCAGAAACACCTAAAAACTGTCAAATTAAAAAAATTATAGTCAGCTGAAATTGCCTTCTCTATCGCGTTGCAACGCGTTGGAAAGAAACGGGTACTTCACATTGATTGCTACAAATAGCGAAGAAAGCATGCGCTTGCACAAATTATCCTCGTATTCTGTTTCAATTAGAGGCTGGAGTTTTCATAAATTGGCACTACACTAACGAGATATAAAGAATGTTTATATCTCGTTCTTTAGCTCGCAAGCTTATAAATAATTATTATTATTAAGCTTGAAAAAATTTATATAAATATTTATGCTCAGTTTATGTATCAAATGTATCCCATATGGTCTAGTGGCTAGGATATCTGGCTTTCACCCAGAAGGCCCGGGTTCGATTCCCGGTATGGGAAGTTTTTTTTAAATTAATATATATGAAATATAAAATATATACATATATGTACATATATATCAAATATATTAATTTATTGAATTAAATTCGCCGTAAATAACCATTTATAGGCCGCAAGAAAAAAGTAGACGAAGAAAATTCACTCCACAACTGGTCACTTGTTTTGTCAAAAACAAAAAAAAAAAACTATCGGACAACCTGTGTTGAAAATTTCAGCTTCCCAGATCTTACAGTTCCAGAGATCATGCGTTACTAAAAAAATATATATCAATGATCGAAATTTAGCAGAACTTACACAGCATTTTATACAAAATTAGCATTTCTTTCTACAAACATTATTTTTTCAATATAATGAGCAGTCATACACATATATTTTTTATTATAGCCCAATTCACAATCTTGTGCAAACGGTCTTGCATCGTTGCATGTGCAAGACCATTTGCAAAAGATTGTGAATTGAGCTTATATAAATTAATACGAGAATTTGTAAAATATAGTTTAACAAAATCAAATCATATCCTCGATAGTATAGTGGTCAGTATCCCCGCCTGTCACGCGGGAGACCGGAGTTCAATTCCCCGTCGGGGAGATTTTTTTAAGATGTATATTTTTTTTTTGTTTCCAAACAAAAATTTTACTATATTGATTAAATTATTATTAAAATATTTTAAAAGCTAAGATATCGGATATACAGCAACTAAAAAAATACAAATTATAAAAATTATAGTCAGCTGAAACCGATTTTTCTATCACGTTGGAAAGAAGCCGGAAATTATTTTCAAGGTAATAGAGAAGGTGATTTCAACAGTCAATAATTTCAAATTGACCGCTACAAATAGCGAGGAAAGAATGATTTTTTTTCTTTAGCTACTCACAGATTTGCAATATAATTGTGCAATTTTTCATATTGTACAATAATATCAACAATTTCAACAATGTGCAATATTTACTTTTAACAAAAATGACGCTAATCATTGAAGGAATGTTTTATGCAGTGAAAACTAAAATTATTAAAATAAATTATTTTATTATCTTAATACGTACATCCAACTTATATTATAAATGTGAAACTTTGTATGCTTGGATTTTTAGATGGATGGTTATAGGTTATGTTTACTTTTTATTGTGAAAAAGTTGTGCCATATTGTATAGATATATATTATAGCACTCTTTGCATAGTATAAAAAAATATAAAAAATGAAAATAATATGATGAAAAACATATACAATACTATTGTATAATGGATTCTGTTTCAATTCGAGGCTGAAATTTCCACAAATTTGCACAATTTAAATTAAATTAAACTGATGATGAAATGAAGCCCATAAAAGTGTCTCACCATTTCAAGATGGGAGTGAAAATCTGAAGTACAATACAATATAACATTTAGAACAAACGTTATTTCTGATAAGAATTTGCTAAAAAAAAATTTTTAAGAATTTATGTATATTATGATTTTGTCCACAAATGGTCAAACAGCTGCTTTTTAGAGGTAAACTTCAATGAATTGGTAACATGTTGACATAACTGCTGAATAAGCGTAGTGTAGTTAAGTGGTCGGCCGATTGCTTTGATTAAATGAAACACTGAAATTAACAATAAAAATCATATACGAAAAACGAGAATTCCCGCTCGTAATGCCATTGACTAACTTATTTTTATTGCATGTTGTCAAAAAAAAGTCGCACAAAAAGAATACCTTTCTGTCATCTGGTCAAATTAAACAACCTTTAATGTTAACATTTAAGTTGCTTCAATGGTATTTCGTTGCGATATCGGTAGTAGCGCATATCGAGCGTGTCTTGTGTATGTTACGCGCAAAATAAAAAGGGACCTAAGGGTAAAAACCTGTTTTGTTCAGGAGAGCCATTTTAAAGATTTAATAAAACGCGCATATCTCTGGGAGGGAACACTTTTGGGGCATGGGATCGGTCTCATTATATGCTCAGATGTTATCCACATCAAAAAAAAAAAAAAAAAAAAAAAAAAGTGAAAATTGATTTTTTACCCTCCCTTTCTCTATGCGCTGTCACATATATTTTCCAAGGTATTTCAAATATCTTTTAGTTACAGCTTCACGTTAACCTACACATATACATACATAAATACATATCTACACACATTCATATTTGATATTGTTAGAAGTAAAAAATTTTCCTTTAGATATACCCACAAATGCTTATACATTATATACAGTACATGTCGGCTATAAGAAACTTGAAAATTTTCTATAAAATTTTTCCTATATGCGATTTTAACTTATAAGCATTTCATAATATACATATTCTTTTTTATTTGTGTACATTTTTACTATAAGTCTATACTATACTATCGCTGTGGGTTGGAGGAAAAAATAAAATCACAAGCTAAAATTCATTGAGTTTTGCTTTATTATTCTTTGTGCTTTTCACTTATTTTCACATTTTCTATACAGATATACCACATAATAATGAATTGAATGGTGAGTAAGATAAAGCTGGAGACTATCGTAAAAAAAATTAGGGACTCACATTATCGTTACCGCAAACGAATAAATACGTCGATATATATTACAATTTTCGGTTTTCAAAAAGTAACAAAAAAGGGTACAGGTATAGACGTAGAGTTAGTTTGAATAAAAGAGTTTGAAAGGAAACCTCTGAATTTATAAAAGTTTTTTTTCCTTGAACATTTTGTCATAAAAAACTACATACATTTACTGTATGTATTCTGCTAGTAATAATTTATGGCGCATTTAAATTAAAAAAACTTGTACAAATAAATTATTTGACTGCTTTAATATTATTTATTTATTTATTTAGTACATATTCTGCAAAGTAAATTTGCAGAATATGGTTGCACAAAAATGGACAGGTGACTAAGACCATATGTCCATGATGTTGTTAACAGTATTCTTAAAAATGTTTTTGTGACTGACTGTACACGCCCTATGCCTTCACATAGGAAGTAGCAACGTGGTTGTTAAGGAAATTCCACAAAAGAACCGCAAGATTAAACGGTAATCCGTGGCAGATCAGTCAACCAGTGCGAGTGAGACGCAAAACTCTCGAAGGCCAATAAACAACAGTGGCCTGGTTGCATTTAAGAAATAATTGCCAACGACGCGTGATGTTGACTCGTCCAGAGCTGCTTTACATTCATATATGTATATAGTTAAGTATTTAAGTATGAAGAAAACTGTTGAAATTTTTGACAACGATTTACTTGAAGTAATAAATTTTATTATATACTAATAAAAAAATATTGAAAAACTATAAAAAAATCTCCCCGACGGGGAATTGAACCCCGGTCTCCCGCGTGACAGGCGGGGATACTGACCACTATACTATCGAGGACTTATTTGTAGCCACATTTATAACTGATATTGAACTTGACCTGTTGTGATAAGTCTTTTGCAAAGATGTACAAAAATAAATTTAGGGAGTCGTTTTTTATTTTAAAAAATTTTGTGAACATTAACATTTTTACGATTTCTACTGTTTGCACAATAATGATGAAGAACGGAAACAAACTAGAGCTGTATATAATTCTTATTTACGAGTATTATATCCGATATATATACATATACATATATATATATATATATATATATATATATATATATATATATATATATATATATGCTGGTGATGTAACAAATGTCAATTTTTGATATTCGCGAATACGAATACGAATATTTGAAGCGATATTCACGAATACGAATATAATATATGAAATTTATAGACATTAAATTAGGGTTCTATTTACGTCTGCAATATGAAATATTAAAAAATTTTATGAAAAAGGACTTAATACACCTGTTGGCGTACTTTAAAGTTAATCAAAACTACCCAAAATTTTAATGATCGTCAGTAAATATTATTTGAAAATGATACAAAGCATAAATTTCTATAAAAAAAATTAATGGATTCGTACAAACTAACAGCCTTATTTATAAAACTTAAAAAGGCTTTATAAAGACTTTTTAAGAAAAACTTTGTATGAAAATTTGTCTTAAAAAACCTTTATAAAGACTTTTTAAGTTTTATAAATAAGGCTGTAATATTTTTAGCCATTTATTTAAATTTAGTTTATGATTTATGCATTTATTTATTAAATTTTTTTTGAAAAATATTTGTATTCGTATTCGCCTTAATTTGACGAATCCAAAGGCTTCGTATTCGCACTAAAAATGGCCGAATATTCGGCAGTTCGAATACTGTGGTGCACACATATAATTAAATACAGTCAAGTCCCAATAATTCGTAATCGCAAGGGACCAGCCATTTCTTACGAATTATAGGGGTTTTTGATTTAGCGGGGTTTCGATTTAACGGGGTTAAAATAAAATAAATACGAATTCACGGGATTTTTTAATTTATTTACTAAAACGATAAAAAAAGCAAAAAAAATTGTTAAAAATAAAATACAAAATAAAAATTTGTTGTTTTTGCAACACTGACTGAGTTTTATGGGTGCGCTTTAACATTTTTGATTATTATTCATTAACAAACTGATCTTAAGAAAATAAACACACACACAAGCAAAAGCAAAAACCCACGCAAAAAAATTGCGGCAAACAAAAAATCATTATTTTCATGTTTCTGTTGTTTTTATTACGAATTATAAGTGGTAGTTAGCAAACAATTACGATTTATAAGAGGTAAAGAAGATTTTATATGAAAAAAATTACGAATTAGCGAGGGGACAAAAATGTATGGAAATTTTACGAATTTTCTTAAGGGACCGACAGTTTATTACGAATTATCGGGAATTACGATTTATCTGGGTACGAATTATCGGGATTTGACTGTACTTGTGTTTAAAATCTAGATATTGTTTCCAATATATTACATTTGCTAATAATACTGTTCACAAATTTTCTCAACCTCGTTATGTATCCCATATGGTCTAGTGGCTAGGATATCTGGCTTTCACCCAGAAGGCCCGGGTTCGATTCCCGGTATGGGCAATTTTTTTATATCATTTTTAACTTGCAAACTTATAAAGTATTATTGTTGAATTTACAAGAAATTTACATAAATAGTTTTGTGAATTATATGTATTCCATATGGTCTAGTGGCTAGGATATCTGGCTTTCACCTAGAAGGCCTGGGCTCGATTCTCGGTATGGAAAGTTTTTTGATTAATATACAAGAAATATATATGAAATATATATGTATAATATGAAATGTATATAAAGTGCCAGAAAAAGTACACTAAGACAAGATTATGCAATATGTTATGTTATTAGCTTATACGTTAGTGGAACACAACCGTGAGCGATATGTACATATGTATATATTGCCAAGTAAATTCCAAAAAGGCGTAAGTTACATTTAAAATCTTCTAGAGAAGAAGCAAAACACATTCTAAGGTTTTAGTGCATTAAGTTATCAGTAGTCTTTTGAATTTCTTTAAAAACTTTGATATTTTTGACCATACTCCGCTAAAAATGTTGCTGATAGATAGATGGATTTTATATAATTACATCGTAATCAGTCAAAAAGACGATGTTGAACTTTTTGCAAGTTACGACCTTTTTTAATTTGTATGATGATATATACATACGTATGTATGCTGTGTAAACATAACGGACCAGATGGTTTTTGCAAAAAGCGGGACATAATCGATCAAGAGCGGGATTTTGAGGAAAGCTTACATGTGCTGCGATTTTCGTCATCCCACGTCAAATTCGGTTGATAAACCGAAGAATTTTAATACAGGATGACGAATGACGGCGAACTTGTGTATGAGACATGCGCGGAAGTTCTGTGTATGATAATTTAACTCATTTTTTTCATTCAAGAAGTTTGAAAACTTATGTGACGCACTGTATGGAAAAATGTGCGGTGAAATAAAATACTTGTGCATCAGGTTATGCTTAGTTGACCAAATATTAATATATGTATGTATGTACATATATGCATATTAGAGATGGGCACCTGTCCTGTTTTTTTCGTGACACGAACACGCACGTTTCAATATGAAGTGTTCGTGTTGAGCAAAATTGACACGAAAGAACACGAAACGGTTTTAGATGTTAAATATGTTTGCATGAATTTCCAATAAAGAAAAAATTTATTATTTTTTTTAAGCTAAATGTTCTGAAATTAAACAAAAATATGTATTTATTTAAAAATAAATATACATTTTTTTGCTATTAAATTTGATTTTGAGATTGTTGTGTTGTGGCGTGTTGGCTATTTTCATATTCGATATATTCATATTCGGGTTGGATGTCGTGTTGGAAAAGTTCGACACGCGCCCATCTCTACTGCATATACTTGACGTACACACATGCTTACATACGGTTTAAGCTTTTCTTTTCTTGTGCAGCAGGTGTATATGATAAATTCCGCAATCTTTAGTGACTTCCTTGAAATTTACTGGGATAAAACTAATTTGATTTTTTGTATTCATTCCGAGCAATAAATTACACATTACCGTTAGAACTACTTGCCATATAATGACTTACCTTTCTGATTGCCAAATTTCATTACGCGCTTACAAATCAAACTACCTAAAATTGAAAAAAATTACGTACAAGTTGCTAAATGAAGAGAATGATTTTTTTAGATTAAATCGATTACATGAACAAGTTGCCAAATAAAAAAGGTAAATACTTCTGAAGAAGATTATTTTAGTCTCACACCTTGTTAAAATCATTAAGTTGGTAATCCAGTAGGGAAGAGCTTCCACCAAAAATGCTTAATTCCAAACTAGATTACCTTTTTTGAAATTTTTTACTGGGTTATTATGGCAACCATTTCATCTGGACTATACGCAGCAATCTATTAACTTAACGGAAAAAGGAGAATTTGCACTTTTCCATAACAGCATTTAATATAAAGTGGTAGTTAGTAACTTTTCAATAATAGTATTTAATAAAAAATTAAAAAAAAATATTTAAAACCAAATAACGTGACACTGAACAAAATCTGACAGCGACCAAGAAAGCAAGAAAGAAAAGGGCATATATATGTAGGAGAACATATCGCACATCCAGTTCAAAAGTGTCATAACTCAAAAAAACTAGTTTTGCAGAAAACATGTTTAAAGTTTTCAATTTACATACAACTCAATGAAGGCATGAACAAATATTTTTCTCTCAGGAGGTGATAGTAAAAGCTGTTTATATGAAATTTGTATGCAAGATAAAATACGAAATGCATTATTATTCTGCATTATTAACTCAAAAACCGAATTTTTAGAGTTATGTCACTATTGAACTGAATGTGCGATATGTACATACATACATACATATACCGCTCATTTGCTCAAAGAACGTGATAACTCGAAAAAATTCAATTTTTGAGTTAATACTGCAGAATTAATCCTCATATCGTTTTTCATATACTTATTGCAAAAATTTCATAAAAATAGCTTGTATACTCAACTCCAGAAAGCGAAATAAAATTTTCTTTTTCCATTAAGTTGTGTGTAAATTTAAGACTTCATACGCGTTTTCTGTCAAATTTTTTATTTCTTTAATTATGACGTTCTTTTGGTAAATGAGCAATATGTGAATATTCATTCATATGAAATTTCTTTTAATTAACACGAGACAGAATGGCAATGAAATATTGAAAATTCCATGCTTACCTGATTATGTTTTTTTTTTTACCAAAACAAAATGTTGCAATTGAAAGAAAATATTTACGTTTTTGTTTTTAATTTGCCACAATTGTTAAAATAAACTTGAACATCTATTGATTGGCCTCAAAAATTTTGGATTTTTATATATAGTAGATTAATATTTGGTTGGCACTTATTTATTTTCCAATACTTATTATGTCATTTAACTTTCTAGGCAATTGATATTCACTCGGTATTAATTTTATATGATTTTTATGGGAATTGTAAGTATGTAATTATGTATTTATGTCTTTCGCTACTTTGATATTTGCAAAATTAACACAACCGAATTGCAAGTGCCCGCAAACACCAACTACAACCAACTGAGTGTTGTAAAAATTAAAAATTTCAAACTTGTGCTATGAGTTGTTGAAGCGCGTCTTCATCTATTCGTATGTACATGCATATGTATGAATGTACAAACAAACTTACATACCATACATACATAAGTACGTTGAGAAACACCAAGACATCATTATTATAATATCATAATTTTAAATGCTTAAAAGAAGCACAAATAAAGCACACTTTGCAATTGTTTTTGTTTTTATTTTTTTATAAATATATTTTTTTAATTATTTTATCTTTGTTTGGCTTTTGTTTTCAAGTGCCTACATGTTAATAAGCAAACAACAAATTGTTTTTGCACGCAAAGTCATGAATGAATTTGTTATTTGTAATTTTTTTAAAATAATGTAAATAAACATTTTTGTTAAATTGTTAGGGGAGGCACGTGCCTTATAAAACATTTATTGGATGCAATATGGTAAACAATTTAAAGTTTTGTGATTGGCAATACCCTTATGCAAATATCTATGTATGTATGCCGTAATTTGTTTTAGTGGTGCTTGGCTGTGTTACAGGTTTTTTTCTCGACTAATATTAATGCACTAATAATTTGTAATGTTGCCAGATGCCATTTTCGGCGATGATTATTAAAAAACAGAGTACGAAAATATATCTGCGGCAATAAGGAAAAAGTGCTTAAGTCATATTTTACTGTATCGCAGGAGAGCACTTTTAAGCATTCAAGTCGATTTTCAGAAATTTATTTCTTTTACAGTCAAATTGGAAAATTTGCTGTTAACCTTGATTTTTTAAACAAACATCGCACTAAACACTATCTGCCTTATTCATAAAAAATATTTCAGGTTTATTAACCGCTTATTTGACATATTTCTATGGGAAATTTGTCAAATAAACCTGTAATAAACCTAAAATAATTTTTATGAATTAGACCGTATAAGTAATACACTTAAGTTGAAACATACCAAAGTATTATCTCAATTAAGCTATTATTCCAAATTATATTAGAAGTCTAAACAAGATAAGCTACAAGTAATTTTCTATAACTTCTTGAAAAATCGCAGATATTAATTATGATTTTGACCAAGGGTACTTTCGAACATGCAGATTACGGGGGTGCCATTAACAGCCATTATCAGCTTATCTCGACTTAAGCACTTACTCCTTTTTGCCACAGATATAAGAGAACACAGAAAAAACTATTTTCCTGCGATAATTGCAAAAAAAAAATCAATTAAAAATGTAATTGCGTGAATTAAACTTATGTTTAAAAATTTAATTTAATTAAAAGTTTAATTGACTCAGTACAATTTTTAATTAATTTTTGGTTTTTTTCAATTAAACGCATGAATGTTTACCGCATGAATGTTTTTTTTTTTGTGAAAATGTGTTTTTTTCTTTTTATTTGTCCTATGCAGTAAATATAATCAGGGCTATCATGAATAAAATTCCGCGTGAAATTTCTCCCTTTTCCAATTAGAATTTTATGTTTTCCCTATTACTTGCTGTTAATTGGAATTGTTCCACGGGAAAAATTTCAAGAGGAATTTTATTCATGATAGCCCTGATAATCAATTAGAACAATTGCTCGATTTAGTTTTGTATAAGTTTTGCTCATAATCCATTATATGTAATTTTTATTTAAGAATGTATGACTTTTTACACCAACTGACACCACACACAGTGGACCAAACATGAAAGAACGCTGATGATGAAGGTGCAGCGACCTTCGAAAACAGCTAGTTGTTCTGTTCTGCTAGTGTTTGTCAGAATATTTACAATTAACTTTGGTGTTATTTGCTCATTAATATTTATCACATGTACGAATAATTTGGCTTACAGAGCGATATGAACTTTAGCCTCATCAAATCGTAAATATCAATTAAAAATATTAAACACATACATATAATTATATCATGCCATAACCGCCCAAAAAGCTTTTAAGCGCCATAATTTCCGAGCTAATTTTTTTTACGAAAATCGATTATTTACGAACGTAGATAGTCGATTGTCGTCAAAAAGCGAAGTTTAAAAACTATATCGCTTGAGCTTTTCTGGCGGTTATGGCTTAATATGTACTATAGCATTGCACAGATACATCTGTTTGCACTAGTTTTGCGTGTTTTTTGGTTCTGGTATGAACAAATATGTTATTTATCGTTTCCTGTTACTAGTTGTAAATGTTGATTCTTTAAGCAATTATTGTATGGTTGGGCAATGAGCAAATGAAAACAACACATTTATTTTTTTTTGGTTTTTCTAAGGCAAATAAGATACATAAAACTGCTTTTACCATAAGTGCCTTATGATGTGTTGAGCAAAAATGTAATTGGCTGATGAATGAATGAATGAAAGCAAAATTGCACATACATATGTAAGTAAATGAAACACATGCATTTGTAATTACGCTCAGAGCAAAATTGTCTCTTTCTCTCTCTATACTTTGGCTGCGCCACAAAATAACATAACGAACGTCCGCACATACATCTGCACATCAAGTATTTGTTTCAATAGTGGTTTTTTCATATATTTGTATTACAATATGTAATTTTGAGCAAAAACCGATCAAACAGTTGCTCAGCAGCAATACAATAAGCAATTGTTATTTGTTTTCAATTGTATTTTAATTTGGAAAAGCACGCACACACAATAACTCTTATACTAGTTCTGTCGCTCACACTACAATTATATGGTACATACCATGGTATATTTGGTTTGGCTATACAAACGAGTATACAAATGCAACCCTTTAATATGTACTCATTTATAATTATGTATATCTGTCTATTGCTGTCATTTAATATTACACTTCATGTTTAATACACACATTAATAATATTTGTTAAGATATTAATAGTTGTTTATGCGATTAGAATAAAGGGTTTTTTATTTCTTTGAAATTGTCTTATTGCCACCAGTTAATTATCCAACTTGATTCCAAGTGCATACATACATATGTATTTGTAAACAAATAAGCAACGTAAAAGGTTTTTGGGGGCAAAGGATATAAGAAAGCATTACCATAATTTTAAGCACGTGTTATTTTTATGTAAAAAAATGACAGCTGGATAAAACGTGTTATTTAAATACGTACTTCATTTGGTGTGTGATTAATTATACATATATTAATGGTTATAAAGATATGTATGTACACAGAGAAAACAGTGCCTAATAATTACCTCATAAAATAGAACAAAATTAATAAGAAATCTCTATGGTTTTTTTTTTCAATAAGGAAATCTTATTAATTTCATAGAGAAAACCTTTTTGAAAAAATCAAGAAGAAATTTTGTAGTTTTTATGAGGTTATCTTATGGATTTTTTAATAAGGTTTTCTTCTTGATTTTATGAGGCGACCTCATAAAATAAAAAAATAAAAATATGTCTTTCTTTATTCTTTGTGCTTTGCTTATATATTTTCATTTAAATTCTATACCATATACATACATACTTTGAAAGGAGACAAGTATTTAACCAGCAAACTTCTGACTGATAGACAAACACTCTAACCAATATGCTAACAAGCAGTCTGAATAACCACTGAAATAATTTTGCAAACATGCTTATACAAAAACGAAAAAGATCATGAAAAAACAAATTGTCTGTGTCTATTTATAGATATGAAATAACAAGACACCTCATAACATCAAGAAGATTTCCTTATTAAAAAAAATCAATAAGATGCTTTACACATAATCATATAGGAACCTAATAAAATCAAGAAGAAAACCTTTTAAAAAAATCAATAAGGCAACCTAATAAAATCAATAAGAAATCCATATAGTTTACAATTTATAAGAAAACCTAATAGAATCAAGAAGTTTTTCTCTATGGATTGTTTTTTTTTTGGTGCCAAAAATAACGGAAATTGAGTAAAAAAAAGTTGGGAATATTAAGATTTCTTCTTGATTTTATGTGGTTTTCTTCTTGATAAAATTAATAAGATTTACCACATAAAAACAATAAGGAATCTCTATAAAAAAATCTTCGCTTCTTTCTGCTGGGATACCCCTTAAGGTAGAATTAGTAAAATCGTATCATTTTACTTTACAGCTTGCCGTATCGTTCAACTTTGTGCACAAGTTATAGAAAATGTAACAGTTTGCACAGCACATTTTTTTTTTGTCTGGCATTAAATGCGGCGTTTTTGACATTCGCTACAGAAAAATCTGTTTTCTGCAGATTCCTACGTCAGCAGTGCTACCACCACATATTTTATAACTAGTAACATGCATTGTATATGCTACGGTTTTTGTCAGCTGACACGCAACATCACGATACAATTTTACTAATTCTACCTTTAGCCTAAAAACGTTTCATAGAGAAAATCTTATTGATTCTATGAGGCAGTTTTTTCTCTGTGTAGGTATGAGTATGACAGTATGTACGTTAGGGCGGATCAATATTTTTAATCAATAGTATAATTTGGAAAATCTTAAGTTAGTTCTTGAGATACATCCTTACATCATATAAATACATATAAAACCTTTTATTTTGGGAAACTGAATTTTAACTTTCGACATACTACATTTAAAATAATTCTGCAAAAAAATCGACTACAATGCAAAGAATCATAGAAAATTTTCGAAAAAAAATTTATAAGACCAAACTGGAAGTAATAAACTCTTTCAAAAAAAAAAAAAAAAAAAAAATTAAAACTCTGTTGTTCAAGAAGAAGTACGGGAAATATGAAATTAAGTTTTAATGGGTGTCCCTCCACCCATTTTTTTAAATGCAGAGATTGTATCTATTTTAGAGCTCAAGATGTGTGGTAAGTTTCGTAAAAATCACTTAAATAGATCCAAGTGAAATATAATAATAAATTTTAATGGGCGTAGCCCCACCCACTTTTTTCAACTTTAAATTGTGTAATTACAAGAACCAAAGGTGTTTGCTAGGGAGGGATGCATCGAAATTATAAATTGTGTAGATTGATTATAAGCGTGTAAACATATCTAAAGGGTGTTTTTTATTGAGGTATAGAACTTTAAGTTGGCATCACTTTTTTAACTGGCGGCCATTTTGTCAGCTGTCAAGTGATTAATATTTAGTTTGGTTTGCCATTTCATCATGAACAGGTTGACAAAAGAACAACGCTTGCAAATCGTGCAAATTTATTTCGAAAATAATGGTTCAGTTCGCGAAGTTTACCGCAAGCTCCGTCCATTTTATGGTCGACATAATCGTCCATCAGAGCAATTAATTCAGTTAACCATGGATCGTTTTCGCACTACGTTTACTCTATGTGATAATACGCATCCGCAGAGACGTCGAACAGTGCGCACCGAAGAAACAATTGCCGCTGTAGAGCAAACTGTTGAAGAGGACCCGAATGAATCGATTCGCCACCGTGCACAGCGATTGGAGCCGACTAACCGACTATTTTATTCCCGAATTGGATGGCATGAATGTGGATGACTTGTGGTTCCAACAAGACGGCGCTACATGCCACACAGCGCACGTCACAATCGATTTATTGAAGGAAACATTCGATGAGCGCATAATTTCGCGGAATGGACCTGTCAATTGGCCACCAAGATCGTGTGATTTGACACCATTGGATTATTTTCTTTAGGGATATGTGAAGTCGCTCGTCTACGCCAACAAACCAGAAACGTTAGGGGACTTGGAAGCCAACATTCGTGGCGTTATTGCCAACATACGGCCCCATATGCTCGAAAAAGTGGTTGAAAATTGGACCTGTAGAATTGGCTTTATTCGAGCCAGCCGCGGCGGCCACATGCCCGAAATCATATTTAAACATTAATGGCATAAAATTATCCTTCCAATAAAGCCAAATTGATGGACATTAAAACGATTTTCTTGTGTTTTATTTCAATTCGAAGTTCTATACCTCTGAAAAAAACACCCTATATATGTGTTGGCATGATTCAAGTTTGTACATGTAAACGTGGTAAATGATATGTGAACAACTAGCAATACTATTATAAGCGGCGAATAAGCTGGTGTCTAGCATCTTTACTCCGATGCCGATCGGCTGAGAGCCGGCTAAGCCAAATCGCTGAATAGCTTTGACCAGCCGCCGCTGATATTTTTCGGCTAATAAGCGACTGGATATTAGCCGCCGATTCATATATTCTTTTAATATTTAATACTCCTGCCCAATAAGCAATTTTGCTTGAAATCAAGTGTAAAACAAGTGTTATTCAAGCCACACAATCAATTGTCAAGGGTTGAATTATGCTTGATTCACACTTTAATTCAATAGCATTCTCCAGTGAAATGGGAACTTGAATTGAATTCGAACATTTCAATTGTATTACAGTTCAATTCAAGCCTTAAATTATACTGTAATTCAACCTTGTATTACAATTGAATTCAAGTGTATTTCAAGCTGCAAAAACAAGGCTTTTAAAATGGAAAGCAAAATGCAATTCCTTTGTTTTCTAATAATTATTTTCTGCACATCTGCCTTCGCTATTATTTTCACGTTTTACTCACCTTTGTTTTCTAAATTCACTTTTATATATTTGGTTTTAATATTTTCACCACATTTTCAGTTTTAATAATAAATAAATTACGTACTTGACAAGGTTTGAGGATATATTTATGTTGTTTGATTTTTTATTTAAAAATATTTTCAAACTTGAAAATAACTTGAAAAAAATGCTTGAATTCAACTTTGTTTCCAGTTCAATTTCAAGTGCTTGAATTTTAATTTTTTGAGTGCTTATTGGGCTGTTGGAAAACTGAACGAAAATCCGTTCGATATTAGGAAATATTATAAAACGCAGTTTCCCAAACCTTTAATATTTTTCGGCAATGATTTTGCTTCATATGTATGTCATGTTAATCTTACATAATTCATAGTAATGTAAAAAAAAATTTCACGTTGATTCAACAAACTGTTAAAATCATGTTGAATCAAAGTTGTTTCCAGTTGGAACAACGTAAATAAGATACTGAAATAATACGAAGAACAATGTTGAATCAAAATTATTCCAAGTTAAAACAGCATAAATTTAATTTCATTTAGTTGTATTTTAGTAATTATTTACATTACGTGCGTTTGGCACAGGCATCAGAAAAATGTTTGTTTGTGTATAAAATTGGTCTCCCCGGCCAAGATTTTGACTCGGAACTTATCGCAGGGTAGTCAACGCGCTTACCCCTGCAGCCGCAACAGCTTAATTCATAAAAAATATTTTAGGTTTATTACAGGTTTATTTGACAAATTTCGCATAGAAATATAAACCTAAAATAATTTTTGTGAATAAGGCGGTAAATATATACCAGAATTAATAAAATTTTAATTCGACATTATTTAATTGATCATTTAACATACAAGTCATTTTAAGAGTTTTATTTAAAAAAAAAATACAAAATACTATGACTTGTCTCCAGTGCCTCGTTTCTACAAGGAATGTGAAAACTTTTCGATTCGAAAAAACTGTTATCATCCTGTGAAACACAGCGTGATTAAGAAAAAAAATCTATATTTCTTGGTATTTTTTGTAACTTTATTTAAGTTTTTATATGAATAGCCCTGTGTAAAATAGGACAGCCAATATAATTATGTAATTTTTCTCGATGCGAGAAATTCTCACAAGTTACAGAAATGCGGCACAGGATTCGAACCTATGATCCTCCAACTGCAAGACTAGTATACTGCCTACACACAAAAAAATTTCAACTTAAAATCTACTAATAAAACAAGGTTAATCATCTAATATTTTTCGGCAATGATTTTGCTTCATATGTGTTTCATGTTAATTTAACATGATTTATAGTAATTGTCAAAGAAAATGTTTCCTTTTGAAATAACTTTATTTCACGTTGAACTAACATTTACGTACTGTTAAAATCAAAATGAAGAACATATTGAATCAAAGTTATTTCAAGTTAGATCAGCATGAATTTAATTTAATGTAGTAATTGTATTTTATTAATTGTTTAACTTACGTGCGGTTGACATAGACATCAGAAAATTTTTTTTATATAAATTTTAAATTGGCTTCCCCCTCTCCGGCCAAGATTTGAACTCGGAACTCATCGCGTGGTAGTCTACGTGCTTACCCCTGCAGCCACAACAACTTTAAATATTCGTAAGATACACAAAAATATGTGCTATCTTGAATTATATTATAATTTAACATTATTTCTTCTCATTTAACATACAATTTATTTGAAAAGTTTTAGTTTTATGGCCTGTTTCACAATAACGAAAGAAAAATGAAACGAAACTTTCGACTGAAAATTTATATTGAAAACAACAATGA
The DNA here is from genome assembly GCA_949987645.1 of Tachina grossa. Lineage (NCBI taxonomy): Eukaryota > Metazoa > Arthropoda > Insecta > Diptera > Tachinidae > Tachina > Tachina grossa. Next base: position 140,997,017 of record OX465278.1, read on the forward strand.
AAATTTGTTTTTGTTTTCAATATAAATTGTAAGTCGATAGTTTCGTTTCGTTATTGTGAAACAGGCCATTAGTTAAAAAAAACAAAATGCTTTGACTTGATATGTTTTAGTTAAAAAAATACAAAATACTTTGACTTGACTCCAGGACTCGAACCTGCAATCCTCCGAATGCAAGACTAGTACGCTGCCTACCAGCCAGCAGCAGTTTGTCGGCTGATTACAAACATAAAAAAACAACAACAATACAAAAACAACCTACACAACTAACCACAAAAGTGTATTGGAGCTATGAACAAAGCAAATAAACACCAACACACTCAAACAAAATATTATTTCTTGTAAAATTATTGTTGGCATGGTGATTTTACATTGGTATTTTTTTCTGTGTGTACCATACAGCAGCAGTTTGACGGCTATTTGCAAAACATCAAAATAAACAACAACAATACAAAATGAACTCACACAACTAAGCACAAAAATGTATTAAAGGTATGAACAAAGCAGCTAAATACCAACACACCTAAATCAAAGTTTTTGCATGGTGATTTTACATTGATATTTTTTCCGTGTGTAGGCATATAGATAGAAACAATTTCTGAAATCCACCTTTGTTGCATTTCTCTTTGGAGCGGAAACGGCATCAGCTCATATAGAAACATATGTAGAATTAACGAAACCTCTCTCGCTCTACTTCAGGAATGTCTTTACATAACCTGTATGCAATTCCGAAAAGCTTGTAGGAATGGCACACCATCTAGAAAAAGGAATGTTGAATGAATACCTACCGAAGGCCAGGATAAATATCTCAGTTTGTGGGATAAATGTGAACGTTAGACTTGCGTCCAACAGCTCCTTTGATCTCAAATGAAAACTAGCTGGAGTGAAAAAAAATCGCCTTAGCGAAAAAAACTCGCCAGAAATAGAAATTTGCTTGCAATAAAAATTCGCAAACCAAAACAATCGCCAAAAAAATATGTTATTAAAATTTTGGCATTGCGTAAAAATTAGAAAAACAGAAAAACGTAAAAGTTTTTTGCATGTATCCATATGTACTTCATGGAAAATTAAACTTTTTCAAAGTGAACAGCATTCTGCCTGACAAGAGTTTGTTTTTGAAAAGGCAAATTTTTCAACAAAAAAAAAAAAAAAAAAATATATATATATATAAAATTTAAAAATATAATAATCAGCTGACCTTGCCATTTCCGATACTTGCAGGACCTCAAAAATCGATTTTCGAAAATTGTGATAAAAGAAGTAACTTCCTATAGCTGGGAGTAAAAAAAATTGTTTGCGAAAATGAAACTTTTACAAAAAGTACTAGATAATTTTTAAAAAATACTTTGTGAAAATATATACATAAACCTGTTGACACCAAATGTTGCCAATATCCTCCTCCTCAATTTTTGTGAACAAAAATTCGTTCAACATGGGCCGATAACGATCGCCATTGACTGTAACGGCCACTCCTTGCCCAATTATGCCTCTGGACCAAAATCCGCACCAAACAGTGACTCGTTTTGGGTGCGTCGTCTTTTCAATGTATGCGTGCGGATTTTCTGTGCCCCAAATGCGACAATTTTGCTTGTTTACATACCCGCCAAGATCAAAATGAGCTTCATCTGAAAAGATGATTATTTTTTCGCAAAATCGGCATCTTCTGTAAGCAGGGCTGCCAAAAGTGCCGATTTTTCAGCATTTTGCCGATTTTTCCATTAAAAAACCAACAAATGCCAATTTGCCGATTTTAGGTCAAAAAATGCCGATTTAAATCAATACAACTGAAAACACGATAACTCCGTGTTCAAACACATAAAATACATGATTTATATGAATAGATGGAAAGAGTGTTTAAAACAATATGCTATAACTTTATAAAAAAAAACATATTATAAAAAATAGTGAAATTAGTTTGATAGATTTCATAGACAAAATTAACTTTTTGAAATTTGATAAAATATATTTGGCGTTTTATGTCACAGATTTAAGATTAAAAGATTAAGCAAATCTGAAATTAACAATATAACTAATAATTTCGTAAGTTTTTATGTAGAAATGCTCACCCAAATACGGAAATTGTTAAATTTTGAAACTAACATAAACTAGTATATATAATCTTTGATAAAACATTTCTGAAATAAAGCGACGAGATTAGATTCAACAAAACTTTTTTCAGTTTTAACGGAATTTGTGAAACAACTTACGGTTCTGTCACATTCGTCCGCAAATGTCGAACGCATTTTCAGTGCCACAAATTTAAATAAAACTAAATTTTTATGTTCCTTAGAAAATGAAACCTTAGAAGGAATTCTGTATTCTAAAAATTATTTGACACTTAATAAATCCGATTGTTTCGGCACTCATTTTAAATATGGTTTAGAAAGAAATTTAAATTCTGAAATGTATTCATACCTGTATATGAAATATGTACTTTAGCTTGTAAAATCCGGTTAAATGATATTAAAATCTACATATACAAACGTTTTGTGTTTATATCTATAAAAATATATAGTTTATGCTTCTCATAGTTATGGCGTTATTCGATGTTTAATGCAAAAAGGTCTTGCGCAAGTGCAAATGCAAAATATGGAAGCATTTCTTTGGATTGTGTGTGTATTTTGTTGTTGGATTTTAAAGAAAAACTACGATATTTTGCATTTACTATGACGCAAGACAATTTGCATCAAACACAGAATACCGCCTATGTATTATTATGTTATCAAATACATGAAATTACAGATGATTGCTCTTTTTCTCATTAATAAAAATTAATTAAAAACTTCAAGGTCTTCAGTTTTATATATTCCGATTTTCTTGCCGAATTCCGAAAATAATGTGCCGAAAATGCCGATAATTTTTCGAAAAAGTGCAGATTTTTCATCAAAATCTTCTGGCAGCCCTGTCTGTAAGTCGATCGCAGGCCCACTTAGCGAACCGAAAACGCATTGGATGGTCAGTTGGCTCGTTCAGCGGAAGGATAAAACTAATTATCTGTCAAATCAGACATGAGCTAAGTGTTACCATTCACGAAATAAGCACTAGTTGAAAAAAAAAACCTTAGATGACGGACCCTTTACATCTTAAAATGCTTCTTCTTTAAAAAAGCATATTTTTTCAAATACTCGTATTTAGTGTTTTTATCTGAATTTAAAAATATGCTTCACGCGAAGTAGATATTATTTAAGAGTCTATGATTAAATTTTTTCTAGATGAGTTTTGACCAAAAATAATTGATCCACCCTAATGTACAATATATAAATATCTAATAATATGTAATAAAATACGTAAGTTGTTCCGTATATAACTAATTTTATTTAATACAATTTTATTTATTATAACAAAATTAATGCGTCAAGTGCGTTTCCTATATAATTTATATTATAATTACACGTTTCACTTACAAACTGTTAAAATTTTGAACTTCCATTGAATTCGTAAGTGCATTCACAAGATTTTAAAGCGTTCAAACTAAGTCACAATTGAAATAATTTTATCAGCAGGCGGTTCACTTGTTTTTAACTGTTACCAGTCCAGTGCTTTTGTTTTTAATATAAACGATTGATTAACATCCTCTAATTTTTTTTATATATTTTAATTGTTCTGTGTTACACCAAGCAGAACTATTATTGCCAAACAATTCACAATATTCATTTAAACATTATTTTAATTAATCATTAATACAATATAATCTTTATCTTTATGTCAGTATTTTCATATTAAACGATTAGCACACGGCAAGACATTCACACGCTTAAAGGACTAAATTAGAACTGAAATACCAAAAAAAAAAAAAAGGACCAGATGTGTGTAATAATATTAAAGGACTAAAATGATATATTTAATACTATTTAACACACATTTAAGCAACACGAATGTCGCTGCTTAAACTACTAAAAAAACTAAACTAATTTCAAGGAATACAGTAGAATGTCAACAACACGAGTGTTGGTATTAAAAGCATTAAAACATTAAGACAAAGAAGATTTTAATACTTTTGTATTTTTTATAAAATAAAATATTAACAAACAAAAAAAAAATAATTCGCCCGCCCGTATTATAATTAATGCAAAGAACTTCAAGTTAATACTATTAAAAGAATTAAATGTTATTTTTATTAAACCGAAAAATGTGATGACTTAACAATAAATAATTATTTTCAACTAAAATATTAATAACAGCCTTATTCAAAAAATATTTTACTTGAGCTTTAAAGTTCATAGTAGCTACCAAGCAATTTAAGGCTAACATTGCTTTGTTAAGAAATTGTATTCAAAAGACAACTTTAATTATTTTGTGATTTAATAATAAATTCTGGTAACACCACCATGTTCAACAACCATTTCACAGCTTATGATGTACAACATCGAATACAATTTCATTCGAGTATTCAACTAATTTTGTATTTTATTAAATACATTTTTATTATCTTGAAGTTAAGCAACCTAATTTATAAATTATAAGCTTCTGACATGGAAGCAAAACAGATAAACATTTTTATGAAGTAAAAGTAAAAAAAAAATATGATGAACATAGCAAAATTATCTCAATTTATTTTATTCGAACGAAATGAGTATTTGAATATTCAGCTTTTTTCGATTCGTTTTGTTTGAATGTACATCACTAAAACATTTTTGTATAATTGTATTTATTTTAATATTTTTTTTATGGATTTTGCTATGTATTTCGAATCAGTTGGATAATTTAGTGATATTTTCCATCACATGAAAGAAATAATAAATTGAAGATAAGAGCTAGCTAGCACTTCTAGCTTCATTTTCAGATGTAACATGAATCAATATGCACAGAAAAAACTAAATTTCGTTTTCAGTAACCAAATTCATTGAATCAGTAAATTTTTTGTGTGAATGCGGGCCTACAAAGAAATTTGTAGATTCTGATAACAATTTTGTAAAAATTTAACTGGAAAAAAATTTTATTTTTAGTTAAATTATTATGGTATTAGAGAAAAAAGTTAACTGAAACTCAAAATATTTTCAGTCAAATTTATTAATAGGAACAGAAAAACATTTTTGCAGATTTTTTTTTTTTGTATTATTCAGCAAATTTTTTTTATAATTTACAAACACTGAATCAATAACAATTATTAAAAATTTTTTTTAAAATTAGTAAAAGTTTTATTTGAAAAAAAAAATAACTGAATCAAATGAAACGTTCAACTATTTTTTTTACTTTCAAAAATTGGCTTGTTTTTATGGTTAAGCATTTCGTTACCACTTTTGGAACTCGTCAGTAGACTTCAACCCAAAAAATTTTTTAATTTAGCTAACAAACTCCGTATGTTTATAGTAAAACTCTTAATACTTCATTGAGAATCCCAATATACAAACATAATAAGTTTGAAAATCGCAAACAAAAATCTTTAAAAAAAATAAAATGTTTTTTAAAATTAAAAAAAATCAAACAAATTTTTTTACAGTATATAAAAATAAATTTAACTGAAAGAATTAAAAAAAATCAGACAAATTTTTTTACAGTATATAAAAATAAATTTAACTGAAAATAACAAATTTAAATAAAAAAAAAATAAATCTAAATTTTTTTTACATATTTTACTTTATATAGATAATTTTCATTCTATACAGTTTTTTTACATAAAATAAAATTCGAACAAATAATTTACTGGAACAGTAAAAAATATTTACTGAAACTAAATTATATTTCAAAACACACGTTTGTTTGAAAATTTTTTGGGAATAATTTTTTCTGTGTGTGCTATATTAACAAAAATATTTGAGGTACAAAATACACATTTTGGAAATATCAACTTAAAGTAGCCTTAACAAACGTAGGTGCCTACTTTAAAATTTTGATATAATAGTTTTTTTTTGAATACAACTTTACTTAACATTGCTTGGCAAAGCTTTATTAAGTTTTTTTGAATACGACCCTAAATAATTTGCCAACTGAACATAAAGCGGAGTAGCATTAAATAAAAGTTGTTATAACCAAAACTTCTTTTGCACCAAATTTTGCCAAAATGTCAAATTTAACGTTACAAGTAAAATAAATAAATTGAAATATAATAATTCCCAAAAAGACCTTTTGATTATAATTATTCGAACTGCAGTGCAAATAAATGTTTGGCAAAAACCAAAATAAAAATATAAATTTACGTGATAATTATTAATGAACAAATAACACTAAAAGTTAATTGTAAATATTCTGACAATCATTTAGTAGAACGGAACAACTAGCTGTTTTCGAAGGCCACTACACCTTCATCACCAGCATTCTTTGTGATTTCTGCTTTATATACTCAGCCATTATTGCAAATGGAATATGTGAATTGTTTTGATTCATCGTATTACAATTTGCTGAAAGCTTTTTTGTAATGAAAGCTCAATTTTACCATCTCTAAATTTACAACAGTTTTGCTATTGTCGTTTGTTCTTTACTTATTATGAACATTAGAGGTGAAAAACTATTGATAGTGTCACTATCGAAATTTCTCGATAGTTTAAAAAACTTTATCGATATATCGATTCAAGACTATCGAAAGTTAAAAAAAACTATCGATATATCGACGATACTATCGTGATAGTATCGAAGTTCTATGGTTCTCGTATAATGTACATATTCATTTACTGCCTTATTCATAAAAAATATTTCAGGTTCATTAAGCGCTTATTTGACATATTTCTATGGGAAATTAGTCAAATAAACCTGCAATAAACCTAAAATATTTTTTATGAATTAGACTGTTACACTAAAAATTCGAAAACAAAATATTTTTAAAGAAAACAAAACAAAATAAAATATAATTTTATTTGTCAATTCAATATATAACAAAACTAAAATAATTGTATGAAAAATAAGTGAGATCAGAGGAATCATTCAGTTATTTTTGTTTATGAAAAGCAACATATTTAAATTTTTTGGTTTTAGTGGTGTATCATTTACTATCGATAGTGACTAAAAAGTATCGATTGTTTTCAAATATTAATCGATGGTAGAATTAAAATATCGATAGTCACAAAAAAAAAATTAACTATCGATAGTATCGATAGTGACATCGATAGTTTTCCACCCCTAATGCATATGTTTCTTAATTTGCTAATTTTTTTTCTACTTAAGCAAAACTTTTTTGGTTTGTTACTATTAAGTTTATTTATTTAATTTTCGCTTTGTAAGCCAAATTATTTTTATTATAAATGTTGAATTACAACAATATCGATCTTAAGGTTAGCAAAGAAATTATTTCTTGAATAAAAAAAATGCACTATTGTTCGAATTACAATTAACAAATAATATACAGGGTGGGCCAAAAGAAACCAAGGGGTGTAAAAGTTTAATAACTTTTTTGTTTATTAACTTTTTTTTTATTTTTTCTTTCAGATTATATAACATACAAAATGGAAATTTTTTTACACTAAGTATGAAAAATGATGTCTCTTAAATGACCACCGTTTTCAGCTTCGCACTGATGGCCTCTTTTTAGAGCATTTTCCATAACATCTTTCAAAACTTGTGGCTGTAGCGTTCGAATTTCTGCAACAATGTTTGCCTTGAGTTCAAGGATTGTCTCTGGCTTGTTCACATACACTCGCTCCTTCAAAAAACCCCAAAGAAAATAGTCGGGTGCTGTCAAATCTGGCGATCGCGCTGGCCAAATAATTTCCGAATTTCGAGAAATTATTCGCTCTCCAAAAATTTGACTTAAAAGTGCCATTGTGTCTCGGGCAGTATGGACAGTGGCTCCGTCCTGCTGAAACCACATACCAGGTCTGTTTTCAAGAGCAGGACGTAAAAAATTTTCTATCATAAACCGATACCGCTCTCCATTTACGGTTACAGCACTTCCATCTTCATTCTCGAAGAAGTAGGGCCCAATGACATTTTCAGATGTGATCCCACACCATACTGTACACATGATGGGGTGCAATTGGCGTTGATGAATGGCTCTTGGATTTTGAGAACCCCAGAACCTACAGCTCTGCTTATTAACAAAGCCATTCAAATGAAAATGAGCTTCATCACTCATAATCAAATTTTCAATAAAGTTGATTTCATTTCTGGCCAACTCTTGAAATTTAACTGCAAAATTTAGACGTTGCCGATGATCTGCGGGTTTTAATTCTTGGACCAATTGCACCTTATATGGGTATAACTGTAAATCTTTTTTTTAAATGCGCCGTAGTGACGTACGAGACATTTCTAGCTGAGCAGAACGCCTTCTGCCAGATGTTTCTGGTGCTTCGTTAACACTTTGCTGTACTCGTTCAATATTTTCCGCAGTGCGACTTAAACGTGGTCTACCGGTTCGAGGCAAGTCTCTTACGCTGCCATGTTGGTGATGACGATTAACTAAGCAACGAATTATCGCTTCAGAGGGCGAAATTCTGACGTTAAAATGTCGACGATATGCTCTTTGCGTTAAAATAATTGATCTCTGGTTTAAATAATAAAATTCTATTGTTCTGGTTCTCCAAGTGTTGTCTATATAATCTGAAAGTAAAAATAAAAAAAATTAATAAACAAAAAAGTTATTAAACTTTTACACCCCTTGGTTTCTTTTGGCCCACCCTGTATTTATAGTAGTTTCTACTTTTTAGGGTTCCGTACACAAAAGGTGAAAAGTGCTTTCGTTACGATGCCCATCCGTCCATCTGTCTGTTTGTCACAGACTTTTCTCGAGAATCGTAAGAGATACGGACCTAAAATTTTCACAGAATGTGTAAAAGTTTGGCCGCTACAACGGCAAATATATGCCAGTCAAAATCAAAAGTTATTGGCTGTTCTAAACAGTGATGGGAAAGGTGGCACAATTGTGCCATTTTTGGCACTATTGAATGTTGCCTGGCACTCTCGCTCCTTTTCTGGCACTTTTTGTCCATTAAATATGGAAACTTTTCTTATTGAAGTAATAAGTACTATTCTTGTTTTTTTACGTTTCTAAATAATGAAAACTTAGGGTCAGTTAGCCGGCTGTTTCCTACATTGCAGTTACATTACATTACAGTCGGCTAACTGAGCCTTTAGTGGGATTTGAGGCTAACAACTGTTCGATTTTGATAGTTAAAAGTAACGGTTTGTCCAGAGACATTGACGAATTATTAAAATGAATATATAAATTTGTTTGTAACAGCTCATGTCGTAGAGATGATTTTATAAATTTTTAGAAATATTTCAACTCTGAAATTTATGAAATTCTTAAGTATTCCCCAAACCGCTGGTTGTCTGGTCAAGTTGTTGCAGATAGAGTCTTTTAACAGTGGGACCGCTTGAAATATTTCTTCACATTATAAAATTTTCAGTCATAATGCAATGATAAAACTTAATTCATATTAAATAGTTTAACGGATAATATAAGCAAAATTTATTTTTATCTTATGTCCTTGAAATAGTAAATTATCGAAATTTAATCTAAAAATGTGAGACTACATTTAATTTTGAAAGGGCTTTTTAATTTCCTCAGAAATTTTTTGACAATATACATAGATCAAAATTGTCACTGAAATTTAACTATAAATAATCAAAGGACTAATTTTCCCATCATAAAGTTGTAGAATTCAAGAGTGAGTTTTTGGAAAGCATGGAGACGTAAACAATAGTTTCAATGAACAATTTTTAAGTAATATTTATCGAATCGTCAATCAAGGTGTTCTTTTTATTCTCTACTCTACATCAAGCGTGGAAAGTATATTTTTAGTTCAAAATTTGATGAACAGTAAAATGTTAAATGGACTGCAATTATAAACTTTAGCATCTTTAACACATGGTAAAGATTTTTGAAGTCTAACAATATATCTTGGTATAATCGTAATGCATATAAAATGATGAACCAAAAAAGCAATACAAATTCCACTATACCGACAGAAATCTTTGTTTGATTAAATAGCTAATAATTATTAATAATTATAATTATTAATATTTTTAACGTACACGAACTTCTCTAACTCGAGAGTATATTAACCATAAAAAAATCACAAACTCTAATTATATAACTGTCACTACGTATATATGTACATCTAACAAGAAAAAGTTATTTTATCATCTAAATTAGTTTAGGGCTATTATAGTATTTAAGTATGTCCTTAACCCTGCACTATCATACTTCGTCGAAATGACGACGCGCGATTTTATTTTCGATTTAAAACATATTTTTTGTGATTGTTTTTGTTTCGTTTTTCGTATAGCGTTAGCCGCTAATATCAGTTACTCGAAACTAATGTTGCTTTTTTAGTTTAATAAATTTATTATAAGAAACTACAAGACTTAATGGAAAAAAATGTGTAATATTTCATACAATTGATGCTGTAAATGCTATGTTTTAAGAAAAAATGCCAATTGATAGAAGTCTGTGAAATGTTAATTTTACGTTAAACGATTAAAAGAAATATATGAATTTCGATATATGATAATTAAAAACTAGCTAAATATCAATAATAAATCTATTTTCGTACTTATTTTTGCTCAAGACGTTTTTTATTGGCTCTTGAAATAGGTCGTAGTCGATTCGACGAAGTATGACGTTTGCGATATAAAAATAAGTATGATATTCTAGGGTTAAAAATCGTTACTATAACGTAAAAAAGGTTTTTATATTTGTATTTCTTGTAAACAAGCACAAATTATTAATATATGATGCATATCGAGCATTATTATTTTCGATTTAGGAGAAGGTTCTTACGAGTACATATGTACCTTAATTTTCGCTTACGATAAATTTTACAGCATGTCTTCTAAAATTTGTCAACAATTTTGCAACTTCGATAAAAAAAGTTAATTTTTTACTACATGTCGCTCACGATTAAACCCAAAATAGGGCTCGATATGTATTAATGTGTATATACAACTAATTTTAGACTGTGTTTTTTGTGATATTCGTAAGCTTTTTTTTCAGCTATAAACACAATGAATTATAATTCAAGAACCATAGTTTAAATGAACACCAAGTGACAACATTAAAATTATATACAAAGTGGTTTGGCACTATTCAAGTGATTTTGGCACTATTTAAAAGCAGATTTGGCACAAAATCAAGATTTCCAATTCCCATCACTGGTTCTAAAGCGAGAAACGAATCATGTTGAAATGCAAAAAATCTCAAAATTAAAAAAATCGCCAAAACGAAAAATCGGCAAAATAAAAAAATCACTTAAATGAAAAATATCACCAAAAATAAAATAGATAGCGAAAATGCAAAAAAATCACTAAGTGGAAGAAGGTCGCCAAAAAAAACTAAAAGAAATCGCCAAAGTAAAAAAATCGCTAAAACTAAAATAAAATGCCAGAAACCGGAAAAGTAGACAAAACAAAACAAATCACCAAAACTAAAAAACCGCCAAAACTCAAATAAGTCGCCATAAACCGAAAAAATCGCTGAAGCTAAAAACGTCAAAACTAAAAAAAACGCTAAAACTAAAATAAATCGCCAAAAACCGAAAAGATGTCCAAAGCTAAAAAACGCAAAAACTAAAAAAAAAAGCTACAAATCGGAAAAATAAAAACCGCAAAAACGAAGAAGAAGCCACAAAAAATTTAAAAATCGCCAAAAATCGAAAAAAAGTTTACTGGATACTTAATTTTTTTTAAATGTCTGCATATAAATTCGATTATATAGGCTAAAGTTCGTATAGTATTGCATATGTAGTATCCGTACGGAAACATTCGTGTGCGAGTCACTTTGCTGAATTTATTTTATTAACGGATGCTCTTTTTTTCAATAAGTTTCTTGACCTACTGTTTTTGTGGTTTTGTAATTCTCAATGATTTATTGGGAGTTTTCTTATAAGCATTGGGTGTTTGCAAGCTTTTTAAATTCTGGTTGAAGTCTACTGATGAGTTGCCGAAGCAGCAACGAAATGTTTCTCTATGTACGTATGTAAGTATGTATGGGCAAGTATGTACATATTTGTAAGTATGTATGTGTGTTCCTTTGCGGCACTATATAAACCGAACGCGTGAACCGACTTTGAAAAAACAAAAAGTCGGCGAACTATATCAAAATAAGTATCATTCGACAGGTATTTTAAAACCATATTTATGTTTCTCTAATGATTTTTCATTTCGAATGACCATTTGGGATATTTAACGGTTCAAAGTTGGTCGCAGTCGGGTTTTTTGATTTTTTTTGTACAAATACTTGTTCTAATAATAAATTTTATATTATCAAGAAAATCTTCAAAATTATATTTAAAAAAATTCAAATATCAACTTTGGAGAAAAAAATTAAAAACGTGTTACGAAAAATTAACGAAATGGTAACACAGAAAAAAATAATGAGGTTTAAATGACAGATACTGACACAGTAGAAAAAAAATACTAATATGATTGTATTAGAAGTTTTGGAAGTTTACATCTGTTGTTGTTGCAATTTCATACTTTTGCACACATGTTGTGTGGTGAGCCGGCATCAAAAACCAGTGATGCCAACTTTTGAGACTCAAAACGCGTAAAAATTTTTGAAAAAAGGGCTATAAAGGGCTAAATTGAAAAAATATTCAAAAATAAAATAAAAATAGTAAAATTTTTCGAAAAAGCGCGAAAAGGGGCTAGTATTAAAATGTTTCTGTTAAAAATAAAAAATTCAAATCAATTTTTGTAAAGTAATTTATTAGAATATAAATAACTATCATGAGATCAACACATACATAGCTTTAGAGCTTCAATATTGTACATATTTCATTTACATTTCATATTACATTTCAATAAGGTATGTATGTACATACGTAGATTAAATAGTACATATATAATAGATATATATATATATATACATATGTATGTTTACATATCGTCATGTGAGAACTTAAGTGTCCAATATCCAATAGTTTATAATGGCGTATTGGACACTTAAGTTCTCACATGACGATATGTAAGTAGATACATTTAAAATTGGCCGTTATTAAATAAAATTTCGATTTCTCGCTCTACCAAAAACATACATTACCTGTTTTAGGCTGTACTGAATAACTTTCAAGACATAAAATATAAATAAAAGATTACTCTATATTATTATTATTCTTCTTTTTTAAACTGGTAAAGCAATATCGACTTTTTACTCATTTTATTTTCCCAGATTAAAAGAAGAAAAAGTTCGCAAAAGTTTAAATGTAGCCATATCGAGCCAAATCTAAAAAGGGGTTAATAGGGCTGAAAGATTATTGTAAAAAGTGCTAGGTTTGCGCGGTTTTTAGTTTGGGGCTAAAAACTTTTTTGCGCGTTTTGACTGAGCGAAAACGGGCTAAATCTAGCTCTAAAAGGGCTAAGTTGGCATCACTGTCATAAACTACTTGCTTTTTAAAGGCTGGTAGTCACTATCCTACATATTTCTTGTAAGAGCCCATTTAGATGAAGGGTGGCCTCGCTGCGACAACGCTTACGTTCTCTTTTGGAGTCCCTTCTTAAATCCACGCGCGTTTACATGCAGACTTTTTTGTCGCAATAGTAAGGCGACTTTTTGTGAGAGAGAAGAGATAAAATTGTCGCTTCAATTCCCAGTACGTGCGACTTTTGCTACCCGCAAGCTTCTCCTCACTTCTCGCCTAAAAACAAGACTCTCAGGCGACGTGTCGCAGCCAGGCCGCCCTTCATCTAAACGGCCTCTAAGCTACCAAGATATTATTTATGCGCTTAGAGACTGTTTTAACTAATTCTGATTTGTATCTCTCATGACTTATTTGAAGTTTCTTACACATTTTCAATTGAGACCCTACTGTTTGCATATTTTATAATAAAGACTGTAACAGTTTTTACAATGTGTGGTTTGATGACGTACACAAGTCACTTGATATGGCTTTGTTTGACAATTACACACAGTGGCTTGAAATCGTACAGTCTTTATAATCTTTGAAAATCGGAAGTGAATAATAAGTATATAAATATGTAAAGAAATGATGTTCTATAATGCAAGAGTACTTCCCTCAGAACGCAAGCAAGCACCCAGTACAGGTGACCACGTAAAATCTTCCGTAAAATAGATTTTTTTTAAATATCTATTTTTATATAATATAAATTTTTTCCAATACCTATCGTATTGTGACAGTTGAAAGCGGCCATATCCTTGAAGCTACATCTGTCAATTTGGTTGTCATTTATTCAGTCTGTTTTGCCAATTCATCGTAGATTGATATAGCACTCAAGAAGATCTGCAAATAACAAAATTGTTTTGTCAAAATGGTTATTGTGTTCTGCGCTCTTCGCCAATTTTACGATCACCATAATTATTCTACCGAGAAGATTATACCCAGTATGGTAGATAAATTTGAGTTGTGCATCGACGAAACATAAGATCTTCCGAAAACCATGCTGCTGTTCGTTAGAGTATGTAGGAGTCAAGCCAGTCGATTTCGTGTCGGTCACAAGAAGTCTGCCTTTCGCAGATGAGAAGTTGGCAAATTTTGCGTCTTAAGAAATTTCACGGACCCAAGAACTAAAGGTAAACAACGACAGTCAACGGCGTGTGCTCACTAAATGGGACCTGAATCAGTTGGAAACTGATCATAAATTTCAAAGAAAAATTTGTTCTCTCTTCTTTTTGCATGTTTTTAATAATGCAGTGTTGCAGCGCCTCTGGTGTCAATGAGGGTATTAAATTTTTTCGAAGCTGTGTTTAGTAGCCAATTTATTGGTTATTTTACTTCGACGATGGTTCTGCTATACAATACTGACGAAGGGGGGTGCTCTGACGATATCATTATTATCAGTATCTCCTGAGGCCGGTGCAGTTTAGTGACCAGTGCACAGAAAAAAATTTTCTTACAATAAATGAGTTAAATTAAAAAAAAAAACAAATTAAAAATTTTATTGAGTCAATTAAACTTTTAATGTAATAAAATTTTTAAACAAATGTTTAATTGACACAATTGCACTTTTAATTGATTTTTGTTTTTTTTTCAATAAAACTTGTTTATTTATTGCAGGAAAATTCCTACAAGTGACTCAAAGGGACACTAATGCACATGCAGAAAAATCCGTGTTGTTGTTCTTTAACGACTGTCGGAGAACAAGCTCGAACCCAGGATCTTCAGTTTTTATATCAACGTGCTAACTACTTCAGCCAACGCCATCATCTTTAATGGGATTGGAACCCAAAAACTCCAAAGTAATAAATTTAAGCTTTAAGTGATGGGAAAGGTTTGATAATTTTTGAAAAATATTTGCTCAATTCACAAGCCTTGTTGTATCGTTTAAAGTTTTATGTGAAAATAAAAGTTACTTTTTAGATTTTTAATTGAACTATAGTGAATTTTTAATCAGAAATAATTTTTTAGTCAGGCTTGAGTTCAGTAATTTCAATTCTTTTTATTGAATGAAATATTTTATTAATTAATGTGAGATTCTAAAGAAGAGAAGAAAAATTAAATTAGACTTTTAAGCTGGGGGAAATACCGATATTTTTCTGTGCAGCAACGCACTTCATCAGCACCCTAGTCTATCTACTTGGGTAGAGACTGTTATTAACATCAGCTATTTAACGTAAATTCTAATGAAACGGAATGTGAGAAATGATTGTTGTGTACAATTATTGATTTACCTTTGGTAAATACATATGTAAGTATCGCTATTTATTTCCCCTGTTATCGATATTTCCCCCAGCTTAAAAGTCTAATTTAATTTTTCTTCTCTTCTTTAGGAATAAATATTAATAAAATATTTCATTCAATAAAAAGAATTGAAATTACTGAACTCAAGCCTGACTAAAAAATTATTTCTGAATAAAAGTTACTTGTAAAATTTTTTTGCATTCAGCGAAGCTGCGGCGGACATTTACAACATGTTGTTATATTGCAAACAAAATTAAATTCATAGACTTTTAAAATTTCGATGATATCTCGCAACCGATATTAATAACCCGAATTCAAATAATTTCGAAAGTAATATGCTTTTCGAATAGAATTAAGGAGTACACCTTCAGTTAAAAACAAAGTGACTAAAATGCTTTGGAATTTTTTAGGATTAAAAAATCTTCTTCGTTGTACTGTGCGTGTATACTGTAAAACAATACAGGCAAATTAATATTCGGTGTTGTTTCCTCAGACATTGTATTTCTTCTTTTCCGTTCGTCACACATTTCTAACGAATGAGTATTAATGTCAGGACAACTTAACATGAGTTCGCATGACAATTGTAAAAAGTCAATGTAGGCCGATATTAATTATCACTATTTTTTTTTTTTTTATTATTGTGAATGCAGAAAAAGTCTTCACTTGTACTTGAAATATTTGAGGGTGGTAAGAAGTTGCTTAAAAGTAAAGGGAGGAAAATTAATTTTGTAAAAGTTTGTTAATTTTCAGTTACAAGCTTTTTGATGAATCGAGTTTGCTGGTTTAAGATTTTATTTTTCGTAGCAGAGATTAAAAATACCTAAAGGTCGGTAATGCGTTAGTTACCTCAGTTCACGATAAAAATAGAACAGCAGGTAGCAAAAATAAAACGTTGTAAGATAAAGCTTAATAAATATAATTTAAAAACATTTAATAGTTGGACATATGGCTCATTTACTAAAATAATAACACAACTCAAAAAAACTAGTTGGCAGAAAACAAGCTTAAATTTTTCAATTTACACACATTTTAGTGGAAAAAGAAAGTTGTATTTTTCTCTCAAGTGTTAATTATTTAATATATTTGTATGAAATTTTTATACAATATGAATGGAAATAAGAGGATTAATTCTGCATCATTAATAAAAAAATCAAATTTTTTGAGTTATGACGTTGTTTTAGTAAATGAGCGATATGTATGTATGTATATTAGTGTCCGTTATTTCTTAAAGTAGAAATACATATCGAGCCATAACCGCTAAAATAGCTTAAGCGACACATTTTTTGGACTTCGTTTTTTTGACGAAAATCGACTATTCACGACCGCAAATAATCGATTTTGGTAAAAAATTGAAGTTCGAAAATTATGTCGCTTAAGCTATTTTTTCGGTTATGTCACGATATGTTTTGTCTCACCCTTCAAAAAGTTGATGCAAAAAATACTCTACAAAAATTTCCTTTTGTCGACTTACGGTTGAAATTTTCTTCAATTGCACTCACTTAGAAAAAAAACAGACAATTATTTTCAACAAAACCATGTTAAAAAAAAATTTAACTTTTATAATTTTTGTTATTAACTTAAATATTCTATTTAGCAATACCGCGCATTTTAAAATATCATTTAATTTAATTTGTTTGTGTTGGTGTTCATCTTGCTTATAGATTGACTCAACGCGTTGGTGAAAGTCTACAGACAAGTTGTTTAAGCAGCAACGAAATGCCTCTAGACATGCTTAACCAACAACAAAAAAAAAAAACTTTATTATATTTTTTACTTTATTATTATTTAATTGATTTTGTAAAACTTTGTTATATTATATTCTATTTAATTACATTTTAATTTTAAACTCACCCTTATCTGCTATTTCTATCATTCACTAGCACTATAATTTATAAAATTTTTATCTTTTTGTGTTAGGCAACAAACTATTAATAAATAAACAAAAATAATTAAATATGTACATAAAATTGCAACAAAACAGTCTTTGTAGAACGTTTAGAATATGTAGCAATAGGGAATTTACTTTTTTTTTTGCCACAAAAAAATTACAATAAAACTTACAAAATACCGATAAACGTTTATTTTTATTAATAAAATATTTATTTTAGGATAAATTCGATTTGGTTGTAGAGTGTATTAAGTCAGGTTTTCGTACCAAATTCCTATTCACGAGCCCCTTTTCAAAAATTTCGCAGTCTAGGGCGTAATGTAATGTTTTTTATGTTGAAAAAAGCAAAAAATAAAAAATAAATAAAAAACCGGTTTTTATTTTGATTAAAAATTTGGTTATGAAAGTTCATATACATCGTTACCTTAATATAGAAACGCCATAAGTCATTATTATCCCTCGATTTACACGATACTTTTTTTACACGATTGCACTTTTACACGATTATTTTGGTTTACGTGTAAATTGAGAGATTTATGAAATAACTCGATTTACACGATTTTTTATGTGTTTTGAGTAAACGCTTCTGATATTTTTAATTTGGTTTTTGTTTTTATGAATAGTATTTATTTTGTTTAATGAATAAAGGTTAATTTTTATGAGTTTTGAGTTAACGCTTCTGATATTTTAAGAACTAAGTTGAAATACATATATAATTTCTTAATAAAATCAATTTTTACGCGATTCTGCCTTTATTTTCAATTTGCACGATTTTTTATACAAAAATTTAAAATTTCCAATTGCATGACTTTCTCAGGAATGTATCTATCGTGTAAATCGAGGGATAGGTGTATTTCGATAAAAGAACATCTAATGTATCGGAAAATTAAACAATCTCGAAGTAAAATATATAATGAGTTAGGGCTTTTTGTATTAAGGCAACGATATGTATGTTTAATAAATTCAGTAAAGTGCGACTCTGACTCGCGCACGAAGGGTTCCGTACGAACACTAGATATGTAATTTAATACAAACTTCATCCTATATAATATATACTTTTGGCATTTTTTTCGTTTTTGGGGTCTTTTCGGTTTTTTTTTTGTTTTAGCGTATTTGCGTTTTTTCGGTTTAGGCGATTTTTTTTACGTTTTGGCTCTTTTTTTAGTTTTGACACTTTATTTTCTTGTTTTGGCGATTTTTTTCGGTTTTTGGCGTTTTTTCATTTCGGCGATTTTTTTTTATTTTTGGCGATTTTTTAATTTTTGCGATTTTTTTTATATAAATTTTTTTTTAGTTTTGGCAACATTTTGGCGATTTTTTTCGATTTTTGGCGTTTTTTTTCATTTTGGTGTTTTTTTTTCATTTTGGCGATTTTTTCGAATTTGGCGATTTATTTTAGTGTTAGAAATTTTTTTTTAATTTTGGCGATTTTTTTTGGTTTGGCGATTTTATAATTTTCGGTTTTTTTAGTTTTACCGTTTTTGAAAATTTCAAGTGTTTGCCTCTTACGGTTTCCAAGATATAGCAAATATTGTCAAAATTACATAGTCAAAATTGCATTAACTGATGGACCACCCTTTAATTTAAATTTTTTTAAATTTTAGTGTTAATTGTTGTAGTCTGTATAAAAATACACTAATTTTACAAATTTCAAGTTTCAATATACAATATTACATGGGATTTTAAAATTTTTCGTTGCTCGTTTTGGAACACCCTTTAATTTTTAATTCTCATGTATTTGTTGTTGTAGCGGCGAAGGTTCTACATACTGTGTCCAAATTTTAGGTCCGTAGCTCTTACGGACAGACGGACAGCGTAGCGAAAACAATAGGGTAACTTTTCACCTTTGGTGTACGGAACCCTAAAAACACACCGTTGTTATTTAAATATTTGAAGCCAAATATTAAATACTCTTCAAAATATTGTCTCTTCTTTGACATTTTTATGCTGCACTTTACATTCTTTCAAACTAAATGAAATAGCAATATCAGCTATTTGTGAACGTGATGGCAAGCAATAACAGCCAGTACACAGTCGCCTGGGTGGTGCACTTTAGACCCCTGCACAAGACCACTTACAAGAACTTTTAAGATGTGGGATTTTTCAAATGCTTTACTTCAGCGAAATCTGCTAACATAAACGCTACACAACACTGTTGGCAAAGACGTTTGTTTCAGTTATTGCAGGTATAAGAGTTAAGAAGACGGTAGAATTTGTGATGTTTGCTTCTTTCTGCATACATACAAACGCACACATGCATTGACATTAGTTGTATGCGCTTAAACACATAATAGCTTACCATCTACATCTTACACACATACTCAAACGTACAATACAAAAAATAACAAGCATACACGCATCAACACTACTTCTTTTGATTGTTTGTTACGAACAAGAAGTCTTCGCGACATCGCTTGTAAACACTCAATACATCCATCGTTCTTCGCTTATTAAACGTCATCATTTATTATTGGTTTATAATAATACATGCTACGACAAAACATTTAAAAAAGAAGACGCATTTACATTTGAAGACCTTTTGCACAGCCATCTATTGTACTTCATGTTAAGCTGTGAGGATGGAGTAAAATTTCCCACTAATATGTAGTTGTTTCTGCTAGTAAGTCTCGCAACTGCAAAAAAGTATATGGAATGAAAATAAAAACTTATATTATTTCTAAACACACAGCTTTATCGGTTCTTTACGCTGATCCCTTCGACGACCGATATGTACCCGCAGGGAACCATTGTACGAAGGAACAAAACCATTCGACATTGACAGTGGCCATTATGATTGTCATCAATACAGTATACTTTTTATTTAAGTAAAAATACTTTGTAGCTCGCAATATCATTTATTCAAAATGAATAGATAAATCTGCATTACAGTTTCTATAGTAAAAACCATTTAGCTTATAAAAATTTAACTTAAACATACATACACTTCTATCACGCACTTAAAATTACACAGTAATTAAATTTACTTTTATTATACACATTGTACGAGTCACACTAGTGTCCTGCACAAGACTATTTATAAGACCTTTCAAGACATGAAAGATTTTTTCAAATGATTTACTACAGCGAAATATTCTAAAAGAATCGCTAAACAACACTGTTGGCAAGACAAACAACCGAAAAAAATATCTTGCCAACAATGCTGCTTAGCGATTCTTTTAGAATATTTCGCTGTAGTAAATCATTTGAAAAAATCTATCATGTCTTGAAAGGTCTTATAAATAGTCTTGTGCAGGACACTAGTACACAAACACATACACACACACATACGAGTATTTATGTAGATATCTGACGAAATTATTAGGTAGTAAATTAAACTTATTTAAATTTAGACACATCCATGTCTAAAAAATATTAGACATACAAAAGTGAACATTTAGTTTGTTTTATAACGCAAAATATAAATAACTTTATATTATTAAATGAATCCTCTGACTAAGGACTTTACTTTGTGGACTATACATATAAAATTATAGTGTGTACTTTTATTTATACAGGGTCTTCCAATAGAAACTTTCAAAGTCTGACACTTGATAGCGGTCATATTGTTGAAGCGACATCTGTCGAATTGGCTGTAATTATTTCAATTAAATGATAAAATCTTTTACCAAAGTAACTGTTCTCTTCATACATAGTGGCATCGATGGGATTTTCAAACAAATAAAAAAAAATTCAATGATATCTCACAGACATTTTGGTTTTCTTTATTTAATGTAAAGAAAGGAAGCGTTTAATGTAAGACTACATATTTATTTTCGCAATTATATATCATCGGTCTACAACCCAAGATATTTTTATTAATAACCAAACCTCCCTCAAACATATAACATGAAAGTTTTTCTAAAATTTGAAAGGGGTAACATCGCCAAAGTTGCATTGAGTTTCTTCAAATGAAAGTATAAGCTGCCAAATACAAACTAACGGAATCACATTTTTTTGCATTTACATTGCTGCTGTAGATTTTGTTTAATATTTTTTGCCGTTCGTTATACAGAGCACACATTTATCAAAATATTTGCTATACAAAGTAGAACAAAATCTTAGAAATATGTTCCTAGCAAGTTTTTGTTTTTTATTTTGCGATATTTTTCTACATAATTCATTATATCCAGTATATAAATAGGGTAGTATTCGCTATATATGTTGTTAATGTAAAAAATTTGGACGTTCGTTATATCGGATTTTCGTTAAAGCGAGATTCGTTATACCGAGATTTACCTGTATATAAATATTCTGTTTTGTACTACGTTGAATAATAATGTTATTTACTTTTTCATGCTTTCCGCCAAAACCTTGAATTAAAGTAATTTAATCTTAAATCTGATATTTTTTGCTTCTTTTTTTAATTTTCAATATGAAATTTTAATTTCATACAATTAATATGAAAAAAATCATTGAAATCAAATTGTTTTAATTTCTTTCAGACGAGTTTTGGTAGTAGAACTTAATTTTTAAAACTACTCCTTCAACACAATAATTTTCCTGAATTACAAAACTGTCGTAGTTCAATAGCCATAAAAATCACCAACAAATTTATTTAACACCAGAAAAATCGCCCAGTCGCCAACCCTGCAAATTAATTAAAATTATTTATATCTGGCAGTGCTTTCTATGCTTTCTGAGCCGCCCTGTCGTAACACATTAATTTGCTTTCATATATATTGACTATATTGTATTGCCATAGAAGTGGTGAAAACAATTAAGTGGTGACAATAAAAATATACAACAATCAAATCACACTAGTTAAATGTTTCCGTGGTGTAGTGGTTATCACATCCGCCTAACACGCGGAAGGCCCCCGGTTCGATCCCGGGCGGAAACATAATTTTTTTATATTTTTTTGCTTAACATTTCAAACGAAATTAGAAATTAATTATTTTTAATTTTTCGACTTACTGTATTATTTTTAATTATATGCATGTGTAAACTAATACACATCATTTAATATGCAATTTAGCTGCGTTTTATTGCATTTAAGAGTTCATAGGAATTACATATTTTTCTCTTCTATCCTTATGAATTTTAAAACTAATAAAAATGCATATATTTTAATTAGCTAGGGAAAACATCGTGCAGAAACAATTAAATTTATTATTAATAATTTTTCGCAATTAAATAGAAATTCTGAGAAAATCGTGATTTAATCTGTTATTCTGGAAACTTATTTCGGCGTGTGATAGTTATTATTATTACAAATCAATGGAAATATGTATACAACCAAACTTTGGCTGAATGAAAATAAAGCTGGCATATACAGGGTGGGCCAAAAGAAACCAAGGGGTGTAAAAGTTTAATAACTTTTTTGTTTATTAACTTTTTTTTATTTTTTCTTTCAGATTATATAATATACAAAATGGAAATTTTTTTACACTAAGTATGAAAAATGATGTCTCTTAAATGACCACCGTTTTCAGCTTCGCACTGATGGGCTCTTTTTAGAGCATTTTCCATAACATCTTTCAAAACTTGTGGCTGTAGCGTTCGAATTTCTGCAACAATGTTTGCCTTGAGTTCAAGGATTGTCTCTGGCTTGTTCACATACACTCGCTCCTTCAAAAAACCCCAAAGAAAATAGTCGGGTGCTATCAAATCTGGCGATCGCGCTGGCCAAATAATTTCCGAATTTCGAGAAATTATTCGCTCTCCAAAAATTTGACTTAAAAGTGCCATTGTGTCTCGGGCAGTATGGGCAGTGGCTCCGTCCTGCTGAAACCACATACCAGGTCTGTTTTCAAGAGCAGGACGTAAAAACTTTTCTATCATAAACCGATACCGCTCTCCATTTACGGTTACAGCACTTCCATCTTCATTCTCGAAGAAGTGGGGCCCAATGACATTTTCAGATGTGATCCCACACCATACTGTACACCTGATGGGGTGCAATTGGCGTTGATGAATGGCTCTTGGATTTTGAGAACCCCAAAACCTACAGTTCTGCTTATTAACAAAGCCATTCAAATGAAAATGAGCTTCATCACTCATAATCAAATTTTCAATAAAGTTGATTTCATTTATTCATTTCTTATTTTCTGATTTTCATTTATTATTTTCATTCATTATAAATTCTCCAAGTGTTGTCTATATAATCTGAAAGAAAAAATAAAAAAAAATTAATAAACAAAAAAGTTATTAAACTTTTACACCCCTTGGTTTCTTTTGGCCCACCCTGTATATGTACATACATGCATATGGAAGTCTGATAAGGGGAAGGCATTTTTTAAAATCGAATTTTTATAATTCTTGCTAGTTTACTTGTGGACATATTTCTCTTAAAAAAATTCAGTGATCCAAGGCTGAAAATAACCTAATATAAAGCCTCTTGAAATGTTTTAATTTTTTTTTTGTATCTTATTTTTTTAACCTTTATTCAGTTTGTTTCTTCTTCTTGGAAAGTAACAAGAAAAATCCCAAATATTCCTTTTCTATATTAAGCCCCGATATGTTATTATTTTATTTTCATTTGGCAATAACCAGCTTTTAAGAATAGAATATACGAATGGCATATTGACTAAATTTAAAATAGAATTTGTTCGCAGAGTTTTTGTTTCTATTAAAATTTTGTGAAATAAAAAAAAATGACTGCACAAAGCCTACAAGCTTATTGAAACGAATATTGTTATTGCGTGCAACGAGTTGCAGTGACAATTTACTTTAGTCTAATTACAAAGTCATGGAATTTTTATTTCATATTTGTTTTTCATACGTGCACATTGAAAATTCAAATCACGTAACACAATACAAGTTTAGGCAAATTCCAATTGCATTTCATTTTACATAAAGCAACACAATTCGAGTATATTCAAGTATATTGAAGCATTAATCTAAATTGACTTTTCCTATTTCTATTCAAAAACAACAACATGTGTGTATGTGAAAAAAAAAACAAAACAAAATCCTAAATACGTGCAAGTGAAAATTTTGAAAAATTTTGATAGCCTGATTTACAATTTTAAGAAGATAATAATATCTACATTTAAGAGGATGCTTGTAAAACCACAAAATTCTTATATCACATATACTACTAGTGGATTCGTCATACTGTGGTATCTGCCATATTGGATTTTAAATGAGGATCCTAGAACTCTTTTCAGCAAAAAATTCTTTATAGAAAAGTACGAGGTGCACCACTCGCATTAGAGAAAAGTCGACTGTGTCGTCATCACAGCAAGTTTTTCTTAAAAAAAAGTCGAATGTGCCACCTTAGCACACTCTTCTTATGGAAAAGTTGACTGTACCATCACAGCACACTTTTCGTATAAGAAATTCGACTGTCTAATCACAGCACACTAGACCAGACACTCATGGAAAAGTTGCCTGCGTTACCACAGCACGTTTTTGTTATAAAAAAAATCATCACAGGGTACTTTTCTTATAGAAAAGTCTTCTGTGCAACCACATCACTTTTTTCTTATAGAAAAGTAGATTGTGATACCATATCATACTTTTTTGTGGAAAAGTGTTAGCACAATATATTTTTGTTATGGAAAAGTCGAAGGTGCCATTGCCACACACTATTCTTATAGTAAAGTCGACTGTTTCATCAATTTTCTTATTAAAAATTTAATACAAAATGAATGAGAGCTCTAACATCCAACAAGTGTTGTAAGTTTCTTCAAACAAGCAAGACTTTGTTGCTGCGGCAGTGCAGTCTACACACAACTTCGTTAGTACATGAGTAACTAACGAAGTTGTTACTTAGTACAGAAATATTAACATATAACATATTAAAAGGCAAATTTGCGCAACTACACTTTTATAAATGTCATAGGAGAGAGAAAAAACCAAACAAAATTGTTAAAAGTTAAGTTTAAATTTTGGAAAAAGTGCGATAAAAACTTAATATAAAAAGAAATTCCCAATAAAGCACAAATTAAAAAATTTAAAATTTTAATATTAAATTTCGGCTGCTTTTTATGATAAAGTTTATAAAATTAGTACATAGAAAAAAATATTCCTGCAATAAACAATTTTGATCGAAAATAAAACCAAAAATTAATTAAAAATGTAATTGAGTCAATTAAACTTTGCAATTAATTAAATTTTCAAACAAAAGTTTAATTGGCTTAAGTACATTTTTAATTAATTTTTGGTTTTATTTTAAATTAAAGTTAATGCACGAGTAATTTTTCTGTGTACCCAATAGTTAATTAAAAATAAGATTTAATTATTTTTTGTTAGTTAAGTGGTTTAGCATTTCAGCTGACGATGTGTATACATATATGTATATGAATGTATATTCACACTTTCCACATTCAATTCATTTCTTTTACCACGTATTCTATGCTGGTACATCCACTGGAATTTGAATATTTCACGAAAGTGATATGCAAAATCAAAACAACAGCAACAACAACAACAATAGTAGGCTTAAAAAGTTGAACAAATATATAAGACAAGCAAAAATCATTGCAACTTAAGGATTAAGCTGCATAAGTAAGTTTCACACTCTCTGCCGCATTTTGTTTTCTTACTGCTTTTCGTTATTGTTTCAATCCTTGTGATGGAAATTTTTGGCAGCATGTAAAAAGTTTGTTGGGCTCAACAGGAGCGTGGAGCCGCAGAGGAGTTCATAGTACTAACATGATTTTGTTTTAACCATACTTAATGATTCTTGCTAAAATGTATAGATAACTTTCCAACGTTTTTTTTTTCAAAAATTAAAAAAAATTTTTACTTTTTTTCATTTTCAGAGTTCCATACACCAAATGTGAAAAGGAACCCTATCCTTCACAGGCTGTTTTCTCGAGAACCTTAAGAGCTATGGACCTGAAATTTTAACAGAGTATGTAGAACCTTTCCCGCTGCAACAACTAAAATATGTAATTTTGATAACTTGCTGTATCTTGGGAACCGAAAGATACAAGCACGGTAAAAGTAAAAATCTCAAAATTATAAAATAGCCAAATTAAAAAAAATCGCCAAAACGAAAAAACGCCAAACTAAAAAAAATCTAAAAAGCTAAAATAAATCGCCGAAAACCAAAAAATCGCCAAAATGAAAAAAACCATAAGCCCGAAAAAATCGCCAAAACGAAAAAAAGCGCCAAAACATAAAAAAACACAAAAAAAAGCGCCAAGCATAAAAAATGTCTAAAACTAAAAGAAATCACCAAAAGCCAAAAATCGCTAAAATGAGAAAAAAACCCAAAAAATCCGAAAAAATCGCCAAAACGAAAAAAGAGCTAAACATAAAAAATCTCTAAAGCTAAAAGAAACCGACAAAAACACTCTGTAATTCGAAACAAACGAAAATGCTTTCGAATTTACATGTTATAAGCATTTACATGTCGAAAGCATTTTCTTTCGTTTCAAATTACGCAGTAAACCCTTGAGAGAATGACACTCATTGTCATTCTCATAAGCAAAAGAAAAATATACATAAGTAAATAGTCATAATTTAAGTAACTGTGTATAATCAAGCAACTACAAGGACATTTCTACTTTCTTTATGCAAAAAACTAAAATACGCTACAACTAAAAATAAAAAGGCACATGCGTAGGTATATAGCATATTCATTCTCTCTCGTACTCAGGCTATGGATGTTTAATCGGATAAAAATATATACGTACAAAAAAATATACGCATAATACTCGGGATATTTACTCATCGCATACATACATTTGTGTATATAAAATGGAATGGAATTCATGAGTGTGTGTGAGACTATTTGAAAACATGTTTTACGTGAGTGTGTAAAAAAAATAGCCCTGTATATACGCATGTGTAGCCGATAAATAGTCAGAGTATTTTTATACTCATGCGTGCGATTGTAGCTCACACAGTCTATAAATTTTAGTTATATAAAAAAAAGGTGTATAAACATAGTTTTTGGAAGTTTATAGTTATACGTATTCGGTTTAAAATTGATGCGTGTATTTGTATATAAGCGTGTTTTTTAGTTTTAGCTATACACATTCATAGTTGTTTGACGGGCAATTCGCCAAAAGTCATTTGGTCATTCTCTGATTCATATAAAGTATGATCGGTTCAATTCACTTTGTGAAATTTATACTTTTAATGTCAACAAATATACTGAAAAATGTGTGTTGACATCCAATTTGTATTCAAACTAAAAGCGGCGAAAATAGTCATCTGATCGGTTGCTACCACCTAGTATGGATTCGCCTTGTTGCTGGCCGTTGCACACATTTTTTGTGTGGGTCCACAATCAGTATTTTTTTCGAATTCAGTTACTGTTATTGAACAAGTATTTTCCAAGAATTATTTTATCTGATTCAAGATTTTTCAATACAACAAATTTTTTTAATTTTTTTTTTTTGCTCAGTAAAAAGTTCTGTTTTAACGCAACTAATAAATTTTACTTTTTGACTCGTATCCTTACATCCATGCCTAAAATTAAATCGGTCAACTTAATAATTAAAGTTTTGTACATTTTCTTGGATATACTCCGTTCCTAATTAAGTCATGCCAAAAATGAAGGTGGCATTCCACTTGTATGTGTTTCAAAAGAAACTGTCACGTATGAATGCAGTGGACACCGAAGGGACCATTGAAATGTGTCCGCACAAGGGGACTGTCCGCTCAAGACAAAGCAATGATTTGCTTATGAAGCTGTCGGGACCTGTCAAAAGTGTCCATCTAAAGGGGGTGTCCGCCTATAGGAAGTGTCCGTTAAGGGAGATTCCACTGTATATATATTTTTTTTCTTGTTCACAAGAACGTCATGTGTATATATTAACTTTGACGAAACATTTACTAAAGCCTAGTTAGAGGTTTTGCATTTAAAATTTGACTTCATTTCCAGTTCAATGCAATTTGGTGGTTACTTTTCTCTATGCACATTTTGCGATATGAAATTAAGAGCGAATTGAGTAGCAATGACATTCTCCTACACACCAACCGTGCGATTGACGCTGAAATTCAATGATTTCTGCAGTGAAGGCTTTTTTGTATTTGATAGTTCGAGTTTGTGCTTAAGGATGCTCGTGTGCATCTTAACGACTCTAAGCATCAATGTGTGTGTGATGCTAATAGCGAAGTTAAGTGGGAGTATGTCTATTATATCTATTCTTTGGAATATACGTACTCGCATGTTTGTTTATGTGCTTAGGGGTTTTTTGGAAAAAACATTGCATGCACTATGGTTCAAAATGTAAAAGTAAAATAGAATTTTGTAGTAATTTGAAATTCCATTACACCCTCAAAGCCCCAAGTTATCGGCCAATTAGATTTTTTTATCTTCTAGAAACTTGTTTATTGAGATCTTAGGTACATTTTTGTAGTAGGTTGTTTCCTTGAATTTTGAAGGGTTTGCTACCTATGGACCTGAACAGGGAAAAAAACGTAAAAAAATCGAATTTTTTAAAATTATTTAAGATTTTGATCATGAAGATGAAATTTTTTTGATTTTATCAGGGCAATAATGAATAAAATTCCGCCAGAAATATCTCCCTTTTCCAATTAGAATTTTTTGTTTTCCCTATTACTTGCTATTAATTGGAATTGTTCCCAGGGAAAAATTTACCGCGGAATTTTATTCATAATTGCCCTGTACATGTTCACAATTTTTGTTCTTTATGACAAGAGCTATAACTTTGCCTCAGAGAGTAAATCAAAATTCCGAAGGGTTTGCAAGATATGAGCCGGAGAAAATGCAAAAATGACATCGAGGCTCCGAATCTTTGGGGCCCATAAAAAAAGTGGATTACTTGGGGCAAAACTGGGAGACACGGTCTCTTTTTTTATGTCATTTATCACGTACTGTTCGTATATACTTATATATTTTCGTGTTACACTGTGTAATCGAAAAAATGCCAATTAATCATTAAATTTAAAATTGTTTCAGATGGTCGACTTTAATAGAAAATTTATACAAAAACTAATAAAAATTCTAAAAGCGAGTCGAGTGCTTGGCTTGTGGAAATATTTACGTGAATACAAATTTTAAAATTAATAACACAGAAAAAAAATACTAATGTAAATGTATTGTTAAAATGTAATGTTAAAGTTTCAACTTGAAATAACTTTAATTCGTGTTATATATGTAAGTATCAAATTTACGTCGTTTCAACTTGAAATAACTTTAACTGAACATAATTCTTCATTTTAATTTAACTGTACTGGAATGTTAAATCAACATGGAATAAAGTTATTTCAAGAGAAAAAAATTTCTTTAAAGATAACATACTGTAAATCATGTTGAATTAACATGAAACTTATATGAAACAAAATCATTGCCGAAAAATATTAAATTAACATTGTTTTCGCAGATTTTAATATAAAATTGTTCTGTGCATACTTAGCATAGCTCTATTAACAAATAAACAAACCTCTGTTAAATAATAATAAATATTGGTCTTTTTCTCACAATATGGACTTGATACCCGATTTTTTAGGCAAAATAAACCAGTAAATTAAAGCAGAGTTCCTTTTTTTCTTTCAGCAGCAATAATATGGATTTTGACAATATTCTTAGTACTTCTAATTTATGTGGAGAAAAGAAGTATCGGGGGAGAGTCCTGGACATGTCTAAATTAATGTCAAATAGTCGAAACATATAAAATCCAGTTTTTGCAGAAATTACAGCACAATTTCTTAAAAAAAAGTATAAATATATTTCAAGTTTGTAATTTTTTTTAAATTTTAGATGATTTGGAAGAAGGAACATTGGAGAAGTCTCCTGTATATTTCTAGATAAAAGTCACAACATTGTGTTTTTGTAGAAATTACAGCAAAGTTCCTAAGAAATATAAAATTGACTTTCGTGTTGGTCTTAAGTGAGTATAAATTGCAAAATAACTTCAAAGTGTTTGAAAACAACTCAAAACTCACTTCAAAATAGCGCGTCTGGAGAGTACGAGATTTTCTTTTAACAAACCCAGATATATAAATTTGTTGGGTTATTTATTGCCGGTAATTTTACTGCACTGAAAATGCATAATGCTCAATTGCTTGAATCTTTAACTTTGTCAAAATATCACAATGAAAATATTTTCAGATGGACAAAAACTTTTTCAAAATATATAAGTACTGCAGCCCATTGTGCAATGTGCATGTGATTAAGTATGAAAAGTATTGCGATGAGGAGGAGTTGTGTTTCCGTTTAACGTTTTCTTCCTTTTTTTTATTTTCTCCCGTTAAATAACATTTACGAAATGTATTCTTCAACACGTTTGCCATGCTAAATGCAACTGAATAGTTGCTGCTTCTTTCTCTTTTTTTTTGGTAAGGATTTAGCAAAAACTTTTTTCTCACACGTTTTTAAAATGCAAAGATTTTGCTTTGCTGGAGGTTTTTTGTGTTGCTTTGAAATCAATGCGATTTGAATACTATTGAATTCGTTTTACAACTATACCGTACAGATATCCAAATGTATGTAAATCTGATGTTCAAAAGGAAAAAAAAATAATGTATTTAGCAGTTGAATTGCATTTATAAAAGTTAAATGAATAGACTGACTAGTTTTGAATTTGAAGAAATAGTTATTGAGAGAAGTTTAACGAGCTGTTATGCAGTGCACGGTGTGGTTGAGTGCAATTAATTTTCTATGCTTTTATTTGGTAAATAAATAATTTGTTGACGAGTAAAAGTTTTCTTTAGTGTAAGGGAGTTGAGGAAGCTTCCATAATGGAATAAAATTCTGCTTTCGAAAGTCGATGCAGTTTCATCATCATTATTCCAGCATTTTGTCCTCAGTGTAAGTTAAGTTAAGTTTTATTTAACAAAAAAAAAAAAAAAAAATCAATGAAATTGGAATACGAGAATTTTTTTTCGTATCACAATTTATTGAAATATTTGATGTAATGAAAGCTGAAATTTACCACCATTAATTTAAAAAGTCTTTTCATTGCTATTTGTTCTCTGCTAGGAGTAATAATGCACATGCGTAGCAAAGAATAACAAGAGTATCGCTTTAAGTAAGTACTCTATGAGTATTGGTGAGTATTGTGCATTGGCTGAAGCAGTTAACACGTTGACTACAAAACATAAAATGCTGGGTTCAAGCCCGGTATCGAACAGTCATTAAACAACAATACCACGAATTTTTCTGATGTGCATGCATTAGTGTCCCTTTCTATCAGTTGTTGTAGGAAAGTTAATGTAATGAAGGGCACTGGTCACTGAACTATAGCGACTTCAGCAGATAATAATCCTAATGTAACTTCAGAGCGCCCTCTTTCGCCGGTATTGTGCAGCAAAATCATCGACAAAGTAAAATAACCAATAAAATCGCTACTAAAAGCATATCTTCTAAAATTTAATACGCCTTATTCACACCAGAGGCGCTGCTACTCTGCATTACTGAAAAAAAGAGTGCAAAACGCAGAGTTAAAAAAAGTATGAAGTTTTCCCATATCCATCCCTTTACCAACTGTCTTTTCTATACTATCCCTTTCCTAAACAAGGTATTATCTATTAGTAGTAGTAGGCATTCATTGCCTGAGTTTTACTTCTCTTAAAAAAAACTCATATACAAACACACTTATTAATTTTAAACCAAATACTTATAAATATAAATATCCCATAACTATGTTAAGTTACGCAGCACAAACAACTATAAACAAAATTCATAAGCTGTGTGAGCTACAAACACATGAGTATAAAAGTACTCTGACTATTAATCAGCTACATATGCATATATACAGGGCTATTTTATTCACAAACACACACATAAGGCATGTTCTCAAATACCCAAACACACGTTGACACTTTTCCCATTCCATTTTATATATACAACTGTATAGTTATATAACATGAAAAATGATTAATAAATATCACGAGTATCATGAGTATATTTTTTTGTCCGACTAAATATCCATACTCTTTGTATAAACAAGCTCCAACTATAAGTATGAGAGAGAGCAAATACGCTTGATACTCATGTGCCTTCTTGCTTCTTTACTTTTTTTGATGCTGATCATTTATATACATACATGTATACCTTAAGGCCCCAATTTTGGCTTCCAAATTTACTTCATTTGAACCTATTTTAACTTATAAACATTTTATAAAAACTTACTTACTAACTTATAAAAAGTTTTATTAAGATTAAAGATGAAAGTAAGTTAAAATACATAATTTTTTAATTGTGATACTCCGAGAAATAATTTGCATTTGGAATCAAGGATTTGGGTGTTAGATTTTTTGCAATATTTTCACCATTTATTGGCTTTTCTATCGACCAAAACAATAAAATGATCGATATGCTAAACTGTGTATATGATTGCCCTGCGGCATACATTCTGTTAAAATGATACAAAGGGATAAATTGAAAAAACGGTCATAAAAAGTGTCATTTGCACGAAAAATGGTCAAGAGTGATACTTTAGTGTCACAACGGCAACGCTGCTATCAACAATGCGAGCGTAGCATACACTGCAGAAAGAAATGAGAGTGCGTACGCTGGACGGGTAGTACTGGTCAGTGATGGGAAATGTGGCACAATTGTGCCATTTTTGGCACTATTGGACGTTGCCTGGCACTGTGGCACTCTCGCTACCTTTCTGGCACTTTTTGTCCATTAAATATGGAAACTTTTCTTATTGCAATAATTAGTACTCTTCTTGTACTTTTTAGGTTTTTAAGTAATGAAAATTTAGTAGGATTTGAGGCTGACAACTGTTCGGTTCTGATAGTTAAAAGTAACAGTTTGCACAGAGACATTGACGATCTATTAAACTGAGTATATAAATTTGTTTGTAACAGCTCATGTCGTACAAACGATTTTATAAATTTTTAGAAGTATTTCAACTCAGATAGAGTCTTTTAACACTGCGAGCCTTGAAATATTTCTTCACATTATAAAATTTTCAGTCATAATGTAATGATAAAACTATTCATATTAAATAGTTTAACGGATTATATAACCAAGATTCATTTTTATTTTTATCTTATGTCCTTGAAATAGTAAATTGTCGAAACGCAATCCAAAAATGTGAGACAACATTTAATTTAAAATTGGCTTTCTTATTTCGTCATTTACTTCAAAACCTTTTTTGACAAAAAATATATTGATGATCTTCATGTTGACAATATAGATCGAGATTGGTGACAATTTTGGTCCAATAAACTGAAATTGAACTATTAATAATCAAAAACTAATTTTTCCACGATAAAGGTGTAGAGTTCAAAAATACAATTAAAGTCTTATTGTATTTCTTTTGTGTCATATATGAAAACTAAATATAACTGCAAGGACTATTATTTGAATTGCTTGCCAAAGTGTGCGCCAGAATACATACTTATGTTCTACATGTAGACACAAATAATACTATTCCTTTTGATAAAAAAAATGTTTTTAATCCTTTTTATTCTCTACTCTTCATCAAGCGTGGAAAGTGTATTTTTAGTTCGAAATTTGATCAAAAGTAAAATTATAAACTTTAGCATCTTTAATATATGGTAAAGATTTTTGAGGTCTAACAACATATCTTTTATATAATCGTAATATATATGTATATATAAAATGATGAACAAAAAAAGCAATACATACAAATTCTACTATACCGGCAGAATCTTTATTTGATTAAAATAAATAGCTAGCAATTATTATTATTTTTAACGTGTACGAATTTGTAGAACTCGACAGTATATTTATTAACCATAAAAAAGCACAAACTTTAATTATATAATTGTCACTAAGTATGTCCTTTAGAATCATTACTATTGCGAAAATAAAGTTTTTATGTTTGTATTTATTGTAAATAAGTACAAATTATTAATATATGATGCATACATATCGAGCATTGCTTTCGATTAACGAGAAGGTTTTCTTATAATATTCAAATATATTTTAAGAGTACATACGTAAATTATCGCTTACGATAGATTTCACAGCCTGAATTTTAAAAGTTATCAACAGTTTTGCAATTTTAATAACAAAAAAGTTAATTTTTTACTACGTGTCTGTCATTCACGATTAAATCGAAAATAGGGCGAGAAATATATTAATGTCTATATACAACTAATTCTGGACCGTGTTTTTGTGATATTCGTAAATTTTTCTAGTTATGAACACAATAAATTATCATTCAAGAACCATAGTTTAAATGAACATCAAGTGCCAACATTAAAATTATATAAAAAGTGGTTTGGCACTATTCAAGTGATTTTGGCACTATTTAAAAGCAGATTTGGCACAAAATCAAGATTTCCAATTCCCATCACTGGTACTGGTAATACCCGTCATAGAAAATTTTAGCTTGTATGAGATGCGCATTCTATATGATTTATATTCTTTGCTAATAGACAATTTTATAGAATCCAACATGATTGGAAACTGTTTAAATCAATAAATATGTGTCTGAATCAAACAGTTTTTCATTAGTAATTAGTTGGTTACGCTTTTTTGGGCAAATGACACACAAGAAATGCCAGATGTAAACTCGGCCTTAGTTAGATATTTAGCCATTTCTTTTATTCATATCTGAAAAAAAAAATTGTCCAGACTTCTTCAGACTTCATGATTTCTCTTCATCATAAAATATTTTCTTTCAGAATTTAAATCAGCTTGAAAATTTTTTCTCACTTTTTTCAATTTGTCAACACACTGTGTGAACATTTTAATGTTTACAGAGAAATGACAGGAAACGGAAATCGTGCATTGCATTGTTTTACATACGTTTTCGGTGTTAGTAATCGAAATTGTATGCGTAGTATTTGGTTTTTGTTTTTTTGAGATTTTATTTTTTCTATAAAAAACTATTGTTTTCATCAATTTTTCTATTACGCTTCATTTCATTCCACTTCTTTCTTACGAATTGTACAACCAAACTCATACTCAGTATTTTTGAATGGTAAACACAAGGATTTGGTTGATTTTTTTGTTTTATTTTATTTTTTGTTTGAATGGGTGAATATGTGTGTAAATGGCATAGGCCTTTGTTTTTTTTTTTTTGTATACGACATTTTGTGCTTGTTGGCTTATTTGTTAGAATGAATGTTTCTTTAGCTACGAACTGACATTTTGACATGATTGCCGTTCGCTTTAGTTAGAATAAATACTTGGATCCTTGCAAAACCAGATACTTTTATGAGCACAAGCACATGGGCATACTTATACTTATACAATCGTGATTTTTATTTTTTAACATATGTATGTGTGGACTTACACACATATTTACACAACATGCTTAGGTACATACATACATACATACATACATATGTATGTACACATTGGCATATTTAAGCGTGTTTGCTCACGTCTTTAAATGTTTGTTAGACTTCGATGATACTATTGTTTTACATTGATAATAAGTAAGAAGGTACAATTGCATATACAAAATATATGTTATGCAAAAAGAATAAAATAAATATGTAACTATATATTGCCGACTATTGGAATTCAAATGCTAAATTGTATAAATATTTACAGCTAACATCAGAATCTTTCTAGAAGGCCTACGACTGACAAAAATTATTGCTTATGGTGTTTTCAAATTGACATGATTTTATAAATGTTGGTTTTAACATTAAAACCGTTGTTTGTTAAAACCTGGCCTTACCATGCAAAATGATAATGTTAAAACCTTTTTTGAATTTGTTGTAAGTAGACTTTATAAAATGCAACCTTGTTTTTAGTGCTGCCAAGTTAAAATTACAGCTGAAGCAGCTGATAATCGATACCGATTGATTTTCAACTTAAAAATGGCTGCAGCGACAACAACAATCAAAAAATTCAGGGAAGAAAACATTTGCTCATAAAACAATAAAAATATTTTCATTGGCCTCTGGGAGGATCAAATAAACAATATGAATGACATCCATCTGTCGATAAAAAAAAGGTTTAGTTCATAATGAATTTATGCATTTTTTATATGAATTTATTTTAGATTTCCCGGCACTTCTTCACTTTTTATAAGCAGTTCTATAATTCTGTGGAAATAAGGTAGAAGTTCTTAAGTCAGTCATATTTTACTGTTTTGCAGGAGAGCACTTTTAAGCTTTCAAGTCGATTTTGAGAAATTGGGAATATCTCTGTTAACCTTTAACACACTATAAGTAATACATTTAAGTTGAAATACACCAAAGCATAACCTCAATTAAACTAACTATTACTCCAAAAAGATAAGACGCAAGTCATAGTGCTATAACTTCCTGAAAATCACACAGGTACTTTCGAATATGCAGATTACGGAGGCAGCATTAACTCAAAATCACCTCATCTCGACTTAAGCACTTTTCTTTTGCCACAGAATTTTAAAATGTTCATTTACATAATTCTGGCAGCTATAGAAAACCCAGTTCAAAGCAAAGATCTGACAGAACATTTTCGAAAAAAGTTTAAGGTACCAAATTGGAAGTAAACTATTTAAAATATGTACAGTATGTCAAGTAATTGTTTTGACATAGTTAAAATCGTTGTAAATTTTGACTTTTATCGCCAATATTTTTTTACTTTTTTGGATTATGAATTTTTTTTTTGTAGTAGATTTCATTTTATTTACATTTAAGTGCACACATAGTCGTAAGTTATAAGCAAACATAAAAATGAGAGCATAAAAATTACATGAAAACCAAAAAAAACTCAAAAATTTCTTTGTCAAGAAAATGTTTTTACATCCTTGTATTATATAGTAAAAAATATAAAAAATTTTAAGGTGTACAAAAATAAATATATTTTGTAGCCGACATTGGCATCGAACCGGCTTGTAAAACAACTTATCAGGGAAAAAAAATTTCTTTCCCAAATATTCCGCTGAAATTTCCCACTTTCCCCTCGTATTACTGTTCTTAACTCAATTTAGTTCTTAAAATACCATTTCGAAACACCATTTTTCAACTAAACCCATAAATTGTAATAGCGTATAGATCTGGACCTTGAGATGGAGTATCCACAACTTTACCGCAATTGAATAGACACAATGTTCATACCCAAAGTGCCTCATGTTTGAGGTCAATACATTAATAAAAATTTAAAACTTCCATATTTACCAGCAATTAACCCAAACTTACTCGAGCTGTCATCCAAAAAAAAATACTTCAATATATTGAGGTACTGCCCTCCATTCAAGGTATTCTCAATAAAAAAAATGTATCCCACCTTTTACAGCATATACATATATACATGTGTATATATAACCCCAATCCATCAACGAAACGCTGATGATGAAGTGGCCTTCGAAAACGGCTGGCTGTTCCGTTCAACTATGTGTTGTTAGTCAGAATATTTACAACAGACTTTGGTGTTATTTGTTCATTAATAATTATCATATGTAATTTGGCTTAAAAAGCGATACGAACTTTAGCCCGTTCAAATCACAAATATAGAAACAAATGGAGTTCGAATAATAATTAAAATTAACTAAGAAACTTTTTTTAATTTTACAGTTGCGTATATGGTTTCAATTTCCAATATTTTTAAAGATTTTTTTCTTCGTAACATCCGTCATTCTAATAGAGCAGAAGTTTGGTTTCGTTGCAGAAAATCACATTATCATAGTAGCCATCAAGCTACTAGGAAGTATGCGTTATCGCAAAAGGCAATTGTTGTTCTTTATGCTGCAATCTAAGAAGCTGGGATTTCTGACCAGTTCTTGAAGAACAGTCGATTCTTTTGAACACTTGCCTTTGTCTCATGGGAAACTGCTACTGAGCTTTACATCAACACGTTGAAATGATTTTTGGTTGTCAGCGCGAGTAACCCTCATACCTAAATAAGAGCGGCAGGCGTTGCGTTAGCAGCAGGGTGCGTATTTTTAGTACATTTAAATGTAAAAATATTTGTTGATTGTACTGAAAATACGTATCCTGCTGCTAACGCGACGCTTTCCGCTCTTATTTAGGTATGAGGGTAAGGTTGGCTTTATGGCTAGTAAATATGCAAGTTTTCAATTTTTATTAAGGTATTGACCTCAAACATCAGGCACTTTGGGTATGAACATTGTGTCTATTCAATTGCGTTAAAGTTGTGGATACTCCATCTCAAGATCCAGATCTATACCCTATTCAAAATTTATGGGTTTAATTGAAAAATAGTGTTTCGAAATGGTATGTCAAGAACTAAATGGAGTTAAGAACAGTAATAGGAGGGGAAAGTGAGAAATTTCAGCGGAATATTTGGAAAAA
This sequence comes from Tachina grossa, assembly GCA_949987645.1. Lineage (NCBI taxonomy): Eukaryota > Metazoa > Arthropoda > Insecta > Diptera > Tachinidae > Tachina > Tachina grossa. The sequence continues at coordinate 141,035,456 of OX465278.1, forward strand.
AAAAATTTTATGAGAAGTCGTCTTAAAAACCTATTTGATGCCAATGGCGGCCACAAAAAATATTTTTAAGGATATAAAAACATTTTCTTGACAAAGAAATTTTTGAGTTTTTTTGGTTTTCATATAATTTTTATGCTCTTATTTTTAATTTTGCTTATAACTTACGACTATTTGTGCACTTAAATGTAAATAACATGAAATCTACTACAAAAAAAAAAAAAATTCAAAAAAGTAAAAAAATACTGTAATAATACTGTACACACACACACACACACATATATATATATATATATATATATATATATATATATATATATATATATATATATATATATATATATATAATCTGTTGGTTAGAAGTACGTGAAATAAAAAATTAAATTTTAATGGCGTGCCTCCGCCAATTTTTTTATATGCAAGATTGTGTGTTTTTTATAGCTTAGACTATGTGTTAAGTTTTGTTAAAATCGATCAAGTAGAACCACGTAAAATAATATATTTAATTTTAATGGGCGTGTCTCCGCCCATTTTTTTAAAGGGAAGATTTGTCTATTTTAGAACTCAAGATGTGTGGTAAGTTTCGTAAAAATCGGTTAAGTAGAACCACGTCAAATATAATAATAAAATTTAGTGGGCGTAATGTCGCCCATTTTTTCAAATTTAAAATTGTATTATTACAAAAACCAAAGGCGCTTGCTAGATTTCGCAACAATCAAATACATAGAATATCATAACATTCAATAAAAAAATTGCAGGCGTGTCCCAACCCACTTTTGTTACAATGGCACCAATTGGAAACTGTACCATCTCAGACAAAAAAAAAAAAAAAAAAAGAATTTTTACCATCGGTCTAAAATCTACCGATACTTCATAATAAAAATAAAAAGTACAGACGAATTGTCGATTAAAAATAGATAATAATTATTATAATTTTTATAATTATAATTTTTAATTTTCTTATAGCAAATTATTATTATAGCAGGAAAAAAATACTTATTTCCACAGGAGATTTATTTTATTTTGAACAAATTATTATTAAATTATTAGGCAACCTGTGTTTTAAAATATAAATTTATTTAACTTGTAGTGTGAACGGAACATCAGTAGTGCGATTCAGTAACTTTTAACGATCCCACAATCGTAATTTTTTCTCTATACATTTTGACGCTTGCAATAACGATTGTGTGAATCTTTAACTTCTTTTTAACGATAGGATGCAGTTGATATTTTCTGTTGACTTTTGTCGATAAAATTAACAGCACATAAATTATTGTTGCTTAAATAACGACACAGCTGACATTAAACTACAGCGAATATAATTAAAAATTTTACTGAATAGCAAATTCGATAAATCGCATCGTTAAAATAGTTTTAACGATGCGATTGTCATTAAAAAAAAGTTAGTGAATCGCATTACAGCTGTTTATCGTTTTAATGTTAAAAGCAGGTTTTATTTGAAAATACTATTCTGCACATTTTGACTTATAAAAAATTCGTGTTTTAGAAATGATATATAATATATATGTACATTATATATAAAACCCTTTAAAGGACCTTACTACTCTTTCATCTTAACTTGGATACATTTTATTTTATTTTTATTCTTATTTGTCTCGTTAATTTTTTTTATTTACCTGCATACAATAGTATATATTCTAACAATCCTTTACGTTTTTCTTCATAAATAATAATAATATTTTTCAAAGTTTTGACTTCACTAAACATCAGCGTTGCCTTTTTCAATTGTATTATCTATGTCTCAATTTTATCTTGCTTTCTTTTTCTTTAAATATGCTTTCTGTAGTACATGTTTTTTAAGACACTGTGTTTGTTAAACTGAAAAGTATTTTGAACTTCTCATGGCCAAGAAACCTAAATTTTCTTTCTTATTAGTGTTTGCATTTTTTTTTTCAACGGTTGTCTGTAATTTTTTCAAAATGTGATTCCCAAAGTATTCTATTGAAGTTGTTCTCAGGTGTCTTTGCCAACCAAAATATAAATAAAATCATGATCCATAGTAAAAAAAAAATCTAGACCTTTGCCTAAAGCTATGTACAGACGATTGTCAGATCTTACAATATTGTCAGATCTGGCAATGTGCTGACAATGTACTGGCAATCGAAAATTGCCAGCACAATATTTCTTGTCAGTTCACACGGATGTCAGAAAATCTTACAATTTATTGCTGGACGGTTGTATGACAATAAATTCATCTGACAAAATCGTCAGTAGAAAAATTGTCAGTTCACACGGTTGTCATATGCACAAATTGTTCGATCTGTTGTTATGCGTTGCCAGACTTAAACCATTTATTGGCCATTGTTAAATATTTATCGTTTGTGTTTGTGTTAAATGTAAAAAGTGAAAGTATAAATTATTATGGACCATAAAGAAGCAATTGCAATGATTTTGTCTGCATATATTTTATTATAAACTTTTTCTTTAAAATCAAGCGTGTGCAGTGTTGCCCATAGAATGGGCAATGACAATGACAATGACGCCATTGTCAGATGCATGAACTTCGCACATCTGACAATATTAAAATGTCTGACAAATATCTGACAATAATTTTACAATGTGTTCACATGATTGTAAGATGTCTGACAATTTTTTGTCAGATGCTAGTCTTGCAATGGACTGACAATGCTTTTTCGGGCAACGACGCCTGACAAAAATTGTCAGTTCACACGGTTGTAAGAAATTTTGAGCACATTTTACTGGCAATATTGTAATATCTGACAACCGTCTGTACATAGCTTAAACTTACTTTTGAACTAGTTTGAATCACATTTGAAACAAAAGTTTTTGCTTTTTTTGAATGAATGAAGAATAGCTGTTGGACACAAGTCTAAAAACAAATTATTATTCTCCTTTAATAAAAATTATTATTATACGTATAATGTTATTTTTAAATCAAATAAATTTTCATCAGAGATAATTTTCAGATAAAAATTCCATACCATAAGGTGGATCCTAATAGCTCGTCAGATTAAGTCTAAAATTGATTCAAGGCAGGCAAGATATTGGACAAGAATGAATTGCATGGAAATTGTATGACAGGAGTTAGCTTCATAATCGATAATGCTGCCAAAAGTATGCTGCACTGCAATCGTATTATTTTTATGAATTTACATTATCGCTCATTTCATAAAATAACGTCATAACTCTAAAAATTTGATTTTCGAATTATAGATGCAGAATTATTCCTCACATTCTTTTTCATATTGTGTAAACATTTTATACAAATATCTTGTAAACTGAAGTCTTGAGAGCAAAGAAAACTTGAAAATTTGAACTTGTTTTCAGGCAAACTATTTTTTCTTATTTATGATGTTGTTTGCATAAATGAGCGCTATTATTTTCTCAATTGGAGTTAAAAATGAACTTTTGTGTGAAATTTTATTTTTCAGATTTTTAAAAAATTAAAATTTTTACAAGTGTTTTGAATTAAAATTTTTAGATTTTAAATTTTAGATCGTTTTTTTTTGAAAATGAGTGTATGATTCGATTTTTTTTAATTTGCAATTTTAAACATCTATCAACCCAATAACTTTTAAGACTGACCCGGTTTTTTTTTTTTTTTTTTTTTTTGAGGGTTACTAAAATATCGCCCAGGTTCTACATTACACTACAAAATGAAACTGAAAACGTTTCTAATTCCGCAAAGACGATATCACTGTGTTCTAGAAAAGTAATGAAACTTTTTCTCCATGACGATTTCATTCCCAGTTTATTTCAAATAAATATTTCAAGCAACATGAAAAAAAAAACATTTTATGCTATAAACACAATTGGGACGAACGGCGAACTGGGCATAGTTCGATGAAATTGCCTTCTAAAATTCGTCGCTTAAATTAGTATTTTGAAAGAATTAAATTTGACTACCTATCTGTCTTGCTATGGATATTTTTGTAGCCAATGGATGCCAAAATATGCAAATATTGACTGCGAAAAGAATCAATTGCATATAAGTATATTCACCAAAAAAAAAATAATGGTTATATACTTGTAATAAAAATAAATGCAAAAATCTATATCAAATCATAATAAAAAATATAATAATAAATCACGTATCGCGAAAATTTAGAAAATTTGCAATATTTGAAACAAGCTCTAAACTAAAATTAATTAAACTCGCTAAAACTGTAAGGTAAGTCACTAACTCTGGAGAAAGTGAAAAAACATAATGAAAATTCGCCAAAGCTTGCAAAAAATTTAAATTTTGAGTCTGTAAAAATAAAAACAAATAAATAAATAAAGCCAAAAACGTTGCAAAAATTACATCTTTCGCAAAAAAATAGAAATTTTGCGAAAAATTGCAAAATTTTAAAGAAGCCATAATTTTTTATTAAAAATTAGGTAAAAAATCGCAAAAATGCAAAGTCTAATATTATTATTATAAATTCGCAAAAAATGCTAAGAAGGAGAATTTTTGCAAAAAATCGCTTTCATTGCGAACAATGACCAAATTCGCGAGAAGTTGCAATATCGGAAGCAATCCTTAAAATTCATTAAAAATTGCCAAAACTGTTATAAATAAATTAAATTCGGGAAAAAACGCGAAACGTAAGTTCGCAAAAAAAATCGCAAGTTCGCTAAAAATTTCTGAACGCCTTGAATAAATCATTTACAGAAAGAACCCTTTAGCTAATCCCGGATTTTTTCCCCATATATTTTAGCAACGCCTCCTCTTATTCCATGTTTTTGTACTTATCCCTTTAAAACACAAATAAAATCGTTTGAAAAAATAATTTATGTACAAATGTTATTTATGTGCCTACATCTTTTTATTTTTGCAATAAAAAGTTACAAACATTTTATTTTTACTAAAACGTATTTTCTTTCACAATGTTGTTTGTTGCCTAATTCAAATTACTTTTTTTTTTGTAGTGAAATTGGATTCCAGAACACTTCAATTTCGTTTGAGACAAACTGAAAATGAAATTTTACTTTTTAAATCGCTTTTACGAAATTAATGCCCATTTTTTCAGTTGGTAATCAAACCGTAATTATTTTTAAGTTCTAATTAAATACGAAATTGTGTTTTTGAGTGCTTATTTAAATAATAATTAAATGCCCAACCTTGCGAAATTAAACACTACTTAAGTTTTATGATTGTACCATATGTTTTTATGCGTGTGTGTGTTTACTGAAAACATGCACATGAGCATCATGCGGTCGTATTAAAAAGAATTTCGTTTAAATTTCATAAATATATAACATATACAGTACAAAGTTTCATATCATGGAATAAAGTAATATAGAAAGTCATTATGATGTTCTTTTGGTCTCATAAAATGAGTTTTTATGCAATTTAATTTTCTACATGTTGATAACCTAACTTTTTTGTCTACATTAAACAGTTGCTGTTTGAAAAGCCTTCAATAATACTGGGAAATTTTGCAGTGCTACCCTACTTTCAACGAAATTTAATAAGAACTTTAAATAAACACTGAAAAAATTAAATCGTATTTAATTACAACTACATTTTAAATAAAAATTAGCTAATTACGTACTTAATTTTTAAGTTAAAAACTGGGGGTAAGAACACAAACCAAGAGAAAATTTCACTTTCATTTCATTTTACGAATGTAGAACCTGGCCTCGTATATCACAAAATTTTTTAAATAAAAATTTCAACCGTCAGATTTGTCGTGGAATGCCCCATAAACAGCCCAATTTTAAAAACCGATTCCCGCGGAGTATGTTTCTTTCTTTCTTGTTGCCTTTACAAAAAAAAATCATTTGTAAGCTTTCAGGTAAAACAAACTAACTGTAAATTAGCTGTAAACTTGAAAAACTGGAGTCTCTCTCTTTTTTAGGGTCCCGTACACCAAAGGTGAAAAGGAATCCTTTTATTTTCGCTACGATGTCCGATGAAAACTTGCTGTATCTTGGAAACCGTAAGATGCAAGCACTCGAAATTTTCAAAAACGCTAAAACAAAAAATCCTAAAAGTAAAAAATCGCCAAAACTAAAATTCGCCAAAATCAAAAAAGCGCTTAAATGAAAAATATCAACAACAATAAAATAGATCATTTAAGCGATCTTAAATGGTCACCAAAAAAACTAAAAAATCGCCAAAACAAAAAAAAAGCGACAAACTAAAAAAAACCACTAAAAATGAAATAAATCGCCCAAGCTAAAAAAACGCCAAAAACCGAAAAAATCTTAAAACGAAATAAGCGGCAAAGCTAAGGTAAAGCGTTAAGAATAAAAAAAAATCGCCATAAAACGGAAAAGAGTTTAGCGGGTACTAAAATTTTTTAAAAAAAATTCTACATCAGGTAAGGTATTAGATTATATAGGTTATAGTATAGTATTACTAACCTGACCAGACATTCCGCCTTAGGTGGGATTATCCCACTTCTCACAGGTCGATCCCGCCTCGAATTTCTGTCCCGCTTTATCCCGCTTTTTAGAGTTTTGAAGAATTCGATCTCTTTCGAATCTCGTTCGATTTTTATTAAAATTTAAATGATAAAAATTCATTCTAAATATTTTTTAAGTGCGGTTATTGCTTAACTAGCCAAAACCCTCTGTGCTTCGCTACATCCCATCAACGATTTTAGACGAAAAGAATTTTTTTTTTATTAGAAGTGCCACGCTTGCGGTTCAACTTTCACTATTTTGTAGAATACAATTCTCATTATTAACATATAATATAGTCACGAAGAGTTTTAAAATTCTCACTGCATTAGTTTTCAAGATATTTTTTAAGTAAACATATTCTCTATTTGTGAGGAGTCATGCTACTTTTCCACTATCTATTATTTTCTATCATTGGCAGAATCAGCGGAATTTCAAGTTTCTGTTTGTAGCAGATACTCGTAGAAAGATATTATAAAAATAAATATTTAATTTTCTTGGGAGGTGACTCACATTTTGCTCTATTATTGACTCCTTTTTATAATACTTTTCTTTTTAACCCCGACTAAAAAAAGGGGTGTTATAAGTTTGTAGTGTGTGTCTGTGTGTCTGTGTATCTGTGTGTCTGTCTGTGACCACGTACAGGCTAAATGGCTGGACCGATTTTCATTTAGTTTTTTCTGTTTGAAAGATGACTTGATCGAGAAGGTTCTTAGCTATGTTTGAAAAAAAATCGGTCCAGCCGTTTAGAAGATATAACATCTTTTCTGAAAAAGTCGGGGGTTTTTAAAGTTTTTAATTTTTGTTATTATAGGTGTTACTGCTTATGAAAAAAAAAATCAAAATTTAGACTATTTTGGCTTTCACGATATCTTGAGTAATAGTTCCTTCTGGACCAGCAGTAATACTCTGTAAGCAAGGCAGCAAGATCGGTACTCTGGTATTATTTTTGAAGACAAAGAAAAGTTTGCCTATATGTGAGGCACCACGCCTACTTTTTAAATTCTGAAATTGTTTCCAGATACAGATTTATCCTCACAATATTTCAAGGTTCTCACTATATTAGTTTTTCAGATATCTTACAGTAACTTTTTTTCTTTATGGCAGGTTTCACACCCAATATGTCTAATTCGAACTTTTTTTTGTAGTACACGCAAAGAAAAACTATGGTTGAGGTAACCATAATCAAACAGCAACATACTATGATTGAATTATATGGTTGTAGTTCAAATCATATTATTGTTAATAGAAAAAAAACTTTAACAATATTATTATCTGAGTTAATTATAATATTATCTGAGTTAATTATATTATAATCTCAGTATTGTAAATATCACAACACTATTGTTAGATGTGACTAAAATATAATTGAGACTCACCATACCATGATCTAATATTATATTAATATTGTTAAATACGACCACATTATTATTTAATATAATAATACTGTTTTGTTTTTTAATCATATATTTATTGTAGAAACAGCTGTGCGTCAAAATCTAAAGAAAAATAATTTAATATTGTTGAAATAAAATGTATATATAGAAATGTATACTTACACGACATACTGACATGTCTGTATAAAGAGATACACAAATGTTTGTATATTTTTATTGGTCTACCCTTTTGTCTATTCTTTATTTATTTATCTATTTATTTATTACCACCCGTGCAATACCGATAGCTTACAAACGAAATACTGAACTGACAGATGTTTCTGAAAAAGATTTTTTTTTAAAACTTAACATAGTATGGTTTTGGATAACATTATATTGTTATTTACATCATATTATTTTTAAATAATAACACAAATTATGTTGTAGTCATAAATTTTTAACAAAACTATATTGTTAAACTCTAACCATATCACATTTTTTTATGGATGAGATAATGTAATTATTAAATTCAAACATTACTCTGTTTATCGTAACGAAATAAATGTTTAAAATAACAATAACTAGTTTTCGACGACCACACATTTGTTTCAGAGAACATATTATTGTTTTCTCAACCATTCTACAACCATATCTTTTCTTTGCGTGTACAACGCACACTATAAAAATCGTTAATTACATAAAATTTCACGTTTCTTGCTGAAAGATGTTTCAAAATATTAAAAAAATTTAATGGAAGTGTCACATTAGAAAAAGTGGCGAAATAGAAAAGCCGCTCTTAACTGATGCAATTACCAACTAACGACATTTGATTTTTATTTATATAGATAAATAATTTTTATATAAATACTTTTTTTATTTGAAAGCGTTTCTTTTGAGTTGAAAACTGTATTTCCTAAGTAAGTACAAAACTGTGTGCGCATATTACACATCCCGCTTTCTAAAAGATATTTATCTTGAAATCCCGCTTTTTGGCTGTATTTTCTTCAAAATCCCGCTTTTTGGAAAAATCGTCTGGTTACGTTAAGTATTACATATGTGTCCTTAATTATAAAATTGGTCTAAGTTATATGCATTTTTGCTTCGAAATATTAAATAAATCGTAAAAAAAACTTGAATAAATATGTAATGTACATTAAGGGCCTTATTTTATAAAAGGCAACGCTAAGCGTTGATAAACTTTATATGTACACTTATACCTCGATTTACACGATACTTTTTTTACACGATTTCACTTTTACACAATTCTTTTGGTTTTCGTGTAAATTGAGAGATTTATGAAATACCTCGATTTACACGATTTTGTTTTGAGTAAACGCTTGTGATATTTTAAATTTTGTTTTTGTATTTATGAATAGCATTTATTTTGTTTGATGAATAAAGGTTTATTTTTATAGGGCGTTTTTTTGAGGGGTATAGAAATTCGAATTGAAATAAAACACAAGAAAATCGTTTTAATGTCCATCAATTTGGCTTTATTGGAAGGATAATTTTATGCCATTAATGTTTAAATATGATTTCGGGCATGTGGCCGCCGCGGCTGGCTCGAATAAAGCTAATTCTACAGGTCCAATTTTCAACCACTTTTTCGATCATATGGGGCCGTATGTTGGCAATAACGCCACGAATGTTGGCTTCCAAGTCCCCTAACGTTTCTGGTTTGTTGGCGTAGACGAGCGACTTCACATATCCCCAAAGAAAATAATCCAATGGTGTCAAATCACACGATCTTGGTGGCCAATTGACAGGTCCATTCCGCGAAATTATGCGCTCATCGAATGTTTCCTTCAATAAATCGATTGTGACGTGCGCTGTGTGGCATGTAGCGCCGTCTTGTTGGAACCACAACTCATCCACATTCATGCCATCCAATTCGGGAACAAAATAGTCGGTTAGTCGGCTCCAATTGCTGTGCACGGTGGCGAATCGATTCATTCGGGTCCTCTTCAACACTTTGCTCTACAGCGGCAATTGTTTCTTCGGTGCGCACTGTTCGACGTCTCTGCGGATGCGTATTATCACATAGAGTAAACGTAGTGCGAAAACGGTCCATGGTTAACCGAATTAATTGCTCTGATGGACGATTATGTCGACCATAAAAAGGACGGAGCTTGCGGTAAACTTCGCGAACTGAACCATTATTTTCGAAATAAATTTGCACGATTTGCAAGCGTTGTTCTTTTGTCAACCTGTTCATGATGAAATGGCAAACCAAACTAAATATTAATCACTTGACAGCTGACAAAATGGCCGCCAGTTAAAAAAGTGATGCCAACTTAAAGTTCTATACCTCAATAAAAAACACCCTTTATGTGTTTTGAGTAAACGCTTCTGATATTTTAAAAACTAAGTTGAAATACATGTATGATTTCTTAATAAAATCAATTTTTACGCGATTCTGCCTTTATTTTAAATTTACACGACTTTCTCAGGAGCGTATCTATCGTGTAAATCGAGGGATATTTGTATTTTGTTTTTGTAATTTAAGTTTTTCCATGTAAAATTTGTCAACGCTTGGCGTTGCGTTTTACACAATTAGTCCCTAAATAAATTTAAAGTATATGTATATATGACATAGTATAAAAATATTTTTTGATTTGTTCAAATGTAATCCACTAAATATCTCAAACAAAGAAATAAAGGGTCCGCATCTAACGTTTTTTTTTCAACTAGTGCTTATTTCGTGAATGGTAACACTTAGCTCATATCTGATTTGACAGATAATTAGTTTTATCCCTCCGCTGCGTTTTCGCTTCGCTAAGTGGGCCTGCGTTCGATTTACAAAAAAAAAATCATCTTTTCAGATGAAGCTCATTTTGATCTTGGCGGGTATGTAAACAAGCAAAATTGTTGCATTTGGGGCACAGGAAACCCGCACGCATACATTGAAAAGCCGACGCACCCAAAACGAGTCACTGTTTGGTGCGGATTTTGGTCCAGAGGCATAATTGGGCCATTGAGCAAGGAGTGGCCGTGTTGAACGAATTTTTGTTCACAAAAATTGAAGAGGAGGATATTGGCAACATTTGGTTTCAGCAGGACGGCGCTACGTGCCACACAGCCGAAGCTTCAGTAGTTTTTTTATAGCATTTTCAAAAAAAAAAAAAAGTTATCTGGCGGACCCTTTATATGTATGACTTAGACCTTTTTCATAATTAAGGGCAGATATGTAGTGTCCGACGTGTGCAATACAAAGTCGAACTTTACTGAGTTTTTATTTCTATCGCCATGTATTTAGCATAGAAAAAAGATCTTATTCTCGGAAATAATTAATTCCCTGGTAATTATTTCCTGAGGTATATTTAAAAATGAGCAATAAACTGACCATTTATTGTAGCTAAATAAAAAGCAAATTCATTACAACAATAAACACAAATCACATTCTCTATTATTTCTACTATTAATTGCCTGAAGATGGCCAAATTCGTTGAAAATCGGTAAAATTAAATTTATTATTGAGTGCCGTGCACATATATAAATTTGAACATGGTCTAAATAAAAAAAACTTAATGCTGGGCCATGAGACAAAAAAGTTTAAAGATCACTGTTTAAATAAAACTGTTGGATGTCTTTCTTATTATTATTATTTTTATTTCTCCAGCCGGTCGTATTAATAAAACGTACACAATCTACTTAAGGGCGACAAGAAGTCTAATACATATAGAATTCATTAAACTCTCTTACTATGAACATTGAGAAATCTGTGCAGTAAATTTGGCGCCATGGTGCTGCGGTGTGCATAAAGTGCACTAGGTGTGTTTATGCTAAAATGTGTCTGTTTTTTATTTTCATTTAAACTATTTTTCCATATTGTGTGCAAATTTGGACATTTTTCATTTGAGTATTTATGATGTTAGGAGCTAATAGGAAAGAGTCAATTATGTAGCCCTTGTGGCCAACAGAGCAAAATGGGAATATCGTGTGCACACAGCTTTATACAACAGCAGTTAAATCACAAAAGTTGTGCGATACTAACAAAGAAAATAATATAAAATGATATGTAACAAGTGATCAGTGCTGCCAGAAAAATTTTGACTCTTGTCCCCAATTTAAAACGTCATGTCCCCAAAATTCCCCCTATTTAACAGAAAAATCCTAACTTTTGTCCCCAAAAATATGTCATTCATAAAAAACGATTATTAAGTCCTATGCGCAGGGATGCGAAATAAGATTTTCACAAAGTTACAAGAAAAATTTTACTTTTTTCATTAAATTGCAAAATTTTTAAAAAGTTTAAAGTTTTTCATATTTTCTGGGAATCACACATGCATAGTTTTTTTATGCGAAACATAATAACTACGATAGAATCGTGCGTACAAAAATTGCACAATCAAAACTTTCAACAGTCATTTTTCTTTTAGTTAATTTTTTAATTATTATTCTTTTTCAAAAGAAAAAAAATGTTAATTGCCAAGGAGCTTGTTCTGCATCTGCGAGCACAGTTTTGCCCATGTACATATCGTTAACTTAATACGAAAAGGCCCTAACTCATGTTTTTCATAGTTTACAGGAGGACGAAAAAACTAAATAAAAAAAGATGCAATATTGATACAAAATTTTTTTAAACTCAATTTTTATTAAAAACACTTCACATAAGCACATAATATTGCGTTTAAAAAATTTTTGTATCAATATTGCATTTTTTTAATTTAGTTTTTTCCTCCTCCTGTAAACTATGAAAAACATGAGTTAGGGCCTTCTCGTATTAAGTTAAAGATATATGTATATGTTATATGTTCGCGGTATTACCATGATGGTAATATCATCTTCATTATAGAGTATGATTACCACACTACTCTACGAGATTTTTAAAAACTGAAATGTTACCAGTACTAATATATTATGTCAACACATGCAAATTGTTAGAGCTCAAAATGAAAAGTCCCCAAATCCCTCCCCACGAAATTCTGTTCCCAAATTAAAGGCGAAATCCCAATTTTGGGGACAAATCCCCTAATCTGGTGGCACTGCAAGTGATTGAGTGAGTGTGCACCTTTGAAAATATATTCTAATAAAATTCTAATAATATTCTAATGTTATGAAAAGATTTTTCTGCACAAATTTGCATTTCGTTTCTACTGAGAGAAACTCCAAAGGAATATATAAAATATGATAATATTTTAATTCTGCAGGGGGCGGGGGGGGGGGGGGGGGGGGTTAGTAAAAGCGCACTGCACTGCACTATTGACATATGAAATAATGCGTTGGCTGAAGTAGTTAGCACGTTGACCACAAAACCGAAGATTCTGGGTTCAATTCAATTCAACACCACTCATTCTTCTTATGTGCATTAGTGTCCCTTTGTAGCAGTTGTTGTAGGAAAGTTGAAGTGATGAAGGCATAGTCACTGGTCACTGAACTACACCAACTTGGCTACTAAAGACAGCTTAAAAAATTTAATACGCCTCATTTAACACCAGAGGTGCTGCAACACTGCATTATTAAAAACGTGCAAAAAGCAGCGTTGTAAAATAATGAAGCTTTCTTCTATCTATTCCTTAACCACCAGTCTACTATCACTTAGAGCTGCAAAACTATCGATAGTCGCTCCACTCGATAGTTTCGGTAGTTTTATGTAAAACTATCGATACTATCGATAGTATCGAATAGTTTTGTAAAAGTTGCCACATAAACTACATTTGGCTCGAAAAAAAATCCTGAGTCCCCAACATTTTCATTAGTATATAAAAATATATCAAGCCTTTTTTTCGATTTTATCGTAAGCGGAATATTATCGAAAATATACTTTTTTTAATGAACTTAAAATTTTATGGGCCTACCCATGGTTTAGAATTATCAAAATGCGAAAATTGTTGATAACTTTTAATTTAACAATTGGCGGCCGTCGCGATATCAGTACCACCAAAATTATCTTTGTGTGGACGATGTTGAATTTATTAAGATACTTGTGGCTACTATTTGTCGAATAGCACTTGGATTTATAAATAAATTCATATACATACATATGTATTTAAGTACTTATGTATACAGAAGCAGGGATGCGATGTCATATTTACAAATTGTACTAACTTTCAAAAAAAAATTTTAATTTTTCAGTACGATTGTACCTAATTCTTTATTTATATTTTTTTAATACTTGTACTTTTTAATTAACTAAAAATCAATTAACAAAACGCCTTTTTTTTATTCGATTGTTCACAGTCGATGCAAATAGTCGGCTTCTCTCTTGGTACGAAAATAAAATTTCCACATTTGCAGATGAATTTGGAATAAATAACATTCCTCCAGCAATTCTTTAGGTACCGGAAAACATCGTTTGATTTACTTAATTTTCTAATACTTTCGAGCTAAAGATTAAATCCCTTGTGCAAAAAAATAAGTGAACGTTAAAACCGGTTTTTCTATGGAAATTTTTTTAATGTACACTTCAAGCACGCATTATTTTTTGCATAAGGGGGTTAATATATTTTAATGCTATTTTTGGCATGTAATATAATATTCAAATAGCGCTAAAATTATACAGTTGTACCAACTTTTCCATCGCTGTACAAAAGCTTAAATCAACTACGGATAATTTGCTTCAAAGCTGCCGGCTACTGTTTACTGACTTCGATTATTTTTACTCTTTTAATTACTTGTTTTTTTGCCGATAGTATCGATAGTGGAAAAAACTACCGATATTTCATTTACAACAGAACTATCGATACTATCGATAGTACTATCGATAGTTTTGCAGCTCTACTATCACTATCCCTTTCCTAAAGAAGGTAACACCTGGTAATAGTAGTAGGCATTAATTGCCTGAGTTTTATTTCTCTTAAAAAAAATAATAATTAACCAGGTTAATTAACAGTTCCGCACAATGAATGTATGTTCACATTTAAATTTCTTTTAACATGTCGAGCCATAAGCGTTAAAATACCTTAAGTCCCTATTTACACTATGCAAGTCTTATTGCTAATCTGATTAGTTTATTAGGAGAGAGTGCCGGGGGGGGGGGGGAAGAAACATTGCTGTTCACCTCGTCTCTCTCTCTCTCCCTGAAACTAATCAGCTTAGCAATAAGACTTGCACAGTGTGATTTGGGACTAAGCGACACATTTTTTGGACTTCGTTTTTTTTTTTTGACGAAAATCGATTATTTACTATCGCAAATGGTCGATTTTGGTCAAAAATAAAAGTTTGAAAATTAAGTCGCTTAAGCTATTTTCGCGGTTATGGCACGATATTGTAGCTTAGGAAATGGAAAAACAGCTTAATTTCTAATTGCAGCTAACTAACAGCAAATTTTACTGCAAAAATGAAAATGTGGTAAATTCGGGAGAATTTTCCTTTTAAGGCAAAACCACGTTTATAGCGTTCTGCTAATAAAGAAATTTTAACTTGTCATTTTCAGTTATACACATGAATTATTCGTGGAATAGCACAATGCATTTTGTATAAGCATTGCATACAAGTTTTATTGAATAGATTTCTCTATTCAACGAGTATAAACTAATTTAACACGTTTTGCTGGCAATTTTTTCCGTTTGTATTTTTTTCTTCTATCTAACCACTGACCATGTTGCATGTAGTAGCTTTTTGTTGTCCAACTTTCTCAAATTTAGTTTGTTCTTGTAGGCAACAATATAAAAATGAAAGGCAGGCAACATTCACGTTGACGATATCACGTTTGACGCATGTTGACAGAGGTTTCAAAACTAAACTTTTATGAAGCCTTGCTTGAAAAAAAAAATGTAGAAAAAACAAGCAAGAGTGCTATATTCGGCTGTGCCGAATCTTATATACCCTCTACCAAAGTGCGTTTATGTAGTATAGAGATACATACTCAAGCACATACTTACTTTTATATACAAAGAAAAAAATAATAATTTTCAAACCCTAGAATCATAATTTTAGATTTTTCTGATTATTTATACCAATCCAGTAGTTCTTAAAAAAATATAGAAAGGGGTATACGTGAAAAAAAGGAAATTCAAAAAAAAAATGTTTTAATTAGTTACTTTAATGTCTAGAAAAAAAATCATAGTTTCCAGCTCTGGAGCTGTGGCTTTTATTTTTATAATTTTCTATACCAAACTTTTCTTTCCAAAACGTAAAATATATATAATTTATAAAGGAAAAGATAAAAATTAATTAGACTTAGTTACTTTTATATATCAAAAAAGTGTAAGTGGCGACACCCTGAACTCATCTTTATTGATTTTTCTGATTTCTTACACCAATCTCTTTCTTTTAAGAATTTAAGAAATGTTTTATTTATAGAAAAAAAAGAAAAATTTGTTTTAGTAACTTACTTTTGTAGAAAAAGTTAAAGTTTTCCAACCCTGGAATCGTCTTTTTAATTTTTTTAATTGTTTTTTTTTATTTGAAATACCAATTTTATTCGTTACCAAGCATAAAAAAATTTTATTTAATAAAAATAGATAAAAATTAGTTTTCGGTAGTTAATTTTTTATATCACAAAGAGTGTGAGCTTCCCAACTCTGGAATCCTCCTTTTTGGTTTTTTTTTTTGATTTCTTACACCATCTGTTTTTTTAAGAATATAAGATATGTTTAATTTATAGTAAAAAAGAAAAAAATTTTTTAGTAAGTTACTTTTGTATAAAAAATAAGGTTTTCCAACCCTGGAAACGTCGTTTTAATTTTTTTTAATTTTTTTTTATTTTGAAATACCAAATTCATTCGTACTGAAGTATAAAATAAGTTTATTTTATAAAAAAAAAATTAGTTTTCGGTAGCTAATTTTTTATATCACAAAAAGTGTGGATTTTCCAACCCTGAAATCAAACTTTTTAATTTTTCTGATTTCTTATACTAATCTCTTTCTTTTAAGAATATAAGATATCTTTAATTTATAGAGAAAAAAGAAAATTTTGCTTTAGTAAGTTACTTTTGTATAAAAAAAAGTTAAAGTTTTCCAACCCTGGAAACATCTTTTTAATTCTAGAAGGTTAATTTTTAATTTGAAATACCAATTTTATTCGTACTAAAGTATAAAATAAGTTTATTTAATAAAAATAAATAAAAAATTGGTTTACGGTAGTTAATTTTATATATCACAAAAATCATCTGGAATCATCCTTTTTGATTTTCTGATTTCTAACATCAATTTCTTTCTTTTAAGAACAT
The DNA here is from genome assembly GCA_949987645.1 of Tachina grossa. Lineage (NCBI taxonomy): Eukaryota > Metazoa > Arthropoda > Insecta > Diptera > Tachinidae > Tachina > Tachina grossa. The sequence continues at coordinate 141,052,314 of OX465278.1, forward strand.
TAGATATGTTTAATTTATAGAAAAAAAGGAAAAATTTGTTTTAGTAAGTTACTGTTGTATAAGAAAAAAAGTTAAAGTTTTCCAACCCTGGAAACATCTTATTAATTTTTTGAAGTTCAATTTTTTATTTGAAATACCAATTTTATTCGTGGTGAAGTAAAAAAATTTGTTTACGGTAGTTAATTTGTATATATGTATCACAAAAATCGTAGGTTTTCCAACCCTGGAATCATCCTTTCTGTTTTTCTGATTTCTTACATCAATCTCCTTCTTTTAAGAGCATTACATATGTTAAGTTTATAGAAAAAAAGGAAAAATTTGTTTTAGTTAGTTACTTTTGCATAACAAAAAAAGTTAAGGTTTTCCAACCCTGGAAACGTCTTTTTAATTTTGTTAATTTTTTTTTAGTTAGAAATACCAATTTTATTCATACTGAAGTATAAAATAAGTTTATTTAATAAAAAATGATTAAAAACTAGTTTTCGGTAGTTATTTTGTATGGCAAAATGAAGTTTAAGTCTCCCAGCTCTGAGACCGTCGGCTCGATTTTGCTGATTTTCAATACCAATCTTATTTCGACAATTTCTGACCCACCAGTCCAAGCTAGCTTTTCTGGGAGCTTCGGAAAACCGATTTCACGTACAGACAGACGAACAGACGGACATCGCTTATTCGTATTCCCTATGCTATATACTTTATAGCTCGCTTATTAATATTCTAGAAATTACAAACGGAATGACAAACCTATATATACCCTTTTACCATTTTTTGGTAAAGGGTATAAAAACGAGAAAAACACAAACATGCGAAATAGAAAATTTCAAACACGACTGTTTATACAGATTATGCAACTCTGCCTTGATGCATTCCAGTTAAAGTTTAATAAGTTTAAATTGCACAACGTCAGTGCATAAGTTTTTTAATAAAAGAAAAGTTATGGAGAAATTTCTTTTTTAGTTTGAAAAAAAAATTAAACAACGACACAATTCATTTTTTAACCCCCGACTAAAAAAGGGGTGTTACAAGTTTGTAGTGTGTGTCTGTGTATCTGTGTGTTTGTCCGTGTCCAGGTGCAGGCCAAACGGCTGGACCGATTTTCATTTAGTTTTTTTCCGTTTAAAATATGACTTGATCGAGAGGGTTCTTAGCTATGTTTGAAGAAAATCGGTCCAGCCGTTTAGAAGATATAACATCATTTCTGAAAAAAGTCGGGGGGTTTTTAAAATTTTTAATTTTTGTTATTATTATTTTACTTTTTTAGTGCGTGTGAAACACATGCCAGATTTTAAAAGAATTATTTTAAAAAAAAGTTCGAGAGGAAGAAGTTTTCAATAATTTCCATGAAAATAATTCTTTGTATTACTTACCGTGGCAGCAATGGTGTTAGTTTGTTCTTGGGGTTGTACATCGGGACTCGTAGAGTTTACCTAAAAAAATATTACATACATACATACATATAAAAATTGTAAAATAATATGTACAGGAAATATTATGTATAATGAACAATAAATAGTTAGAAACAAAAAAAAATTAAAAAAAAAAATTCAGTCAAGTGCGAATTTGACGCGCACACGAAGGACACTACATATGTATGTAATACTATACGATCGTTAGCACATATAGTCGAATATCTTAACCGGGGGTCAATTCTTGTTCTCCGAAATGGTGCAATGAAAAACCTTTTCACCTTTTATAATAGTTTTGATTCTCGCTTAATGAAACAATGAAAAGTAATGCCAATATTTTTTCATATGATAAACATTGGAATTAAACAAAAGTTGTTCACAATTACACAGATTTACGATTCTTGTTTTGTGTAGCAGTGAAAATAATTTTCAAAACCTTTTCATATGAAAATTTGTTTTACACAGAACATTTCTAAGTGAAAAAAAAAACAAAAATTGAGACATTTATAGATTTTAATTAAACTATAGTGATATAGTTATTTCATTCAATAAAGAATTGAAATTACTGAACTTAAGGCTGACTAAAAATTATCTCTGATTAAAAAGAAAAATTTTTAGAATCGTAAGAGCAAAATTTACTTCGCTTTAGCGCTTTTTTTCGTTTTGCTGTGTTTTTTGTAATTTTGGCGTTTTTTTTATATTTTTGACGATTTTTTTTGTGGCGATTTTGTAGTTTTTCCGGCCTTGTTATATTTGGTGATTTTTTTTTTGGCATTTCAGCGATTTATTTTATTTTTGGTGATATTTTTCATTTAAGCAATTTTTTCATTTTTTCGTTTTTTCGTTTCGGCATTTTTTTTATTTTAGGATTTTTTAGTTAGTTTAGAATATCCCATAATTTTTAAATTTCAAATATGTTTGTTGTTGAGCAGTTAAAGTTTACATATTCTGGGAAAATTTCAGATCCGTGCCTCTTAGGGTTCTCGAAAAAACAATGTGTGAGCAGACTTACAGACAGACGGACAGAAGGATATCGTAGCGAAAACAATAGGGTTCTTTTTCATCTTTGGTGTTGTAAGTTTGTTGATGTGTTTGTTTGTTTACATACTTTTGTTACGGCACACAGTGCGTGCGATGATATTGGTGACAAAAATTCTATTTTTCCATCACTCAATTTCATAAACATGTGTAGAATGATTTAATTTTGTAGAGAAATGTTTAAATATGAAGTGTACTTTCTTTTGTGTTTCCTTTTGAAAAATCATAAGTAAAGTCCGTGCATAAGTAAACTCCTACAAGGAGCATAGGGCCACTATATAAGAAATGTATAATTTTCTTGATAATATTTGTATGTATACCATTTTACTTTAATATATTTGAAAAATACAGCATTTCTCTATTAATTTAAAAAAAAATAAGAAAATACACCTCTCAAACAGTGTTGCCATATTTATTTGTTCAAAAATCTTCAAGACGAACAAAAAAAAACTTTTTTTGTGAGCAAAAATCTTTTTTGTTATTTTATCGCATGAAAATGAGTTAAAATTTATTTTTTTCCTGTGAACTATTAAAAATAAAGCCAAATAACACAAAATATTTAATGTATAGAATATGTGTAAGATCATTATGAAGCAAATCAGAAAATTTGTAAGTAGTTTGGTTAAAAAAATCCCTCTATAATATATTAAAAGTACCAAAAGTAAAATTTTTAAAAATAAAAAATATTTTTTGTCGTTTTAACATGTCTAAAAACTTCAAAAATAAGATAAATCTTCACATATGGTAACACTGCTCTCAAAATTAATTAATTTTTGATTTTCAAAGAAAAAATAAAAATAAATTATGTAGCCCGACCATTCCTTCAGCTGCTGTTTTCAAAAATTGAAAGGTGAGACTCAAAACAATAATTTCTTGAAACTTGCAGAAGTATTGCTTTTGGATTTCTCGAAAATGTAACATAGTTTCGACAAACTCTGGCATATTTCATAGCTTACTAGTTTAATCAGAACCTTGAGTAACCTAATCCTAAGACATGAATGATAAACAAGATATTGTTTATTTTATTCTTACAATCCCACTTCTGACACCAATTGTTACGTTTTTTAACTTTTTTTTTTTAAAACGTTCTTTAGGTAGGTTCGAATATTTGCAATGAAGTATTAGCAAATTAAAATACTTTATTTACTAAGCACTAATACTCAGAGATTTTAAAAACACCCACAATGTTAAATAGTTCACACCTCAATACCACGATGTTAACTACGCTGTGTTGCACACAATACTCGACGTACTCAACTGATATGAAAAAGTTATTAGTTTAACGTGTTAACTCGTTATAACCAAACTATACTGCACTTTTAAAATGACGTAATTTATTAGATGATTTTGTCATTATTATAAATTCGATTATGCTTTAAAAATCGTGAGTTATAATGAATAAATTCAGTAAAGTGCTACTTTACTTCGCACACGAAGGGTTTCGTACGGACACTAGATATGTAATACTGTACGAATTTTGGGATTTTTTTCATTTTAGCCTTAGAGATTTTTTAGTTGGGCGGTTTTTTATCGTTTTGGGCGATTTTTTTTAGGTTTTCGGCGATTGTATGATTGTGGATTTTTTTTAGTTTTAGCGTTATTTAAAATTTCAAGAGTTTGCCTCTCACGGTTTCCAAGATACAGCAAATTGTCAAAATTACATAGTCAAAATACCATTAACTGATAGAAAATCCTTTAATGTTGATTTTTTTTTTTTAATTTTAGTGTTAATTGTTGCAGTCTGTATAAAAATATACCAATTTTTGCAAATTTCAAATGTCTTATATTGTATGTGTGTATATTAATTTTTATATGTCATGTAGTTGTTGTAGTGGCCAAGGTTCTACATGTTCTATTTGTAGCTCTTACGGTTCTCGAGAAAACACCCTTTGACGGACAGACGGACAGAGCAGCTAAAATAATGGGGTTCCTTTGGTGTGCGGAATCCTAAATACTATATTTATGCGACATTATGGACACAATTATTTTTAACTAAGATTTTTCTGCACTGACTTTTAAGTCTCAAAAGTTGTTCGTTCTCTTAAATATCTGTACAAATTTTTAATCGAAGAAACTTTTTAGAAACATCATCTTGAAAATAATGATTTATTCAATATTTTAAAATACTTCACAGAGAACATAGTGTTATAATGTTTTAAAATTTTTGTTTGAAAAAAAAAACAAAAAGAATCATATCAAAACAGTTTAAGACCTTATGATAATATGACACTTAAGACTGCCATTTGAATCTCCCAAATGTGTGTGCAGATAAATTGAATTTTAACTAGCAGAGACAAAAACTAAAAATTTTTATTACTTCGCTATAATACATATATTTTAAGTAAAATCAAATAAATGGGTATTCTATATTTTAACATATTTCCATACCTCTAAACAAAACACCCGATATTTATTCAAAATGCAACTTGCTTATAAACGCAAAGCGCAGTAAAATACAATCTACTTAAATCCCTGATATACATATGTGCTATTTTTCATATTCCTTTTTTTTTATCCATTTCAACTCCCACATACTCGTACAATGCACGAAGACGATGCTTTTTCGGTATATGGACGGCTCTGTGGGAGCATATAAAATGTCAGTGACTGCAATAAAAATTGATACACTTTTGCTTAAAAGAAGATGAGGACAAAAAAAAATATGTATATAAGATTTTCTTTTGCAAAGTTGAGACGAGTGTTGACTTTATAAAACTCTGAGAAAAATGTAGTGTTAGAGGGATATTTAAAAAAATAAATATATAATATTAAATTCCATATGAATTTCACTTAAGTAAATGAGGTAGTGTGATTCTGTAAGATACTGGGTGGGAATATATATTTTTTACAGGAGTGCTTAAAAGTGTCAGCTAGTTGTTCGCAATATGAAATATACAAATTGAGATATTTCAATGACTTGTCTAAAGAAAATATAATGTGTATAGATTTTATACTTTCTTATATATGAATATATATATAAATATGAATTTTGTGTGACATAATGTAAAGTTATTGTGAGATAAATAGGATATGTAAAACTTATCATATAATTAAGAAACACTTAAACATATTGCTCATTTATGAAAGCAACGTTTATTAACCCTAGAAAGATAATCATATTCTGACATACGTTAAAAATAATCATGCGTAAAATTTACGCATACTTTTTAGAAAGCTAAATTGTAGCATTTTGTTGATTAATTTAAAATAACCTAATGTCAGCGCTGGTCATAGATTTACTTCTTTTCAAAGTTATCTCGGCATTAGTCCATTTTACGATATTCGTAGTTATCTCATCAACCAAAAACTAGTTTAAGCATGAAAGGGGATCATGCAGACTGCAACACATTCGTGTAGCACCCCTTTGAGATCTAACAAAATATTAAATGCTGGCACTCGATCGCGTCTACGTGATTTTGGTGTCAACCAACAACAATGTTTATTATTTCCTCTTTTAGCCCTCTGTGACAGAGAGATGCTGATGAAGAAGCTGGTAGCTCTATGTTAACTTCGTGTATGTACTCGCCTTTCCAATTTTTTTTAAACACACAAACACAAACCGCACAGCGATTAGCTTGTCTGCGAAAAACACACAGGGTCTATGGTGGGAATCGAACCCACGACATCTGGACTGAGAGGCTAGTAGCATTGCTACCACTCACCCAGAGATGCACCTGTGTGTGTTTGTGTGTTTTTTGATTTTTTTCGAGTCAGGCTATCGACAAATTAAAAGCTTCTACATAAAATTTAACAATTTATGCACAATAAGTGGTTATCAAAAAACAAACAACACGAATGTTCATAAAAATAGTAAACTTGAAAGTCACTCTAATAATCATAATAATCATGCGTAATTTTGACTCACATACACCTTATATTTTAAAAATTTAAATACCAACCGCCACGACGTTTGGGTCTCATTAAAGGTATCATTAACGACTGATATGTCTAAAGAGTACAAATGCGAATTCATTGTAAATAAAGAGAAATAACAATATATTGAAAGGGTATGCGTAAATTATACGCAGGTTATCTTGCTAGAGTTAAATAACGAATTTTGTTCGTTATGACACTATTGAACTGAATGTGCGATGTGTATGTGCTTATGTATGTAAGTGTACGCATTTGTTTTTTTTTTTAATATTTTTATAATTAAATGTTGTAAAATCATTTGAGCACTTTTAAATGAAAATTGTTTGACAGCGCTTTATTGAATTTTAAAAACTTGTAAATGCAATATGAATGCATTTATAATGTTTCTGCAAGCACTCTCATGATAATGGTACCACGCATTGCAAACAACTGCATGCACAGGCATGCAATTATATATGCAAATATGTACATACTAGAGAGCTGCCTAAACAGTTTGAAATGTAAAAACGTCATGATTACATTTAAAAATTACGTCGCATGTATTATACTAAACCAATAATAAATGCTGTCGTACTATAAGCGAAGCACGATGGATGTATTGGTGTATATCAGGTAACAACCCTCTAGTCAACTTAGAACCATATGTCTCTATGTCAATACTCTTTCTCCAGCGACAATTGCACTAGTTAAAATGTCGACAACTTTCCTTTTATGCGCGAGTAGAGATACGTTAGAGACGACAGTTCTAGTGTATTTCTGGTGATATTGTCAATGAACGCGTCAATAGTTTGTTTTTCTTTTTTATTATGTTGTGTAATAATATTAAATAAATGTATGTGACGCTCAAAATAGGGTAAAAACCGGTTTTGTTCAGGAGAGCCATTTTAAAGATTTAAATACGTGTATCTTTGGTGTACCATCACACCATAAAACGCGCATATCTCTGGGAGGGAACACTTTTGGGGCATGGGGTCGGTCTCATTCGATGCTCAGATGTTGTCCACATCAAAAAAAAAAGTGAAAATTTGCTTTTTTTACCCTTAGGCCCCTTTCTCTATGCGCTGTCACATATGTAGACGAGGGTCACTAAAATTTGCGAGTGAATCTTCGGTTCAAATATCTCCATATGGTCGTAAAAGAACTACCTTCTCAATAGTGGTAAAGTCTACTGATAGGTTTTGAATGACAACCCTATGATTGTCAATAGGCATTTGCATTGGCTGGGGTACACCTAGTCAGTAGCTTTATTGACAATGTCACTAGAAAATCACTATAAGTTTACTATTTACAACGAGAGGGATATATCGATATTGTAGACTAGAGCCCCTAAAATTTACTAGTGAATCTTTAGTACCAATGTCTCCATGTGGTCCCGAAAGAGCTACTAAGTCAGTAGTGCTATAGTCTAGTGGTGGATTTTCAATGACAAGCTAATGTTAAATGTCAATAGATGATACCATTGGCTGGGGTACACCTGGTCAGTAGTCCTACTGACAACGTCACTAGTAAATCACCACAATTTCACTATTCGCACTTTCTGCAGGGAAGCGATGTCGCAAGACAGCTTGTTTGTAACAAACACTCTGTTAACGTTTGTTTTATAAGATTTCGCTGTAGTAAAGCATTTGAAAAATCCCTCATGTCTTGAAAGTTCTTATAAGATGTCTTGTACAGGAGACTAGTACATACACATATAGGTATGTACATATATGTATTTAATCATGCCTTTCCATCACGATTATATTAACATTTCATTACCCGGCAATTTATAGATTTAAATTCTGCCATATAAAATTGTCATAAAAAATAATTTTGTTTACAAAAGGTTTAACAAACAAATTTCCATGCAAAAATTTGTCTGGTAAAGCTTCTGTAAACCATAGTTCTCCTTATCGTGGTTCGTGTATTTTGACTAGGACTGCGACATTTTTGTAATAGATACTTTCAAAAAAATTATATAACCGATCTTTCAATAAAGACTTTCGAATTTTGGCATTTAATAGTGGTCAAAGTGCTGAAGCTACATCTGTCGAATTGCCTATCAATTATTCAGTCTATATTGCCAAATCATCACGGACGGGTATAGCGTTAAACAACGCGTGCAAATGATAAAAAAAAATTTATCATAAGAGGTGTTTTCTTTGGGCAAGGTTACACACCCTTCGCCCATTTTACGGCCGCCATAATCGTTCGTGCCTCTCACAGGCTACAACCAGGATTGTCAGATTTTTTTTAACCAATTTCGCCAAATTAGTTTTAAAAATCGCCAAAAGTTGCCAAAAACAATGTTATGTAGTTTTTTTTAAATACATATTTGATAATAAATTTTTATAAATTAATGGTATAAAACTTTAGCAGTAAATCGCCAAATGTAGAAATAAAATCGCCAAAAAATATTTCTTGTAAATTTTTCTCATCCAAATTCAAATCGCATTAAAAACTATCATAAATATGTATAAGAAAAATCATCAAAATCAAATTGTTTTAATTTCTTGGAAACGAGTTGTGGTAGTAATTCTACCGTAGGATTTATTTTTGAAACTATTACTTCAGCCAATTAAATTTTGCTGAAATTAAAAATAGCCATCAAAATCGCCAGCAAATTTATTTATCGCCATGTCGCCAAATCAAAAATTTAGACGCCATACAAGTTGCGAAAATGCTGCGTTCGCCATATTTGACAACCGTGGCTACAACTTGGCAAATTTAGCGTAAATTTAGTGAGTTCATCCTCCGCCCGTACAAAATTCAACTTACCAAAGCTAAATGACCATAGAGTCTTTGGCATAGATCATGACCTGTGTTCGCTGAATGGGTCCTGGTGCTTTTGGAAACTGACCATAATTTTCATCGAAAAATTATCTTCAGCAATGATGCGTATTTCTAGATGAATTGGTACGTTAACAAACAAATTTGTCGAATTTGGTACTAAACGAGCGTCTAATGCATCCCAAAAAAGTCACGGTTTGGTTTAATGTGCGTGAAGATAAATTTTAAAGTTTTGTTATCAGAGCTCTGTTAACAAAAAAAAAAAAAAACAGACCTCTGTTAAATAATAAAAATTATTTTTTTTTTCTCACATGACGGACCTGTTACCAGATTTTTTTAAGCAAAATGAATCACAAGATTGAAGCAGGGCTGTTAGATATGGCGATTTCTCGGTAAACGTGGTTAGTTTTTTGTCTTGTTTGGCGTCCAAATTTTTGGTTTGGAGACATGGCGATTTTTCTGGCTATAAATAAATTTATTGGAGATAAATAAATTTTTTGGCGATTATTATGGCTATTTTTTTAATAAAATTTAACTTCAAAATTTTTCTAATTCAGGAAAATTAGTTTGTTGAAGGAGCAGTTTCAAAAATAACTCCTACCAAAACACGTCTGAAAGAATTTAAATCAGTTTAATTTTGATAATTTTTCTTATAACGGGTGTTTTTTTTAGAGGTATAGAACCTCGAATTGAAATAAAACACAAGAAAATCGTTTTAATGTCCATCAATTTGGCTTTATTGGAAGGATAATTTTATGCCATTAATGTTTAAATATGATTTCGCGCATGTGGCCGCCGCGGCTGGCTCGAATAAAGCCAATTCTACAGGTCCAATTTTCAACCACTTTTTCGAGCATATGGGGCCGTATGTTGGCAATAACGCCACGAATGTTGGCTTCCAAGTCCCCTAACGTTTCTGGTTTGTTGGCGTAGACGAGCGACTTCACATATCCCCAAAGAAAATAATCCAATGGTGTCAAATCACACGATCTTGGTGGCCAATTGACAGGTCCATTCCGCGAAATTATGCGCTCATCGAATGTTTCCTTCAATAAATCGATTGTGACGTGCGCTGTGTGGCATGTAGCGCCGTCTTGTTGGAACCACAACTCATCCACATTCATGCCATCCAATTCGGGAACAAAATAGTCGGTTATCATGGCTCTATACCGGTCTCCATTAACGGTAACTGACTCTCCAGCATTATTTCGGAAGAAGTATGGCCCAATGACTCCACCAGCCCATAGAGCACACCAAACAGTCAGTTTTTGTGGATGTAATGGCGTCTCAAGGGTCTCATGTGGATTCTCTTCACTCCAAATGCGGCAATTTTGCTTGTTGACGTAGCCATTCAACCAAAAATGAGCCTCATCACTGAACAAAATTTTGCAATGAAAATCAGCATCGAGATCAATCTCATTTTCGGCCCATACACCAAAATCACGACGCATTGCATGGTCTCGCGGCTTTAATTCTTGCACAAGCTGGATCTTGTAAGGTCGCAAGCCAAGATCTTTGCGCAAAATCTTCCATAAAGTTGATGGACAAAGCTCCAATTGCTGTGCACGGTGGCGAATCGATTCATTCGGGTCCTCTTCAACACTTTGCTCTACAGCGGCAATTGTTTCTTCGGTGCGCACTGTTCGACATCTCTGCGGATGCGTATTATCACATAGAGTAAACGTAGTGCGAAAACGATCCATGGTTAACCGAATTAATTGCTCTGATGGACGATTATGTCGACCATAAAATCGACGGAGCTTGCGGTAAACTTCGCGAACTGAACCATTATTTTCGAAATAAATTTGCACGATTTGCAAGCGTTGTTCTTTTGTCAACCTGTTCATGATGAAATGGCAAACCAAACTAAATATTAATCACTTGACAGCTGACAAAATGGCCGCCAGTTAAAAAAATGATGCCAACTTAAAGTTCTATACCTCAATAAAAAACACCCATTATTAATTATAGTCACTAACGCGTTTTGAATTTGGATGAGAAAAATTTAAAAGAAATACTTTTTGGCGATTTTCTGATAAATTTTGATACGATAATTTTATAAAAATTTATATTAAAAAAAGTGTTATATTAAAACAAATTTATTATCAAATATATACTAAGAGAAGCTACATAAAACTGATTTTTGGCGATTTTTAAAATAAATTTTGCGAAATAGGTCGGAAAAAGTCTGACAACCCTGGATTGAAGTCGAGTTCCTTGTTTTTTTTTTTTTTTTTTTTTGTTAGAGAGAGAGAGAGAGAGAGAGAGTCCATATTTTAACACACACGCATTAAACACATTCACCACAGCAAGCTACCGACTACCAAATGTCAAGAATAGAATACACATGTTTATATGAGAATAATTCTTTTAAAGACAGCAAGGCAACATGGCGGCAGGTTGTTGACTATGCTGATTTTGTCGTTGTAGTCCAATTAAACTAATTTCTATTTTGTGGGCTACAATGAGAAAATTCAGTATTGCCAGTATAATACAAAATGTTGAATGAATGATTTTGTACAATTATTTCATATTATTTAACAGAAATAATATCCAAAAATTGATGTTAGGAATAAATTGATTCATTTTTGTACTTTTACGTGAAATAAGTACATTTTAAAAGAGTAATTAATTTTTATAAATGCAAAACATATAAAAGTGGCAATACTGAACTATGTATTTGTACTTGAACATCAACTGCAGATGGTGCTGCTTCCGTCTCCAAAATAATTAAGTAGCCGGCTACGAGGCGACAAATGCTACTAGCGGCATTTGAAGTCGTGTGTTCGTGTAGCCTGCTGTGGTGAATGTGTTTAATGCTACAGTCATGATATCGATTTTGGTAGGAGATGGTGAGAAGAGAATATTGGAGGAGACTCCTGGACGCTTCTAGATTAATGTCCAGTAGTCAAAAGTCATAATGGCCTGTTTTTGTAGAAACTACAACACAATTTGAAAAAAATTTTTAAGTTTACTCAAAGAACGTCATAACTCAAAAAATGGAATTTTTGAGTTAGTGATGCAGAATTAATCCTGATATCGTTCTGCATATTGTGTAAAAATTTCATATAAATATCTTGTTTACTCAACTCTTGAGAGAAAAAAATCTTTTTCCATTGAGTTGTGAGTAAATTGAAAACTTAAAACTCGTTTTCTAAGGAACTCGTTATTTTATTGTTGTTTGATGAAATGAGCGATGTATTCTATTATTTCGTCCTTTATTATATTAATAACTGCAATCACTTACAAACCTGCTATTCTAAGAGCCCCAAAAAAAATCACCTCAATTAATAAAATTTTAAATTTTATTTATAAATATTTTTGCTTAGATTTTTATTTTAAAACCATGTTCTAATTCGCCAATACGTTTTGCTTTTTTTTTATCTGCGCAAATAAATCTCAATTTTATGCACATTTGTTACCAATAATATTTTTTTTATCGCTGTTTGTGGTGGTATTGGCAAACAAGCAGTTTTATAAAAACCGCAGAAAAAATTTGCAATACGTATAGGAAGTCGATACATAAGAACAATAGCTGTATTCACAATCGTGTGCAAATGGTCGTGCATCGTTGCATGTGCAAAATGGTATAGTATATTGATAACCACCACTAATAATTGTTAAGTGGTGAGCATCAATATACTATACCATTTTGCACATGGAACGATGCAAGACCATTTGCACAAGATTCTGAATTGGGCTATTGTATATAGAGTTGTCGTTATTGTTTTCATACTAACAGCTAGAGATATGCAACAGATTTGCATCTCTTCTGGTATTATCTTAGAGGTGCATAATGGGACGGATTCAAAAATTTTTTAAAAGAACTTAAACATTTCTTAATACAAAATTTTGCATTTTTAATGAAGTAAATTAAATTGAAATTAAATAAATCCGAATGTTTGAGACTTATTTCATAATGAAACTTAACTAATGTGCAAATGTGTAATGTGTAAAATTTATAATACACCCAAAACATAGAGGAGCTTCTAATGTAAATAATTGTAATTATTACAGTATAAAATATTTTTTTTCTCTTATATTTTTTAATTTTTTTTTTATATTATAAAGGGTGTCAAAAAAAGAACGCAAGATTTAAATTTTAAATAAAACACAGATATTTAAAAAAAAAAAAATTGTGAAACTTTATGATATCGTAAAGTAGATAAAATGAGGTTATGTGTGGAAGAACAAATCGGGCAGATGGCCGCCGCGGCTTTGCTGGCACACACGCGATCTTTTAATGAAATTTTCAATGGCCGTTTTGCATAAATGCTGCGGTATTTTATTAATGCAGCGTCCAATTTCCTCTTTTAAGGCTTGAGTCGTCGTCAGATTATTCGCGTAAACCATCGACTTCAAAAAACCCCAAAGAAAAAAGTCTAATGGTGTTAAATCGCACGATCTAGGCGGCCAATTCTGGTCTCCAAAACGCGAAATAACACGACCGGGAAATGACTGATGTAGCTATTGAATTGTTTCTCTGGCTGTATGATATGTGGCGCCGTCTTGTTGAAACCACATGCCCTACACATTTATTTCTTCAATTCTAGTCACGAAAAAACTGGTTATCATTTCACGATACCGAACACCATTGACTGTTGGCGCTTGACGTGCGTTTGAGCGACATCATCACGTACAGCTGTGACAGTTTCGGTCGATCGACCTGGTCGTTGTTGTCTTTACATCACTAGCAGACCCAGTTTCGGCAAATTTATCCATTAATGTCTTTACAGTTGACTCTTTTGGAGCATTATTGTGACCCCAAATTGATCGCAAATTTGCGAACTGTAGCCGCAAAACTTTCACCATTTTGGTAAAACAATTTCACAATGAGAATGCGTTGTTCATTCGTGTAGCGCTCCATTTTTACTAACCTCGTACCTTCTACTAGCAAACAATAACAATTGTTCAAATGTCAAATAATGACACTTCGAATGGCGCCAAATTTAAATCTTGCGTTCTTGTTGAGACACCCTTTATAATTATGGTCAAAAATATTTCCTAAGTTATGCAATATATTATTGCCAACTCGCCTCTAAAATGCCTTCAAGGCGAAGGGGCACGTACTTTGTAATATAATTATAATTGTATTTTTGAAATAAATGAATCTATTAAAAAAAAAAGAAAAAAAAAAAGTCCCAAATATATAAATATTATGAGAAATATTGGAGAAAACTTTAGAATGTGTAGCACGACAGCACTTTTTTGTTTGAGATTTTTTAATGGATTACGAAGTAAATTGATTTATATGTTTAATAATGACTTTCCCCTAATGAATAGAATATTCACTTATTGATTTATGTAAAAGTACTTATTTAAGTACTTTATTGATTGTGAAAATGAACCTTGAAAACGAAGAGTATTCGTACTTTAATTTTCGACAAATTAAATTTGATTTAATGGATTTCGTATATTCCTAGAATAAAGGCCTCATTAGTCTTTACTTTCTGTTACTGTTCTGTGCCGTTCCTTTCTGTATAAAATATTTTGCAATTACTTTGTCTGTGAAAAAAATCAGCTGGCAACCTATAGAATTGATTACACTTGTACAGAAAATATCACAACACACTAATACATACACACTTTTGGCTGTCACTTAACGTTGAATTCTATTTTCTACAGATTTGTCCGCAGCAGAACAGAACGAAAAAGTAAAAACTAACCACACATACAGATTTTCAACTCAACAGAAACAAAACAGCTGATTCAGAACAGAACATCACGTACAAACTAATTCTGCCTTAATTTTTAAACCTTAAATGAATTAATTTTATAATTATAAGATGATTACAGACATTCAGATCAATATATGAAAATTTCACGCAAGTTGTGTACTTGTATTCAAAAGGTTTAAATGAATAAAGATAATGAATTTTAATTAATAAGATTAACTCTTAATAAGTTTTTTTTTCAACATTTTCATATGACCTTGTTAACTCATAATTCAATCTACAATATTTGTTGGTGAGTATGTTTTTTTTATTAAAACCTTTAATACTAACAGAAGTCAAATGTTTTATTTTTTTCATTGATTTATTTTTAATAAAAATAATAATAATAAAGTAATGTGTCTGCTTATTGTACATACAACATGTTATATATTATAAATTTTTTTTGTGGTGCACTTGTGTTTATTAGTGCAGTTCATTACTAATAAAATTTTTATTTAAAGGATTTTGTTAACAAAAAGGATTATATGAGACGTTAAAAAGACTTAATTGTTGATTCGGAATATTTCGAAAATCTAATCAATTAATTAAACTATTAAGTATTTATTGCACTAGCTATCAAAAATACACAATATTTCTGGCGGAAATCGCGCCTCAAAAACTCGAACGAAAAGTTAATATAATCCGCTGTTTTTACTTAGATTTTAAACTTCACAGCTACGATTGAAATTTTGTTAGTCCATTTTACAAATGTTTTAAGTTTTAATAAATAAAAATTGTATGTGTTCCTTTTTTTTCAGTGGAATCTAATACTTTAGACCAGTGCTGGCCACCGAGAGAAAACATGCGATTAGAATTCGTCACACTGGTGCCACACAGAGCATTATTGATGTCAGTATCATAACACAATTGTGCTAGCTAAAATCACACGCATTCTTATTCTGTTTCATTTAGTCGTCAATGAGACAGCGACGATAACCCATACGTAGCGGTTGTATTAAATGTTTTATATTATTGCACTGAAAGAAAAAAAAGTGATGTGCGAAAAATATTACATAATCACCAATGATTTTCGCGACATTCAATATCATTTATGTTGCAAAACTTTTAAAGAAAAAAAAAAGACATTTAGATATTTCCGGAGCAGCTTCACTAAACTTCATTTTCTATCAAAACTTTAAAGACTAATAGCTCGAGAAATATGGGTCGCAATAAATTTTTTTTTATTAATTTTATTTTCATATTTTTAAATTTTCCATCAGATGAGCTATTTAAAGTTTTTTTGATGTGTAAACATCTACACGCTAGGGGGTAAAAATTTTTTGGCTTTGATTCTTTGTTGAGATTTCTTTGCTGAGATTTCTTTCCTGAGATTTCTTTGCTTTTTGCTTTTGCTTTGCATTGTCAAATCGGTGTGAGCTATGTATGAGTGTATTAGTGTTTGAAAGAAGCAATACCATTCAGAGAAACAAGTCGACCAGCTCGAAGCCAACGGTGCGCAGCAGCCGGTTATTTTTCTGTATATTTCCGTAGACCAAAGGTGAAAATGAACCGTAAGAGCTACGGACTAGAAATTTGGACACAATATGTAGACATTTGGCCACTACAACAACAAATACATGAGAGTTAAAAACTAAAGTGTGTTCCAAAACGAGCAACGAAAAATGTTAAAATCCCATGTAATATACATACAATTGTATGTACATATATACACTTGAAATTTGTAAGGTTAGTGTATTTTTATACAGACTACAACAATTAACACTAAATTTAAAAAGTTTAAATTAAAGGGTGTTCCATTAGTTAATGCAATTTTTACTTTGTAATTTTGACAACTTGCTGTATCTTGGAGACCGTAAGAGCAAAACTCTTGAAATGTTCATAAACGGTAAAACTAAAAAATCAAGAAAATATAAAATCGCCAAATATAAAAAAATCGCCAAAAACAAAAAAAAATCGCCAAATCGAAAAAAAAGCACCAAATTAAAAAAAATCTCTAGGACTAAAATAAATCGCGAAAAAGCGGAAAAATCGCCAAAATTAAAAAAAACCCTTCAACAAAAAAATCGCCAATATGAAAAAATCGCCTAAATAAAAAACCCCAAAAACAAAAAAAATCGCCAAAATTAAAAAACCCCAAAAAACAGAAAAAAATCGCCAAAATGAAAAAATCGCCAAAATGAAAAAATCGCCAAAATGAAAAAAAAAATTGCGAAAACTAAAAAGACACAAAAAGAGAAAAAAACGCCAACACGAGAAAAATGCGATAAAACTGAAAAAAAAATCGTTTAAACTGAAAAAACTTAAAAAAGGAAGAAAGCTAAATAAAAAATTAAAACCGAATGTGCGCGAGTCAAAGTCGCACTTTACTGAATTTATTTTAATTGCAATGCGTACACAACAACAAGAACAGCAACAACTAAACGATGAACAACAGGAATTAAAAATTAAAAAGTAAAAGTAAAGGCATTTACCATAGATGAGCACTGCACTACCACTAAAGTTCCAGTAAAAACAATAAAAAATATTTAACAAGTAAATTTTTGCTGATTACTAAAATTTTTTTCTACAATTTTTATAAATTGCCTAAATGATTTGTTATATGATGAGGTGCATTGAATTTTCAGTAGTCAGTAATGCCCGTATTCATAATGAAATTCTACCAAGTGGCTAAATGTTTTTCATACAAAAGTTTCAAAATTTGAATGAAAAAACTTTGCCACTTGCTACAATTTTATTATGATTACGGCCCTACGATTTTACTGGTAATGCAAATTAAATTTCATTAGCAGTAAAAATTTACTGAATTTTTTTAGTAATCAGTAAATTTACTGCTTACTGCAATTTTGAATGCAGTACATATACATATACTGCAGTGTGCCCATTTACTAACCAAATAAGTTAAATAAAACAAACAAAAACCAACAAATTCATATGTATTTACAATATTGAAAGTTTTGATACTTTTAATTAATTAATTTAAAAAAAAGATACTAAAAGCACAAGTACTTCCAACTTAAAAAAAAATTTTCATTACTAGATGTTTACACATCTCCTCTGTGATCGGACTCACATTGTTTTTTTTTTTAGATTCTCCACAGTTATCTATGAAAAGTTCAGAGCCCCATAGCTCAGAAAATGTGGCTCGCCGCCAACTTTTTTATTTAATTTTTTTTCGTATTACTTCATTTTTTATCACATAGAAATTTTTTGAAGCTGCTTCCCTAAATTGCATTTGTTTCGAATATTTATTTTTTGCTGTGTACTTCAGATACGAATGAGACAACTTTTTTTCATACATACTATAGTTTTATATTTGTCATCACTGATTTATGTGTTCAGGAGACGATCAAATACAACCACCAACAGCGTGACCGTTTGACCGACTAAAGTGGCAAATTGCCACTTTTTCCACTGCCTTTTCACTTTTTCGACTGCCTTGCCACTTTTGGTCCATCTTTTTTTAGGGTGATTATATGAAAATACATTAAAAATAAAAAGTTTAGTGTAGTTTTTTTTGATTTTTTTTTAATTTTGCCCCTTTTTTTTTGATAAATCTCCTATTTGGTGCCACTTTTTGAAAAATGTCATCGGTCACCCTGATCACCAATCGCAGAGTTGTGTGTGTGTGTGTGTGTATGTGCAGTCGTTTTTTAAGGCTACACATATGCGTTGTGGTCAGTGTATGGATGAGCATTAAAAACTTTTGGTATTTTTATTTGACAGCGGATGTTTTGCCCGATTCGAACTCTGAATGACGAAAAAAATAATTTTCTTTGTGACGACGTATAGAAGGAAGTGCACAATTTATTTTGTATTTTAGCGGAAATAACTATTGTTCTTTGTAAAAACCCAAACGATCAAAAGTCTAAAAGCATTATTATTTATTATCATTATGGAACAGAAGAAAAAAATTAAAGCGCGAGATAGAAGAATTATCATTTTACTGTGTATAATATTTTTCTAATTTACTTATATAGTAGTAACAAAACTGCACTTGCCGCTAATAACAAAAAATCATCATCCGATGAAGACGCATTTGCAACCGCACATAACGAACACAAAACTAAAATGCTGATTGACGAATTTACTCGATTGTCTCCGAAAAAGCTTCAAATAAACGACACAAATACACATTCACTGATTGATGATTTTATTTGATGGTCTCCAGCAGGGTTGTCAGATTTTTTCCGACCCATTTCGACAAATTGATTTTAAAAATCGCCATAAACAATTTTATGTAGTTTTTCTTAATATAACTTTGATAATAAATTTGTTTTTATGCAACAATTTTTTTTAATATAAATTTTTATAAAATAATAAATAGTATATTAATTTAAAAGAAAATCGCCAAAAATTATTTCTTGCAAATTTTTCGCATCCAAATTCAAAACGCATTAATTGCTATAATTAATATAAGAAAAATCAACATCAAATGTTGTTGTGGAAGATACAATAAATAAATATTTGTACATATTGTTACGTTTTTCTCTCTATAAAAACGCTTTTCCGTAGATCCGAAGATTTGCAAATGAATACAAGAGCCGAGTGTAGTAATTAGGGTTAAGAATGATACAAGTTTTATTTACAAATACACTTAAACTAAATTACTCAAGAGCTTAAATACACTAATACAACTTAAACTAATAAATTACACACAGATATTCACAACTGGTTACCACTATGCCTTCTTCGCTGTAGTTTACGCACGTTTCTTAGCTGGCTGCGCAAGTAATCACGTGACACCTCTTTGTCTACTGCTCGTCACTTACGAGACTCACTCTGCCGTCACTCACAGTTGATACACCAATACCTATTTGTCTGCTGCTCGTCACACACAGCACTCACTCTGCCGACACTCACAGTTGATACACCAATAAAGACTCACTTCACTGGCTTTACTTACACCTTTACACACGTCTATTCGCTGCGCTGTTCCCTTTACTCCAGTCGACACGATAGACTCCACAATAATCTCAATTCCACGACAGACTTTGCTGTCACTATAGACTGTCCTATAGTTTCTCTTTTACTCCAACTCTTGTGTAAAGCACAGACTGCTCTTAACTATCAACTCACCACTATATAGCAGATTATTATTAATCACAACTTAATTATCAACTGACTAACGAGTTCTTAACTTCACTACTTTCTGATTAGCACTAACTATAACTGTTCGCGACTGACTTACAACTGCAACTAACTAACTCATTGGATGCGTCACCTCCTTTTATATTTCACACAAATTCCACTAGAAGTTTCAAGCAATGTCTAGACGATAATTATCATCTTATATGCTGCCTAATTAAGTTCATGTGGTAACTATGTACATACATGTGTATATGCATACGTGTGTACATCATTAATTAAGCAATACACGGTGGTTGTTTATCTTTTGCTTTTCGTTTGAATTAGCATGTATGTATGTGTGTAAATATGTGAATCTTCTTAATAAGCAGACGCTTTTTGTTGTTGTTGCTTTTGCTTGTTTAATCAAGCTAGGCATGCTTATTTAGTTGTGGGCTACTGTTCTAGACTATTCTTTGCTTTGACCCTGTAGGAATATTTTCGCGTAGCATTTACATTAACCCTGTTGGAATATTTTTGTGTAATGCTGCTTAACATTGTTGACGGCTATTTTCGTAACAATGTGTATTGAAAAAAATATAAAATTATTTTAATTTCTTGCAGACAAGTTTTGGTAGGATTTATTTTTGAAACTACTCCTTCAACAAACTAATTTACCTAAATTAAAACAATTTTGAAGTTCAATTTTGTTTAAAAACAAAAATAGACCAGAAATTTAATTTGACGTCATGTCTACGTGCTCACTAATAAAATCAAACGCAGTGGGAACTGACAACTTACATCCTAAATTTATGAGAATACTTATGCCTCTAATTCTCCCATACGTCACCCACTTTTTAAACAATATTATTACGTCTTCTACGTTTCCTTCAAATTGGAAACATGCAAAAATTATTCCTTTACCCAAAGAAAATGGTGAATATAGACCAATAGCCATCTTATGCTTTCTCTCGAAAATACTGGAAAAAATTTTGTATAAGCAAATGATTTCATATATAAATATCAACAACATGCTTTCTGGTAAACAATCTGGTTTCCGCGAAAGTCATAGCTGCGTTACGGCTCTTGTTGAAGTAGGTGAACACATACGGCAGGGTTTGGAGAACGGGGACATAAATTTCTTGGTACTTCTTGACCACTGCAAGGCATTTGACACGGTAGACCATGCCACATTAATTAACAAACTAAAACACTTTTTCAGATTTTCAACTACATCAGTAAAACTTATTTCATCATACCTTTCAAATCGAACACAGTCGGTTCTTGCAAACAATATTTGGTCAGACAAATTTACACTTAAAAGGGGAGTGCCTCAGGGCTCCATCTTAGGTCCACTTTTATTTTCAATATATGCAAATGACTTGCCAAAAATACTTTCAAAGTGTAATATCCAGCTTTATGCAGATGACATACAACTTACTTTAAGTATCGCAGCTGAAGACATTGCCACAGGCATCTCACACTTAAATCATGAATTTAATCAAATTTATATCTGGGCTAATGCAAATGGGCTCTATTTGAACCCTAAAAAATCTAAATGTATTGTTATCTGTAAAAAAAAAAACTATAGATCCTTGTATTTCTGGGGATATCGTTTTAAATGGTGAGAAAATTTAAATAGTTAAGAGAGCAAAAAATTTAGGAATAGTTTTTAATAACCATTTGACTTGGACAGATCATGTAAACTCACTGGTTGGTCAATCATATTTTAAATTACGAACTCTCTGGTCTACACAATACTTTACACCCATCAGAATTAGAATATTGCTTGCCAAGACATATTTGGTTCCTTCGTTATTGTATGGGTGTGAACTATTCGCAAACTGCGACTCTGTTAGTCGAAGAAAATTAAATATTTTATTTAACAATATTATACGGTATGTATGTGTATGGATTGAGAAGATCTGATCATGTTTCGTCTGTTTCTAAAAACCTTTATGGAGTAAGCTTCGATAGCCTGTTAAAAATCCGCACTCTAGTTTTTCTGCATAAAATAATACACACTCAAACTCCCAAATATTTAAATTTTTGAAAATATACGTTTTTGTCAATCGCCACGAAACCGAAACATTATAATACCTCGACATCAATACCTAGCAACGTTGGAAACCGAAACAAATAACGGTATCGGTACTGATACCGGTACAATTATTTTAAAAATTTCGGTATCGGTAACGGTAACGGTATTTTTTTATTTCGGTATCGGTATTACCGGTACATACCGTTATCGAGTTTAAAATACCGGTATACCGCTATTACTGTGAAGTTTATTAATTCATACAGTGTATATAGCAATAAACCTCTTTTTATTAAGTTAAAAGTACGTAATTTTACATAGTCTTTAGTAAACAGTAAAATAAAAAAACTAAGTTTTATATCTTGAAAAGATTATTTACACAAGTGTAGTGTAAACTTGTATGTTTGTATAAACATACATACATGCATAAGTATGTTTAGATCAGAGTTGCCCACAGAGAGAAAACCGAGAGTAATGTATAAGAATATGTGTATTCATTTCTATAAAAAGCCGTTTGATTTTCGGCACTCTGACGCTTCTCTGGGCAGCCTGGTTATAAACGTTTATACTAGTGTTTTTCAAACGGGATTTCCTGGAAAATGTGCGGGAATTCCCGGGATTTTTTGACATTATGGCAACTTGATGAGTGTCGTTATTCATTTTATGAATGCGATAGCGCAATAATAATACCATGGCACTAGCACAATAGCTAAAACTTTACAACAATTAAGGCCGAGTTTACATCTGGCACACATGTGCTCTAAGACTAAGAGGCCTTTATTTGCCATAAGCAGAACGCGACGTTCAAAATTTAATTCTACAATTCATAAAAGTAAAAACAGAAATGTGCAAGGAAATAAAAGAAAAATTACAAAATAATTTCAGATTCTCTTTGGTAAAAAGAACGATTCTATTAATGCTTATTCTGTACTAGTGATGCACGAATATTCGTATTCGAATTTTATATATTCGTGTTCGTATTCGTCAAATTCAGGCGAATACGAATATTTTTCCAAAAAATTAAATAAATAACTGCATAAATCCTAAACCAAATTTAAATAAATCCATTAAATTTTGTATAGAAATTTTTGCTCTTTTTGAAATATTATTTACTGACGATCATTGAAATTTTTGGGTAGTTTTTATTAACTTTAAAGTGCACCAAGTTCTTTTTCATAACAATTTTTTATTATTTCACACTGCAGGCGTGAATAGAACCCTAATTTAATGTCTATAAATTTCACATTAAATATTCGTATTCTTATTCGCGAATACCGTTTCAAATATTCGTATTCGCGAATATCAAAAATTGACATTCGTCACATGGCTGTTCTGTACTAAAGTCCTATTTTCAAAGAAATATTTATTTAATAATATATTTTTTTAAGTGCGGTCAGGCTTGTGTGTATTGTTTGGCCTTCGAGAGTTTATCTTCCGTATAATCTTGAGGTTTTTCTTTAACAACCACGTTTCTACTTCCTATGTGAAGGCATACGTCGTGTACAGTCAGTCACAAAACTTTTTTAAAATACTGTTAATAACATCCTGGGCATATGGTCTAGTTACTCCACCCATGTTTGTTCAGCACCATATTATGCAAATTTACTTTGTATAATATGTATCAATAAATAAATAAATAGTTTTTTTTTTGCATTTACATATAATATTGGTACATATGCGTCACTATTATTTAAAGAACTCAAATGGTATTATTTTTTTTACTAATGTGCTTATAAAACGTTTTATTTAATCGATCTCATGAATTGTAATTTTTTTTTTGTTTAGATAATTAAATTGAAAATATTTTGTATTGTTTTGCACTGGGCGGAAATTTCCCGGGAAACCGAAAAGTCGTTCCCGCTTTCCTGGGAAATGAAAAAGTCCGGGAAAAGAAAAACTCTATTTTATACATATGTATTTGATTATGGTATGCTTACACTTTGTTGTCGATAAAAAGTAGTAAGAATAGAGTTGAATAAGAATGTTTAAAGGGGGAAATTTTGTTTCTGTAATTAATTTCAAAAAAAGTTAATTGAAATTAAGTTATGTAACTTTTTTTACGGAAATCGGTATATCGGTAAGTACCGGTATAGAAATAAACGGTATCGTCGATACCGGTATTTTCTAACCGAAATGAGTTTCGGTATCGGTACATATACCGGTACCTAATTTTAACGGTATTTGAATCGGTATCAGTATTTTTACGATACCGTTTGCCAACCTTGATACCTAGTCTCCGAATGGCAATTTTATGTGCATCCCGCTAGACTTTGGAATAATCTTCCACTATGTCAGCAATTGAACAGCAACGCTAATAGTTTCAAAAATTTGTAGTTAATTCCTTTAAATAAAAATGTGTAGGTAATTGTTTTATATTATTTATTTATTTAAGATATACTTTACAAAATCAATTTATAAAATATATATATCTAAGGGCACCGGGTAAGTTTTATACTATATTATGTGCAATCTTTTAATATACACACATACATATATATTTATTTTTTAATTATATTTTTTATATATTATTATTAATTAACATCTAATTCGAATGTATTTTTTTAACTAAATCCGTTTCTGTACTGTAAATATAAGATTAACGCTTGTTATACAGGAAATAAACCAATAAACCAATATACAATACAATACAAATTTATTTATCGACAGAAAAATAGCCATGTCACCAAATCAAAAATTTAGATGTCAAACAAGTTGAAAAATCGCCACATGCGGCGAGAAATCGCCATATCTGACAACCTAGGTCTACAGAGCCCATTAGACATATACTAGATATTCGTGCAATAAATATATTTTATATTTTATTATTCTACAGAATTAGTTCTCAGTTATTCCACTCGACCCTCATCAGCAGCGTGACCATTTTAGCATTTTTGCAGCTAAGTTTAGCATTTTTTTTGTTGATTTAGCTGCAAAATTTTCGATTTAGCAGTTAGCATTTTCATTAGCATTTTTCAATTTTTTATTTAGCATTTTCTAGCATTTTTTCATATTAATCTACATAACTTTTAACAATATCTCTTATACGTAAAAGAGGCTGACTTCCAAAACGTCAACTGCCTTCCAACAAAGTGTAGTGTTTCATAACACTGCAGAACAAAACATTGACAATGCGTACCCTTTCAAAACGTCGTTGACAAGTATTTAGAACACCGCAAACAATCAATCAGCGCATCGGTTGCAAAGTTGGTGCTCATGGTTACAATGTTTCGCGTTATAAATACCGTATCCTAAGACTGTACAAACTTTGTACTTTTTACGTAAAAATTTAATAGACGAAAGCTTTAGAATATTTTACAAAAACCAGTTTTTAAACGTTGTTTATAAACGAAGCGTAAGTGAGAAACGAATTCTTCTCGAAGCATTGGTTTGCTTTAAGTACTTTATGTATAGTGACAAACTAGTATTTACTTAGCATAACACAGCAAAAATTATTGCTTTCCCGAAGCATATTTGTGAGGGATACAATGTTACAGAATCACTTGATGTTGCGCATGAATAAGGAATTTGTTTGTTCGATATGAGCCAGCTAGAATCAACACATTTAGCTTACTAAAGTGCTTCAAAGAAGTAATACTCAGATGCAAAAATTACTGGCTTGCAAAATTTTTTGTGATAACTTTCTATTTTGCTAGAGAGTCCGCCTTACGTTAGTGCTTGTTGTTGTTATTGCTTCCAAATCACTATTTTTTCTGGGAAGTGACGAAATTTAAATAAGTTAAATTTTCTAGCAGTCTAGAAAACGTTTTTAAGCAGGGAAACTTTGCAAAGACAGAAATCTTTATTATGCTCCGCAGTTTTAGGAAATACCTTGGTGGAGAAAGGCCGGCAGTCTAAAAAACATTATTATCATACACGAGTTCCTCCATAAAACTTGTCATTAAAAGGCGGCGCATGATGTACTTTTTACCCACTATTAAATCCTAGCGTGATTTTTAATGTAATAATATTATGAGCCAAAAATCGTTAAGCGTATGTTTCATTTTGCCACTTATGCTAACTTCATGCCAGCTTTTCATTATACATAATGCAGTTTAGGTTCAAGAAATAATTTGTAATTAAAAAAAATCTGTTTTATTCAACAGAAATACATTTTTTTTAACATTAGTAAGGCGATGTAAGCAGAAATTACAAAAATAACAACTTTAAAAGAAACAATTGGATTAAAAAAGGTAAATATTAAGTTTTAGCAGTATGTTTTAGCACTTTAATCATTTTTAGCATATTTTAGCTTTATTTTGAAGTCAATTAGCCGCAAAAATTTTTAGGATCTGGTCACACTGCTCATCAGTATTTTACTCCTATTTCTTTTACTCTCATCAATTTTACTTTCCCATCACTGGCGGAAAACACTAAGGGAACTTTCAAATGTACCCAAGTGGAATGAACACTCTACTTTTCTTTTCTCGACGGTCTGTTAACGTAATTTAATACAAAAACCAAGTCCAGAACTATCTTGTAAGGGTTTGAAGTGTAAGTTAAAGGTTTCGTGTCCTAAATTTTGAAAGCAACACCAAAGTCAAAGCAATTGTAATTTATATATAAAATAAAAAAATTTTTGAAACCCCTTAATTTTTCATTTAACGAATGATAATAAATACATGCATGCATGCAGATATTGTGTGTGTCATTAAATTTTACAATACATAAATTACAATTTATATTTATAAACTATATGACAAAATTTTTAAAGTTAATAAAACTATTAATTATGTTATTGAAAAAAAAAAACACTTTTATTTTTTAAAACATAATAACTCTTTAGCAGAGTATTACCTGATTTACATTAAGCATTTTTTCATGAAATTTCATAAATTTTGTTGCACGCAACTTTTTCTATTTGCTAATTGCAGGGCTATAAAAGAGAGTTTTATATAAAAAAGGATGTAGAGTGAATCTCTGATGCATTTTTGACAACTTTTTTGATATAAGTTGCTCCTCCAGGCCTCCTATTGATAAATAAAAAATTTTCATGCAACTAATTTCATGAAAAAAATGCTAAATGTAAATGAGGTATATATGGGCATATGAATAAATTTATTTAAATGTTGTAATATATATTTTTAATTAATATTATTTTTCAAAAAAAAAAAAAAAAAAAATAGTTGTTATCTTTGTGCAATGAAATAATATTGCAGACAAATTGTTGTTATGTGTAGTTTTTTGATTTAATTCAATTTAATTTAATTTGACAAATGAATCGTAAAGATGAAAGGTTGCGTTTTCAGGTTTAGTGAAAAAGAGTGAGCAACTTTAAAATAGTGATGTCAAAAATAAATCTATAGTTGTATGTGTGAGAAAAGTTATTGCATTCGTCTCTGAAGTATATAGAAAAAAATAAATATTTAGAAGAAATGCAGTTTAGTAAAGTAGCTAAAAATAAATAAACAGAAGCCTATTTAATAAAAAATTTAAAAATAAGAAGAAAAATTAAATAGAAAAGTTTGCGTCCACCCGTATTTTCCGATTTATGGGACTCTGAACTTTTCATAGAAAACTGTGAAAAATCTCCAAAAAGAAATTTTTAAATATGTTATGTGATAGAAACTTGAAACATAAGAGAAAAAATTAATAAAAAAAATTGGCTGTAACCCATATTTCCCGACTTATTGGTCTTTGAAATTTTGATAGAATCTGCTCCAAAAATATCAAAATGTCTCTTTAATACACAGAAAAAATTTTCCAGCAATAAACAACTTTAATTGAAAATAAATTAAAAAATCAATTAAAAATTTAATTGGGTCAACTTTGTAGTTTATTAAATTTTTAAACAAAAGTTTAATTGACTTAAATACATTTCTAATTGATTTTTAGTCTTATTTTCAAGTAAAGTTGTTTATTGCAGACCTATTTTTTTCTGTGTACATATTAATTTCTTTCATTAAGAGTTTTGTAACGTAAAACACATTGAGTGTCGCAAAAAGCATTGGTGATCATGGAATATTTTTCGCATACCAAAAAAAAAAGATCTCTTTGGGTAGGAGATCTCGGATTGTCTTAAAAGTGGACAAAGTAAATTAAAAAACCTGCAGCAAGTATCCATTATTTTGGCTGGTATAAATGTTTGCATTAAAAGCAGAAATGAAACCTTGTGCTGTCTTCAAAATTGAGTAAATTCTTTTTGTGCTTAAAATATTAAAGAAATAGTAAAATACATGCGACATATTGCAACTGATTTTATTTTAAGCCCAATTTAGCAGAGATTATATAATACCTACATAAATATATATATATATATATATATATATCCTTAGCTTAATATAAAAAGGCCCTAAGTCATTTTTTTTAAATCGAAATTTTTTACATTTTTCGATACATCTATTCTTCTACCGAAATATACAAAAAAAAAACTCGATTCCAAAAAAAATAGTAAGTTACGGCCTTTCTATATTAAGGTAACGATATATATTTGCAAAACATTAGCAAATATGTAGTTATTCTGTTCCTTCCTCAATTTCTCTCAATTTCCTTTAAGTTAGTCCAAAATGCAATGAACATTCTACTCAATCCACCAACAATAACAATTAATTACCGCCTGGAATTTGATGAACAACAAATGCGCTATTACTTCATTTCCTTTACATCGTTGTTTTACAGTAATGATGATACTGCTGCAAGGACTTTTAATTCATTCTCTCTATCGCCCCCTAAAAAAGGATAAGCCACTTGCTTGCAAGCTAGTGTACATTGAAATGATCAATACATCTTACCCCAGGATATTGTCAGCCAACAAAAAAAAACAGTTTTAACAAAAAAAATAATGTACACACATACATAATAACTTTAACACAGAAGAGAAATAAAGAAAACAATATAATAATAAAAAAAAAAATAAAAATAAAAACTATAAAAGCAAAGTAAAGAAATTCAATAAAACAAACTTAATTTGTGCCACACATCCCCACACACACCCAACCACACACATTCAAAGTGTCAGACATGCATCCTTTCATGTGCATGCGCGTGTTAAAGTGCCAACCATTTGTATGTTGTAGGTTTGCTTATGCAATTTGATATGTTGTTGGAAACCTATACCCAACAATATCTCACTCCTTCGAGTTTATTCACCGCACACTAAAATACTGGTACAACACTTAACATTATAACAATTTATGCAAGTTACTTCAAGTTTGTATTGTGTGTTGCTTTTTAAGGAAATGCCAGTGGATGGATGGTTTATTTAATAATTACACTCCATTATTTTAGATTACGACCAGCTAAAAATCAGGTACATATATGGAATATAAGCTGTTTAAGAAGGAAACAATCATATTAAAAAATTAACATTTTATGACATGCAATGAGTAAAAATAGTGGAAATGGAGATAAAAAATTTATGAAGACCCAATTAATTAATTCTTTATTGCATATGTATTTTAGCTTTTTACCTAGTGCAGACCAGAGAAAAGAATCATTTAGGAACTCTTTGAGTATAGGTCTTCAAAGAAATATGAATGCTTAGAGCTAAAAAATAAAAAACACGCTCATATAATTACAAACACAAGTATTAATTTGTATCAGGGAAGGAAAATGACTCCTTGGATTTTGTACCAACTATTAAAATAAAATGTACTTTTTAGACCATGACGGTACCAATTTTTAATATTTATTAAAAAAACAGAAACGTAAAAAAAACTAGTATAAAAATACAGAAGTTTACAATAATAACAAAAATTAAAAATTTTAAAAACCCCCGACTTTTTTCAGAAAAGATGTTATATCTTCTAAACGGCTTGACCGATTTTTTTCAAACATAGCTAAGAACCCTCTTGATCAAGTCATCTTTCAAACATAAAAAACTAAATGAAAATCGGTCCAGCCGTTTGGCCTGTACGTGGACACAGGCAAACACACAGATACACAGATACACAGACACACAGACACACACTACAAACTTATAACACCCCTTTTTTAGTCGGAGGTTAAAAACAGTAACTTAACACACAAAAATATTAAATATTACATTCATAAAGGTACATTCGTAGATACGACTATTATAT
Organism: Tachina grossa; assembly: GCA_949987645.1. Taxonomy (NCBI): domain Eukaryota; kingdom Metazoa; phylum Arthropoda; class Insecta; order Diptera; family Tachinidae; genus Tachina; species Tachina grossa. Next base: position 141,082,195 of record OX465278.1, read on the forward strand.
TAGAGATTAAAATAAAATACACACAAATAATTAAAGAGAACATAGGCAATATTAATGTTTCCATATAGTGAAACATTGATATTTTTAAATTGTACCAAGTAACTCGCGGTAGTACCACGGTACCAACAAGGTCAAAAATGTACCATAAAAAGTACAATTGTACCATGATTTCCATCCGTGATTTATTTAACAACTATGACCATACACATTTCTTGAATTAAGCAGCACAAAAGAATACAACTAAAATTTAAAGACTATATGAGCCACAATCATACACATTACTATAAAAATACGGCTACATGTACGTATTTACAGGGCTATTTTATTTACACAAATACATGGTATATATATATGCTTTTAAGCAGACAAAACACCTTTTTCACTCCATTTTATATGCACAAATGTATGTTTAAACTGACGAATGATGAATAAATATCACGAGTATCATGCGAATATTTTTTTTTTGTCCGAATAAATATCCATAGTCTGAGTATAAACATACTGCAACTATAAGTATGGAAGAGAGTTAATACTCTTGATATGCATGTGCCTATTTATTTATAGTTAAAGCAAATTTTAGTTTTTCACATAAACGAAGTAGAGATACTCTTGTATATTGGCATCGCCTATAGTCATAGTTCTTTGAGAGAAAATATATGAGCGTACGAATTGTTTGTGCTATAATTGTGATTATACGAAGTTACTAAAATTAAGACTATTTACTTCAATATATTTTTTTTGAGTATTCATTGTCATTCTCTGGTGCAGACCCCAGTTTAATTTTCAGTGGTGTAAATAACTTGCTAAAAGTTCTAAGACACATATATGTATATATATATATACATATATATATATATATATATATATATATATATATATTTATTAGGGACTCCCCAACTACCAAAGATAGTATATGACGAATATACCTTCTTTTTGTGACCAATAGAAATCAGTTGGTAAAAACGAAAAAAAAAACATTTAGCTCTTCTGAAAGGTGAAATACTCGAAAGTTTTGCATTTTTATTGCCATTAAAAACAATTTGAGTAAGATTTGGAAAATATTTATGTAATATATATTTAAGATTATCTAAGTTTTTCTCTATACTTTCAGCAGTGGCCAATATATATTTACTTCTTTTAATTTTGTTTATTAAAAAATGTTTGTATTATCGCTTTAAATACCGTCTACAACAAACATGAAATGAGTAACATTAACACTAACATCATGTTAATGGCTGATGTGTAAACCACTCATTTTAGTGTCTTGTTAATGTTTTAACAGCGTTGGAAGGAAATCTCTTTGAAAAACGTTGCGTTAACATACCCACTGCAATATATTAGGAAGGAAAAACATAAATGGGAGTGAAAATTTTAAGAATAATATTCTTTTAAAAATAATATTGCTAGACTAACGCTAACATGACTACGTGTATGTCACAAGAATATCTTATGCCTAATGCAGACATCAGTTCAAGACAATGGCAGCAACTTTTTGTGAAAATCGTTTGAGAAGTAAAAAAAAAGTTTTGTGACAGAAACATGTATGTAGATATAAAAAATTTCTAGGTAATGTGGTATAGTAGATTTTCTCTAAAACATTGATGCCAGTTTGATAGCACAAATGTGCTAGCTAAAATTACATACAATCTTATTATCTTGCACTTAGTCGTCAATGAGATAGCGTCGATAACACATGGGTAGCGTGTGTATTAAATTTTTTTATGGGTGCACTGAAAGAAAATAAGTGGCAACCGAAAAATATTCTATGATCACCAATGCTTTTCATTCAATGTGTTTTATGTTGCAAAGCTTTTAAGAAAAGAAATGAATATATGTACAGTAGTTTTCCGATTTAACGAACCATCGGTTTAACGAATTCGGGATTTAACGAACTCATAAAAATTTTGAATTGAGTACCTTATATTATGAACACCGTAATTTTGTACTCGATATAACGAACAAATACAAAATTAGAGCCTTAAGTATAGAATGAGATGCAAATACAAAGATTTCCGCAAACAATATGCAAAAGCAATAAACATATAGAGAAAGGGGATTCCCCAACGATGTTCTGGCTGCGTTTTCTGTGTTTACTTTTGGATTTTTTAGCATTCTTGAACGATCGTTTGTGGTTTAAACATTAGAAAACATGGAAAGCAGAAAAAGATTGTTATTAAAAGAAAAATTAAATATAGTGGATGACTATAAAAAAGGTGAATGCGTGAGTGCATTGTGTGTTAAATATGGATTGGCCAAATCCACTATATCCACAATTTTAAAATCAAAGGAAAATCTGTTAAAAAATGCGGAGGTGACTACAAGTTCCTAAAATACAAACAAAAATTAACAATTTTTTCCGTTGAAGCCATTTAAAATAGATTTGTACAGGGTGGGCCAAAAGAAACCAAAGGGTGTAAAAGTTTAATAACTTTTTTGTTTATTAACTTTTTTTTTATTTTTTCTTTCAAATTATATAATATACAAAATGGAAATTTTTTTACACTAAGTATGAAAAATGAAGTCTCTTAAATGACCACCGTTTTCAGCTTCGCACTGATGGGCTCTTTTTAGAGCATATTCCATAACATCTTTCAAAACTTGTGGCTGTAGCGTTCGAATTTCTGTAACAATGTTTGCCTTGAGTTCAAGGATTGTCTCTGGCTTGTTCACATACACTCGCTCCTTCAAAAAACCCCAAAGAAAATAGTCGGGCGCTGTCAAATCTGGCGATCGCGCTGGCCAAATAATTTCCGAATTTCGAGAAATTATTCGCTCTCCAAAAATTTGACTTAAAAGTGCCATTGTGTCTCGGGCAGTATGGGCAATGGCTCCGTCCTGCTGAAACCACATACCAGGTCTGTTTTCAAGAGTAGGACGTAAAAAATTTTTTATCATAAACCGATACCGCTCTCCATTTACGGTTACAGCACTTCCATCTTCATTCTCGAAGAAGTAGGGCCAAATGAAATTTTCAGATGTGATCCCACACCATACTGGATTTTGAGAACCCCACAACCTACAGTTCTGCTTATTAACAAAGCCATTCAAATGAAAATGAGCTTCATCACTCATAATCAAATTTTCATCTCTGGTTTAAATAATAAAATTCTATTGTTCTGGTTCTCTGTTCAGTTGTGAACCTCTCCATTATAAATTCTCCAAGTGTTGTCTATATAATCTGAAAGAAAAAATAAAAAAAAATTAATAAACAAAAAAGTTATTAAACTTTTACACCCTTTGGTTTCTTTTGGCCCACCCTTGAAAAATTATTATTTTTTTGTTAGATTAAAAATGGACTTTTTGTTTAGTTATTCTTTGTTAACACGATTCTGATGCAAGATCTTAATACAAATTCACATGAATTGCATTTATTTTATTTATTACTCTGTTTATAATTAAAATAATAATAAAGGCATACTCCAAAAATTTTAGAGTTGTTATTTCCATAGTTTTTGAGTAAACAAACTTTGTCATAAATAGTAATCGGTTTAACGAATTTTTCAACTTAACGAACAGGGCTGACATTATATAGTTCGTTAAATCGAAAAACAACTGTATATTAAAGAGACCATTCTGTTTTTTTTTGAGCTACTTCACTAAGCTGCATTTTCTATCAAAACGTTAAAGACTAATAAATGGGGATACATGGGGAGACCCATAACTTCGAAAATATGGGTCGTCACCAACTTTTTTCTTTAATGTTTTGTTAAAATTAAAGTTTATTAATACATATATCGACTGTTGGTATTAAAGGATTAATTTTTGATCGTTAATGAGTTAAATTCAATTTTGAAGAAATTTTTTCAGAATTTACATTGAATACCATGATTTGGAAGGCAGATTTAATTTCGCACAGAAAAAGTGAAGATTTTACCTATAGTGCAATCGGAGGCACTACCTTAATAAATCTGAAAACCAACCCGCTGTAATTACTTTCAAGTCAATCCAAATGTTTGACGAAAATTATTTTAATAGGGTAACCGAAATAATTACTATTCAATATCTATATAATTAATAGGAGAACATGTTTTTTGTAATCCCTTTTACGCTGGTACCACAGCACCGATTTTAAAAAGATTTATATGGTTTTAAAGGATTTTCTGTACAGATGTGCAAAATCTATATTTTATTGAAATCGGTTTAGTATTTTGGGAGCTATAAGCGTTATATTATATTATATTACACACGCATTTATTAGCTTACAAGTAAAAAAGAAACAAAACATGAGTGTGTGTGTGGGTTTGTAGTATTTCTCTTGATTTAACAATTTTTTATTCTCTTATTTGTTGTTGTATGAAAGCCCTAATACTTAAAGGAAGAGAATTGAATAAAGTGAGTTAGCTTGGTTGAAGGGATTTTGTTTATGTTTTTTTAATTTCATGTATTATTTAATTATGCTTGCATATGTATGTAAGTTTGTGTGTGGCTGTGTTTTAATAATTTTTTATGACGTTTAGATAGGTACATTTTCTTTGAATCTTAAATTATTTACATTTTGATTCTAGAATACGGACGAGTGTGTCGTCCGTTTGGTATATCTAGTTTTGATTATTGCTTAAAATTTCATCCATTAGATAAAACTCGTTCACAAATTTAGCTTTGTAAAATCTTAAGTTTGTGGGAGAAGAAGTGAAGAGAAAAGAAGAAACGTAGCATAATCATAATCATATAAAACAGCTGTTCGAACGAAACTAATGGGCAACACTGTATTTGATTATCAGCCATGTCACAGAGCTCAATTCCATTCGGAAACGGAATTCAATCCGTATTTTGGTGCTTTAGAAAACGAAAGACGAAAAAAAATTTCGGAATGAAATCACTTTTAATTTCATGGACGGAATTAAAATTTTCTGCATGTTAAAGTAAAAAAAAACATTTTAAACAATTTTTTTTTTCAATTAATAATACTATTTTTCATTTATTTATTCAAAGATGGATTACAATTATTAGTTTTTATTTATCTATTATGCAAATTTCTCAAGTCATTACAAAAATAAAATCAACAGGACAAAAAAATACAAGGCAGAATTAACTGCCTGTCCCACGATGTCACTCGCAAACGTTCGAATGACAACTTATATTGAAAACAACAACAAATTTTCTAATGTTATCGTTGTGTGCAATACAAGTTGTCGATCGAACGTTTGCGAGTGACATCGTGGGACAGGCAGTAAAATACGCATACAAAAAAAAATTTAAAACGCCTAAACATATGTCACATTATCATTTACTACAAAATTATGTTGCCACACTTGTAAGATTAAGCATTTTTTTTTCGGATTGATGAAAACGATGGGAATCTGAAGCACCAAAATGAAATTTGAACGAAATGGTTAGTTAATACGGAATCAAAAACATTCCGAACGGAATGTGTGACACGGCTGTATAAATGTAGTCTAAGTACTAGTAACTTTTCATTTGATTAACATCTAAGAAATGCTTTGCTTGATTCGCAACATTAACAACCGAAAATTATTTCTGGTTAGCCTGTGTTTCTTTTTTTGCCGGAGCAAAGATAATCAACCTTCACTTTCTACATGCAATTTTATTTCCTGAAGTTTTTTTCTTGTTCCTTTTTCAAATGCATCATCATTCAATGTTCATTGTTCATGTGTTGTGTTGTGTTGGTATCGAATTTCAAACCTAATGGCAAATAAGCCAAACAAAAACAATGAAATGTAGAAAAATTATAATGAAAAGTACATCGTAAAATTCTCAGAGGAAGTAAATGCCAGAGTAGGGAAAAAAACTAAACTAAAACCAATAAGAATGAAAAGTGTAAAACATCAAGAATTAGTAACACTGGTTGCTGCCGCGAATTGTGTTGTGTTTGCACTCTGTATTGTTAAGAGAAAAGGGTAAATAATGGAGTCGAAAAACTGGCTAAAAGCAAAAAGTTTTAAAAAATAATAATTCGCACTTGAAGCTTTATGATTTATGTTTTGGGGTTTTCAAAAAGCCAATTCCATCTCTACTTATAAATTATATAAATTATAATGTTACAAGACTTCCTTATGGTTAGTCACCATACCAAACCATTAAACTAACAAACTTTCCAGCACTTTTTCATTGCATTGCCCCAACGGAAATAACCTAGAAAAAATTCAAAAACCAAATATATTTCTTAGATATTTTTTAAAGTATAATCACTTTAATTATATGAAATCTTTTTGAGCATAAAAGTCCCAGTTCACAAGCAAAAAATTTATTATTTCACTAAATCTCATCGTAAATTGTGGTTGACCGACCGACATGCGTTTGATCATCATGTTATGAATTGTAAAGGTTAAACCAATTTTAATTAAGCTAAATATGAAAATAAATAGTTTGTTAATTATTAATCAACTTTTAAAATAACAAACAGCACATGCATACTAGTGATACACGAATATTCGTATTCGAATCGCCGAATATTCGGAAATTTTTAATGCGAATACGAAGCAAAAAATTAAATAAAAAAAGAGAGGTGTCTTAGGACACCCGGTTATAGCAATTGCTACTTAGCTGTATAATACTATGTTCACACTTATGTGTTTAACATCCTATTCGTCTTTAAGAGCGTAAAAACAATAATTTTTAGATATTTCACCATACATTGATTGACCTGTTTTGTTTAGCATCTCAAATAAAAAGTCTTAAAAATGGCAAATTTGTGTTGTTATTAAATGGCGGCACGTTAAAAAAATTATTTGAAATACAATAATTGTTTAAAAAATATTACATTATTTACACAAACATTTTTTGTTTAAAAATAATAAAGCAAATAAAAAACATAATTGTTCGAAATTTCTTACAAACACAATAATTTATTGACAAAACGTCAACCTTAAACATCTAAAATATAATGTGAACGGTTGTGTTTAGTTCTTAGAAAACTCGTCTTAAACAATAAAATTATATTATATGGTGATGTCAAATTCGCCGCAAATATTTCAAAACGTTTTCATTTATTTCCCATTAATCTTTTCTATCGGCACACGATTAAATTAATATATTGTTTGTTGCCGGTGGCGACTATTAGCCGGCTTACAGCCGATCGGCTGTGTTCTCTGTTTTGTGCTAATGGCAAAAACAATACAAAAACAAATTGAACAATCGTTCTCAATGTTTTTGGTTTGCTTTTGTTGTTACTCACATCAAAGAACGAAACAAAACCAGGGTGACCGATGACATTTTTCAAAAAGTGGCACCAAATAGGGGATTTATCAAAATAAAGGGGCAAAATTAAAAAAAATCGAGAAAACTTCACTAAACTCTTTATTTTTAATGTATTTTCAAATAACTCACACTAATAACAAAAATTAAAAATTTTAAAAACCCCGACTTTTTTCAGAAAAGATGTTATATCTTCTAAACGGCTGGACCGATTTTCTTCAAACATAGCTAAGAACCCTCTCGATCAAGTCATCTTTCAAACAGAAAAAATGAAAATCGGTCCAGCCGTTTTGGCCTGTACGTGGACACAGACAGACACACAGATACACAGACACACACTACAAACTTATAACACCCCTTTTTTTAGTCGGGGGTTAAAAAAGGGGGACAAAAAGTGGCAAGGCAGTCGAAAAAGTGGCGATTTGCCACTTTAGTCGGTCAAACGGTCAAGCTGAACAAAACAAAATCAAACAATTTGTTTCGTTTATTTTCTTACTCTGCTTTTAAGTACCTACAAAGAAATCAAAATAAAAATAAGTTTATAACTGTAATAGTGTCGAATATTTTTGTTACGAAAATCATTTTCTAACTCCTGTATCGCGCCATAAATAGCAATAGCTATAACAATAGCTATAATAAATAAATGCATAAATCCTAACCTAAATTAAAATAAATAGATAAAAATAATAGTTTGTACGAATCCATTAAATTTTTTATAGAAATTTGTGCTTTTTATCATTTTCAAATATTATTTACTGACGATCATTAAAGTTTTGGATAGTTTATATAATACTTTAAAGTACGCCAACAGGAATATGAAGTTCTTTTTCATAACAATTTTTTAATATTTCATATTGCAAGCGTAAATAGAGCCCTAATTTAATGTCTATATATTTCACATGAAATATTCGTGTTCGTATTCGCGAATATCGTTTCAAATATTCGTATTCGTATTCGCGAATATCAAAAATTGACATTCGGTTCATCACTAATCCATACATATTTATGTTTGTGTGGTATGTATCTCGAAAATCAAAGGACTTGTGGGTGTGTTCAGGATATAATGGCTTGCTGCTTGCTCTCTAATAAATTATGAGGTTTTTAAAATGGGATGGTAAAAGCAAGTGAAATAATTAATTATAAGAAACATAACTTTGTATGAATATTCTTAGTTAAAATAAATACAAACTTGTTAGTGTATTAGAGTGGTCAGGAGTTTCCTTTTAATTAATTTATTTTTCTGTGTTAATAAAGAAAAGTATTTATCTTTGATTTGGTACGTTTTCAAAAATACGTGGTATGAAATGTCTTACACACAAATAATTGTGAAATATCAATTAAAAATTTTAGAATTTAATTCAATTTTCACCTATAAACAATTTGTTAATATCAATTAAGTTATTCCGAACAAATTAATTAACACAATTAAGTATTTAATTCGATCAATTAAATTTTTAATTGAAAAGACTAATTGGCCAATACTTTTTCTGTATAGGGTTCCTCATGAATGACCTGAAATCTGAAAAGGTCCATCACGAACAAATTTTGAGTTACATAAGAAAAAAAAAATCCCAAAATTTAAAAAAGATTTAAAATTTCGTAGTTATTTTATAAATTCTTTAAAACTTTACCCAGGATAATAAAATATTTTTGCAGATTTTTTTCACATTGAAATTTTTTAACAAGTTTCATTTTCCTTTTGACTTCTCCATTAGCAGAACAGTGGACCAGGGTTAGTAAGAAATGTTACAATTTAATTTTTTTTCCTCTAATATTTTCTAAACTGTGAGTGAAAACCTAGCTCTTGAATAGCAAAATCTACTTGCAAAAATATTTTTGATCAAAAACATCAGTTTGGCATCGGTTTGGATTTTTCATTAACCAGAGGTGGCTCAATTTTGGGTTTTATGACTCCGCCCCCTTGAAGCATATCAACTCCATTTTTTTGTGAAAATCCCTCACTTATGCCGTCATATTCATAAAATGAATACAACATACATCAAGATAATAATGCTGGGATGGAACACAACTGAGATGAACGGCGAATTTTTCGTTGCTAACTTTCGTCATGAAGAATAAAACACATTTTTGCATATTAAAATGAACACAATACCGCCGTCGAACGAAGTTCGTCCTGCGTGACTAACTCTAAAATAGATTTATTTATTTTTTATTTATTTATAATACATATTCTGCAAAGTAAATTTGCAGAATATGATTGCACAAAAATGGACGGGTGACTAAGACCATACATATGTCCATGATGTTATTAACAGTATCCTTAAAAATGTTTTTGTGACTGACTGTACACGACCTATGCCTTCACATAGGAACTAGCAACGTGGTTGTTAAGGAAATTCCACAAAAGAACCGCAAGATTAAACGGTAGTCCGTGGCAGATCAGTCAACCAGTGCGAGTGAGACGCAAAACTCCCGAAGGCCAATAAACAACAGTAGCCTGGTTGCATTTAAGAAATAATTGCCAACGACGCGTGATGTTGACTCGCCCAGAGCTGCTTTACGACTGTGAGATAGATTTATTTTTATTTTTTTCGACGAACGAGGAAAAATAATTTTTTCTCTCTTTACACAAACTGTTTTTTATTCGTCGTTGTTCTGCTCAGCGTTGCCAAATGTGCAGTTTTAACTGATTTTAGCAGTTTTTTTTAAGCATAGAGCAGTTTTGCAGTTTTTTTTGCTTAAAAAAAAAGTTTTTCTATAAATTGTGGAGCTTTTAACTTTTACTTTATCTCATATTTATTATTTTATCCAGTTTACTTAATATAATAGTGAAGGTTTATTAGCACTAATTGAAACATCAAGAGAGAATTCACACGAAAGTTGTGTTTCTCTTTATCGAATTTGGTCTTATTGCTTGCAAGTAGAGTTCATACGAACGTAGCAGTTCCTTTATTCATATTAATTCGCCTTGCCTTATTGAAAAAAAAAGTTTCATTATTGAAATAATTCGATCTACCAAATTGAAGGGTAGACCCTGTAGAATTTGAAGCCATAAATTTTTTTTTCAGAACTCTCTTAGCGAAATTTTAGTAATTCACAGAAAAAAACATCACTTTATTTTGGCTAAGCAAGTATATTAAATAAATAAATCATTGAGCACATTAAATAAAAAAAAAATCTTAAAAACAGAAGCAAAAATTTTAGTTACCTTATTTATTGAGTTTTTGCTCCACTCACGCCTTTAGATCGATTCGAAAAAAAAAGAATTTCCCTGTGTAATTTAATGCGAAATATCCCATAAAGCAACTCAAAAACTTTGTTTTCAATTAATTAAAAATGTTATAAATTTGTAGAGCTACATATATTTTCTTAAGTGATGCCGATGAGGCTTCCCAGATGGTAAAACTTAACAACTTGACAAATTATCAAGTCATGAAAAAAAATACATCAGGTATAGACGTATGGTTAACCCCCTCCGCCCCCAAAGTATAAAAAATACTAAAGAAATTTTTATGAGCAGTTTTTTTATTCTAAATTCTGTTATTCAAAAAAATATTATGGCAACGCTGGTTGTGCGTCACATGACGAACTCACGCAGCGAATTCTTATCGATGAATTCGTCGACGTGGACGAAATATTTCATTCTTCCCAGTTGTGTTCCTACCATAAGACAAAAAAAAATGCCGGAAATTTTCGCATTAATTTCCCGAGATTTCTTTTGCGGAAAATTTGCGGATTTCCGGGAATTCTTTGCTGAGAAATGCAAATTTCACTAGCAGAATGGAATAAGTACTTTATGTGTCGTATTGCATTTGGTCATGACTAGATTAAGCTTAGAAGCTCGGAAGAGTCTTGAGATTTTTCTGCCACATCGTTTTTGGAAGCACCACAAACAAAAATCGAATTTTGTTTGTATTTAAAGTAAATAACACAGAATTTGAGGGCTCTACACTTTAAGTTTTATTATTTTCTTTAATGGGATTCATAAATATATAGTAAAATATTTAATGATTATTAAATTAGTTATTCTATTAAACTTTTACGAATTTCGGTATTTAGTTTTACGAACGCAGTGATAGGCACTATTTCAGTAAAAATATTATTTGAATAAAAAATAAAACGTTTTCTGTGTAAGGGCCTAATTTTGTAAACCGAACGAGTTAAGCTTTAAAAAATTTTCTAGGAACGAGTATTTTGATTTTGTAATTTATATTTTTACGTATAACATTTTTCAGAAGTTAAGGTTCGTTTTAACAAAATTTGGTCCTAAGTACATAGATACATAAAAATATGAACATATGTATATATCGTCAGCTAAAACGCAAACGGCCCTAACTAACAAAAAATCCAAAATCGCTTTTTTGGTTAATTGTGATGCATTGCATCAAAATACACAACCACAAAAAAATTTAGACTTGTCTGACCAAAATTAGTTATTTTATTGACGAAAAACAAACGGCCCTATCTACAAAAGCGTTTATTTGATAAACGCAAAAAGACTTAAGTGATCGTTTGTATGGGCAACATTGAAAAATTACAAAAAAAAAAACTGACAGATTTTACCGTTGAAGAAATTGTTTGTTAAAGGAAAATTAAATTAGCTTCAGCTTAAGGCATTTTATTAAAAAAAACTTAAAAAATTCATCTCAAAAGTGATTTTGTAAGAAATAAAGGGAAATAAATAACAAGGGTATAAATAAAAAGCGTCATGTCAATGATAAAACTATTTTGTATTAAAGTGTAGATAGGGCCTTTGGTTTCAGAAAATTAAGGTACAAAAGGACCTACCTAACATAGCCATTCAAATATCACAAAATTTGATTTTATTCTGCCAGAAATCAATTTTTCACATCTTTTTTCATAATTCTGGTAAAAACCATGCTGATTGAAACTATACTTTTGGTTTAAAACAGTATTATGCTTCTCCTGCAAAATTTCAAAAATGTTAGATAGGGCCGTTTGCGTTTTAGCTGACGATATGTATGTACAAACATCTGTGCCGTAACAAACTTCATCTTATTATTATTATTCTTATTGTTAGTGTTTTTTTATTAAAACCCATTCGACTTTCATTTTGTGAGCATTTTTGACAATTTAAGTGTTGCAATATACATATTTTTGTGTAAGAAAAAAAAATCGTTTTGATTGTCAATAAAAGTAATTTGTTTCATTGAACTTTACTTTCAACTCCACTTGCCGCATTTAACTGATCACTAGAGAATAACAAATAACTGTAATTTAGTATGTACGTGTGCTGGCTACAAGTTAAACCACAAGATACTATTTGTTGTAAATAAAATGATTAATATGCCATTACATCGATTACAGACAAATGTCCAATTCAGTATCTACATACATATGGATACATTTATACCCAACGGGAAAAGGAAGGAGTAAAGATGCCTTCCAGATGGTACCTGTACTTTTTATTTTGGATTTACAAGGCCTGCCCGCTTCCTTCCATTTTACACGTGTTGTCATTGCGGCATAGGCCTTCCGCTCTCGCTTCTTTCGCCAGTGATTCTGAAAGACTTTCAAACTATGGTATCTTTGATTGATTCACTGTGAAATGTGCATAAAATCCAGCTAAATCCCCCCCCCCCCCCCCCCAACAATCAATTTCAATGTATGTATGTATTTTTAATAAAAAAAATCAATGCGAGTCCGATCACAGAGGAGATGTGTAAACATCTAGTAATGAAAATTTTTTTTTAAGTTGGAAGTACTTATGCTTTTAGTATCTTTTTTAAATTAATTAAAAGTATCAAAACTTTCAATATTGTAAATACATATGAATTTGTTGGTTTTTGTTTGTTTTATTTAACTTATTTGGTTAGTAAATGGGCACACTGCAGTATATGTATATGTACTGCATTCAAAATTGCAGTAAGCAGTAAATTTACTGATTACAAAAAAAAAATTCAGTAAATTTTTACTGCTAATGAAATTTAATTTGCATTACCAGTAAAATCGTAGGGCCGTAATCATAATAAAATTGTAGCAAGTGGCAAAGTTTTTTCATTCAAATTTTGAAACTTTTGTATGAAAAACATTTAGCCACTTGGTAGAATTTCATTATGAATACGGGCATTACTGATTACTGAAAATTCAATGCACCTCATCATATAACAAATCATTTAGGCAATTTATAAAAATCGTAGAAAAAAATTTTAATAATCAGTAAAAATTTACTTGTTAAAAATTTTTTATTATTTTTACTGAAACTTTAGTGTTAGTGCAGTGCTCATCTATGGTAAATGCCTTTAAATTATACTTTTTAATTTTTAATTTCTGTTGTTCATCGTTTAGTTGTTGCTGTTCTTGTTGTTGTGTACGCATTGCAATTAAAATAAATTCAGTAAAGTGCGCCTTTGACTCGGGCACATTCCGTTTTGATATTTTTTTTTTATTTAGCTTTCTTCCTTTTTTAAGTTTTTTCAGTTCAAACGATTTTTTTTCAATTTTATCGCTTTTTTCTCGTTTTCGCGTTTTTTTCTTCTTTTTTTGGGTTTTTTAATTTATGCTATTTTTTCATTTTGGCGATTTTTTTCTGTATTTTTGGGTTTTTTTCATTTTGGCGATTTTTGCTGTTTTTGGGTTTTTTTTTATTTAGGCGATTTTTTCATTTTGGCGATTTTTTTATATTGGCGATTTTTTTTGTTTGAGGATTTTTTTCATTTTGGCTATTTTTTCGGTTTTTCGCGATTTATTTTAGTCCTAGAGATTTTTTTTTTTAATTTGGTGCTTTTTTCGTTTTGACGATTTTTTTTGTATTTGGCGATTTTTTTATATTTGGCGATTTTATATTTTTTTGATTTTTTAGTTTTACCGTTTTTGAAAATTTCAAGAGTTTTGCTCTTACAGTTTCCAAGATACAGCAAGTTGTCAAAATTACAAAGTCAAAATTGCATTAACTGATGGACCACCCTTTAATTTTAATTTTTTTTAAATTTTAGTGTTAATTGTTGTAGTCTATATAAAAATACACTAACTTTTAAAATTTCAAGTGTATATATGCACATACAATTGTTTGTATATTACATGGGATTGTAACATTTTTCGTTGCTCGTTTTGGAACACCCTTTAGTTTTTAACTCTCATGTATTTGTTGTTGTAGTGGCCAAATGTCTACACATTGTGTCCAAATTTCAAGTTCGTAGCTCTTACGGTTCATTTTCACCTTTGGTGTACGGAAATATACAGAAAATAACCGGCGGCGGCGTACCGTCGGCTTCGAGCCGGTCGACTTGTTTCTCTGCTTGGTATTGCTTCTTTCTAACACTAATACACTCATACATAGCTCACACCGATTTGACAATGTAAAGAAAGATTTTTACCCCCTAGCGTATAGATGTTTACACATCAAAAAAATATTTTACTGAATAAGTAAAATCATAATTTGGGATTATTAGTGCCTTACATAGCGTCTACAACTGCGACTAACTCTGATATAATATTTTTAGAGAACGTCGGCAGAATTACAAAAATAAAATGCCGATATATCTCTTCATGTCATACAACAGGACAACGTAATTTTACTTTTCTTATAACATTTCATTTTATGCAAATTCTCATCGAGTTAACATGTATTAATTTTATATAACTATTCATTTTGTTTTTACTTTTTTCCACAAACTTTAATTTATAAATCAATTAAACATATAAAATCCCAGAAACTTTGTCCAAAACATTGTTTTTCATTTATTTTAATAAACACTCACACATGCATACTAATTTATTTTCATGTACGTGTAGTTTTTTGGCAGTTCATATCATAAGATTGTTGTTATAGGATTTCTTATAACAACGCTCTTATAATAAATCTTATAAGATTGACATAACACTAATTTGAAGTCTAGACGTAACATAATTCTCTCTGCGATTGAATTTGACGCTCTTATCTTACATATTATGTTAGGTGGAGACCCTATGTTAATAAATGTCAAAAAAGTTTCTTCTTCTCATAGAAGGGAATGTAGCGTGTGTCTCTTATTTTTTATGCGAAAGAGTCGAAGCCTTTTATAAGGGCATTCTTTAGCAGTTAGATAAGATTATTAATTGGATCAAAAAAATTCCCAAACAGGCCTTAATAATAAATCCTAAATAAGCTCTTAAGTAAGAAGGAAAGTCTGCTGAGTTTTCCTGCTGGGTATATTTGCATTAGTGTGTGTCTACGTATGCTTATGTTTGTCATTGGGTATTTAAGTAAGTATCCGGTGAGTATGCAAATTTCTATTTAAATAAATAAAAAAAACTATTTATTCTTCCAGTCGGTATGCTGTTTTCTGCATTTCTGTAATTAAACAACAATTAATTGTATCGAATGTTTATATGTATTTATTGCATCCATAATTTAAACTTACATATTTATCCACATTTTAGTTGATTGTTTTACATTTTTCGTTTAGCATATTGCATTAAGTTTTATAGGGTTAACGGTATGGTATGACTAGAAAAAAGCATTGGCGCATATTCATAGTCAAAACAAAGTATACTTTAAATAGCCAATTTGCAAAAAATTATTAAGGCTTAATAAAGGAGTTATAAAACAGATTTCCATACAAAATTTTTCTTATTAAGCCTCTATAATGCCGTAATATTTTTTCAGTCTCATTTATAAAACTTATTAAGGCTTTGTGAAGGTTTTTTAAGACAAATTTTCATACAAAATTTTTCTTAAACAGCCTTTATAAAGCCTTAATAAGTTTTATAAATAAGGCTGTTTATATATAAGGCAGTAAAAGTTTAAAACCAGCATTTGGTATGGTAACACTGTGTGTAATTTTTTTAAGACATGGAAATCAGACATGGGCATACTGCAGTAAATATTTACTGCAATAAAAAAGCAGTAAGCAGTAAAATTTTACTGGTTACTGAAAAAATTTGTAGTTTTCAGCAAAATTTTACTGAATACTGAAAAAAATAGCAGTAACCAGTAAATGATTAAATACTGCAGCGTGACTCTTATAGAGTTATTATAAGTCGAAGCAACCAACAGCAAAAATACACGCTTTGCTTAAATTGTAACAAATACCAAAAAAGAGCAATATCAAACAAAATCGATTAACACAAAACATAAGTAATCGAAACACTTCGCTCAAACAAACACATCTGCACTGCTGCTAATAATAAAGTGAAAACTTAAAAAAAAATAATACTAAGTAGGCTAGGAAATAATCAGACCACATCTAACGAGAATATCACTTCATCGTCTGCTCTTTCACCATTTCTTTGAATTGTGTCGAATTGTTCATATTGTATATAGATCCTTCCGTGATCTTCGTTAAAATGTTAGTTATATACTTACATAGATTCATTGAAGGTAAATCGATCAAGGAGCATATAGGCCTCAAAGGAAACCCCTCTTTGTGAATTTTAGGCAGTCCTTATATAAAATTTTACTGAAAAGTGCAATTTTTTCAGTAACCAACAAAAACAAAATTTCATTATCAGTAAAATACTGTAAAACAACTTCATTATCAGTAAAATACTGTAAAAAAAATTCATTTTCAGTAAAATTTACTGGTTAATGATTTTTTTCCAGTATTCAGTAAAATTTTACTGAATACTGCAAATTTTTTCAGTAAGCAGTAAAAAGGATTTTTTTGTTGCAGTCATTATTTACTGCAGTATGCCCATGTCTGATGGAAATATAACCATATAGACCTGTGTTTCCCTGTTTTGCCCCAAGTCATGCACTTCTTTTTATGGGCCCCCAAAGATTTGGGGCCTCGGTGTCATTTTTGCATTTGCTCAGGCTCATATCTTGCAAACCGTTCGGAATTTTGATTTACCCTCTGAGGCAATGTTGTAGCTCTTGTCATAAAGAACAAAAATTGTGAACACATCAATTCAAAAAAAAAACTTCATCTTCAAGATCTAATTCGTAAAAATTTAAAAAAAAATTAGTTTTTTTATTCCTTTTTCCACCTGTTTAGGTCCATAGGTAGCAAACCGTTCAAAATTCAAGGAAACAATCAACTACAAAATTGTACCTAGGATCTCAGTAAAGAAATTTTTAAGACATATGAACTTTCTGGGAATGATTCTTAACACCCATGGTGTAATTATACAGGTGGCTGCGTAAGGATTTCTTATACAAAAATACGGCAACCAAAGCTGTGTAAAGAACCGAAGAATGTCAAAAGCACAAAAATAATTGTACTTAAACCAAAACAAAATCGAAGTTTTTGACATTATTTAGCTACAAAGCACATAGAGCAAAAAATTATCAGATGAAGTAGCGCTGCCACCTAGTTAGATACACCTTGTTAACACGCTTTACGTAGCGCTTAGGTAGCCGCAAAAGTGAAAAATTTCCAAGTTGTTCAAAATAAATCAAAATATACATATATTTGACACCTTAGAAAATTGGGCATGAAGATATACATACATATACATGACAAATAATCATGCAAATGACAAAATTGTTTTACTAAAATTGGTATTTTGTTTTGCAGCAAAACTTTTGCTGTAATTTTTTATCAAAGAATCATCTTCAGCAATGAGGACAATTTCTCAGTGGATGGGTAAGAATTAATGATATAGCGAATATAATCACTCCTGCATGAAGTGTTTTAAGCAACCATATTATCTCTTAATCCCAATATGGCGATATATCATGCAACGACCTATGGATGTAAAACATGAAACGGTGCTGCAGTTGTTAACGCTCTGTAGTTAATTAAAAAGTTTTCAAAATATCTTATCCTAATAGAATCGCGAATAAGAGCTCATGGAGAATAGAAATAGTTGGCAGCAAGTAGCAATTAAAAAAATGAAAAAATCCGAATGCGACCACCTTTCAACCGTTAAATATCCTAAATGGTAATTCGAAGTTCAAAAATCATAAGAGAAATCTAAAAATTATTTTAAAATACCTGTCGATTGACACTCATTTTGATATAGTTCGCCGACTTTTTATTCTTTCGTATTTACAAAATGGCGTCTCTTGGCCGCCATATTGGGTTTTCACTACAATAAGCACAATACCCTTCTTTGCGACGCGCAGTCGGGTAAAAAGGAGTGAGCATATTTTTTATAAAAAAAATCGTTATATTACAACAAAAAATTTCATTAATTGGAATGTTTAACGAAAACGAAGAGGGGGAACATCCTGCTCGTCCATAGAAGCGCAAAATCAATTTATAAGTAGAGACGACCTACAGCGGAAAAAATGGCATAAAATGATCTTTCCCCAACAAGCAAAGCTAATCGCTTTGCGAGTTGTGTTTATATTTGTTATGTTAACAAAAAAAAAAAAAAAAGTTTATTTCTATATGAAAGTTTATTATCATCTCTGACTTGATTTTATAAATTTTGTATCGTGAGGGTGATTGTTGAATAAGCTAATGGTGCAAGGAGTTGATACATCCAGTTGTGAGTGTCACAGACTTGAAATTAATAATGTGTGTGCATCAGTGAGTTCTTTTGAATTTTCCATGTTCTCCCTTACGACAACGACTCACTATCCCACAAAATCGTGCGACTTTTGAGAAAATACAACCCTGGTATGATAGAGTTTATTAACATTTTCAAAAGACAATAACAATGCATCAGATTTCGGGTTGTATTTTTTCGTAAGTATGTAAAGCCAAGCAAGTACTATAATTTAAGTTTCCTATGGCTAAAATCTCTTAGATAAAAATATTTTTCCGTTTAATACAAAATATATAATTTACATATATTAAATTATTTTTATTATCTACTTTATCTCTTTTTAATAATATGTATCTCTCTAGGTTGCTTCAGTATCACACTGTGCATTTGCAGTCAGCAGAAGAGAAAAATTAAAAAATAAAAATACTATACAAGAACAACAATCATTACTGCGTGACCAACAATTTGCAAATTTATTTAATAATGTTTCCTTATGTTTTGTGTTTACCTCCTGCTTACTTATCCAGACAGTTTTCCACCAACAGCTTGAGCTGTAAGACTATCAGCAGCATGCAAGGCAACAATCTATAAAATAACCTACATAAAAATATACGAAAGAGAGAGAAAGAGATGGAGTCCTATGCAGTCATCCACTGAAGCATCAAATGGAAACTCATTAAACATTTAATTTTATATTGGTTTCAGTACAACGCTTAATTAAAAACTTTTTCACAAGTAAAAATATTTGTAATGCAACACGGTTCGTCTGTATTGTATTCATTTTATATCCTTGTATGTAAGTATCTATCAATATATACCAGTGTATAAATGAAACACTGTACACCGGTGTATGCACATATAGATAAACATATATTTTTGTAAATTTATGTTTAAAGTAAATAAATTAAAAATTATGCACATATCGGTACATTTTAGCAAGTAAAGTGTACTAGACCCCTGCACAAGACCACTTACAAGGGATTTTTCAAATGCTTTACTACAACGAAATCTTCTAAAGCAAACGCTAAACAACACTGTTTGCAAGAAATTTGTTTTAGTTATTGCAGGTATAGGAGAAAATACTTCGTGACGAAAGAATTTGTGATGCTTTCTTCTTCCTACGCATGGGCGCGTCGTATATAAACGTCATGCATGTACATACACACATGTTGTGTGTATATTCTTTATTTTGCTGCGCACATACAAACGCACAAATGCGTTGACATTAGTTGTGTGCGCTTGCTTTTAAAAAAAACTCTTAAACACATAATAGCTTACTTACTATCTACATCTTACCATCTCACACACTCAAACGTACAATATGCAAAACAACAAGCACACACGCATCAACACTATTTCTTTTGAGTGTTTTTCTTCGCGACATCGCTTGTAAACACTCATATACACGTACATTAATACATCCATCGTGCTCCAATTTTTAAATGACATCATTTATCATTGGTTTATTATAATACATGCTTCGACAATACATTTATAAAACAAGTCGTATTTACATTTCATGACTGTTTGCGCAGTCTTCTAAAGTATACCTAGTGTGAGCGAACAATAAAGTTCATTAAGGTACAGAATTTATGTCTGCATCTGTTTGCCAATAACATGCAATTAAAAGATTTTTTTTTTGTAATAAGAAAAAAATACAAATGAAAATACTCGTTAGTTTAAGTATTAAAAATTATAAAAAAAAATTTGTCAGAATTACTCACATAGAGACGAAAAAAAGGCTCCAAATTGACTTTAGATATAGACCAGACAAAACTAGATGGCACAAAAATAAGGCCAAGACAAATCTCAAAAAGTTCTCCCCAATAAACATTAAAGTTCAAAAGAATCTTTCAATAGAAACTTCCGAAACCAAATAGTCGTTAGCTGTCATTTATTTGATCTGTTTTGCTAAATCACCATGGACGGATATATGATTCAACAAGGTGTATATGGGAAGTTATGTATCATCCAGATTAATTTCATTTGTTTGGAAATTGTTCACTTTTGCGACTACCTAAGCGCGACCTAAACGGTGTTAAGAATCATTCCTAGGAAGTTCATATGTTCTAGAAAGTTGTTTATTGAGATCTTAGGTACATTTTTGTAGTTGCTTGTTTCCTTCAATTTTGAACGGTTTGCTACCTTTGGACCTAAACAGGGGAAAAAGGTAAAAAAATTTAATTTTTTAAAGTTAAAAAAATCGCGAAATGAAAAATCGCCAAAATGAAAAATATCACCAATAATAAAACAATAAAATGTCAAAAAAATCACCAAAAATAAAAAAAGTCGCCAAAAACTAAAAAAATCGGCAGAAATTAAATCAAAGTCGCCAAAATAAAGAAAACCGCCAGAACTGCAAAAATCGCTAGAACAAAAAAAACAACCGAATAAAATCGCCTAAACGAAAAACAAGCACCAAAACTAAAACAATCGCTAAATTAAAAATAATTGCCAAAACCAGAAAAAATCGCCAAAACCAGAAAAAATCAGCAAAAATAAAGATAAATAAATCTCCGAAACGAAACAGTGCCAAAATGAAAAAAGCACTTAAATGAAAAATATCACCAATAATAAAATAAATCGCTTAAATGCCAAAAAGCACCAAAAATAAAAAGTCACCAAAAAATAAAAAAAAAGTCGGCAGAAACCAAATCAAAATCGTCAAAACAAAGAGCACCGCCAAAATCACTACAACAACAAAAAATAGCCGAATAAAATTGCCTAAATGAAGAAGAAGCGCCAAAACTAAAATAATCGCTAAATTAAAGAAATTGCCAAAAACCGGAAAATTCGGCAAAATTAAAGAAAATCACGAAAGCTAAATAAATCTCCCAATCGAAAAAAATTGTCAAAACGAGAAAAGCTCCTAAGCTAACAAAATTGCTAAAACTGAAAAACAAACAAAAAACCAAAAAAATACCCAGAACGAAAATAAGTCTAAATCTAAAAAACATTTAACTAAAAAAATCTCCAAAAACAAAAAAAATCAAGCGAATCAAGAAATTCCGTAACGAAAAAAAACCTAAGACTATTTTTATTTGAATCGCCCAGTGTATGTTAAGCCCTAAAGTATGCTATTGATTTCATTAACATGCAGAATTGCTAGAACAGATTTTTACATGTAGGAAAACACAATGTGGCGTACTTAAGAGTAAAGGCTCAGTTAGCCGACTGTAATGTAATGTAACTGCAACAGTAGGAAACAGCTGATCGATATTGTTATATGAAAAGTAATGAAAATGGTTATAGGGATGTAATGTAACGTAACCTACTTTTCATACAAAAATTTCAATCAGCTGTTTCCTACGTTACAGTTACTTTACATTACAGTCGGCTAACTGAGCCTTAACTGAGCCTTAAGGCTGAGTTTACATCTGGCATTTCTTGTGTGTCATTTGCCCAAAAAAGCGTAACCAACTAATTACTAATGAAAAACTGTTTGATTCAGACATGTATTTATTGATTTAAACAGTTTGCAATCATGCTGAATTCTATAAAATTGTCTATTAGTTATGTATGAAACTATTTCACTTAATAAATACATGTCTGAATCTAAAAGTTTTTCATTAGTAATTAGTGGTTAAGCTTTTTTCACGCTTGTGTGGCACATGACACACAGATGGAAACCCGGCCTAATTGTGGTTGACAAAAAATGATAAACACAAACAATCAGACAATTCGTAGGTTTTTTATTTTAAAAAATAAATTTGCATAAGTTGAAAATGCCAAGCAATAGCTTTACCGCGGCAGTCCCCGAGTGCCACACGTATTTTTTTTGATGTGTAAACATCTATACGATAGGGGGTAAAAATCTTTTGACTTTGATTTCTTTGCTGAGATTTCTTTGCTGAGATTTCTTTGCATTGTCAAATCGTTGTGAGCTATGTATGAGTGTATTAGTGTTTGAAAGAAGCAATACCAAGCAAAGAAACAAGTCGACCGGCTCGAAGCCGACGGTACGCCGCCGCCGGTTATTTTTCTGTATATTTCCGTACACCAAAGGTGAAAATGAACCGTAAGAGCTACGGACTTGAAATTTGGACACAATGTGTAGACATTTGACCACTACAACAACAAATACATGAGAGTTAAAAACTACAGGGTGTTCCAAAACGAGCAACGAAAAATGTTAAAATCCCATGTAATATACACACATACAATTGTATGTACATATATACACTTGAAATTTTAAATGTTAGTGTATTTTTATACAGACTACAACAATTAACACTAAATTTAAAAAAATTTAAATCAATGGGTGTTCCATCAGTTAATGCAATTTTGACAACTTGCTGTATCTTGGAAATCGTAGTAACAGCAAAACTCTTGAAATTTTAAAAAACGGTAAAACTAAAAAATCAATAAAATATAAAATCGCCAAATATAAAAAAATCGCCAAAAACAAAAAAAAAATCGCCAAAACGAAAAAAGCACCAAATTAAAAAAAATCTCTAGGACTAAAATAAATCGCGAAAAACCGAAAAAATCGCCAAAATGAAAAAAATCCTTTAACAAAAAAATCGCCAATATGAAAAAATCGCCAAAATCAAAAAATCGCCTAAATAAAAAAACCCCAAAAACAGAAAAAAATCGCCAAAATGAAAAAAACCCAAAAAAACAGAAAAAAATCGCCAAAATGAAAAAATCGCCAAAATGAAAAAAATTGCGAAAATTAAAAAAACCCAAAGAGAAAAAAAAACGCCAAAACGAGAAAAAAGCGATAAAATTGAAAAAAAATCGTTTAAACTGAAAAAACTTAAAAAAGGAAGAAAGCTAAATCAAAAAAAAATTATCAAAACGGAATGTGCGCGAGTCAAAGTCGCACTTTACTGAATTTATTTTAATTGCAATGCGTAAACAACAACAAGAACAGCAACAACTAAACGATGAACAACAGAAATTAAAAATTAAAAAGTAAAAGTAAAGACATTTACCATAAATGAGCACTGCAGTACCACTAAAGTTTCAGTAAAAATAATAAAAATTTTTTAAAAAGTAAATTTTTACTGATTATTAAAATTTTTTTTACGATTTTTATAAATTGCCTAAATGATTTGTTATATGATGAGGTGCATTGAATTTTCAGTAATCAGTAATGCCCGTATTCATAATGAAATTCTACCAAGTGGCTAAATGTTTTTCATACAAAAGTTTCAAAATTTGAATGAAAAAACTTTGCCACTTGCTACAATTTTATTATGATTTCGGCCCTACGATTTTACTGGTAATTCAAATTAAATTTCATTAGCAGTAAAAATTTATTGAATTTTTTTTATTAATCAGTAAATTTACTGCTTACTGCAATTTTGAATGCAGTACATATACATATACTGCAGTGTGCCCATTTACTAACCAAATAAGTTTAATAAAACAAACAAAAACCAACAAATCCATATGTATTTGCAATATTGAAAGTTTTGATACTTTTAATTAATTAATTTAAAAAAAAGATACTAAAAGCACAAGTACTTCCAACTTAAAAAAAAATTTTCATTACTAGATGTTTACACATCTCCTCTGTGATCGGACTCGCATTGCTTTTTTTTAATCTAGTTTTTTGTATATTTCGATAGAAGAACATCTAACGTATCGAAAAATGCAAAAATCTCGATTTCAAAAAAATAAAAATAATAATAATGAGTTAATAATGCCTTTCTATATTAAGGTAACGATATATACCCAGCAAAAAATTACACATTACCATTAGAACTACTTGCTATATAATGACTTACTTTTCTTATTGCCAATTTTCATTACTCGCTTACAAATCACATTACCTAAAATTTAAAAAAATGATGTACAAGTTGCTAAATGAAGAGAATGATTTTTTTAGATTAAATAGATTACGTGAAATGTTGACAAATAAAAAAAATTTAAGTACTTCTCAAGAATCGATTATTTTAGTCTCACGCCTTGTTAAAATCATTAAGTTGGTAATCCATTAGGGAAGTGCTTCCACCAAAAATGTTTAATTCCAAACTCGATTACCTTTTTTGAAATTTTTTGCTGGGTATGTATGTAGTGCCCGCACGGAACCCTTTAATTCTCTGTTCTGAAAGAAAAACTGCGTTGTCAGAATAAAAGGTTTACAATTGAAATTCCTTTTTAAAAGGAATCGAATCTATTTAACGAATTTATAGGAGTAGTTACGAGCATTAAAAACTCACATTCTAACATACAATAATTACTTCAATTTTATTCTGTAACAGTAAAATGTTGATTTTAAATTAACAACAGGCTCTCTTATGCATATGTTCATTTAACAGACGAAATAACATTTAATTTCCCAAGGCAAATACAATTTTCCAAACATTGATGAGGCCAAAGAATATACTCGTATGTAAGGATATTAATTTGCAATATGCGATACCATCATATATGTATGTATGTATAACAACTGATGCCAACATGCAGCCACTTCTTGTCGGAGACGTGCTAAAATTTTTGAAAGCCCACTACAGCTCAAGTTACAAACATATTTTTTTTTTAAATATATTGTTGTTTCCTTTTTCGTTTGGTCCTGCTTAAAAAAAAATTTTTATTATAAAAGGGATATAAAGCATGCGGGCGCTCAAGCAGTAGCAGAACACAAGAACGTGAACAAAAACAAAAGAAATTCATTTTATATTTTTTTTCGGTTTTTTTTTGTAACAATAGATATCGATTCCTAAACAAACAAAATGTGTCCACAAACTTACCAGGACTCGCCAGGAAACCTAAAAATAAAGAAGGGTTCAAAAGGATCTTACAGGGACGGCAAATGTAAGTGAATCCTTACAAATGCAGTTTCATTAAAGTAAAAATAAGCTAAATGTGTTTGGGGTATTAGTTTCAAAATTAAATTTCGATGAATCATTTTTGGAACAGACATTACAAATACATACATACACTGTTAAAAGTATGAAATTCATTCAAATAACAACGACGGCAAAAAAAAAGCTTTAAGGACTTGGCTTTGTGCTTGAGAAAAAGAATTTTTGAAAAATAGGGGAAATACTTAAAACTCTTATACAGGCATAAACAAACGAAAAAGCTTTTATGTCATTTGCCGTCTACAGTAATCAGTGACAGAAAAACTTGTTTTATTATCGCCCACAGCTGTTGTTTTCAAGGGTTGATGAAAATATTTAACTGCATATTTAAAAAAAATAGCTTTTTATTGTCGCATGCAAGTTATTGAAACTTTGAGCCTGCGTTACACTAACACAATACAATTTACCCCAGCCAACCTTAGCATCAGGGGAGGGAGACAGAGAGAGAGAGAGAGAGAATTAGCGAGCGAGAGTTGGAAAACAACTTCGTGTTGAAGTTTTTACTCGTTTTCGTAACACATTACATCTTACTAAAAATACTTTTTAATGTAAATACCAGTTTGTTCATCATTTAGTCAAGCAAGTGAGTTGGCTAAGGAAAGGACATCATTTTGCCACTGTCGTCCTAGATCCAGTTTTCATTTCCAAACTGTCAAGTTTTAAAATCACACAAGGAATTAAACAAATTCCAACTGAAAAAAAAAATCATTCATATATAAACTTTTGCTCAATCCTCAACAAAAACTGTGTCCTGTTTGCAGCTAAGCAAAAAAAAAATACACACACACACACAAGAAAAACTGTAACAAACTAAACAGCAAAATATCCTGGTTCCCAGCGAAGTTTGATGAGCTTAACATTTGAATTTTCCATTCAGTTGGTGACACGTGCCCCACGAAGACGCTACAAAGCTACGCTGCATTTAATTGTCAAAAATTTGGAAATAAAATTTTAAAATTTTCTGTGTTACATGTTCTTCATTGGCTTAGAATGTGAGTGAGTGAATGTAAAAATGATGTAAAATTTGGTGCTTATGAGTTTTTTTATTTTTGCATTAACAAGAAACCTAAATGTTATTGAACTTTCATTGTAAACATTAAAATTTGAATTTTGTTTTAAAATGCCGTAAATATTAATATGGAATTGGCCTACCCAAGCAGGTAATTAAAAAAATTTTAAATTGTTTTAGTTGTAAAAAAAAAATACATAAATACATCTATAACTTTATATCTAAAAAATTTTAAAACTGTAACAGTTTTTTTTTAATTTTCTTTAATTAGAAAATATCTAGCACATTTTTTTATTGAATATACTAAGTGCCCTTAAATATGAAGTAAGTGGTCTAAGTCACATGCATTTTTGCTTCGAAATATAAAATAAATCTTAAGAAATCTTCAAGAAATAATTAATATATTAAATAAATTTATATTAATCAAGACCAGCAGCACAATTCTTAATTAAAATGTAGCATAATATAAAAAAAAAATTTGAATTCTTCAAAAGGGATCTACTAAATATCTAAACCAAAGAAATATGTGACTTAAGCCGTTTTCATAATTGGGGGCACATATGTACATTAGAGCGACTCAAGAAAAAAGTGATTTTGTTACACCCTCTGAAAATATGTTCGATGATGATTCCCAAAATATTTTGGTTCTAGCGTTGACCATCCGTGAGCTGGACCATTTTTATAAAAGGTATTTTTTCAGTTTTTCGAATTTTTTTCAAAGACGACATAAATAAAATTTGGTATCATCGAAAAGAGTTTTTGAAGTAGCATCCAATAGTATAATATGTATGCACTAATGAATATTTATTTAAAAAAAAGCTGCCTTAAGTTTGTTCTTGAATAAATGAAGATATTCTTGTGCCAAATTTGTAAATAATTTTCAAGGCTTAATTGTAGCTTACATATCATAATAACACAGTAAATTGCGAAAAAATTCAAATTTCTTTAAGGAACTATTACAAAATTAGTTTTAAATAAAATAAAGTTTAATAGTTTCGAAATGCTTAACCAACAAATAAGAATTTACAATTTAGTTTTTAATAAAACCATTAAAATTTTTAAATTTATTTGCTGGTGGTTCGGCTTTGTCTATATGCATTTCATTGTTGCTGTAACAAATCATCAGTAGACTTCAACCACACATTTTGAATAGTCACAAACCTCTTATCTTATGCACAGACGTTCAAGAACTATTTGTTACAGCAACAATGAAATGCATATAGACAAAGCTGAAATACCAGCAAATAAATTTCAAACTAATAAATATACTTATGACAATATGTCGAATAATAAATTTCTTAAATTGACATTTTGATTTCATTTATAAAGTCATCCTACATATAAAACATCAACTCAAAATTCATTTCACCTTCGAACGAAAGAACATAAGCACAACAACTGGGAACATATTAAATTTAGCTAAAGCCATTCGCTCCTTTAGCTATAAATTCGAAATGAAAATCGATACTTTTCGTCCCAGATTCGATTTCTAAAGTTTCAAAAATAATTTTAAAAAAATTCATGAGCAATGGAAAAAATTTTACTCGCCTATTCGAATAAACTTTATTCGCCTAATCGAATTTTCATTAATTTAATCGAATATATGAATATTATTTGCCTAATCGAATAAATTTTATTCGCCTAAACGAATAAATAATAAATTTTATTCACATAATCGAATAAATTTTATTCACCTAATCGAATAAATTTTATTTGAAAAATCAAATAAATTTTATTCGAATAATCGAATAAATATATTCGCATAACCGAATAAATTTTATTCGCCTAACTGAATTTTTAGTGGTCTAAAGGATAAAAATTATTCACCTAATCGAATTTTTGTTGGTCTAATCGAATAAATTTTATTTGCATATTCCAATATATCCTATTCGCGTAAAATAATAAATTTTGTTTTAGAAATAATTTAAAGAAAATTGGAAAACCATTTTATTCGAATAAATTTTATTCGCCTGATCGAATTCAATTTGATTTAATGAAATAAATTTTATTTGCCTAATCGAATAAATTTTATTCGCAAAACTAAATAAAGTTTATTCGCCTAATAGAGTTTTTAGCGGTCTAAACGAAAAAAATTTATTCGCCTAATCGAAACATTGTGGGTTTAAAAGAATAAATTTTATTCACCTATTCAAATAAATTATATTCGCGTAAAATAATAAATTTTACTGGCGACTCGATTTCTTAATTATTAAAAAAAAAATTAAGAGCAAATGATCGAGGAGCATTCGAAAAAAATTTATTTGCTTAATCAAGTTTTAATTAATCTAATCAAATATTCTATTCGCATATTCGAATAAATTTTATTCCCGTAATCGAATTTTTATTAATCTAATCGAATAAATTTTATTCGCATAATCGAATAAATTTTATTCTCCTATTCGAAAAAATTTTATTCCTCTAATTGTATTTTTAGTAGTCTCATCGAATAAATTTTATTTCCATAATCAAATATATTTGATTCACTTAGGTCCAAATTCACAGTCTATAGTTAACTAACGCTCGTGGTTTAACTAAATATTTTCCTTATCAATTTCATTGGTTAAACCATCTTGATTAGTTAACTAAAGACTGTGAATTTGATCCTTAATAGAATAAATTTTATGTGGGTAATCTCATCAGTTTTTTCTGTAATCAAGCATAATTTATTGAAATAATCGACTTCCATATTTATACTCAAATAGTCAAATATATGCACATTAGTAGCCGGCTAAATTTTGTTCAAGAAATCTAGTACTAGCGTAAGTTGATAAAATATATTAAAAAATGAGACATTTTTAGATTTAGTTGAACTGTAGTGAATTTTAATCAGAAATAATTTCTTATTCGGGCTTAAGTTCAGTAATTTCATTTCTTATTGATTGAAATATTTTTATTAATTAATGTGAGTTTCTAAACAAGAGAAGAAAAATTAAATTAGACTTTTAAGCTGGGGGAAATACCGATATTTTTCTGTGCAGCAACGCACTTCATCAGCACCCTAGTCTATCTACTTGGGTAGAGATTGTTATTAACATCAGCTATTTAACGTAAATTCTAATGAAACGGTATGTGAGAAATTATTGTTGTGTACAATTATTGATTTACCTTTGGTAAATACATATGTAAGTATCACTATCACTATTTATATTAATATTCGAATAAGTTTTAGTCGAAAAAATTACGAGTACATTTTCTCCATATTTATTGAATAGACCAACAAAGAGTCGCACACAAAAATAAAATAGTGTAAAAAAAGAAAATATTTGGGGTATTCAAACTATAGTCCTTTTCATTAGTAAATAGTGGTTACGATTTTTTGGGCACTTGGCACACGGATGTAAACTCGGCCTTTGAATCCTCCAATTATTTAATTTAAAAACAAACCCCATAAAAATCGGTCCAGTCGTTTGGTCGTGGACTTGTACAGAAACCCAGATACACAGGCACACACTAGAAATTTATAACACCCCTTTTTTGTAATCGGGGTTTAAAAAGAAGAATATAGCTGCTAGGCTACTTGAGTAGAACATAGAACATTTTTAGGACATCGATAATGCCCACCAAATCCAAATCTATTGAGCGAACAAAAAAAATTTTAATCGAATAATTTAAAAAATATTAGCAAAAACGACGCTCGTGTCTATTAGTTAAATTTTTTTTATTAAAGGTATTCATATCAGTTTTTTTCTTGTTGGAAAAATGGAAAAATTTAATTTTTTACAACAAACACAGAGAAAACAAATTCACCAGAAGTTGAATTGAAAAACTCAACTTTAGGTGAAATTTTTTTTCCTGTGTTTGTTGTAAAAAATTTAAATTTTTCCATTTTTCCAACAAGAAAAAAACTGATGTGAATACCTTTATTTACTAAAAAAACAATTGATTATTCAAAAAAATGAATTATTTTAATAAAAAAAAAACCTAGAAATATGTATTATTAACAAAGGAACACCGATAATCCAGATCCTTATCTTGTAGACTTTTGCATTGTTTTCCCATTTATTTGCTTTACTCAGCCATTTTTTCTAAGCCTTATTTTTTTTAACAAGAAATAAAAAAAGTTGAAAATTGAGAAGACAAAAATTTTTATTTTATTTATCTTAAATTAGCATTCGTTGCCGGGGAGACAAACATACAAATAATATGCAACATTTCGCTGTGGATTATAGGACACATTCTGCAGGAAATGCTATTCCTACAAACTTTTTTTACATTATAAAACAAATTGTTTATTTATTAATAACACGAAGTTGTCATGACACTATTTTTTTAGGTTTACTTGCAAGTTCAAATCTCATATATCTACAGTAGGGGGGCCGTTATTTATTTTTTTTTATTTCTTCTACTCTCACCCCCCCCCCAAATCGGTTCAGTTTTATGAAAAAAAAAATAAAAAAAAATTTCATATCGATAAGTTGCGTTTTAGGAGGTGCGTCCGGCCCTCAAGGTTGGCCCTCAAGCCTATATATTCAATGCAATTTTTTTTTGTTTAGTTTTATTATGAATATATGTATATGCATGAAATAATTTAATATATGTATATACGCTCTTATTGTACATGCTTAAAATAAAAAATTTCTATATAAATATAATTTTATTACATAAAATTTTTGGTATTTTGTGGGTTATTTTCCTCATTATTTTCTAAAATATTAATTTTAGCAAAAAACTTTCTTTGAGACTAATGTTGTTGACTTGAAGAGCTAAAATATTGCTATATGTCATATTCTTGTAAAATGATTTTAAAAAAAAAAGTCATATGCAAAAAATTACATTGAAAAATGGGCTTGAAGGCCAACTTTTAGGGCCGGACGCACCCCCTAAAACGCAACTTATCGGCATGAAATTTTTTTGTAACGGGTGTTTTTTTTAGAGGTATAGAACTTCGAATTGAAATAAAACACAAGAAAATCGTTTTAATGTCCATCAATTTGGCTTTATTGGAAGGATAATTTTATGCCATTAATGTTTAAATATGATTTCGGGCATGTGGCCGCCGCGGCTGGCTCGAATAAAGCCAATTCTACAGGTCCAATTTTCAACCACTTTTTCGAGCATATGGGGCCGTATGTTGGCAATAACGCCACGAATGTTGGCTTCCAAGTCACCTAACGTTTCTGGTTTGTTGGCGTAGACGAGCGACTTCACATATCCCCAAAGAAAATAATCCAATGGTGTCAAATCACACGATCTTGGTGGCCAATTGACAGGTCCATTCCGCGAAATTATGCGCTCATCGAATGTTTCCTTCAATAAATCGATTGTGACGTGCGCTGTGTGGCATGTAGCGCCGTCTTGTTGGAACCACAACTCATCCACATTCATGCCATCCAATTCGGGAACAAAATAGTCGGTTATCATGGCTCTATACCGGTCTCCATTAACGGTTACTGACTCTCCAGCATTGTTTCGGAAGAAGTATGGCCCAATGACTCCACCAGCCCATAGAGCACACCAAACATTCAGTTTTTGTGGATGTAATGACGTCTCAAGGGTCTCATGTGGATTCCCTTCACTCCAAATGCGGCAATTTTGCTTGTTGACGTAGCCATTCAACCAAAAATGAGCCTCATCACTGAACAAAATTTTGCGATGAAAATCAGCATCGATCAATCTCATTTTCGGCCGATACACCAAAATCACGACGCATTGCATGGTCTCGCGGCTTTAATTCTTGCACAAGCTGGATCTTGTAAGGTCGCAAGCCAAGATCTTTGCGCAAAATCTTCCATAAAGTTGATGGACAAAGCTCCAATTGCTGTGCACGGTGGCGAATCGATTCATTCGGGTCCTCTTCAACACTTTGCTCTACAGCGGCAATTGTTTCTTCGGTGCGCACTGTTCGACGTCTCTGCGGATGCGTATTATCACATAGAGTAAACGTAGTGCGAAAACGATCTATTGGTTAACCGAATTAATTGCTCTGATGGACGATTATGTCGACCATAAAATGGACGGAGCTTGCGGTAAACTTCGCGAACTGAACCATTATTTTCGAAATAAATTTGCACGATTTGCAAGCGTTGTTCTTTTGTCAACCTGTTCATGATGAAATGGCAAACCAAACTAAATATTAATCACTTGACAGCTGACAAAATGGCCGCCAGTTAAAAAAGTGATGCCAACTTAAAGTTCTATACCTCAATAAAAAACACCCATTATTTTTTTTTTACATAAAACTGAACTGATTTGGGGGTTGAGAGTAGAAGAAATAAAAAAAAAAGTCTCCATATACATAAAAGTCTCCATACAATCTACAGTGCGATTGCCTTAAAGTTGGCGAAAAATTTTATTTACTCAAGGCAAATAAGAAGGAAGTCAAGGAAAGATAAAGTGCTTTTAGCATATTTATTAACGACTTTTAAATATGTATGTACTACTGATGCAACGAATAATGGAAAAATGTAATTTTTTTTACAACAACAAAAAAACCTGATATGAATACCTTTAATATATATTTCCAATGCTATAAATCACATAAAAATATAATATATTTAAATATGTATTTTATCAAAGTATGGCTCCTTGTAAAAATCCTTATAGTTCGTTTACATCTGAGCAAACTCTCGTATTTACACGATTTAAGGCAAAATCTAATAGATTTCCCATACAAAACAAAATCTACTTCGTCACTAGATTTTGCCAAAATCTACTTAAAATCTAGTAGAACTTAACGATGCCACTATGGTTTTTCTTTTTTAAATTTGTACTAAAAAGTCAGCCTGTGTACATAAACGCGTGTATGAATTGGCTACATTGCAGTTGTTTGCTTGTAGATTTAGAAAATTTTCAGCTAATGGGTTTTGTTTTAGATAAAATATCTTTCTAAATTTCAAAAAAAAAAGCTTGGTGTAAACGCTATAGATTTTCATAAAGATATTAATTACAATCTGTTAATCGAATAAGAATATACGAAACGATATTCGTGAATACGAATACGAATATTTAATGTGAACTTTATAGACATTAAATTAGGGTTCTATTTGCGCCTGCAATATGATATATTAAAAAATTGTTATGAAAAAGAACATCATACTCCCGTTGGCGTACTTTAAAGTTAATAAAAACTACTCAAAATTTCAATGATCGTCAGTAAATAATATTTGAAAATGAACAAAGCACAAATTTCTATTAAAAATTTGATGGATTCGTACAAAATAAAATTTTTATACATTTATTTAAATTTCGTTTATTTTGCCTGAATTTGACGAATACGAATACGAATACGAATATTTAAGAATGGCCGAATATTCGGCATCTCGAATACGAGTATTTGTGCATCAAATCATCAGTGCATCATTGATTGGTTTCCAATGAAGAAGAAGTATCAAGGCAGATTAACCAATAACGAACACTATTTATAAAAAGAAAAATGCGTTGGAAGCTTGTTGGAAGCGATTCTAATAAGTTTTGGTTAAAAAATTTTCATACTTGTGTATATTAAACCATGTGTATTTTTTTCCTTACAAGTTTTATAACTACAAATTAAATTAATATGAATGTAAATATAGGTATTGATATAAATGAATTTTATTGATAATAAAATGTTAAATGTTAACAGCCGTATTCATAAAAATTTTAAACCGCGTTTCAAATATTGTTTAAGCAAAATTCGCTAAAATTGTATTCATAATAGAATTTTAGCTTAAAAAACGGTTTTTAAACCTTAGGTAAATCAGCAAAATTTTAAAATTGACTGCCCCCATGTTTAAACCAATTTTAAGGTGACGTTGTTGTAATTTTGCTTCGTTTTTGTTTACATTTTGAACTTTACCTGTATGTACATATGTGTGTATGTATGTATGTATGTACTTATGTATGCATGTATTTATGCATATGCCAGTGTTATTTAGAAGAAAACAATGTAATTCTTTTTTATAGAAACTATTGCCGAAAGAACAAATATACTCGAAAGAATATTTAAAAGAAAAGGAGCGATCCAGTTTCCATTCCCAGTCATTGTTTTCTCATTTTATGTGTTAACAAAAATAGTATAATTGTAGAAAATTAACTAGGGATGTATAAACACTCAAAACAAACAAAATAAAGCTCGTTATTCTAGTGCTTCTTTATCTGCAATAAAATAAATAATATAAAAAGCACTTTTAACAAAGATTTGTTGTGAACTTTTTTTATTATTTTATTAAATACAAGTTGGAACATATCTTTTATTTTATAGAAACAATATTTCTCTGAAAACCGACAAATAAACAAAATAGACACGAGTACTTTGTGAGTTAACAATCGTTGTTTTGCAGAACTAATATGCAAGTGACAAATAAAGAATACAGTGTTGCCACGATATTTTAAAAAAATTTAGTTAATTGATTTTTAGTTAAAAAACTGATTATGAATACCAATATTTAAAAAACGTTATTTAGCCTTAAAACGTTTTTTAACTAATATGAATTTTAAACCTCAATCAACTTTTTTTATGAATACGGCTGTAAATATGTTATTTTTGTCATTATGTTTTAAATAAAATTAAAAATTTTTTATTTTTTTACAAAAGAAAAATTTTAACCAAAAAACTCAATTTGGAGATTTTCGGGGTTGACAAATCAAAAATTGGGGATAAGCTCTAGAAAAAAACTGACAACACTGCGTTTTGCTTTAATTTGATAAAAGAGAAATTAACAGCTGATCATTATGTCACCAATGGTGATCAACTGGTGTCAATTCGATTTGCTTAGTAACAAACAAAAAAATACCAGATTATGTTACAAAAACAACAGGTTACTCGAACCGGTACCAGAACCGGTTAGTCCAACCGGTTTTTTATACATGAAAACCCGAAAGCAGTTTTTTTAAATCCACTCTTTTTTTTTGTTATTTAAAAACGGGTTTTTGTTTGTATATGTTGAGTATAGGGTAACTCTGTCGAGGAAAATACAAGCATCAATATGAATTATTATTAGTTATTACCTAATCAATTATGCCTTTAATTAATAATTACCAGGAATCAATTTGCCTTCAATAAAACAGTAAGAAACAATTATAATATGTAATTCAATGCAAGTAGCATTAATAAATCCTACACTAGTCTTAAGATATGGTCACACGTGGGCAAACGTCTGCGCAAATAAGCGAAACTACTAATGAAACCCCTTTTGATTCAGACGCGAGTTTATTAAGGTTAAAATGTTTCCAATAATGTTGTATTCTACACTCAGGGAAAAGCTGCAACTTAAAAATAAGAATGTGTCAAATTAAATCAACAATTGTCAATATAATAGAAAATGTATATTGAGATATATAAAAATAAATAAAATTAATAAATTGCGAGTAATACTGTAAATTAATATTTTTACATAATGAAATAAGAAATTTCTTATTAATTCAATATTGTTTTTATGGATTTTAAGCTGTTTTTTCTCTGGGTGTATGGTATTGGCTATTAGTTATGTATGAAACTGTTTAATAAAATAAATACATGTATTTATTAGTTACGCTTATTTGGGAATGTGTTTGCCCACGTGTGATCATACCTTTAGTAATTAAATTAATAAGTTTTCATAGTATTTTAGTTTAGTCAGCTTAAAAAGAGATACAATAAAGCTTTATATTAATTTTATTGCTTCAACAAATTTCGTAGGAATCGATATCAAATAAATAGATATCTGCACATACAAACATTGAATAAATGCTGTCATTTTATAAGAAAGGACTTTATCATCCATAATGTCCTTTTTCCAGTAATAACTTTACATACATAAATATGAGTACATAAAAAAATTTATGTATACATATGTGTGTTTTTTTTAAGTGTTCGTTCTTTTCTTTTTGACTAAAGTTCATAAAAAATATATATTTATTTGCCATTTATTAAAATAGAAAATAAATTATAAAATAATGCGTATAAATATTCATTGTTACGATAAGAAATTACAATTTGTTGCGAAACTTTATGTAGGCTGGTTGGGTTTTTTTTATATTCAAATATAAAATAACTTGCCATAATGACTGTAGTAGACATAAAATTTAAACGCCTTAGCAAACTTTTTTTAAGCACTTTGGGCTCCACTGCACAGTAAATCGATTTCAATAGACATACAAACATTTTTTTAAATGGATAAAAAATAATGTGGGAACGTGTAAGCTATTCTAATATCCTTCAACGTATTTAATAATTCTTTCATTTTTATGTTTTTACAGACTCCTCTGCGAATAATGAAAAAGTCTGTCAGGGCAATTGTTAAAAAATGGGTTTCGGTTGAAGTTTCTATGGTTTTCGGTAATAAAGTTTTATATTTTATTATGGGCTTTCAATTAACATGCATAACTTAGTCATGTAACTAAGACTAAGTAAAATTATGTAAAATCATGTTATTTAAACGTTTCCTGAATAAATGTACTACGGCTTTTGCATGTTTGCTATTGGGATCGATTTTTTTTTATAAATTTAATTTTTTTGCACTTTTTATGTTTATAGTTTTAGTCCTAAAAAATACTTTAACGTGATTCGTTTATATTATTATTTTAATTGCAAAAAAGATAAAAGAAAATGAAAAATGTATACAAAAATCGAATAAAGTTGCTTGTTTTGTAAATATTTTTGTTTGAGGCTTTAAAACTTATTATGTTTGTATTTTGTGATTCTCAATTACATTTTAAAGGTTTTACTATAAGCATTTAAAGTTTTTTTTAAACTTAATTAAGAAAAAAATGGAATGAAGCCTGCTGATGAGTTCCATAAGCAAAAACGAAATGCACATAGAGATTGCTTCAAATAATAAAAACGTGCTATCAAAAAATATTGTTAGATACTATTTAATTATAGATTTTGGAAGGCTTTAGGGGGTTTAAAAATAATACTCAAGTGGTTTGTTTCAACATTTAATATTATTATTTGTTTATCATTCAACCAAGTTCTTAAAAAAGTTTTTAAGTCACAGGTACTTATAAAGGGTGTCCCAACAAGAACACAAGATTTAGGGTCTTATGCAAAAAAAATTAATAAAGCTTTGCCAAGCAATGTTAAGTAAAGTTGTATTCTAAAAAAATTATTGTATAAAAATTCTAAAGTAGGCACCCACGTTTGTTAAGACTACTTTAAGTTGATACTTCCAAAATGTGTATTTTGTACCTCAAATATTTTTACTAATATAGCACATACTGATTCATGTTACATCTGAAAATGAAGCTAGAAGTGCCTGCTCTTATCTTAAATTTATTATTTCTGTCATGTAATCGGAAACATAACCAAATTATCCAACTGCTTCGAAATACATAGCAAAATCCATAAAAAAATATTAAAATAAATACAATATACAAAAATGTTTTAGTGATGTATGTACATACAATCAAAACAAATCGAAAAAAGCTGGATATTCAAATATTCGTTTCATTCGAATAAAACAAATTGTGATAATTTTTCACATTTTTTTTACTTTTACTTCATGGTTGTGTTTATCTGTTTTCTTATTAAGTCAGAAGCTCATATTTTTTAAATTAGGTTGCTTTAGTTCAAGATAATAAAAATTTATTTAATAAAATAAAAAAAATATTTGAATACCCGAATGAAATTGTATTCAATTTTGTACATCATAAGCTGTGAAGTGGTTGTTGAACACGGTGGTGTTACCAGTATTTATTATTAAATCACAAAATATTTAAAGTTGTCTTTTGCATATGATTTTTTAATAAAGCTATGTAAGCCTTAAAGTGCTTATCAACTACTATGAACTTTAAAGCTAAGGTAAAATATTTTTTTGCATAAGGGGGTTAAATTTTAAATAAAACACAGATATTTACAAAAAAAAATCGTGAAACTTTATGATATCGTAAAGTAGACAAAATGAGGTTATGTGTGGAACAACAAATCGGGCAGATGGCCGCCGCGGCTTTGCTGGCACACACGCGATCTTTTAATGAAATTTTCAATGGCCGTTTTGCATAAATGCTGCGGTATTTAATTAATGCAGCGTCCAATTTCCTCTTTTAAGGCTTGAGTCGTCGTCGGCTTATTCGCGTAAACCATCGACTTCAAAAAACCCCAAAGAAAAAAGTCTAATGGTGTTAAATCGCAGGATCTAGGCGGCCAATTCTGGTCTCCAAAACGCGAAATAACACGAACGGGAAATGACTGATGCAGCAATTGAATTGTTTCTATGGCTGTATGACATGTGGCGCCATCTTGTTGAAACCACATGCCCTCCACATTCATTTCTTCAATTCTAGGCACGAAAAAACTGGTTATCATTTCACGATACCGAACACCATTGACTGTTGGCGCTTGACCTGCGTTTGAGCGCCATCATCACGTACAGCTGCGACATTTTCGGTCGATCGACCTGATCGAAGGCGCGTTGTTGTCTTTACATCACTAGCAGACCCAGTTTCGGCAAATTTATACATTAATCTCTTTACAGTTGACTCTTTAGGAGCATTATTTGTGACCCCAAATTGATCGCAAATTTGCGAATTGTAGCCGCAAAACTTTCACCATTTTGGTAAAACAATTTCACAATGAGAATGCGTTGTTCATTCGTGTAGCGCTCCATTTTTACTAACCTCGTACCTTCTGCTAGCAAACAATAACAATTATTCAAATGTCAAACAATGACACTTCGAATGGCGCCAAATTTAAATCTTGCGTTCTTGTTGGGACACCCTTTATAAAAACTTTCTCCAAATAATGGAGAATTATAGTATACAAATATTGCAAGCTAAAAATCTTTAACAAAACTATCAAAATATGTGACCTATAGTTCGAAAAAGTCGATTTTTATTTTCTTGCTGATTCTTATAGTATAAGACGCTCTTTCTAATGCATTAGTTTTGTCATGAATTAGCTTCAAAATATACTTTTGATAAAAAAAAATGTAAAAGAGTCCGATGTCACAAACTTTTTGCAATAAATACTTTAAAATTATAATACCAAAATCGTAATTAGCGAGCAAGAAAACCACTGAGTGGCCGTTTCAAGCAAATCTAATAATATTACAAAAAATAGTCCGCCATATTGAATCCGCCATTTTGAATTTTCAAAATCTAACACTTTCCGTGTCAGATATCGTGCCAGTAGGCTGTCAAGACATGTGTTATAAAGCCTAAATGATCAAACATAATAAGTCCGCAACTTCAGGGAAAATCGCTGTCAAATTAACAAAGCCCATAATAAAATATACGACAGTAACTTCAAATACTCTCTCATTTTTGCTTTATTTTCTTTTGTGATTATTTTTCTTTGTAGTTTTGAATACAAAATGTATGAAATTTATTGAAAGTATAGTATCATTTCTGAGAGAATGTTTATTTATATGTGAGAGCATAAAAAAACGGTGTCAATATAAAATGGATTTTATTCCTCGACTACTTTCTGGACTTGCTTTTTTGTGTCAATTTGTATGGAAAATGTGTTTATGCCGCGATTCTGTTTGATCATTGAGTGCCCATCTAAAAAAAGGTTCAAAGTTTCAAATAAATCCAAGCACTAGTTTTAAAAGTTCCAGACTTATTACCATTTATTTTGCAAAGCTCCCCACTGTACACCTTACTACTTAGGGGAAAAACTTTCTTACAAATAACAATTTGTTACAACATTAAAAAACAAAAATATTACCAACCAATTTGATTTCTTCTTGATTATATTCTTTAAGTGATTTAAAAGTTAAATGCGATTTTTTCAATCTCAGTATAAATTTACAGTCACATAATGAATAGTAAAATACAGAACCGAATAAGTAAAAGATTTAGAAGAGATTACAAAGTGTGATAAAACATGCCCAATTGTTGATTTATTATAGTTAAATTTGTATGATAAAAAGCAAATGCTTGAGCAATATACGATATACATATAAAGGGTGTTTTTTATTGAGGTATAGAACTTTAAGTTGGCATCACTTCTTTAACTGGCAGCCATTTTGTCAGCTGTCAAGTGATTAATATTTAGTTTGGTTTGCCATTTCATCATGAACAGGTTGACAAAATAACAACGCTTGCAAGTCGTGCAAATTTATTTCGAAAATAATGGTTCAGTTCGCGAAGTTTACCGCAAGCTCCGTCCATTTTATGGTCGACATAATCGTCCATCAGAGCAATTAATTCGGTTAACCATGGATCGTTTTCACACTACGTTTACTCTATGTGATAATACGCATCCGCAGAGACGTCGAACAGTGCGCACCGAAGAAACAATTGCCGCTGTAGAGCAAAGTGTTGAAGAGGACCCGAATGAATCTATTCGCCACCGTGCACAGCAATTGGAGCCGACTAACCGACTACTTTGTTCCCGAATTGGATGGCATGAATGTGGATGAGTTGTGGTTCCAACAAGACGGCGCTACATGCCACACAACGCACGTCACAATCGATTTATTGAAGGAAACATTCGATGAGCGCATAATTTCGCGGAATGGACCTGTCAATTGGCCACCAAGATCGTGTGATTTGACACCATTGGATTATTTTCTTTGGGGATATGTGAAGTCGCTCGTCTACGCCAACAAACCAGAAACGTTAGGGGACTTGGAAGCCAACATTCGTGGCGTTATTGCCAACATACGGCCCCATATGCTCGAAAAAGTGGTTGAAAATTGGACCTGTAGAATTGGCTTTATTCGAGCCAGCCGCGGCGGCCACATGCCCGAAGTCATATTTAAACATTAATGGCATAAAATTATCCTTCCAATAAAGCCAAATTGATGGACATTAAAACGATTTTCTTGTGTTTTATTTCAATTCGAAGTTCTATACCTCTCAAAAAAACACCCGATATATGTACATATGTATTAGACCCCTGCCCAAGATCACTTACAAGAACTTTTAAGACTTGAGTGATTTTTCAATACAGTGAAATATTCTAAAACAAACGCTATACAACACTGTTGGCAAGAAATTAGTTTCAGTTATTGCAGGTATAGGAGTAAAGAAAATACTTCGTGATGGAAGAATTTGTGTGCTTGCTTCTTCCTACGCATGGGGACGTATACAAACGCCAGGCATACATGTACATTAGAGTGACCGTTAGTTGTATGGAGAATTTTTTTGTTGATTTCTTTTATTCTCACCCCCCAAATCGGTTCAGTTTTATTTAAAAAAAAATACACAAAAATATCTTGCGACAAGTTGTGTTTTATGGGATGCGTCCGGCCCTCAAAGTCCATATTATCAATGTTATTTATTTTAAGTTTTCTTATGACTTAATTTATGTATGAAATAATTTACTAGATATAAACTCTTATTGTAAAAGTTTAGTAAAATAATTTCCATATAAATGCAATTTTGGTACATATAATTTTTTTTTATAAAGAGAAGTAACACTCTGGCAATTAATGCCTACTACTATTACTACGTGTTACTTTCTTTAGGAAAGGGATAGTGATAAAGGACAGACAGGTGGTGAAGGAAGAGATAGAAGCTTCATTCTTTTGCAATGCAGTGTTGCAGCGCCTTCTGGTGTTAAAGGAGGCGTATTAAATTTTGAAGGTGTGTTTGGAGTTACACGCAAAGAAAAAATATGGTTGAGTCAACCATAATCAAACAGCAACATACTATGATTGAATTATATGGTTGCAGTCAAATCATATTATTGTTAATAGAAAAGCAAACTTTAATTATATTATTATCTGAGTTAACAATAATATTATCTACAAGAACAATTGACTTTGTTGCACCTAATCTTATTATTGTTAATATGACAACACTATTGTGAGATGTGACTAAAATATAATTGAGACTTACCATACCATGATCTAATATTATATTAATATTGTTAAATACGACCACAGTATTATTTAATGTAATAATACTATTTTGTTTTTTAATCATATTTTTGTGGTAGAAACAGCTGTGAGATAAATTCGAAATAAAAATCAATTAATATTATTGACATAAAATGTATATATAGAAATGTATACTTACACGACATACAGACATGTCTGTATAAAGAGGTACACAAATGTTTATATATTTTTATTGGTCAACCCTTTTGTTTATACTTTATTTATGTATTAATTTATTTAACACCACCCGTGCACTACCGATAGCTTACAATCGAAATACTGAACTAACAGATGTTTCTGAAAAAAAATTTTTTTAAACTTAAAATAGTATGGTTTGGGATAACATTTATATTGTTATTTACATCATATTATTTTTTAAATAATAATACAAATTATGTTGTAGTCATACATTTTTAACAAAACTGTATTGTTAAACTCTAACCATATCACACTTTTATATGGATGTGATAATGTAATTATTAAATTCAAACATTACTCTGTTTATCGTAACGAAATAAATGTTTAAAATAACAATAACTAGTTTTCGACAACCACACATTTGTTTCAGAGAACATAATATTGTTTTCTCAACCATTCTACAACCATATCTTTTCTTTGCGTGTAGTCGCCATTTTATTGGTTATTTTACTTTGCCGATGATTTTGCTACACAATACCGATGAAGGAGGGCGCTCTTATGTTACATGGTGCAGAGGGACTCTAATTCACATCAGAAAAATGCGTGGTGTTGTTATTTTGATGACCGTCGGATACAGGGATTGCACCAAGGATCTTCAGTTTTGTAGTCAACGTGCTAACTACTTCAGCCAACGCCACCCTCAAAATTGTTGGTAATTTTCTTCATTATTTCCTAAAATATTAATTTTAGCAAAAAACTTTCTTTGAGACTAATGTTGTAGACTAGAAGAGCTAAAATATTGTCATGTATCATATTCTTGTAAAATGATTTTTTTTAAAGATAGTCATGTGCAAAAAATTACATTGAAAAATGGGCTTGAAGGACAACTTTGAGGGGCCCCTAAAACACAACTTATCGCTATGAAATTTTTTTTTTGTATTTTTTTTTTTACATAAAACTAAACCGATTTGGGGGGTGAGAATAAAAGAAACCAAAAAAAAAATTAACAGCGGCCACTCTTATGTATATAGGCACACAATTTGTGTTTATGATCTTTTATTTTACTGCACACATGCATTGACATTAGTTGTGTGCACTTGCTTTAAAAAACCACCCTTAAACACATAATAGCTTACCATCTACATCTTACACATACACACTCAAAAGTAGAATATGAAAAATAACAAGCATACACGCATTAACACTACTTCTTTTGATTGCTTGTTACGTCTTGACGCCTTCGCGACATCGCTTGTAAACACTCATATACACGTACAGCAATACATACATCGTAGGGATGGCAAAGTTGGTACAATTGTACCATTTTCGGTACTA
The DNA here is from genome assembly GCA_949987645.1 of Tachina grossa. NCBI lineage: Eukaryota > Metazoa > Arthropoda > Insecta > Diptera > Tachinidae > Tachina > Tachina grossa. The sequence continues at coordinate 141,125,712 of OX465278.1, forward strand.
TTCAAACTCGGAAAGTACAATAGTACACCAATGACTAATTAAGTACATTTAAGGAATCTCCCCAGTTTCACTCACCATTTATTTTCAAGCGATTGCATATGTCAATATTCACTTTTGAACAATGAAACTCATATTGTTCTCACTCGAAAACAGTCCTGTGAAATCAAAACACAGCGAGAAAATAAAAAATGTGAACTTGTCCTTTTCCAAATAATTTTTTTTTTCTAAATTCGGATGCTAGAGCAAATGCTATTAACTTATATACTTTAAATTTCAACTTAAACAGGTGTAACCATATGTTTTAACATCTCAACTTACAAGCAAATTTGTGAAAACGATTCGGAAGTCAGAACAAAGTTGATTATTACAAATAAAAATATGTAATTTGAACTAAAAAAATCTTTCAGTACAGTTAAGATAAAAAAAGTACAATTTTTGAAAGTTGTTGGTACAATTTTAAAATTCACAATGCCTTCCCTGATACATCGTGCTTCGCTTTTTAAACGACATCATTTATCATTGGTTTAGTATAATACGACTATATGCTATGACTATACATTTAAAAAACAAGTCGTATTTACATTTCAAGACTGTTTTCGCAGCCTTCTAATATGTATGAAGTTATTGATGGGTAGTGCATAGTCCATATATCATAGATTCTGCTTAGACCTTGCAACTATTGTCATTGAAAATGAAAAAGTATCAGTTGGAATTGATTGTCAGTTAGCTAATGCATCTAGAGCTAAAGGTAGTGTTGCCAACTTAAAATTGCAATACAAATACTAACTCAAAACCAAATATTTCTTTCAACTTTTTTTCAAACCTTTAAAAACAGCAGCAATCAGTAGTTGGTTTAATCGAATATGTACGTGTCTAAATTAGTTTACTTTTGGCTTTCATCCCATCTAGTCCCACACTATGCTGCTCTTTTTTACTCCCAAATCGTTTCCCTTAGGTTTAGTTATCGGAAGTTGATGTTGTTTGCAGTTGAGTTGGCCTGTTGATGGGCATCACATTGTTCTACATACATATGCAGGCTTATGTTATGTATGTAAGTACATATGTATGCAATGCATGTGTTTAGGCACACACTCTAGCACATAAGCAGTTTTTGGTTTGCAAAACTTGGTTGCAGGAATTATTAAAAAATATTGACCATATGTACATATGTGTTTGTTTGTACTTTCGGAAATGCGGTTTATCACTTGATGCAGCAGCCATATGTTGTTCTATCCGTCCGTTCGTTGCATGACATTTTACTAAAACAAACTGGAAACTTATTTTTGATAAAGAAATGAACGAACGTAAAACGAAATGTTTTAGTTTTGCCAAATATGAGCTGTAATGAAATGAGTTCAATATGTTTTCTGTGGTCAATTAAATAACATTTCCTCACTTTTTTCTCCTCCTGTGCTTTTCATTACAAAAATTATTTGTTATCACTGCAAGCAAGAAAAAAAAACATTTTAATATTATTTTCTTTAGACTGTTTTGCTCAGTTGTTGATGTTTTTCTTATCACCTCAACATGTGCCAAATTAATATGGTTTCAGTTGGTTTCCAAGCCTTAGGAAAATTGTGATATTATTTTTGATTTTTGCTGCCAAAAATTTCCAGTTTTGGTTTGCCATTAAGCCAAAAGAAAAAACATAAGCAAAAACAAAGTTAAATTACAAAGCATTTGTCTACCAACACAGATACGAACGAAATTGCATTCTAAAAAAAATATCCTTTTCTTGCAGAAAAACACTATTTGTGCTTTCGATTACTTCCTGCAGCCGCAAGTTTTGGCAGTTGCACGAAAGTCCGCCAGAACGACCAAAATAAATCCAACAACAAGCAAATAAAAGGGTGGGCGAATGAATGAACGAGCATTTGTGAAAGATTGCGGTCTAAGTATGCTGGAAAATTTTGATTGTTGTGTGTCCTTTAAGGATGAGTGTTTTTCTATTTCAGTTCGGTTCAGCTAAAGCTTGTTGTAATTATGATGGCTTTTCGTTTTAACTGATTTGTATCCTTTACATCGTTTTACAGTGGCAACATCTGTTTGCTGCCTTTTTTCGGTAGAAAATTGCTTATGTTTCTCTATTTTTAGGGACAATTTTTGAAACATATTTGCTTTAACTATTTCCAAAAAAAAAAAAAAAGAAAACATTGCAATCAATGCATTATTGTTGCTTTCGTGTACTTGTACGTGGGTGTGGGTGGCTTTTTATTCGATTCCTATTACAATAGATCCAAAATAGCTTCATTATGTCTTAAAACGTACACATACATACATATACGAGTATGTACATATGTATGTTTATTTAATAGACCCCTGCACAAGACCACTTACAAGAACTTTTAAGACATAAGGAATTTTTCAAATGCTTTATTACACCGAAATCTTCTAAAACAAATGCTAAACAACAATGTTTGCAAGAAATTTGTTTCAATTATTGTAGGTATACGAGAAAAGAAGAAAATACTTCGTGATGGAATAATTTGTGTTGCTTGCTTCTTCCTACACATGGGCGCGTATATAAACGTCATGCATGTACATTAGAGTACATTATATTCTCTCCCCCCAAATCGGTTCAGTTTTATGTAAACAAAAGAGCAATGTGAGTCCGATCACAAAGTAGATGTGTAAACATCTAGTAATGAAATTTATTATTTTTAAGTTGGAAGAACTTATACTTTTAGTATATTTTTTTAAATTAATTAATTAAAAGTATCAAAACTTGCAATATTGTAAATACATAGGAATTTGTTGGTTTTTGTTTGTTTTATTAAACTTCTTTGGTTAGTAAATAGGCACACTGCAGTATATATGTACTGCATTAAAAAATGCAGTAAGCAGTAAATTTTCTGATTACTAAAAAAAAATTCAGTAAATTTTTACTGCTAATGAAATTTAATTTGCATTACCAGTAAAATCGTAGGGCCGTAATCATAATAAAATTGTAGCAAGTGGCAAAGTTTTTTCATTCAAATTTTGAAACATTTGTATGAAAAAAATTTAGCCACTTGTTAAAAATCTTTTATTATTTTTACTGAAACTTTAGTGGTACTGCAGTGCTCATCTATGGTAAATGCCTTTACTTTACTTTTTAATTTTTAATTCCTGTTGTTCATCGTTTAGTTGTTGCTGTTCTTGTTGTTGTGTACGCATTGCAATTAAAATAAATTAAGTAAAGTGCGACTTTGACTCGCGCAAATTCGGTTTTGGGCATTTTTTTGATTAAGCTTTCTTCCTTTTTTAAGTTTTTGCATTTTAAACGATTTTTTCAGTTTTTCGCTTTTTTCTCGTTTTGGCGTTTTTTTCCCTTTTTGGGTTTTTTTAATTTTTGCAATTTTTTTCATTTTGGCGATTTTTTTCTGTTTTTTGGGGTTTTTTCATTTTGGCGATTTTTTCCATTTTGAAGATTTTTTTCTGTTTTTGGGGTTTTTTTATTTATGCGATTTTTTTCATCTTGGCGATTTTTTTGTTTAAGGTTTTTTTCATTTTGGCGATTTTTCCGGTTTTTCGAAATTTATTTTAGTCCTAGAAATTTTTTTAATTTGGTGCTTTTTTCGTTTTGGCGATTTTTTTTGTTTTTTGCGATTTTTTTAGATTTGGCGATTTTATATTTTTTGGATTTTTTAGTTTTACCGTTTTTGATAATTTCAAGAGTTTTGATCTTACGGTTACCAAGATACAGCAAGTTGTCAAAATTACAAAGTCAAAGTTGCATTAACTGATGGAACACCCATTGATTTAAATTTTTTTAAATTTAGTGTTAATTGTTGTAGTCTGTATAAAAATACACTAACATTTAAAATTTCAAGTGTATATATGTACATACAATTGTATGTGTGTATATTACATGGGATTTTAACATTTTTCGTTGCTCGTTTTTCAAAACCCTTTAATTTTTAACTCTCATGTTGTTGTAGCGGCCAAGGTTCTACATACTGTATCCAAATTTCAGGTCCGTAGCTCTTACGGTTCATTTTCACCTTTGGTGTACGGAACCCTAATAAGGCAATTATCAAGTTAAATAAAAAAATAAGTTGGTATTGCTTCTTTCAAACACTAATACACTCATACATATGTAGCTCACACCGATTTGACAACGCGGTGTGAATCTCAGCAAAATTTGTGATTGTATTGTGAAAAAGAATTTTACCCCCTAGCGTATAGATGTTTACACATCAAATATACAAAAAATTCATAGGGGGTGCGTCCGCCCCTCAAAGTTGGCCCTCCGCCTCGCCGATGATTTTGCTACTCAATACCGATGAAGGAGGGCGCTCTAATGTTATATTAGGATTAGTATCCGCTAGATATCGTATAGTTCAATGACCAGTGTCTATGCCTGCTCCTACAACAACTGACAAAAAGTGACAATAACGCACATCAAGAAAATGTGTGGTGTTGTTATATAACGAATCTGTCGGTCGCGGGCTCGAACACAGGATTTTCGGTTTTGTATTTAGCAGTTTAAGTTATTCATCAAAATATTTTTATAGCTTTTCTATTTATTGCGCGATACAGGAGTTAGTAGGTGATAATCGTAACAAAAATAATCGACACTATATATAAACTAACTATATAGTGAACAATTTTAATGTTGTATTTCATATCAAAAATAAGAATAGAAATGTTGAAATTAAGAAGTTTGACATTTTTTCCACCCTTCTATAGAATTTGTTATATTGGCACTTAAACTGAAAAAAAAAAAATAAAACATTGTTGCCTTATAAAAGTACCCACACTATTTAATGACAACTGTGTTTATAACAGATTGGGAGATGTTTGGGCTGAAACTTAAGATTGGGCGCATTCATAAGACGTAGCTGTTGAGCTCAACAGTTGGCAACTGTTGGCCCCAACAGTTACGTCTTAGAAACGGCATGATGGATATAATTTAATCTTGTATCTTTATTTTGTTACTTCATCGCATTTGTAATGTAAAATTTAACAAATATTTGCACCTGCCACCTAACAAATCAAATAAAAGATAAAGCTCTATTCGATCAGCTGTTCAGGCTGGGCACAACATGTTGACTATAGGTAGCGAAAAAAAATTTATGATGGAAAATTACTCAACTGTTGAGTGGAGCGGAACTACTCAATTATGCGTTTTTAGGACAAACACTCAACGGTTGCACAACAGCTACGTCTTATGAATGTACCCATTGAGAGATCAAAAAGAAATTATAGTCATCAGTCTGGCAGCTTCGTTTCCTCATGCGTAATCGTAGCCAAGCATTTTCATAAGGTTCGTGCAGTGGATAAATAATGTTTGTTTGCTTTACATATTCTCTTCTTCCAAACGGTTCGGTTGATGTTAAGTTATGCCTAAATAAGTGCTACCTAGTTCGTTATTGTTTGATTTTGTTTTGTTTCGTTCTTTGAACTGAGTGAAACAAAACAAAATAAAACAATGAGTGTTCAAACTAGACTTGGGTCGAACTCGTTCACTAGTTAATTTTTGCCACAAACCACTGATCAAACCAATTTAAATTACATGGGTTTGATCATTGGTTTGTGACAAAAATGAACTAGTGAACGAGTTCGACCCAAGTCTAGTTCGAACTCACGGGCGATGTGTTAACACCTTTTTGTTACACGGTACCTGTTCGATTTCTATGAACACAGACCCACAAACCCGGAGGTAGAGTTAATATAAAGTATTTAATGAAAAAGAATAGTTTATTGAATTTAATTTTACTTTGTATAATTTATTAATGTTATGTTTTCAGCACAGTTAATATATTGTTACGAAAATAGCCGTCCACAATGTTAAGCAGCAGTACACAAAAATATTCCAACAGGGTTAATGTAAATGCTACGCGAAAATATTCCTACAGGGTCAAAACAAAGAATAGTCTAGAAAGTAGCCAACAACTAAATAAGCATGCCTAGCTTGATTAAACAAGCAAAAGCAACAACAACAAAAAAAGCGTCTGCTTATTAAGAAGATTCACATATTTGTACACATACATACATGCCAATTCAAACGAAAAGCAAAAGATAAACAACCACCGTGTGTTGCTTAGTTAATGATGTACACACGTACGCATATACACATGTATGTACATAGTTACCACATGAACTTAATTAGGCAGCATATAAGATGATAATGATCGTCTAGACATTGCTTGAAACTTCTAGTGGAATTTCTGTGAAATATAAATAGAGGTGACGCATCCAATGAGTTAGTTAGTTGCAGTTGTAAGTCAGTCGTGAACAGTTATAGTTAGTGCTAATCAGAAACTAGTGAAGTTAAGAACTCGGTAGACAGTTGATAATTTAGTTGTGAATTAATAATAGTCTGTCGTGGAATTGAGATTATTGTGGAGTCTATCGTGTCGACTGGAGTAAAGGGAACAGCGCAGCGAATAGACGTGTATAAGGGTGTAAGTAAAGCCAGTGAGTCTTTATTGGTGTATCAACTGTGAGTGTCGGCAGAGTGAGTGCCGTGTGTGACATGCAGCAGACAAAGAAGTATTGGTGTATCAACTGTGAGTGACGGCAGAGTGAGTCTCGTAAGTGACGAGCAGTAGACAAAGAGGTGTCACGTGATTACTTGCGCAGCCAGCTAAGAGACGTGTGTAAAATACAGCGAGGAAGGCGCAGTGGTAACCAGTTGTGAATATTTGTGTGTAATTTATTAGTTTAAGTTGTATTAGGTATTTAAGCTCTTGAGTAATTTAGTATAAGTGTATTTGTAAATAAAACTTGTATCATTCTTAACCCTAATTACTACACTCGGCTCTTGTATTCATTTGCAAATCTTCGGATCTACGGAAAGGCGTTTTTATAGAAAGAAAAACGTAACAATATAATACATATATATAATATATATATGTATAATATATATATATATAAATTTAGTAGATGCACTCAAAATGAAAAAAATTAAACAGAAGTGCTAATGATTTCATTATTTTCTTGCTTAATACTTTTTACTTATTTTATATTAAACCCACAAAAAACAAAGAGAATGCAAAGCAACAGACAGATGTGCGATAGCTTTCCGTGAGCACCTGCCATTACGGCCTTATCTCACGGGTGCCAAAGCACCGGGTGTGGGTTAGACGCCAGACGAACGCCCCCATGCACCCTATTAGAATGAACCTATGGCCCACTCCATAAGGCACATAGGTTGCAATCTTTGAATATAGTTATCCCTGTACTATATTCAATTACCTTGCTGAGGTAATTTGAGCTATCTAAACTCTGCTGCTATGTCCGTGCCCATAGCAGCTTCTGTTGAATGGCAACAGCACCTAGAATAGTGTCTGGCTGACCGCGTCAGACCAATCACTAGCATTGATTTCACACTGGGAAGCCAAGACTATTCTCCCAGCGATTTTGGTAGCAACCGCAACCACCACGATAATTCTCCGGCTTCCACGCTAAGGTGTTGTGTATACACCCATATCGAGGTCCCCAAGAGAATTCCTCAACCATTGCCGGCACAGCTCAACCACTCATCCATAATGAACGCATACCTGTGTCGCCAAATAACCAGTGCCTACTCCACACATACCAAAATCATCCCTTTAACCCCTTGGGGTATACCCCATTGGGGTAGGACGAACTCGGCATTTTAGCAAAGGAAACTGACGACCGCTACATGCACCCCGGGGTTGCCACACCCGTAGTCCATAACAGACTCCCCTGGGGGGAAAGCAACAGACAAATGTACATACATACATTGTTATGTTTGTACATAAGCTACATACGTTGCTGTCTTGCTATCTCATTTTTATATATGTACGTATAAGCGCGTCACTATTCTCTTTGCTATGCATAAGACAAAACCGAAGATCAACATAAAACACTTTTTTAATATTACTCCAAATTAATACTCCAAATTAAAACACTTAAATCTCGGCTCGCCGATATCGGATCGCCTTAAGTTTTGGCCTAAACTCTTCGTCGAAACACGCACTAGCTTTTTAATCCAAAAATTAATAAAATCGGCTATGAATTTCCGGAGAAAATCGCGTGGGAAAATTATATGAAAATCGCCCAATAATCACTTTCAATACCGACTGCCAAGCAACGAACAAACAAACGATGATTTACTCTTACATACCTAACACTTGCGTATGTATTGAAACTGATAGTTTACTGCCCTAGAGGCGCGCGTATAGATGTTAACATATCAATAAAAACAATGAGAACGATTGCTCAATTTGTTGTTGTTTTGTTTTCGCACATGAGCCCACACCGGCAGTGCTGCCAGAAAAACTTTGCCTCTTGTCCCCAATTTAAATCATCATGTCCCCAAAAAATCCCCATTTCAAAAGAAAAATCCTAACTTTTGTCCCCAAAAATATTTTGTCAATATTGTTGTTTGATATCATTTTAAAATGATGCAGTTACTTAATCCATTGCTTCAAAACTCTTTGCACAGCTTTTGTTATGATAACCAACTAGTGTTTGATAATAGTACAAGTTTGTCAAATTTATTTGAGTCCACACCTAAATTGATTAAATCGAATACAGTCAAATCCCGATTTCTTACGAATTATGGGGTGTTAAAATAAAATAAATGCGAATTAACGGTGTTTTTCAATTTATTTACTAAAACGATAAAAAAAAAGACATAAAAACTGTTGCTAAAAATAAAATACAAAATAAAAATTTGTTGTTTTTGTAACACCGACAGAGTTTTATGCGTGCGCTTTGACTTTTTTCTTTATTCATTAAAAAACTGATCTTAAGAAAATAAACACACACAAGCAAAAAGCCACGTAAAAAATAGCGGTAAACAATAAATCATTCTTTCCATGTTTCTGTTGACAGCAAACAATTACGATTTATAAGAGGTAAAGGAGATTTTATTCGAAAGAAAAAAAATTACGAATTATTAGCGAGGGGACCAAAATGTCTAAATTTTACGAATTAACAAAAAATTTTCAAGGGACCGACAGTTTATTACGAATTATCGGGAATTACGATGTATCGGGGTACGAATTATCGGGATTTGACTGTATTTATTTATATTTAAGCGTTCGCAACGGAGAGTGCGAGAAATAAGAAAAAATTCTTTAGAAGTGGGAATTGATTTTGCCACTTGTGAGCTGCAAAAGTTCAGTGAATTTTTTAACAAACACAGGATTCAGACGATGAAATTTATGACGTCTATTTTTCTTGATTCCCTTTTGAAGTTTCTACCAAAAATTATTTGCGTTCATACGATGATTATATTTACATGTCTAATTTTTTTAATTGATTTTGATTTTTATTGATTTTATTGTTTATACACACATTTGCAGTACATACCCTGTCGGAGAATGTGTTGCTGACTACAAAAATAGTTAACTTATAGTTAACTTTTCTTAGACTGACTAAAATCTAACTGCAATGTCATTCAGAACAAACCCAAAATTAATTCTTAAGTTGAGTACGTAATCAAATTTGATGAGAGCCAACAAATTTATTCTCAGCTACTTTGAAACTCATTTCAGTTTTATATTAACATTTTGCTGTTGTTATTTTAGATGGTACCTTAGCCGAGTGGTAGCGCGTTGAGTACACAACGTGTGATGATACATGTTTTTTTAACTTACTGACTACCAGGTGATTTAAAAAAGTCAACTTTAAGTTAGCTGAAAGTAGTGCAGAGTGAGACAATTGACTACCGCCTAGGACATCGCAATGTTAAAATAGTCAGTTGATTACATTAAAAGTAATCCAAAGTCAGTACTATTTGTGAAATAGTTAGCTTAATTTTAACCGAATTTCCGTCAGGGTGTGAAAAAAACCATAGAAAACAGAAATCGAGTCATTTTTTCTACCCGTCTTTCTTCTCTTCGCTATCAAACCAAAAATGACGTCGAAAAATAGACTTCATAAAAGTCTTCGTGTGAATTAGGTGAAAGTATAAGTTAAGTCATTAGAACTTATACATTTAAACACATAGACCACAGCAGGCTACACGACTACGCCACTGGCAAAAAGTGTTGCCTGGTAGCCAGCTACTTAATTATTTTAAAAACGGCAGTAACACAATAAGATCCTGATATTGAAATATAAATATATATTTCAGTGGTGCCGCTTTCAAATATTTCACATATATAAAAATAAAAGTGTTTATTTAAAAGTATAAAAAGAAATAATTTTCTTTTACTTTTTTTTTGCGAATTTTATTATTTACAGGCTTAGTAATTTCTTTAATACATTTAGTAAATATTTTTCGCGTTTTTACCAAAATTTTTTTATTTTTAACGGCTTTGGCAATTTTTAATCAACTTTTTTGCTTTTATTTTTTAATAATATTAGACTTTATTATCATCCCAGCCACCTTAAGGCTGGTACTCTGTTCAAAGTTGTGAAAAATTTTCAGCACCATTGGTTACTTCGCGTGAAAAATTTGCCATGTACCAAATGTAGCCCAACTCGCGGTTTATTTATAAATTTCTCGCTTTGACTGCTTGAAAGTATGCAACATTGTCAAAATTCCGTGCGAAAAAAGCACTGCTCACATTGTTTCGCAGCTAAACTAAAATGATGCCAGACTAATTTTACATGAAAAGACATGATTTTACGAGTTTTTCACAACAAGAACAGAGTACTACTTTTGCGAATTTATTTCGCAAATATTTTATACGAAATACTTTTATATGTAGTTTGACAGCGTTTCGCACGAAATTGTAAACAGACTACCAGGCTTAACAGTTTTAGCGATTCTTAATCAATATTATGGCTTTTTTGTTTAATTTGGTAACTTTTCTCGAATTTCTATATTTTTCGCTTTATAAAAATATAATTACGGTAATAATACTATTTTAAAATAATCTGTAAGCTTAGAAGAAACCCCATAAAACGTAAATATTGTATTTAGATAAAATACTCTTATAAGAAAAAGTGATGTTTGAGCTCTAAATGAAAAGTCACCAAATTCCTCCCCAGGAAATTATGTCCCATTTTGGGGACAAATCCCCTAATCTGGTGGCACTGCACACCGGCCACTAACAATACATTAATTAAGAAAAAGGAAATAATGGGAAATAAATGGAAATGTTTCAAAATATTTGCAGAGAATTTTACATCATCATATAATATAATTTTATTGCATTGTTATTTTACACATTAAATTTGTTTTATATAACTAAGCAGCATAGCTATAACCGGGTGTCCTAAGACATCTCTCTTCTTTTTTTCACATCGAACATTAAATTTATATTTTGTGCATTACTAGTTAAAATTTCGTTTTGTTTATGGCTTATAATTTTTTAATAATTTAACTTTTATATAGATAGACAATATTAATTTATGAGCGTAATATCAAAAATATTTATGAAAATAAAAACAAGAATACGAGTAGTTTCAGGAAAAAGATTTAACAGCTTGTCGTTAAAATGCAGCAAAGCAATCTAAAGGCAATAATAGCCAAATTTATCACTCAAACTTTTTGATAGAAAACATAAAAATAGATTTTGCATTTCTGTCGCTGCTGCTGCTTTTGCCTACAACTACTGCTAAGGGCTGTTTAGTGGAAATGAAGCATGTAATGTTTTTTTTTTTTGCTTTCCAAAAAATCTTAAAATTACTTAGCGTAAAAAAATGAATTTAATATTTTACTACATCTGCAGCATCATCCTTATTATCGATCGTCAACAGGATTTTGATTTTGTTTGTTTAGTATTTATAGTTTTGCTTTTTATCAAAAACTAAAAGAAATAATAATAATAATAATAATAATAATAATAATAATAATAATAATGAAAATCTGTCTATCAAATGGTTAATAAATTCTATGAAAACAAACTCGTAATGGCATTTAACGCACATTAATTTCGCAATTTGATCCAACAACCAACCGTAGAACAAATAATCAGGGGGAATTATGAAAAGCTCTCTAAGTAAATGCCTGTATGCCTGTAAGTATGTATGTATCACCTGCCAGTTTTTCTTTTACAGGTAACAATACATTTTCTTCTATTTGCTCGCAAAGCAATACATATACATATATATATATATGTATGTATATATTGTTCTTTTGTGTGTTTAATACACTTGTTCTAGTTACTTGGCTACGTAACGTGCCATATCATACTTAATGCGTACAAATCCAAATCTAAAGGGCAAACAAAAGGCACGTGCGGCTTAAAAGAAAATATTACACTCGTTTAACAAATTTAATAAACGTTTTTGTTATCGGCATTTAACGTGACCGGTACAAGCATATAAGCTTAAAATATATACATATATGAGCCATTTATTTTAAAAATGCCATAAGCCACTTTATTTAAAAAAAAAGTATTCAGTTGCTTACACTCAGATATTTAAATCGCTTGAGTGGCCTCAGGAAACTGTAGCTTTATTATGCCTCATTATGTGTCACTTGAAAATTTTAGTTATTACAATACTGCATATGGAAAAAAATTATCACACGAAAGTATAATCATGCTGCTAAGAACAACTTCGAAAATATGGTAATACCTCATTAACAGCAGAGAAAAAAACGTGTAAAAAACCAAAGTCGACTCCGCTTTACTGGAAATAACCAAAACACAATTTTTTCCGTTTTTTTTCTCTAAAACGTAGTTCGGATTACTGAAATTTGTTACAGTTAAGCGTACTGCTTAAAATCAGTAAATGTCTAGCCACTTGCATTGACAATAAAATAGAAAAATACAATAAAGTACGTAAGAGCAAAAAGCACAAATACATTTTGCCATTTAATTTTTTTAACGGACAAAACATGCAAAATTTTTTCAGCCTTAAGTTATGCAATCGATTTCTAATAAAAAAATTGAAATTTTTTATGTTTTCACTAAAGCGAAGTAAGTAAGTAAACGTAGTTGTGGGCTTGCTTTTGGTTTTCAGTAATGCGATATTTTCAATAAAACGATGTTTCGCTAAAGCGAAATGAATGAGACTAACTGCATTTAAAAACAGTGCGGGAATTTGTATCGCTTTCAGTAATCCGATTTTTTTCAGTACATCGTGTTGCGCTAAAGCGGATACGACTGTAAACAGTGCAGCTTTACTCTATTTCTTCCTTCACCACTTGTCTTCTCTATCACTATCTCATTTCTTAAAGAACGTAACACTTAGTGATAGAAGTAGGCCTTCTTTTTATTAAACAACATATCATGCGAATCTTCTAATCGCTTAGCACTAGCGTCATTAATTCTGAAAACACTGCTTTTCTTAAGTCGACTTGAGGGATTATTACATATTGCCACAGAAATATTTGATTTCCATATACATACATAATAACATTATTTAATAGTGTTTTCAGACTAAAGTTAAAATCTGCTTTAAACATTAAAACCATACACAGCTGATTTTGTGTTCACAATGCAAGTTTAATAAATTCAGGTTTTAACATACAGGTTGTCTAATCAATTTGTTCAAGAGCCGATAGCCAATGTTGCTAGTGCTCTCAAATTAAATATAATCTTAGAATTTATTTTCTTAAGATAAGACAGATAAATAAATAAATAAATAAATAAATAAATTTGTTCAAAATCAAATAAATCTTTTGTTTAACTTTTTCTTAATTCTTACGAGTATTTATTTGACAAACTGAACAACAGCTGTTTTTGCCTGTATAAGAAAACTTAACAATGTGCTCTAAAATGAAATTTATTTTATATTTTGTAAATGAATATTTTAAAGTTATGGAACTACTTAGACCAAGTGAAGAAAGAAGTGCTTGGAAATCAAGTTAATATATTTCTAAATAATTCTGCTTAAAAAAACGGCTACAAAGCAAATATCTGATAGAACATTTTCGAAAAAATGTGTAAGCAAACTGAAAAAAAAACTCTTTCACACAAAAAACAAATTTTTTTTTAAATCTTTGGGTTAAGAAGCAGTACGTGAAATATAAAATTAAATTTTAATGGCAGTGCCTCCTTCCATTTTTCAAAATGCAGGATTGTGTGTTTTTCAGAGCTTAGGGTATGAGTTAAGTTTTGTAAAAATCGCTAAGGCAGAACCACTTTAAAAAATATTGAAATTTAATGGGCGTGACTTCGCCCATTTTTTTCAAATGGAAGATTGTGTCTATCTTAAAGCTCAAGGTGTGTGGCAATTTTTATAAAAATCGGTTAAGTAGAACCATGTGAAATATAATAATAAATTGTAATAGGCGTAGCCCCGCCCATTTTCTTAGCAAGAATAAAAGATATTTGCTACGTTTCGCAGCACTCAAGTACGTAGAATATCATAAAATCAAATATAAAAAAATTTGTGAGCGTGTCCCCGCCCACTTTTTTTTACAATGGCACCAATTGGAAGCTATACCCTCTCAGACAAAAAAAAAAAAGAATATTTACAATCGGTTTAAAATGCACCGAGTTCTAACGTAACAATAAAAAACAGAAGAATTGATAACCTCCTCCTTTCTTTGAAATCGTTTAAAAATCCAGAAATACATTATAAATTTAACCTTTTTTTATCTACAAATGGATGACAGTCATATTGTACATTTTCTTTTCCCAGAGGTCAATGGTAATGTGCTCATTGTTTTACGAACAAAAATTTCTTGTTAAGTTGAAAATCATTATCTATTCTTATTAAATGACATAGACATTATCAGCGCTTCCGATAATTTTAACTTGGCAGCACTGAATTAAATACAGCGCAAACAAGGTTGCATTTCATAAAACCTACTTAAAATTAATTCAAAAAATGTTTTTAAGAAATCATTTTGTATAGTAAAACCAAGTTTTAACGTTAAAACCATCAATTATTAAAACAACAAACAGAAAACACTATAAAACATTTAATAAACTTAACGGTGGAAAATTGACTTAAGCTATTTTCAAAATAAATGCCTTATAGGGTGGTCACAGTCAACCTTTTTTAAATTGGCTAATAAAACTATTTGTATTAACATGCAAAAGTTTTTAAAAAGAATAATATGTATCTTGTATAAGTAATCACATGCTACAATTCCTGGAAGCATCATCTGTTGTTTTACTTTCTTTGGAACTCTGGAACATATTTAATTTTTTCTTTCTCATGGCAATTTTATTAGAAATGTTCCATTAACATTGTTAAGGTTTTTGTATGACAAATTGCTTACAGTGTCTTTCTTAGTTGCCAATTTAAAAGGTATGTGGGATTCATCAAATGTTTTGATGTTTTCTGCAGTTGAATTTGCCTTGTTTTCCAATTATAATAATATATCAAAAGAAATTTAAATCTCGTAAGTATTCGATTTCCATACAATTTAAATGCCCTAGTATTTTGTTTTTTAGTCTGTACTAAAAAGTTAGCATGTGTACTTAAAAAGGTGTGTGTGTGACTTGGCTACACTGCAGTTGGCTGGTTGCAGTTTTGGAAAATTGTTCAGTTAATGGTTTTTGTTTTAGCTAAGAAATCGTGATATGTATTTATATATAAAAAAACTTTCTCCAAACGGTATAGATTTTTGTAAAGATTTCAATTGAAATTTCCTAGATTTTGTGCAGGTGTAAATGTCCTATAAGTATGTAATTCAGGAGTTCAATGAAAAAATTGCATCAATCAATCATTGAATACTTAAAAATTCTATGTATACATTTTTAAGAAGAAAAAAATATACGCATTTATATAAAAATTAATTTTTATAATTGATAAGACACATTTGGCAGTATTTTTCTTACATTTCTAGTATAAATACAAATGTACTTAAGTGCAATATCAGTTTTATCTTAACAAAACAAACCGATATTTTAACAATTCCCTTGCAAGATTGTTCATACCATTTGTTTTTCTCTTTCATTTTTATTTGTTTTCAGTATTGCTTTTAATTTATTATTTTCTTGCATTTTGACCTAATTGAAAACAAAGTCCTTATGCAAATATTTTCACTCAATTTCTGATAAGTGTTGCTGGTTCTCCTTTTTATGTTTAACAATTTTCTATCCTTTTGTTGTCATTGTTATTTTTTTTTTTTTTGTTGCTTTTATTTTTTCACGTTTAACTAAAATCCCATAACAACACGAATAAACACACACAAACATTAATAAACATTACATTTAATAGCTCTCCATCCGACAGAGTGTTGACCAAGTTGGCAAGAAGCCAACAAGTAAATGACTTTCTTTCTCATCAAATAATTTCAATGTATATCTGATTTTCCAACAGCAATAGTACATTCAATATGACTAGAACGAGATCAGTCATTACAGTGCTTTTATGTTGGTTGAAGTAGTTCGTGCGTCATAAACTACTGAAGCAAATCATGACTGAGATGGTGGTTTGTAGCCAAGTTTTAGGCAAGATATCATCAACATCGTTTTGCTGATGTGATGTGAATGTGCGAGCTTTTACAAAAAAGCTTTGTGCTTTCACACCGACCAGAACAAAATAGCCAATTAGATATCAACATCTCGGCGATAACAATGCTTTCTGCTTACTTTGCAAGGACCTTTCAAAGCTTTTTAACTCAAATGCAAATGTCAGCAGAGTAAGTGTATTTGAACGTAGCTGGTTTATGGGACGAACGCATAGCGCTGCTGGTTACTAGCCAGCATCGGCAGCAATCAGTACCAGAGTTTCTTTCCAGTTTTGTCCCATACATTTTTTCGACAATGTCCTATCAGATATTTGCTTTGTAGCGGTTTTTTTAGGCATAATTATTTATATATATATATATATATATATATATATATATATATATATATATATATATATATATATATATATATATATATATTAACTTGATTTCCAAGCACTTCTTCACTTGGTCTAAGTAGTTACATAATTTTAAAATATTAATTTACAAAATATATAATTTAATTTAATTTTAGAGCACATTGTTAAGTTTTTTTATACAAACAAGAACAGCTGTTGTTCAGTTTGTCAAATAAGTGTTATAAGAATTAGGAAAAAGTTATAAAAAATATTGATTTTGAAGAAATTGATTAGACAACCTGTATGTTGAAACCTGAATTTATTAAATTTGCAGTGTGAACACAAAATCAGCTGTGTATGGTTTTAATGTTTAAAGCAGATTTTAACTTTAGTCTGAAAACACTATTACACTAGCTAGTATCGGCAGCAATCAGTACTAGTTATTTACATATAATAATATACATGACAACCAAGTGCTGGTCCAGTGGGGGAGGTCATAGGGCTTATGACTTCCCTCTCCTGGGCTATTCGAGTACTGACATCTTTTTTCTTCTAAACTCTATTGAAAGTTGTCTCGACATAGTTTCCACTACATGACACCACTATCTTTTTTTTTTTTTTTTTTTTTTTTTTTGCATGTATTTATTTATTGTATCTTCATATGTGAACTAGGATGCGGATTAGGATGCGATTCGAGTTTTGTTAAATATTTGCCTGCGTATTTTGCAATTTCTTCAGTCACTAGTGGCATATTTAAATCACGATGTATAATAGAATTTTGGATGTACCATGGAGCCGATGTTATTAACCGTAAAATTTTGTTTTGCCTTCGGGCACACTCGTGAACTCTCCTTCCACAACAGTGAACTTCCTTCCTATCAAGAATATAACTTTCCAAAAGCTTTTGAATGTTTATTGGCAGATATGTCTTCAATTTTAAAACTAGGCCTTCGTGCCATACTTTATCAAACGCCTGAGAAACATCAATAAAGAGAGCAGAACAATACTTCTTTTCTTCAAATGTTCTTCTTACAACTTGGACCAGTCTATGCGTTTGTTCAATCGTGCTGTGCTGACTTCTAAAGCCAAATTGATGGTCCAGGATGCACCCATTATCAGTTAAAATTTTGGACAATTTAGTCATGAGCAGCTTTTCGAAAAGCTTTGAGGTTGTAGATAGTAAGCTTATAGGCCTATATGACTCAGTCTTGGTAAGATCTTTGCCCGCCTTTGGAATCATTTTGATCTTGGCCAGTTTCCAGTTATGTGGAAAATACTGCATTCTTAAAATAGCATTAAAAGTAAATAGCAGGATTCTTATTGCAATATGAGGCAAGTTCATGAGCATTTTGTTACTAATGCCATCAATACCTGGAGCTTTCTTCGGGTTAAGTTCAGCAATTACTTTTTGTACTTCACGCATCTTAAACCTTAAGGGACGAGGCGGTAGAGAAACTACATTCGGTAAATCAGCAGCACCCGTACATGAATTGGGAGTGAATACAGATTTTAAATGCTCAGAAAATAAGTTACCTTTCTCACTATCGCTTCTTGTCCAGCCTCCGGTCGCAGTACGCAATGGTGATTTAAGATCAACGGGTCGTTTAAGATTTCTAGTAGCGCGCCATAAAGAGTAATTAGATGCGGACGTTACATCAAGATCTTTTAAATACTTTTCCAGTAGTGCAGTTTTTTCCGACGATAGCAGCTCTTTGAGTCGTTTAGTACATTCTTTAAGTCTGATTTTATTTAGGGGTGATCTGTGTTGTTGCCATTCTCTTCTAGCTCTCCTTTTTTCACATACAAGACGTTCAATTTCCGTAGAATAAATTCTGTTAAAGCCGGTCTGCGGATAGGAGGTAGTGGCGTGTTCAGCAGCCTGTTTAATATTTTCGTTAAGATAGGCAATGTTAAATTCAATATCATCGCATGATCTAAGCTGAATGTTTTCTACGCAGTGACTACTAAGATATTTTTTGAATACCAGCCAGTTGATTCCATTAATCATCTTCACATATGAGTTAGTTAAATCACTCCTTAGTGGGTTGAAAATTGTAACTATTATCTGAGAAAGCAATATTTTGAGAACAGGCGTTTCTTTATTATACTAGTCCGTTCTCGATTCGAAAATGTATCGAAATAAATAGAATAAAAACGTTTAATTTGAAAATGTATGATATCTTTAATAGTACGTTCTTGATCTGGCAATGTTTTGTTCAAGATTTGGCACTAAAAATTGTCCCGAAAAATAGAAGACTTTGTTGGTTGAAAATCTCATAACACCCGCTAACAATATTATAATACTTTTCTTACCACCCGTCTGTCTACTGGTCGATCTTTCAATAAAAAAGATTCGATATTTTATAAAAATTTCAAAACAAAAATAAAATTGCATAAATTAGAAAACTTTTTGAGACTGCAGCTCGTACTATCAAATTGTAACCATTCGAAGCCAACACACACAGAACACACCTCATCTCTAACATCTTTTTGCCTGTGGCAAACATCGAAAGAAATTAACAACTGAACACATGCAGAGATTAAGAACAAAAAACAAAGAACAAAACTATTGAAACAGAAGACAACATTTTAAGGCTAAAAAGCAAAATTAAAGCCTGCGGGAAATAAAAAACACAAAATTGAAATTCATGATGGAACATGTTGGAGACAAAGATGACTGATACTAACTAAATAGTTGCTAAGCATCACAAATATCAGGATGTTAACAATAGGATGGTGAGAACAAAAATTAACACCCACAAACTGCTTAATAATTGGAATGTTGAGGGGGAGAAAATATACGAAGTATATTTTCTGTGGCAAGTTTCTTTTATAAGTAGCACAGAAACACAAATATATGGCAAACAAGATATTTCCTTAAGTATGTTATTACCAGCGAAACCAGAAATATGCTCTAAAAAATGTATTTTATGCGCATTCAATATGCACTAAAAACTTGAAAATATGCACTAAAAACTCAAAAAATATGCTCTTAAAAATTAAATAAATTGGTTTATTTGTCAACGAAAATGCATTTTTCATTTAAAAATTCGACAACAAATTGCATATAAAATACGCCAGAAATAAAATAAACAAGCAAAGTAAACAATAAAATAATTAACAAAGAATTACTGCCGTATTAAAAACAATAATTGGAAAAGCACGTTAAAACAAAATTGCCATAAAATATTGACTAAAGCAAATAATACAAATTATTTTTTTTATACTCTCGTAAAACTTTAACTTCAATTTCAAAAAGAAAAAAATCACGATATCAGAATTAAAACTTTGGAACTGTATTTTGGATAAATAAGCAAAGATTTTTTTTAATTCATTGCAACAAACAACAAAATATTGACCTAGATTTTCAAATAAAAATCGTTGCCTGTCACATCTAACTAAATTTTTATACATTTAAAGTTAATTTAACGTCTACTGATGTAATCGGGGCAGAGTCCGTCACAACTAGCAATCCCAAATTTTTATCTAAACTAACATCCACATACTACATGGATGGTTGGAAATGAGATTTAAATTGCGAAAACTAAAAATAAAAATTTTGACCAACAGTTAGCCTACAAATATTAAAAAAAAAAATCCATAAAGTGTCAAAATATGCCCTAAAAGCGTAAATTATGCTCTAAAAGTTGAAAATATGCTAAAAATATGCGTGTAAGACTGATATATGCGAAAACATGCTTTAAAGGGTAAAATATGCAAAAATATGCACTAACAAATCGATGCCAAAATGCATTAAAAGTTCTGAAACGGATAAATATCTTGCCCTCGCATTAATACGTCATACCAGAAAAAACATGCAATTGCATATTTGCGGTTTCCCTGGTTATTACACATTTACGAAAATTTCAATAAAATGTGGAATCAGACGACCCTCTTTGATTTATTCTTGTATTATTGTCATAATAATTGTCATCAATAGTAGCCGTATATTATTTTTATATTAAATAACTTTTGGTTTAATAAGAATTTATAGCAAGTTTTAGCACTGTGCATTGTTGAGCGCAGATGAAAATGGGAGGAATCAAACGCACACTATCGCTGTCCTTCCATCCGTCACAAGCTGTTTTCTCCAGAACTGTGCGAGCTACGAACCTGAAATTTTCACAGACCATATAAAAGTTTGGCCGCTACAACAATAGGTGTGTTCCACAAGATTTCGTACAAGTTCGGACTAATGAGAGTAAAAAGAAAATTACTCTCTGAATATGCAAAAGTTATCCTAAATTGCTGGAACGCAAAAAACTATAATTGCCCATCTTAAAATACTAGTGCTGCTTACTTTTTAAATTAAATTTAATTTAAGTGATTTTAGTCGCTTAAAACGCATAACATTATAAAAAAAGTTTTGCATCATTGGCAACAGCTTTAAAAATCAAATGAAAATGAGTTCTAAAAAGTAAATTATTTAAAAACAGCATTTTTTTATATTAAATAAATAGGGAAATGTGTACAAATGTACTTACAACTTCAACTTTGTTCAAAAAACCTTCCATTTTGATTTTTAATAAATTTGTATGCAAATACTTTTTTTTCCTATATTTGCAAACTTTCTGGTTAATTTTTCAGTTCGATATGTAAGCAAAAAACAGCTGATTATTTAATTCTTGTCCGAACTTACCCAGAAGAAAAAGTTCGTACTAGTTTGTACAGGAAATGAAAAAAATTACTCTCTCATTCGCTCTCAAAACTGCACGAAATTTGCTATCTGGAACGCTTTTGGATAACTTTGTACAAGTTCGGACTGTTTTGTTATGCATCTGGAACAGACCTAATATGTTATAGTTAAAAATTAAAGAGTGCAAGAGGCAAACTCTTGAAATTTTCAAAAACGCTAAATCTAAAAAAACCGATAAAAAGCAACAAAACTAAAAATTCGTTCGGACTAAAATTAATCACCAAAACCCGAAACATTGTCGCTTAAACTAAAAAAACGCCAAAGACCGAAATAATCCAAGAAACGAAAAAGCTCTAAAAGGAAAAAATATGCCAAAATTAAAGCTGGATTCACCCATTGTTTCCGAACAAAATTTTTGTCCGGACAAAATTTTTTTTATATGTAGTTTGAATTCTCTCTTCTTGAGAGAGAGAAAATATTTTTTACGAACAACTCTCAGTTTGAATTGGTTTAATTTTATATTTTGTCCGGACAAAATCGAACTGAGCTGCCAAATATTTTATTTTTTAAGCCAAAATTGAACTGAGCTGCCACATCATGTTATATGAATAATAAAAACACAGAGTATACTTGTATTAATTACAATAGAAATAAAAGAAAATTGAAAAATAAAACATATACATGTGGAGCTGAACGAATGAATTGGATTAATTAATTAAAAATACACAGCGAATTGTAATCATTTGCCGCTGTGCTGCCACTTATAAAATTAATACGCATAGTTTACACACGTATTTCATATGGTAGCTTTGATTTTCCAGACAAAATGTTCGAAATGGATGAATCGTGCTGCAGAAAACTCTAAGTAAAAAAAATTTTGTCTGTACAAAAATTTTGTTCGGAAACAATGGGTGAATCCAGCTTAAAAAAACCACAAAAAAAATTAAAAAAGGAAAAAATCGCCAAAACAAAAATGTGCCAAAATTAAAAAATCTTTAAAACTAAACTTAAACGCAAATTCTAAAATAACGCCCAAAGCCGAAAAAGACGAAAAAAATCGCAAAAATTAAAAAAAGCGCCAAACACTAAAAAACGTTAAAACTAAAAGAAATCGTCAAAAATGGAAAACATCACCAAAAACTAAAAAAGCGCCAAAACTAAAAAAATCAAACTAAAGTTAATCGGCAAATCCAAAAAAAAATTTACAAAAATTAAGAAAAAATTAAGAAAATCCTAAAAACGAAAAAAGCGCCAAAACGAAAAAAGTGCAAAAACTAAAACCACATTAAAACTAAACACAAACAACGCCACAACTAAAATTGCGCCAAAACCGAAAAAAAAATTCCAAAAACGAAAGAAATCGCAAAAATGAAAAAGACGCCAAAAATAAATCGTCTAAAATCTAAAAAATCGCCGAAAACGAAAAAATCCCAAAACTAAAAAAAAAACAAAAACCGAAATAAGTCCCAAAGACGAAAAAAAATCACCACAACTGAGAAAAAGTGGCAAAACCAGTGTGACCAGATTTTAAAATAAAGTTAAGCTAAATCACGTTTCAAAAAAAGCTAAAATAAGCTAAACATTAAAATTTTAAGCCATAAAATAAAGCTAAACTTTTTTCGGCTTCTTCCACGTTGCAATAGTTTCTTATTGCTAAAATAACGTTAAATATATACATACAAAAACATATTTGTCTATTATTTGAAACAAAAATATTGAATAATTTTAAACTAAATTATTTATTCATTATTATATTTGAGTTTTAAAGAAAAATAACACAAAAACTTTCAAAAAATTTAAATTAATTAGTCTTATTAACAGAAAACCTATTTCCTAATTTTTGTTTTAAGTAAATTCATGCCGCTGAATACAAGTTCAACTCAACTCAAAGAAAATCTTTAAAAGTCTTATAGGTAATATTAATTTAACTTTTGCCATTGTAATTCCAAAAGTGCAATCAATAAAATAAAAATAATAAATAATAAATAATAAATTTTTAAATTTGACATATCTCTTATAAATGCGCATTTTACATTTTGTATATTTAAATTATTTTTCAACGAAAAAATTTTATATATTTGAATGTTAACAAATTATAATTTTTAACCTTCCTTTGTCCAAAAATGGGTGTTATAAGTTTGTAGTTGTGTCTGTAAATTTGTGCATCTGTACGAGTCCACGTACAGACCAAAGTGCTGCATCGATTTTGAATTAGTTTATTTTTTGTTCGCAAGGTGACTTGACCGAGAGTCTTCTTAGCTTTCTTTGAAGAAAATCTGTCCAGATGTTCAGAAGATATCACATCTTTTCTAGATATATTTAGTTGAATCTGTGTGTCCTTGACGCCGTATCTCCCAACCGGCTAGACCGATTTTAATTTTGTTTTTGTCGTTTGAAAAGTGACTTGATCTCGCCTATAATTGAAGAATATCGGTTCAGCCATTTACTCAGTACGCTTAAGTTTTTAATTATTGTCATTATAGCTTTTTTATGTCTTTAACATATTTTTTGAGAACATGCAATTTAGATTAAAAAACGGCTAAAAAAGCTAAATGAGTTTTTAAAAAGAAAGCTAAAAAACAAGCTAAGAGCTAAATGGAAATTTTGCAGCTAAATCCCAAAAAAAAATAAGCTAAATTTAGCTCAAAATAAGCTAATATGGTCACACTGGGCAAAACTAAAAAAATCTCCACAAAAGGAAAAAAAGTTTACCCGGTATTTGAAATTTTTTAAAAAATGTCTACATCAGACAAAATATTCGATTATATAGGCTAAAGTTCGTGTGGTATTACATATGTATATGTGCCCTTAATTATGAAAGTGGTCTAAGTCACATGCATTTTTGCTTCGAAATATTAAATTAATCTTGAAATGTTAAATAAACTTATATTATTCGAGACTAGAACAACTCTAAAGTAAAATGTTGCATAATACGATTATAAAAGTATATTTTGATTTGTTCAAATGTAATTTACTAAATGCCTCGACCAAAGGAATAGATGACTTAGGACACTTTCATAATTAAGGGCACTTGTATGTATGTAGTGAGCGTACATGTGCGAGTCAAAGTCGCACTTTACTGAATTTATGCAGACATAATATTTGCTCAATTCACAAATGTTGTTTCGGAGTCGGAAGTCTGGTACTCTGCTCAAATTTTTTCGTGAAATTCTAATTCCAAAGGCCGGGTTTCCATATTTGTGCCATGTGCCACACAAGCGTAAAAAAAGCGTAACCACTAATTACTAATGAAAAACAGTTTTCTTCAGACACGTATTTATTAAGTTAAACAGTTTCATACATAACTAATAGACAATTTTATAGAATCTAACATGATTGGTAACAGTTTAAATCAATAAATACATGTCTGAATCAAACAGTTTTTCATTAGAAATTAGTGGTTACGTTTTTTTTGGGCCCATGGCACACAAGAAATGCCAGATGTAAACTCAGCCTAACACATATTAAAAAAACTTTGGAATGAATTGTAATATACCAAAAATGGGCAATTGTACCAAAGTGCCATTCAAAATACGAAAGTGCTATACAAATGTCACTTGACGTTATGAAATTATATTTCATACCGATTAACTACCAGTTTACAAAAGTCAAATGAAAATTCTCGTCTGCCTATTTATATTGAAAACAAAAACAAAACAGTAAAATTTGACAAGAATTTTTATTTGTCTTCTATAAACTTTCAATGTGACAGAAAATAACTTAAGCATTTGCATTGTTTTCAAATAACAAGAATCATCAGCTGTTTCGTTGGGGGCGTGGACGCTGGGCTAATTTTTAATTGAATTTCGTTGAAATTTTTGCTCAAACGAAATAATCATCAGTAGACTTTAAAATATGTGGTTGAAGTCTACTGATGATTTGGCAAAGCACCAATGAAATATATGAATAGACAATGCTTAACCACCAGCAATTAAATTTCAATTAAAATGAGCTTATGACAATATGTCGAATAATAAATTTCTTTAATGTTAAAAAAAATATTTATAGGAAAAAAATTTAAAGGAAAATACTCACCACACCATTGCACTTGAAGAAACGATTGCAGAAATTATTGAAGCGCATCATCTTTAAATCCAAAATAAGTAATTGTAGTTTAATTTTTTGCTGAACATTCGTTTAAGGTATGAGTATATTAAATGCACTCACGAAAAAGCCAAATTCATGGAGATAATAATTTTTTTTCGCTTTTTTTTTTCTTCTTAGAAATACGAAATTTTTTAATCGCGACAAAGAAATGCGAAAATTTTATTCGTACGCGGTCACTCACGGCACACTTTTTACTTTCGAAAACACTCCGATTAATAAAAAAAAACACGCACGAAAACATTTAACGAAATCAACGATATCATTTATTTTTCGAAAAAATTTTGAACTTCTTTTGCTCACTTTTAAAACACGCTTACGTAATTGAATGAAAAAACTGCCCACGATCACAATTATAGCGTGATCACACACATTTCTAGCAGCATTTTATCTGAAAGAAAAAGAAAAAAAATGGCTAAAAAAGATATTCAATTATATGTATTCAAGGTATAAGAATTTATAAAAATTTTTGTTGGTCAAGCACGTTTACTATGTTCTTAGTCTTGTAATTCTCAATAACTTATTGGGAGTTTGTCTTTAAGCATTCCATATAGACATGCTTAACCAACAAAAAACACACTTTTTCTAATAATATATTTTTCATTATGATGAAGTCAGTAAAATTAAATTCAAAAATTTACAATCTCCACTTTGAAGAACAAAATTAAAAAAGAGTTACGAAAAAGAAACCAAATTGTAACAGAGAAAAAAATAATTAGGTTTTAGGCATTAAATAAACAGATGTGCAACTGCTTTACGTGAGTACCTGCCGTTACGGCCTTATCTCACGTGTGCCAAAGCACCGGGTGTGGGTTAGACGCCAGACCAACGCCCCCATGCACCCTTTTAAAATGAACCTATGGCCCACTCCATAAGGCACATAGGTTGCAATCCTTGAATATAGTTATCCCTGTATTATATTCAATTACCTTGCTGAGGTACTTTGAGCTATCTAAACTCTGCTGCTATATCCGTGCCCATAGCAGCTCTGTTGAATGGCAACAGCACCTAGAATAGTGTCTGGCTGACCGCATCAGACCAACCACTAGCATTGATTTAACACTGGAAAGCCAAGACTATTCTCCCAGCGATTTTGGTAGCAACCGCAACCACCACGATAATTCTCCGGCGTCCACGCTAAGGTGTTGTGTATACACCTTAGCGAGGTCCCCAAGAAAATTCCTCAACCATTGCCGGCACAGCTAACCACTCATCCATAATGAACGCATGCCTGTGTTACCAAATAACCAGTGCCTACTCCACACCTACCAAAATCGTCCCTTTAACCCCGTGGGGTAAGCCCCGAGGGGTAGGACGAACTCGGCATTTCAGCAAAGGAAACTGACGACCGCTACATGCACTCAAAACTTGAGAGCAGAGAGGACCACTCACGCCAGAAGAACGCAATCTCGCCACCAAAATTTCTGTGCCTACTAAGACCCGACACTAAAAAGTGAAAGAGTCCTGGGGTCGTATCCAGGACAAAAGCCATTTTGGATCAGAAATTTCCGGCAACCGCAATGCATTTATCTCTAAGCAGCCCAGCTGTCGGGCAACCGGCACCCGTGGTACCAGAAGTAGCCTCTGGTTAGACCTCGAAGTTCCACCACAAGGGCTTCACCTCTATCGTCTTTTGAACTCAGCGGCAGTTCTAGGTGACGCTACACCTAACTGACAACAACGGGCGTACAATATTTGTTTTCCTTTGCTCTGTTTATGTTCAGAGATTGGGTAGTAACACATAAGTTTTACGGGTAATGAGCCCGAGCGGAAGAAGCTACATTACCCTAGCTGGGGCCCCGGGATTGCCACACCCGTAGTCTATAGAATAGACTCCCCGGGGGAGGCATTAAATAAACAACAAACAATATTTTTTTAATTAGAAAAGATACGAGTGTTTTCGAAAGGTGCAATCAGACGTAACATAACCATAGTCATAGAAAACAGCCGTTCGAACCAAACTAATGGGCTATACTGTATTTGATTAAAGGTGACTCGCCATAATGCCATAGCCATTG
The DNA here is from genome assembly GCA_949987645.1 of Tachina grossa. NCBI lineage: Eukaryota > Metazoa > Arthropoda > Insecta > Diptera > Tachinidae > Tachina > Tachina grossa. The sequence goes on from OX465278.1 coordinate 141,153,036, forward strand.
CCATAGAAACCAATTGAATTTTGGTTTCATTATGGCTATGTCACGTCTAATCTGAGCTTAAAGAACATTGCAACATTTTTTCTTTAATCTAGTACAACATCGTCATAGTCGTATAGATTCATAATATTATAGATTTATATAATTAAAACTACATCAAAGTTAAACAAAACTAGAATATTGAATAAATTTTTAAAATCTAAAAAGCTAAATTGATAATTTAAATTGAATTCAACTTTCAGGGCCAATTTTACCAACTTCTTTAAATATCAATTCATATTTAAAAGTCACTTTTCCATACAAAAATTAATGAAAATCAATATTTAAATATGAATTGATATTTAAATGGAGTTGGTGAAATTGGCCGTCAAAGTAGTCAATTTTATAAATTTTAAATAAAATTCCAACAAATAACAAATTTGTAAATAAAAAAGCGGTTAACATTTATAAGCTTTGCATGTCCTCAGAACGCTAACGTTTAGGATTTTTTTTTTTTTTTTTTGAAATTTGCCACAAAGACTAATTGTTACAGATGAATTTATTTGAGTGATATCAATAATCTTAAAATTTAATTGCTAACTTATGTCTTATCTATATTTCTCTGGCTTCATTTCTCTAAGCAATGATGCCTTAAAAAATTTATCGCCACCTTTGCAACACTTGCGGCTACAATAAAAATTAATGAAATAGAATCTTTTAAATTACTTGAAGTGTCATAAAAAAAATAATAACAACTATAACTAATAAAAAAATATTCTCAAAAATTTTAATCACAAAAAGGACGAGAAATAAGGAGGAATAAGAATGCGGTTGGTGCTAACGAAGCTTAAGCGGCCTTTATTTTTATTAAAGGCCTTCTTTTTTTAAGTTTAATAATAAGTTCATAAAAAACTTATGTAAATTTTTTTTCGAAACATGAAGAGGTTGACGTACAGTGGGGCCATACCCCCTTTTTTAACGATTAATTCATATCTCGTCAACAATAATAGTAAGTGTCACTAAATTTGATGTGAATAATTCTTAGAAAAAAGTACATATTTGGACAAAATCTTGCTGGTATAGGAGGGGGAAAAGGGCTACCCTAATACAAAGTAATTATTATTTTTCCTATATCTGCCGAACTACAAGAGTAAAGGCTCAGTTAGCCGACTGTAATGTAAAGTAACTGCAACAGCAAGAAACAGCTGATCAATTTTGTTATGTGAAGAGTAATGCAAATGGTTATAGAGATGTAATGTAACGTAACCTACTTTTCATATAAAAATATCAATCAGGTGTTTTCTACGTTACAGTTACATTACATTACAGTCGGCTAACTGAACCTTAAGGCTCACTAAATTTAATGCAGCTAGCTCTTAGAATAAACCACATGCTCCAACAAAATTTTGCTGATATAGGAGGGGGATTCGGGTACCCACATGTAAAGTGATTACTAATTAATTAATAAAAATAAGTTTTTTTTAAAGAAATGCCGAATCAGGAACGAAATGCCTATAAACGTTGCTTCACCAATCAAAAAAAAAAAAAGCAAAAATGCATGATATTTTTATTCATGCACGCTCCTGATGAATTGCCTGCCATTCACTGGCTTCGAATGTGAATTATACAAAAATAGATTATTTAGTAAGCCTTAGAAAGTTAGATAAGCTCACACATGTTATTTTTTAACATCATTATTATGTATAAATACAATCACGAGCACACGTGACTCATGCGTGACTAATTCGTGACTCACGCATAGCATATAAACGTTGCTTAGCCAAACAAAACAAGAAAAAATGCATTATATTTTTATTCACGCACGTTCCTAATGAATTGCCTGCCACTGAATGAATTCGAATACGAATTATACAAAAATAGATTATTTAGCAGACCTTAGAAAGTTAGATAAAGACATACACGTTATTGTTTTTTTTTAAATTCATTATTATATATAAATACAACCACGATCACGCGTGACTCATGCATGACTAATTCCCGACTCACGCATGACTAATTCGTGACTCGCGCATAGCAAATCACGGCATTTTCACATCCCTAGTAAAAATGCATAAAACAATGACAGCAACAACAATAAAAGTGTTAGCAAAAGTCGCTAAGATCTTATTTTTTGCAAACAACTCAACGCGTGAGGCTATTACTAATTCGTCCATAACTTCTGAGGTGCACCGATGAGCAGCATACATTTTTCTATAATAACGCAGATTCTTTAAATTTTTAAAACGATTCTCAAAATCTCTGCCTAAGTGAGTCGAATTTATAACCTAACGTCCACCTAAGCTGAGAAAATCTATTTATTTTATTGAACTTTGAAAACAATAACACTTCCACAAATAACTCACTGCAACACGAAAAAATATAACCATATACGGACACCACTACGTGATAACAGATAAATAAAAATACCTGTGTCTCCCAGTTTTGCCCCAAGTCATGCATTTCTTTTTATGGGCCCCCAAAGATTTGGGGCCTCGGTGTCATTTTTGCATTTGCTCAGGATCATATCTTGTAAACCGTTCAGAATTTTGATTTACTCTCTGAGACAAAGTTGTAGCTTTTGTCATAAAGAACAAAAATTGTGAACATATCAAACCAAACAAACTTTGTCTTAAAGATCAAAATCGCAAAAAAGTTTAAAAAATTCGATTTTTTTTACCTTTTTTCCCCTATTCAGGTCCATAGGTAGCAAATCGTTCAAAATTCAAGAAAACAATCAACTACAAAAATGTAACTAAGATCTCAATTAACAACTTTCTAGAACATATGAACTTCCTAGGAATGATTCTTAACACCGTTTAGTGAAAAATTACCAAACAAATGAAATTAAAAAATTTTCGGTAAATTTTTCACTTTTGCGGCTACCTAAACAGTGTTAAAAATCATTCCTAGGAAGTTCATATATTCTAGAAAGTTGTTAATTTAGATCTTAGTTACATTTTTGTAGTTAATCGTTTCTTTGAATTTTGAACGGTTCGCTAACTGTGGACCTAAGCAGGGGAAAAAAGGTTTTTTTGAATTAAATAAGATTTAATTATGCAAAATTTGTTGTTTTTTTACCAGATCTCTTTCACAATTTTCAAATTTAAAGCCGAAGTAGTCAGTGCCGTAACTACTGGGGCTTCGAGTAATTTTGAGCCTGTCAAAAGTTGGGCTTGTCGCACACTTACATTTGAAACAGACCCAAATAGGCAATACATGCTGAATATATTAAAGAATATTTCTTGACCTTCTAAAGTTGCAGTTCTGTAATTCTCAATCATTTATTGAGAGTTTATCTATAAGTAATGGGTTTTGCGATTGCGCATCTAGACGTGCTTAACCTACAATAGAGAAACTTTTTTTTTTAGATTAAAAGCACACTGTTAGGTTAAGGCAAGCCTTCGGCATATGCTGCAAGTGTTACACTATTCATTTAAAATAGTAACTCTCTTCACTCCCAAGTGTAGCACTTGTAGTTGCTTGACAATATTTAAAAATTTAAAAACATCTTGAAGGCTTGCTAATAAATTCGAGCCACAAACTCGTAACAAGAAATCTAAATACTTTATGACCGACCACCAACCAAACCAATGCGAACACTTAACATATCTTCTCCAGTTTGCTGGCTGGTTAGCTCTTTTTTTTTTTTTTTGTCCCCTTCTCGATTTTCATTTTAATTTTTATTTTCTTTCGTCTCCGCTTGTCCAGCGGGAGCATTAACGTATTGTGTTGTGCAAAAAATTCATTCTATCACGCAGAAAGACATGGAGTTATGAAGGTGGAGTGGGCAACATCATAAAAAGTATTTGCCAACCATTTTCGTTTGCTTCTTTACGGTCATTCGGAGAGCAGGATTATAGCTCTAGCCTTTAGGGTTCATGATATTTCTTGCTCTAACGCTGATTGCCATATTTTTGTTGTTGTTGAAGGACAGAGGAAACAGTCAACAGTAGTAGTAGTTGTTATAGTAGTCCATCAAACTTTGGGTGCGTTTCACTTCTGTCTTTTTTTTCCATACCTTGTTAACGGCATTTCTTTTATGGTTCCCTGCAAACGACTCCAATGGAGGATGCTTTAACTGCCGCAGATGCTTCAGATGCTTGGGTGTTGTATTGAATAAACGCAAAATAATTGCTTTTTAAATGGAATTTTACGGCACAATCCACACTGTGACCCAACTTAATGCCAAGTCTGTACGAAATATGTACGTGAACATTTGCTTATTTTCCTTCTTCATTTTTTTCTAGATTTTTATTCTTATCATTGGATAAATATCACTGCTACAGCAGCAAAATGCATAAAGTGAGTTTGAATTTTTATGCGACACATTTAAAGAAATAAATACGAAAAGAAAGACAATTGTGGAAAAGGAAAAAAGAGTTTTATTTCCTTGAGTAGCTAGCTGGCTGTGCGTATAAGGCAATTTTTCTTCTGCCTTTACAGCTTTTAATTTTCTTTTTTCCTTATACTTGTTAAAAAAAACTTCTTCTATTGCTACTTGTGTTTATATGGGGGTAAAAAAGAAATGAAGTTAGTTGTTGATTTCTATGTTGGCTTTTGTTTTATTGAAGTTTGCAATCCGAGATGACTTTTTGCAGATTTATGGTGTTTGCAGCCAGAAGGATATTTTTAATGAGATTTTCAGCAATATGATGAAAATCTTTGAGTTTTTTTTATTTCTTTTTTTATTTATTTTTTTATGTGTAGTATATTTTTTTGTATAAAAGTTTACTCAAATAATTTCTTATGATATGAATACATTAATTTATTTTTTTATTATATACATACATATATTTTCTTATTTTGTTTTTTTCATTACCTTAAACAGAAAGTGTGAAAATAGCAGACAATGTTCAACATTAGATTGTAATTATATATAAAGGATTATTTAGTCCTAAATAGTTTTCATATTGATATGTTTTTAATAAAACTTGGTTTTAACTTTAAAATCAACTGTTAAATCCTGGCTTTATCATACAAAATGATTTTGTTAAGACCAACTTAAAACCATTTTTGAATTGGTTTTAAGTAGATTTCGTGAAATGCAACCTTGTTTTCGCTGTGCTAAATTCAGTGCTGCCAAGTTAATATTAGCCGAAGAATCTGGTAATATTTATGCCAGTGAATAAGAATCAATACCGATTGAAAGATTTTTAACTTAAAAATTTATGCAGTCGCAATAATAATCAAGAAATCGCTGAATCGTTTGGGCGTTAAGAAAAACAACGAAAATATTTTCATGTACCTCTGTACCTGGATTCTGTAACCTTTTGCGAACCGAAAATCGTAATATTTATCGACAGATTTATTCGTTATTTAATTTCTTTTTTACGATAGTCTCCAACATTATCTTAATCGCTATTTAATTCAATATTTTGTGGTATCTCTGTATAGAAAATGTAAAAATAAGCGAAAATCTTTATGCTTTTCGCTGATAAAGAAAAACTCAATGAATTTGAGCTTGTGACTTTATTTTATTTTCCTCCAACCGACAGCAAATATCGTTAAAATATGTTACTGAATAGCAAACTCGATAAATTCTCGTTATATATATTATAGCGATACGATTATCGTACTAAAAGTTAGTGAATCCAGGTACTGGAAAGTGAAAATAGACGATATTACTTACATACATCTAACTGCCAATAAAAAAGTTTTAGCTTATAATATATTTGTGCATTTGTTTTATGTATATTAACTGGATTTCCAAGCACTTATTCGCTTTGTATTAGTAGTTTCATATTTATAAAATATTTATTTACAAAATATTAATTCTGAAAACACTATTAGTAAGAAATGATAAGCGCTTAGTGAAAATAATACTAACCACGAAATTAGTCCATAAAAAACATGCTTTCCAAAGATACTTAGTAGATTTTTTTTTTGTTGTTTCAAAACACTGTGCAGTCAACTCAATTACAGAGTAAACATTTACGGTCTAATTCATAAAAATTCCTTATTTCAGCTTTAATCTGTACATTACTTATGAAACAGATTTTGCTTTATTAAGCTCTAATAAAAATTTGCATTCATAACTGATTAATATCAGTGAATTAACTATTAAACGATTTTGCTTCTTTTGTAATTTTATGTTGGCAACATCATGCTACTTTCGCTCTCATTTTATGTTTAGTGATGCATACAACGAAGAATCGATTATCTAGGTAGTCTGTTTGAGTCGAAAAATGTTATTAAAGAATAACTTAAATAGTAGGCGTTTCACTTTTTATTAATAAATAAACCAAAAAAAAATTTATATGTTACAAAAAATTGTATTTAAACACATTTATATTCGGCTGAGTACAGAGGTAGGCAAATACCCATTTTATAGCGGTCGATTATGCATCACTATTTAGTTTTAATTTTAAAATGTTATTGTACATACATACATACATATGTAAGCATGCAGTACCATTAGGGTTGCCGGTCGTACTGATTTTGCCAGTACATGTACTGATTTTTGTTTAAAGTACTGATTTATGCATAACTAGCAAATCAGTACGTAAATGTACTGATTTTTTCATGTATGTACTGTTTTTGTACTGTTTTTATATATTAATTGTGATCAATATATAAGAAAGCCTGTCATAGTGTTTATTTATTTTCTTTGAATCACCAATGATCTTTACTTTACGTTCGCTTTAAGTAGAATTTATTTTCAAAGTGGTATCCATATAATGCTCAAGCAAATTCTACCAAAACTGTCAGAGATCATATTATAAATTTTAGTTTAAGTTAATGTTAATGTTAATTTTATTGCTAAAGATTTGCTATAAGTAATTTCTGATACATGCAAATAATGAATTTAAAGTTTCTTTTTCGAAAATTTTTTGATAATATTATTTTTATTAATTACATATGCCTTGGTACAAAGTATACATTGAATTCATGTTTTGTTTTAAGAATGGTTAAAGCTAGGAATGTAACGAATGTTCGCATTTGCAAATTTTTCGCTTATTTTTGCTATTTGCATTTGCTAAAATGTATGCGAATATTTAAGACAAAAATATTTTGTACTTCTTTTACGAAAAAATTTGCCATTAACAAACGTCTAAAACACGAAAATTATTTTAAGCCAGCATGAAAAATATACATATAGGATATGTTCGTAGATTCAGCAAATTTATGCAGAAGTTCTGCGAATTTTTTCTGCGTATGCGTGATCAACTGTTGCACATGCTTTGCAACTGCTCAATATCTGTGCATAGTTGGCATTTTTGAACGAACTGCAAACAATTTTTAAGTCGACAAGTAATTTCATTTAAGAAAGTTGTCATCTCGTCGATGTGAAAGCACAAAAAACTCTTTATAAAAGTTAGCACATTGTGCACATGGCTTGGACGTAGCTGACTTATAAGTAAGGCATTCTTCAAAGCTTTATCAGAAAGCTTTTCTAAAAAAAAGTTCTCATAAGCATCAAAATTAAACTAAAGTCCAGCGGTGTTTGGAAATATACCTATTTTATTTTTTGAAAAAGAAAAGGCATTGTATTTTCGGTAGCAGTATTTTCTACTTAAGACTAGTCTGTTACAAATTTTAAAAAATGTTTTGAGCATCATTCATTACTTCGCACAAACAAATTTGAACCGCAAACAATATTAACTAGTCATTGTTGTAGTAAATTCCACGCGAAACAAGTGTCACTCATTAATTTCATATACAAACATATGTATGTATCTTTCTGTTTTACGAATTCGTGTTTTTAATAAATTAATAATTACATATTTGCTCAATGCGAGACTCAGTTTAAATAAAATGCTATATGTAGTACATTTATGTAAAATGTAAATAGTATTCGCATTCGCAGGCGCTATACTGGTATTAGTTACATTCCTAGTTAAAGCCTTTTATATTGAAAAAATTAATGTACTGATTTTTTTCAATTGTACTGATTTTTGATGTGTAAACATCTATACGCTAGGGGGTAAAAATTTTTTGACTTGATTTCTTTGCTGAGATTTCTTTGCTTTTTGCTTTTGCTTTGCATTGTCAAATCGGTGTTAGCTATGTATGAGTGTATTAGTGTTTGAAAGAAGCAATACCAAGCACAACAAGTCGACCGGCTCGAAGCCGACGGTGCGCCGCCGCCGGTTATTTTTCTGTATATTTCCGTACACCAAAGGTGAAAATGAACCGTAAGAGCTACGGACTTGAAATTTGGACACAATATGTAGACATTTGACCACTACAACAACAAATACATGAGAGTTAAAAACTAAATGGTGTTCCAAAACGAGCAACGAAAAATTTTAAAATCCCATGTAATATACATACAATTGTATGTATATATATACACTTGAAATTTTAAAAGTTAGTGTATTTTTATACAGACTACAACAATTAACACTAAATTTAAAAAATTTAAATCAATGGGTGTTCCATCAGTTAATGCAATTTTGACTTTGTAATTTTGACAACTTGCCTTATCTTGGAAACCGTAAGAGTAAAACTCTTGAAATTTTCAAAAACGGTAAAACTAAAAAATCAAAAAAATATAAAATCGCCAAATATAAAAAAATCGCCAAAACGAAAAAAGTACCAAATTAAAAAAAATCTCTAGGACTAAAATAAATCGCGAAAAACCGCAAAAATCGCCAAAATTAAAAAAATCCTTAAACAAAAAAATCACCAATATGAAAAAATCGCCAAAATGAAAAAATCGCCAAAATGAAAAAAAATTGCGAAAATTAAAAAACCCAAAAGGAGAAAAAAACGCCAAAACGAGAAAAAAAGCGATAAAACAGAAAAAAAAACGCCAAAATGAAAAAAACCTCAAAAAACAGAAAAAATCGCCAAAATGAAAAAATCGCCAAAATGAAAAAAAATTGCGAAAATTAAAAAACCCAAAAGGAGAAAAAAACGCCAAAACGAGAAAAAAGCGATAAAACTGAAAAAAATTGTTTAAACTGAAAAAACTTAAAAAATTAAGAAAGCTAAATCAAAAAAAATGATCAAAACGTGCGCGAGTCAAAGTCGCACTTTACTGAATTTATTTTAATTGCAATGCGTACACAACAACAAGAACAGCAACAACTAAACGACGAACAACAGGAATTAAAAATTAAAAAGTAAAAGTAAAGGCATTTACCATAGATGAGCACTGCACTACCACTAAAGTTTCACTAAAAATAATAAAAAAATTTTAACAAGTAAATTTTTACTGATTATTAAAATTTTTTTCTACAATTTTTATAAATTGCCTAAATGATTTGTTATATGATGAGGTGCATTGAATTTTCAGTAGTCAGTAATGCCCGTATTGATAATGAAATTCTACCAAGTGGCTAAATGTTTTTCATACAAAAGTTTCAAAATTTGAATGAAAAAACTTTGCCACTTGCTACGGCCCTACGATTTTACTAGTAATGCAAATTAAATTTCATTAGCAGTAAAAATTTACTGAATTTTTTTTAGTAATCAGTAAATTTACTGCTTACTGCAATTTTGAACGCAGTACATATACATATACTGCAGTGTGCCCATTTACTAACCAAATAAGTTAAATAAAACAAACAAAAACCAACAAATTCATATGTATTTACAATATTGAAAGTTTTGATACTTTTAATTGATTAATTTAAAAAAAGATACTAAAAGCATAAGTACTTCCAACTTAAAAAAAAATTTCATTACTAGATGTTTACACATCTCCTCTGTGATCGGACTCACATTGCTTTTTTTTCTCTCATGTACTGATTTCTACGATTTCAAAACTGGCAACCCTAAGTACCATATAAACATACGTATGCTTGTACTTACATATGCCCTTATGTTTACAATTCTATTTTCCTTTTTGCCAATGAATGGGATTTCTTTAATTTTCAACGATGTTTATATGTATGTATTTTTCTTTTTGTACAATTATGCATACATACATACATGTACCAACTTACATAAATTAATACATTTGCCCAAGAACAATATTCAGGAGACATGCATAAGAATAAACAAGAAACATAAAAGTGAGAAACCACAGAAAATCTCACATAAGGGATAAAAAAATCAAGAAAATATTATTTATAATTGTTTATCAAACGCTTAAAGTAGCATGGAGGCTACATTAAGAATCTCTGAGTTATGAAACGTTTATTAAACGTCTAATAGGATATTAATCATTTATGAATACACATTTAGAGATTTTTGGCTATTAATGTGTTATTGAACTGTTAATAATAATTTATGAATTAGACCGTTAGACAGTAAGTCATAATGTTTAACACACACTTGTTTGAATTATCCACTAACCAGGACTAAATATGTAGTTGGTGTGTCAAACGTGCAAATGTGTTTGCAATGTTAAAGAAAAAATTTTAAATTAAAAAAAAATATATATTAAAATAAATAATATAATCCGTCATACGTTATACTTCGCCTTTTTCAACTGACATTATCGCGATGGCGGAGAAGGTTGGCACAATGAGTACTTTATTGAAGGAAGCATTTGAACAGCTTCAATAGGTTGATTCTCCATTTTATTTATTAAATTCAAATTTTTTTTATTTATTTTGTTTATTTTTTTGTTTAATTTTATTTTTGCTGCCACAAAACACAAAAATCTAATTCAGAACATACCAAAAAAACCAACCAAAATCTGGCAAACTACTCAACGTACGCAAAAAGTTAAAAGTTTACCAGTTTTTGTACTTTGCGTTGACGGACACGTATTGAATGTAGCAGCCCTCAAAGAAACCATGTATTTCAATTTAGCTGTCAGTTTAAAAAGGCGAAGTTTAACGTATGACGGATTCATTGTGCCCCGGCCTTAAATTGTACCATTTTTTTAATTGGTACCATTTTTTTTAAATATTTATTAATAAAAACAGAAACGTAAAAAATGTGTATAAAAATTCTGAAGTGTACAATAAAAAACAGAAACTTAGCAAAAATGTGTATTAAAATAATAACATAAAAAAATATTAAATATTACATTCATAAAGGTACATTACGAATGTTTGATTCGACTATTATACCAGAGATTAAAATAAAACACACACAAAAAAATTAAAGAGAACACATATGCAAAATTAATGTTACCATATAATGAAACATTGACATTTTTAAATTGTACCAAATAACTCGCGGTAGTACCACGGTACCAACAAGGCAAAAAATGTACCATAAAAGGTATAATTGTACCATGATTTCCATCCGTGATATAAAAACAAATTAACCAATCGTTCTCAATATTTTTGTTTTGTTTTTGTCGCATGCATTAAACATATTCACCACCCCAGGCTACACGAACACACGACTTTAAATGCCGATAGCAGCATTTGTCGCCTGGTAGAAAGCTACTTTATTGTTTTGGAGACGGCAGCAGCACTATCTGCACCTCATATTTATGTTTAAATATGTAGTTCAGTATTGCCACCTGCAAATATTTCGCATTTATAAAAATTAAATTACTCTTTCGAAATGTATTTATATGACGTAAAAGTATAAAAATGAATCAATTCATGCTTTACATCAATTTTTGGATATTGCTTCAGTTAAATAATATGAAATAATTGTACTACATCATTCATTCAACATTTTGTATTATACTGGCAACACTGAATTTTCTCATTAAAAGAAATAGAAATTACTTTAATTGGACTACAACGACAAAATCAGCATAGACAACAGCCTGGCGCCCTGTTGCATTGCTGTAAATGTATTCTATCCTTGACATTTTATAGTCCGGGTAGCCTGCTGTGGTGAATGTGTTTAATGCATCACTCACTTCAAAGAACGAAACAAAACGAAATCAAACAATTTGTTTCGTTTATTTTCATACTCTGCTTTTAAGTACAAAGAAATCAAAACAAAAATAAATTTATAAATGTTATAGTGTCGATTATTTTTGTTACGAAAATCACGTCCTAACTCCTATATCGCGCCATAAATAGCAATACACTAAAAGGAAAATCATTCATTCAGAGAATGAATCGGTTTCATTAAATGTTCTGCATTATATTAATGAAACTTTTCATTAATACAATGAACAATTACATTGTATGTATGAATTCTTTCAATCTCTGCTCTTCACGTGTTCTTTATAGTTCATTGTATTAATGAAAATCGTTACATTGTTTAAACGAATTTTCTTTTTGCAAATTTGGTGCATATATAAGTAAGTTTTCACAAATTTTATCTTCTTACTGAATACAGTTTGTCAAACATTAATAAATAAAAAGTTATTTTGTTAAAAAATATTTTCTATTTCTTACTTTTTGAATCCCTTTTAATTTCAAAGCAGTATGGTCGTCATAAATGCAATGAAATCATTTCATTTATACAATGTAATATTCTTCATTGTATAGCAGATATCTCTCTCTCTCTCTCTCTCTTTCTATTTTTTTTTTTTTGTCCATTCATGTCCCTCACCTCTACATAAACACAAAAAGGTTGTGCCAAACATTTTATAAATGTGCTTGTTTTGCTAAGATTTTTGTTTGATTCTTTCTGTTTGTGCATTGTGATTCTCAACAACATATTAAGAGTTTTACTATAAACATGTAAGTTTTGCTGCTTACTGAAAACATTATTTGGGTTGAACTCTACTGATGAGTTCCTTAAGTTTTACTTTAATAAATACATACATATATACATATATTAAGTACATATGTATTTGTATATATTTAAAAAAATAAAAAAAATCTATATATTTTTTATTAAGTAGGTGTTTTGGAAGGGATATTTATTTCATGTTTTTAATAGACAATTTTCATTATTTACTGCTTATATTTCACTATAATTATGAAAATTTCATCATTAATTTTATGACATATTCTTTATATTAATGAATAAACTTCATTAAATCAATGAAACAACTGCATTGTATTCATGAAAAATTTTCATTGATCTAATGAAATAGTTTCAGTCTATTTATGACATAGCCGCCAAAATTAACTTCATAAATACAATGAATCATTCTTCATTGATCCAATGAAGGGCTTCATTAGCTGACTTTTAATGAAACATTTCATTAATACAATGAAGAATTTCATTGTCTGAATGAAGGATTTCCTTTCAGTGTAGTTATAAAAATAAAATGACTTTTTTTTTTTACTTTTTCTGTTTGATATTGGCAATATAGAATTGAGCGCTAGGTAAACTTTTTTCGATTAATTTTTGAGTGTCATTCTCAATAGTTTTACACGGTAAATCTTCAAGATATGTACTATAGCATTGCACAGATGCATCTGTTTGCAACAGTTTTGCGTGGTTTTTGGTTCTTGTATGAAAAAATATGTTATTTAGCGTTTCTTTTACTAGTTGTAAATGTTGATTTTTAAAGCAGTTATTGTATGGTTGTGCAATGACCAAATGAGAAAAACACGTTTGTATGTATGTATTTGTTTTTCTATAAAAAATAAGATACATAAAACTGGTTTTAACATAAGTACCACATGGTGTGTTGAAAAAAAAATCCATGGTTGATGAATGAGGTAGTTTAGACGAGAACAATTTTTAAGCCGCACAATTTTTGTCCTTTTCCAAATTACACGAGACTAATTGATCTGGCACAAAATGTATTCGTATACACAGCTGTGTGTGTGTTAGTGTTTTTAGTACTCATTTAACATTTGCTGTTTTTTAAGTTGTATGTGTATTGGTTTTATGCTGCTAATGCGGGGTTGAAGCTGGTTGAAAAGTTATGCCAACCGCAAAACCACTCTCTTTGCCTCTCTCACCTACAAACTGGCATGTTATGCCAGCACAATTATGCCCGTGTAATTCAGCGCAATGAATGAAGGAAAGTAAAATTTCACATACACATGTAAGTAAATCATACATGTACATGACACACATGCATTTGTAATTACTCTCAGAGCAAAATTGTCTCTTTCTCTCTCTATACTTTGGGTGCCAGTGATGGTATTTTGGTGCGTTTCGGGTATTTTTTGGTGCTTTTTGCCTCTTCATAAACGCGAAATTTTGGATAATACCCTTTTTTAAAAAGCGGGTATTTATAGTGCTTTTAACAATTTCTTACAGTGCCTTTGGTGCGTTTTTGTTAAATAAAAATATTTTTAACTTACAAAACTAAAACACTTTTAAGCGCTAATAGCACCATATTTTAATTGAGGCTTCTTAAATTGTTTTTAATGACAATAGCGGAAACTATGTTAAAAAGAATGTAGAAAACTTTTCATAATTGGGATTAAAAAATTTAATTTTTTTTGCAAAGTAAAAAACGGAAGTAACTGGAAAGTACAACATAATTCTCTACATAATAATTGATTGAAAGTAGTATGCAATAAGCATTAGTTAAAGCTTACACAAATATTTAATCATACTATAGGCTGGTTAAATTTTAAGGGTCGATTTCAGAATTTTCATAAGGCTGTTTATTTGTAAGTGCAAAGTAAATCAAAATTTTCACGTCTACAATAAAATGTAGGTAAATTTGTATTCAACGCACAAGAGTGGTTAAATTTTAAGAGCTGATTTCGATCGAAAGCATGGGGTTATCAATAGCAGCAGTTGTTTTAGACAACGAGTAGCCAACCCCCAATTTTTTCATATCGTATTGACGTGCTGTCAATGTTGACAACTGGAATAAAGGTGAATATCGCAAAAACAAAAACTTTTAAGTTAAGCGTACTTAAGAAAAGAGTGACACTTTTAATGCATTCCTTATGTGTAAATGATTTTTCAGTAACATAAATAACTTAATCTAAGCCTAAGCTTCACTTACTATTGTATGTATGTACATATGTATGTATGTGTGTATATGTTAATATATTTGACTCCTGGTTTTTTTATTATTTGTTTTTACATACTTATTTTTATTAAATTAATCAAAATTTTGTTTTAATTAATATGTTTATAAATTCTTACATCTCAAATACTTTAAAGCAACAATTTAAAATTATATTTTGACCTTTTACACTATAAACTTTCCTTTTTAAAAGGCTTAGGGCCATTATTACAACTTAAAGATAGTTAAAAGTAGGATTTTATCGGGCGTATAAAAAGCTTTTCATTATTGCAAATTGGATTTAACTTACCAGGTGGGATAAATTTGCCTATAAGTTATCGCTCACTTTAGGTTAAAGTAAAATTTAGCAAATGATAAAGTTTTTATAGGTCCGATAAAATCCTACTTTTAACTATCTTTAAGTTGTAATAATATATTAAAATTAAAAAAAATATATTTTCGTACTTTTTTACCCTCTTTTTCGTATTTTATTGCGCTTTTTACCCTTTTTGCAACGGCTTAATGTGCTTTTGCTCTTCTTAGAGATACTAACACTGTTGGCTGCGCCACAAAATAACATAACAAACGTCCGCACATACATCTGCACATCATGTATTTGTTTCAATAGTGGTTTTTTCATATATTTGTATTACAATATGTATTTTTGGGCAAAAACAGATCAAACAGTTGCTCAGCAGCAATACAATAAGCAATTGTTATTTGTTTTCAATTGTATTTTAATTTGGAAAAGCACGCACACACAATAACTCTTATACTAGTTCTGTCGCTCACACTGCAATTATATGGTACATACCATGGTATATTTGTTTTGGCTATACAAACGAGTATACAAATGCAACCCTATAATATGTACATTCGAAATCGATATCATTAACGAAAGTCTTGGTCAACTGGGTAGTATTTATGATCATATAACACGGAACACACTGTTATACACAAACATATACATACAAGCATACTTATGTATATGTATGTAAAGGATGAAGTAGCACAAAGCGATAGGAAGCAGTTTATAAACGGAAGGCATTTTACAAAACATTCTGTCGTGCTGCCGTTTGTAAGCATTTTTAAATATATATATATAGAAACTCCAATGCAAACATTTTGCTGTGAGTAGATAAGTTGGATTTTATTTTTAATGTTTTTAGTTTTATTGAAAGTCTTTTTTATATTGGCTTAAAAAAATACTCACACAAACTTCATGTAACTCCTCTTCCTAGCAAAATAAAAACGTTTTACAGCATTATTTTTTATTATATTTTTTTAATGGCAGCTTTTTGTTACAAATAGAACTCATACTCAATGAAGAAAGGGAAAATAAATTGGCTTAAGGCATTAACATCAATGCAAAGCTAAAAAGATCCTAGTTATGCGTTTTCTAATTTCTACAAAGTGTGTGCTAGACAGTGATGCCAATTTAGCCATTTTCTTGCTAAATTTAGCCATTTTTCATCCCATTTAGCCGGAAGAAAAGTGAGTTTAGCTATTAGCTATTTTTTAGCCATTTTTATTTTAATATAGCTTTTCTGTAGCTATTTTTCCAAACATGAAATTTGTTTGTGATTTTTCACAAAAAATTTAAACTCGTAACATGGGAAGATTAATTAACTACCGAAAAAAAAACACAACAGAGTAATATGTTATTGTTTTCGCATTAATATCTATAAATCCCAGTTCACAATTGCCATTTTTGTTGCAGCAGTCTAAAAGCGCTTATAAGAAAGAGATGGCTGAATTGGTAACAATAAGATGTGCTACTGCATTCTTATAATCGTTGCAAGGTGTTTATAAGTTGTCGGGTCCACAGTGAAACCTCTCATAACGGACACCTCCTATAACCGGACACCTCTAATAACCGTACAATTTTTGTAGATCTAACACGTTCATTAGTTTTTCCATACAAAATGCATAACCGGACACTTTCATAAAAGCATAGAAGCGGTGAAACGCGGCAACAAGAATTGCATTTAAATAGTAGGTCTTTCTTTATTCAACTCTGATTCATATTTATATTAGTGTCAATGATATTGCTGGTTCCCTGGTTAACGCATATGTAAATACTGGTGCGTTGGAGTCGCAAAGAAATTGCTGTTTATATGAAGAAGTTGTTTGCTTAGCTGGTGTCCCAAAATGGCAGTGAAAAAATTGTTTTCATCAATTACAGAAAAAAAAATTATATTTTCGGTGCACGAACTTGTGAAGATATAAAGTTTCTTGTGTATTTTAACAATTCATATTGCTACATTTCTTATACAAACTGCCTTTTCAAAGCATTTTTCTAGAGACGACTTTGTTGTATTCCAACAAATAAAATCATTGAAAGTCATTTGAAACCCAACAGCTGAAATTATACCAATCTAAATTGAAGAAGTCTACTCCTAAAATAATTTTTCAACTACAATGAAATCCAAAAAATGTTTAACTCTTTCATAAGCGGACACCTCTAATAAACAGACAAAAACAGGGCGACCATGAGTGTCCGGTTATGAGAGATTTCACTGTAATTGATGGTTTATGATATCAATCAAACAAGGGTAATATTTGTTTTACAAGAGTGAAAATATCAAGAAAAATCAAAGTTTAAATGAAAGTTTAAAAAATAGAAAGTTAATAAAAAGTATAAACAAAAACTTCGCAAGGAATGGATTAGTATCCCAAAAATTTAAAGACTTAATAGCCGAATCTACAAATGAATAGAAGGCGTAATGCAAGTATTGTAAGTTTGCACTATATGCGCAGTGTTTTTTTTTTATTAACTGAAGAAAAATTATTTTATTTATTACTTCAATTTATTGTTTTTATTTACTTTAAAAAGTTCGCGATTTGCCTTAAAAAACAATATATGAAATACCTTCTTTTTTTTTGCTAAAGTTCATGATTTTTGCATTCGATTTTGCTTAGCAATTTTTTAGCTAGTTTTTAGCCATTTTTTTGTTACATTTAGCCATTTTTGGTGGAGGAATTCTGGCAACACTGGTGCTAGACCATTTTTTGCTATTTCGTAGTCATGCACTCACACATGTTTAAAAAAAAATTTATTTTTTTTGTTTCAAATAAAATTCAAGAATCACTGACCAAGTGATTAAATAAAAGAAAATACCATTAACAGGATTTTTCTAATATAATTATTAAAATTAATCCTATTCAGTTATAAACAAAATCCACTTGGTTTGGAATGTGCATGAAATGATTCTTTATTGAACACGCGCTGTGTTAATCTGGTGCGTGTGGCATGAGTACTTTTTAAGCTTAAATTAAACGTGCCATACAAAACAGCTGTTCGAACCAAAAGTTATAGGCAACACTGTATTTGATTATGGCTGACTCGGCATAACACCATAACCATAGAAACCAATTGATTGAAACCAATTTTGGTTTTTTGTTATGGGTATTAGATGGCTGCGTAAAAAGTCTTGATATATAAATATGTATTGTTTTTTAAATGTATTCTCGTGGCATGTTATTATAGTAAAGCAATAGTAGCAAGCTCAGCACGATGGATGTATTGATGTACGTGTATATGAGTGTGTACAAGCGAGGCGGAGAGATTTATTGTTCGTACCAAGCGCTCAAAAGAAGTAGTGTTGATGCGTGTTTGCTTGTTATTTTGCATATTGTACGTTTAAGTGTGTGTGTGTGTGTGTGTAAGATGTAGATGGTAAGCTAGTATGTGTTTAAGGCTGGTTTTATAAAGCAAACGCTCACCACTAATGTCAATGCATGTGCGCGTTTGTATGTGCGTAGAAAAATAAAAGATCATACACAAAACGTGTGTGTGTGTATATACATGCATGACGTTTGTATAGGCGCCCATGCGTATGAAGAAGCAAGCATCACAAATTCTTCCGTCACGAAGTATTTTCTTCTTCACTCCTATACTTGCAATAACTGAAACAAATTGCTTGCAAACATTGTTATTTAGCATTTGTTTTAGAAGATTTCGATGTAGTAAAGCATTTGAAAAATTCTTCATGTCTTAAAAGTTCTTCTTGTGCAGGGTTCCAATGCGTACACAACAAAAAATGTTCCTGCAATAAACAACTTTAATTGAAAATAAAACCAGAAATCAATTAAAAATGTAATTGAGTCAATTAAACTTTGTAAGTAATTAAATTTTTAAGCAAAAATTCAATTGACTAATTGATTTTTGGTTTTACTTTCAATTAAAGTCGTTTATTGCACGAATATTTTTTCTGTCTTTGACAATATGTTATGAACCTCAACTAATACGGTCTTAAGATTTTGTTTTAGTCTGACTAATGCCACACCTCCTTTTAGTAAACTGTATTGCCTATTAGAAGATCTGCAAAGTATTGAAATTTCTAGCACAGAGCTGACTTTTCGAAAATAAATCGAGATATTTTAGATTTAATAATTTTCAAATTTACTAATTTAATTTTTTTTTTCAACAAAGCCAATCATTAATTTATCACAAATTCGTTCCATTATATGTTTTGGTATGAAATTATTTTTTCAAAAAAGCAGAGTAAGTGGCAACGGGAGCAGTGTAAGCTACAGGAGCGGAGCCATAAACAGACGAAGTATAAGTGGGCACAGCAGCAGAGTAGGCGGTATAGGCAGTGGCAAAGGGTGAAGCAGCGTATGTAGCAACACCAGGAGCAGCATAAGAAGTATAGGCAGGAGCACTGGCAGCGTACGTTGTGTAAGCAGGAGCCACAGCGCTGTAGGTGTTAACTGGGGCCAAAACACCAGCTTGGGCAGCAGCAACAAAAAGTACCAAACAGATTAGCAACTAAAAAGGCCAACAAACAATTAACTTAATTAGAAAATCTTCGAAATGCTAAACGAAACTCACTTTCATGTTGTTGAGATTTTATTATAATTCTTTTGTTGGACTTCTTTGTGGTTTGTTGTTTGCTAAACAAATTGAAACTGATACTATTGCCAATAACTGCCAAGAGTTTTTATACGAAATTAATATTCTATACGAATACGAATTCAAAAGCTGCTTCTAAGAACTAAGTTCAGAGGCACAAACAAAAATTCTTAAGATAAGAATCTCTAATGCCAAGTATACGTACGAGTGAGTATCAATCATTCAATTATGACATGTCATTAAATATTTAATAAAATTTCAGTTAATGAAAACAATTGCAAACCAAACATGTTTCTAAGCATTTTGGGAGATTATCAACCCCAACTTTGTTGACAGTCGTACTCTGGTTAAATATAATTCAGCTTTTCTTTGTTCGTGAATGCGGATGTTCAAAAAAAAAAAAAAAAAAACGGCGGCGCTATGCTGCTGATTGGCATTTATGGCTTTAGAGATTAAAAATATTATTAAGCATTTTTATTACTTTCATAATTAAGCTCTTAAATTTTGCCAAACTAAATTGGAAAAGTTATTAACGTAAATCAATCATAACCACGTTTGGCCATGCAATATCGCTTGATATCTTTTCGTTCACTTAGGTGACAGTGACTGAGCTTTAAATGAAGACAGTGTATGCTGAGTGAGGTTGCTTGTGTTTAATTTTAGCTGGTATGTTTCGTGATTGAAAAGTTCTGATATTTTACTTGAAATATGGCAAAGGAGAAATTCGTGATTGTACTTGACTGCTTGCGTGCAGCATTAGACAGTCAACTTTTCTATAAGAAAAGTCTACTGTAGACAGTCAACTTTTCTATTAGAAAAGTCTACTACATACAGTCCAAGTTTTCTATAATAAAAGTGTAATGTATATAGCCAAATTTTCTATAAGAAAAATCTAATATATAATGTCAAATTTTCTATAAGAAAAGTCTACTATGTACAGTCAAATTTTCTATAAGAAAAGTCTACTATGTACAGTCAACTTTTCTATAAGAAAAGTCTACTGTATACAGTCAACTTTTCTATAAAAAAAGCCTACTGTATACAGTAAACTTTTCTATAAAAAAAAGCCTTCTGTATACAGTCAACTTTTCTATAAAAAAAAGCCTACTGTATACAGTCAACTTTTCTATAAAAAAAGCCTACTGTATACAGTCAACTTTTCTATAAAAAAAGCCTACTGTATACAGTCAGCTTTTCTATAAGAAAAGTCTACTGTAGGCAGTCAACTTTTCTATTAAAAAAATCTACTACTTTTCTATAAGAAAAGTCTACTATAGACAGTCAACTTTTCTATTAGAAAAGTCTACTACATACAGTCAACTGTTCTATAACAAAATTCTACTGTATACAGTCAAGTTTTCTATAAGAAAAGTCTACTGTATACAGTCAAGTTTTCTATAAGAAAAGTCTACTGTATACAGTCAACTTTTCTATAACAAAATTCTACTGTATACAGTCAAGTTTTCTATAAGAAAATTCTACTGTATACAGTCAAGTTTTCTATAAGAAAAGTCTACTGTATACAGACAACTTTTCTATAAGAAAAGTCTACTGTATACAGTCAACTTTTCTATAACAAAATTCTACTGTATACAGTCAACTTTTCTATAACAAAATTCTACTGTATACAGTCAACTTTTCTATAAGAAAAATCTAATATATAAAGTCAACTTTTCTATAAGAAAAGTATACTGTAGACAGTCAACTTTTCTATAAGAAAAAGCTGCTATATCTGACACAGTCAACTTTTCTATGAGAAAAGTGTACTGTGTCTGTCACTTTTATTTTAAGCAAACTGTGCTTTGATACAGTCCACCTTTTTATAAAAAATAAAAAACAGACATAAATGTTATATAATGATTATTTAATTTTCCACAAGTACCCACGCAAGAATAAAAAATTAAAATAAAAACATAAATTGTATGTATTTATATATAAAAAAAAAACTATTGAGTGATAGACAGCGTATCAAATGAATTTATATTTCGTAAGTTTTTGTATTGATGTAAGCATGTACATACAAACGTGAGCTGGAACAATTTATGACAAAGAAAAAAATTAATATTTTAATTTGTTTAGATTCTAGATTAGTATGTAAGAGGTTTAAGAAATTGAATTTAGCAAATTTTTGATGTTAAAGGTTTTAACAAAATATTTCGCTATATAAGCATGCAAACGAATATGGAATAGTATCAGTTGTCATTTACTGAACAAAGTTAACAAACACTCTAACGAAAGAAGCATAAACAAAAATATTCAAAATGAAAGTATGTTGGAAGTGCTAAATTAATTAATAATAAATAATAATTTTAACATTTATTTCTTAACTTCTAGTTCCTTATCTGTTTGGCTCTTTTGGTTGTTGCCGTTCAAGCTAGCATTGAAGCTCCACTCACCACTTATAGCGCTGCTGCACCTGTATACTCAACTTACGCATCCGCTGCTCCTGCTTATGCTGCCTATGCCACTGCCCCGACTTATGCTGCCTATGCTGCTGCTCCTGTTTACTCTACCTACGGTGCTAGTTTTCCTTACAAAACCTCAGCTTATACTGCCTACTCTGCTCCTGCTTACACCACCTATGCTGCCAGTGCTCCTTACAAAACCTCAGCTTATACTGCCTACTCTGCCGGAGTACCCGCCTATAGCAATTCTGTCTATGGTGTTGGGCCTGTATCTTACACTGCCCCAGTAGCCACTTACTCCAGCTTATTAAAAAAGTAAATCCCAGAAGTAAAGTTAACGAATTGGTTGCAGAATTACAAATAAAAATTTATTAAAGAATTCAGGGGGTATTAAATTATTTAAGGGTCAGCAACCTGTAACAGTTTTACAGGAATCTGAAATTTATTTTTAGAATATGAAATAGAATACGGAAATCATTATTTATTTCTTTATTCACCATCGCTAAATGTATTTTTAAGTGTAACTAATGTGAATGGCGTTAGCTAAGGTAGTTAGTGTGTTGACAACAAAGCCAAAGATACTGGGTTCGATCCCAGAGTTCAAAAAATTTTTGTGGTTGTTTTTTAAATTTATTTTCATTGCAAACTTCTTACAACTACAATTTGAGCTGAAAAAAGTCAGACAATATAGAATTAGCAAAGTAAAAATATAAAAAAATATGTTGATTATTGAGTTTTTGTTCCAATTTTGATATTAGTTGAACTTCTCATTTGTTTAAGAAATTGTTGGGTAAAGGTTTCCTGATGATCTGCGTTAACAACAGTGAAATGTGCATATCATCCAGCTAACTCCTGAATAAAACTTCAAATGCATTTTTAATAAAAAAAAAAAATACTTTACTGAATAAGCAAAATAATAATTATAATTTGGGAATATTAGTGCGTTAAAAAATGTTAAACTTAAAGGCACCAACATTTTTTAATGTGCATTATTAGTCTACTTTTATGGCAGACGGAGGCTGGTCCCACTGCTCACTTCAGATGATGCTTAAACTAATGTAACATCAGCGCGACTTGAAAAAGGAGGGGTTTCTCAATTGGGTTGTATTTGTGTGTGTGTTAGTCCAGAAAATTATATTAGATTTTTTGGTCCGGACATAGTGTCAAATAAAAGCGGGGTGGACCCGCCCCTATAAATTGTTGTTATTGCCTGTATACAATTTTACTAAGCCGATTGCTAGCTCTCATAATGATTAAAAAGGGGACAGGGCCACACCTAATAAAATGCCCTATTATATTACACACACGTGCTTTTACTAAGCCGAAGCTTGATTGATATGCATAGTGAGTTCTAGAAGTGGAAAGATTTTACTTGCAGAAAAGTGGGCATCGCATGCTAAAACTAAAAAATTGCAAAATAAACAAAAATCGACAAAACGAAAAAAATCGTCAAAACGAAAAAAAGCGCTTAAACTAAAAAAATATATAAAACGAAAACAACCAGTCAGAATCAAAATAAAATCTCTAAAAGTTAAAAAAAAAAACGCCAAGAACCCAATAAAACCACAGAAACAAAAAAAGCGCTAAACCTAACAAAAAGCGCCGAAATTAAGAAAAAAAAACGCCATAACTAAATAAGTATCTAAAACGAAAAAAGAAAAAAAGATCACAACTAAAATAATATTTCTAAAACGAAAATAAACGCCAAAACCCCAAAAAATCGCCAAAACGAAAAAAGCGCTAAAACTAATAAGAAGCGCCAAAATTAAGAAAAAGCGCTAAAACTAAGAAAAATCACCAGAACTTAAAAAAAAACGTCCAAAACCGAAAAAAAAGTTTACCAGTGCCAATGTTCTGTAACTTTGGTGAGAACTCTTCCAGACGAAAAGTTTGTTATCATTCTGTGAAACACAGGATGAGTGAGTATCAAAAAACTTAGTTCCATGCTCATGTTGCTTGTAAGCTTCTTTCTGGTTTTATATGAATCAGCCTGCGAAAAACGGGATACCTAATATAATTGTTTGATTTTTCTCGACGCGAAAACTTCTCGCAAGTTACAGAACACAGGTACAGGGCTTAATTTGTTTTTAAATATCTACATCTTCGTGTGCGAGTCAAATTCGCACTTTACAGAATTTATTTATTATATGTATTATACATATCATCACTAGAGCTGGCAAACTATCGATAGTACTATCGATAGTATCGATAGTTTTGTTTTTATTATACTATCGATAGTTTTTTCTCGATAGCGATACTATCGTTGAAAAAATTTATTACGAAATTGACAATAAACTCGAAAAATTTATTACGACATTGACAATAAACTCGAAAAAATTTAACACATTAGTTGTCTTCTATTGAAAATACATAAGTACATATCGCTCACTTACTAAAACAACGTCATGACGCAAAAAATAAATTTATGGAGTTAATAATACACCATGTCATATTTCATCTTGACTAAAAAATTCAGGCTTAAATTAAGTTTAGGGGCACTTCTCTATCCTATAGAAAATTTAAAATATGAAAAAAAAATTAAACAAAAAAATTGGCGGTGGGGCCTAGTTTCCGAGTTATGGGCCTCTGAAATTCTAGTACAATAGTGTGCTTAGGATAGGTGTTTTCTAACGAATATGATAAATATTGGTATCATTTTAAAGCTTTTGACAATACCTTTCATGAAATGGTACAATGCAAGAAAATTTTATGAAGCATAAAATCTTTATACACCATCTTTCAACACCATGTTGGAGAAAATTCTTACGCCCCGCTGAAGGCCTGTAGTGCAGAAAACCGTTATTAGTTAGGAGAACTTGGCAATGCAGAAAAACTTTATTGTATTATATTTTATATATTTTATTCTTATAGCATTATTCTGTTCGACAATTGTGTTGTCTTGTCATTAGACGAAAAAAACGGTCGCTGAAAAATACACCATAGAATCACAATTTTGAACTACAATTTCAGCGGCCCATAACTCGGAAACTAAACCTCGCCACCAATTTTTTTAATTTAATTTTTTTTTTCTTATTTTTCAACTTTCTATAGGGTAGGATACTTTTATTAATTTTTAAGAGGTGCCCCTAAGCTTAATTTGTTCCCAAATTGCCGCAAATGGTCTGCAAGTTCACCATTTGATAAAAGAAAACTTTATTAATATTTCCACTGAGTTGTTTGTATGTCAATTGAAAACTTAACTCAATTTTTTCAAAACTAGTTTTATTTGAGTTATGACGTTGTTTGAATAAATGAGCGATATGTATTGAAAAATTAAATTCAACATTCCTTACACAATGATCACACGGACAATAAATATCGAGGTTTGCTCTCACATTCACGATCCGCGCTCGAATACTGATTGAAATATACAAAATTTTGTGAGTGAATCATTTTGTTTCATTCTGAATCTTTTGATAACAAATTAATGCTAATTTATCTGAACTGGCTGTTAAAACCAAATTATTTCATACATATGTATATAGTTAAGTTTTTGTAAAACAAAATAAGAAAAATGGATGTGTGCTTAATATTGAAAAATTAAACATAATATTAATTATTTATTATCTTTACCTAATTTTTTTATCCATATATGTACATATATCAACATTCAAAACGACTGTTCGTGTTGCCGTGTGAACATAGTGTAAAATAATTCGATACTATCGATAGTATCGATAGTTTTCCAACAAACTATCGAAAATATCGAATAGCGTGACTATCGATAGTTTGCCAGCTCTAATCGTCACCTAAAATCCAAAAAACCGTAACAACCAAAAAATTCAAAATATACTTTTTGATTGATTATGATGTGATTAACCAAAATACATATTTTTCTAAAATTTTACTCACATATGTACAAAAATACCGATTTTATTCATTATTCAATTTGGCACCTAACATATAAATATGTAGTATTAAATTTATGAACTTTTTGCTTCTCCTTTAAAATAGTAAAAAGTGTACTTACGGCCTTTTGGATTTTAGGTGACGATATATATGTACATCCACTCAAACGATTCCCACATAACATGGCTTTTGTAATAATGCAATCTAATGTTTGCAAAAGTGGACAGAACAACGCCCCCTTAAAATTTCAAATTGCCGTAAAAAAAAACCAAAAATTGAATATAACAAGTGTTTATACAAGAAAATCAAAAAACCCGACTGCGACCAACTTTGAATTGACCGCCATATTGAAATTTGACAACTTATATATCTTTAGTGACACTTCCGGGATTAAGACAAATCGATTGACGTAAGAATCATCAAAATCGGTTCGATTTATATAGTGCCGCAAAGGAACACACACATATACATACATACATACTAGTGTCCTGCACAAGATATCTTATAAGAACTTTTAAGACATGAGGGAATTTTCAAATGCTTTGCTACAGCGAAATCTTATAAAACAAACGTTAACAACACTGTTTTCAAGAAATTTATTTGAGTATTGTAAGTATAAGAGTAAAGAAGAAAACACTTCGTGACGGAAGAATTTGTGATACTAGATTCTTTCTGCACATAAGCGCGTGTACAAACGTCATGCATGTATGTGTGTATGATCTTTTATTTTTCTGCGGCATGCAAAGGCATGCATTAACATTAGTTGTATGCGGTTAATCACATAATAGCTTACCATCTACATATTACACATACACTCAAACGTACAATATGAAAAATAACAAGCACCCAGCTAGCATTTGGATGATCGTTTTGGCAAAAAATCATCTACGCGAGTCTTCCTCGAGTCCCCCGGATGACAAAAAGGGGATGAATCAGCTGCGTGCGTGAAACGCGACTCGAGAGGGATTCGTGTCTATGCTTCAAAAGTGATTTCAGCAAAATTACAATAACAAAATATATAATAATAAGAAAAAGAGCAAATAACGGGTAAACTTGCTCTGTGCACATCTGGCATTCAATTTGTAGTTGCTAATTTCGAGGAATTTTTTGACAAAACAAAAAAGAAATCAAGAGGAAAAAAAAAGAAAAATTGGTTTGGTTTCTTATTTTCAGTCGAAGCGTGAACACAAATGGATCAGAAGCTTATTAAAGTGAAGTTGACAAAAGTATAAAACATATTATTAAAAGTGATAGATTTAAAAATATAAACAATACAAATAAATAAACCTCTGTAAATACAGGGTGGGCCAAAAGAAACCAAGGGGTGTAAAAGTTTAATAACTTTTTTGTTTATTAATTTTTTTTTATTTTTTCTTTCAGATTATATAATATACAAAATGGAAATTTTTTTACACTAAGTATGAAAAATGATGTCTCTTAAATGACCACCGTTTTCAGCTTCGCACTGATGGGCTCTTTTTAGAGCATTTTCCATAACATCTTTCAAAACTTGTGGCTGTAGCGTTCGAATTTCTGCAACAATGTTTGCCTTGAGTTCAAGGATTGTCTCTGGCTTGTTCACATACACTCGCTCCTTCAAAAAACCCCAAAGAAAATAGTCGGGTGCTGTCAAATCTGGCGATCGCGCTGGCCAAATAATTTCCGAATTTCGAGAAATTATTCGCTCTCCAAAATTTTGACTTAAAAGTGCCATTGTGTCTCGGGCAGTATGGGCAGTGGCTCCGTCCTGCTGAAACCACATACCAGGTCTGTTTTCAAGAGCAGGACGTAAAAAATTTTCTATCATAAACCGATACCGCTCTCCATTTACGGTTACAGCACTTCCATCTTCATTCTCGAAGAAGTAGGGCCCAATGATATTTTCAGATGTGATCCCACACCATACTGTACACCTGATGGGGTGCAATTGGCGTTGATGAATGGCTCTTGGATTTTGAGAACCCCAGAACCTACAGTTCTGCTTATTAACAAAGCCATTCAAATGAAAATGAGCTTCATCACTCATAATCAAATTTTCAATAAAGTTGGTTTTATTTATTCATTTCTTATTTTCTGATTTTCATTTATTATTTTCATTCATTATAAATTCTCCAAGTGTTGTCTATATAATCTGAAAGAAAAAATAAAAAAAATTAATAAAAAAAAAGTTATTAAACTTTTACACCCCTTGGTTTCTTTTGGCCCACCCTGTACATTGTATATTGATAATTTTCTTGAAGTAAATATTTGAATTTTATATTCCTTTTACTTTAAATAACATGTGTGTAATAAATGAGTAATTTACTTTAAATAAATATATAATATTTTAAAATGAGCGCCTGTATGATCATTTTAATCGCGCAGGGGAGTCGTAGAAGACGCATATACGATCAGAAAATGAGCGCCTATATGATCATTAAGATCGTTAAGAAAATTACTCGAAAATGACTCGAAGACAATTCGAAATTGGTTATATGGGGGGGGGGCTTATAAAAGACTCTTCCAGATGAGTCGCTGCTAGGGTACCATTTTCTCCCGACAAGGAAGTCGTTTATGATCAGAAAATGAGCGCATATTCCATCATTTTAATCGCGGAAGGGAGTCGTAAGCGACTCATCTATGATCAGAAATCTCGCAAAATGATGCTAGCGGGGCATACACTATTCAACAGTACTTCTTTGGAGTGTTTGTTACAGACAAGCTGTCTTGACGTCATCGCTTGCTACAACTGATATACACATACACCAATACATCCATCGTGCTTCGCTTATAGTACAACAGCATTTATTATTGGTTTAGTATAATACATGCGATGTGATTTTTAAATGTAATCATGACGTTTTTACATTTCAAGACTGTTTACGCAGCTCCCTAATACATACATAGCCTGATAAATCCAGACTGTTGAAACTGGCACCAGAGTGCCGAACATCAATCGGCTTTTTATACAAATTAATACACATACATATGCTCATATATTTCTCTCGGTTTTCTCTCAGTGGCCAGCTTTGTGATAAACAAAATACCTTTATTTGCTTTGAGCAGTCGGGTAAAAAGAAGAGAGGTGTCTTAGGACACCCGGTTATAGCTATGGTGCTCAGCTATATAAAACAAATTACATGTGCTAAATAATAATGCAATAAAATTATATTATTTGTTTTTCTAGCGACGTACGATTAAATTAATATATCGTTTCGGTTTGTTGTCGGTGGCGGCTGTTAGCCGGCTTACAACCGATCGTCTGTGTTGTCTGGTTTGTGCTCATGTGCAAAAATAAATTGACCAATCATTCTAATTATTATTCGAACTCCATTTGTTTCTATATTTATGATTTGAACAGTCTAAAGTTCGTATCGCTTTTTAAACCAAATTACATGTGATAATTATTAATGAACAAATAACACAAAAGTTAGTTGTAA
Source organism: Tachina grossa (assembly GCA_949987645.1). NCBI lineage: Eukaryota > Metazoa > Arthropoda > Insecta > Diptera > Tachinidae > Tachina > Tachina grossa. Next base: position 141,182,229 of record OX465278.1, read on the forward strand.
AAATTCTGACAACACATAGTTGAACGGAACAGCTAGTCGTTTTCGAAGGCCACTAAACCTTCATTATCAGCGTTCTTCTGTGTTTGGTCCACTGTGTGTGGTGTCAGTTGATGTAGATTGCTGATTTATATACGAAACTTTCTTGCAAATGGAATATGTGAATTGTTTTGATTCATCGTATTTCAATTTGTTGAAAGATAATTTGTAATGAAAGCTCACTTTACCATCTCTAAATTTACAACAGTCTTACCATTGTCGTTTGTTCCTTTATATTATAATACAAATGTTTATTAATTTGCTTATTTTTGTTCTACTTAAGACAAACTTTTTTTGTTCAAATCATAAATATAGAAACAAATGGAGTTCGAATAATAATTAAAATTAACTAAAATTAATAGCCATGGGCCTGTGGGAAAAATTAAATAAAAAATATACTTAATAGTAACAAACCAAAAAAGTTTGTATTGGTACGTTCTGATTTAGATTTTTGGGTTTTGTGGCAGCAAAAATAAAATTAAACAAAAGAAATAAACGAAATATATAAAAAAAATTTGGATTTAATAAATAAAATGTAGAATCGAACTATTGAAGCTGTTCAAGTACTTCTCTTAATAAAGTACTCATTGTGCCAACCTTCTCCGTCGTTGCGTTAATGTCAGTTGAAAAAGGCGAAGTTTAAAGCATGATGGATTCATTGTGCCCCGGCCTTAAGGGCCATTATTACACTTAAAGTTAGCTAAGAGTAGTATTTTATTGGACGAATAAAAAGCTTTCCATTACAGCAAATTGGATTTAACTTACCAGGTAGAATAAAGTTAAATTAAAATTTTGCAAATGGTAAAGTTTTTATACGTCCGATAAAATACTACTTTTAACGAACTTTAAATTGTAATAATGGCTCTAAGAGTATCGTTTATTTTTGTTACGAAAATCACGTCCTAACTCCTGTATCGCGCCATAAATAGCATAGCTATAAAAATAATTAAGATTGAAAATTCGTTTAAAAGTTTAGGTACTTCCCAGTTATCGCCGTCTTCTACCATTTATTCATTTTTATATCAATTGAAAGAACATATTATTGATGAATATGCGTCCTAAAGAAGTTTTTGAAAAAGAATTCAATAACAAAATTTATCAAATTAAACAAATTTAAAAAAAAAATTTACCCACCGGATCTCCGTCTTGTTAAAAAAAAATCGAGCCCAGTGTAATTAGTGAAAAGTTCTAAATTATTTAGATTCAGTGAAATAAAACATTATTTTTAGTGATACATATCAGAATTCAAAATACTGAACTTAAGCTCCATTAAGAAGTTATAACTGATTATTTTATTTGTTCTTACTTTTAGAAAAATTAATTTATTAATGTTTCATTTAATTTTTGAAAGAAGTTTGTGAAAAAAAATTAGAAAAATTAAATAATTTTGGTTTTGAGAAGTTAGACTAATTTTATTATACCAGACATAAATGACTATATTTCACATACATATTTAATTAATAACTTCAAATATTTAATTAATACAACAATGAAATATTATTTACATTTTTCCCACCTTTTAACAACTTTAAGTTTTTTTTTTTTTTTTTTTTGTAACACTTTTTCTCTTCTATGTCTGTCTGAACAGTTTCATTAAATTTTATCAACTTTGTTTCATTATTTATCATCATAACAAATAATATAAATATATTGATTTCCAATTAATTGTAAGCCGCTTTGTAACAATATGCGTATTATTATTTTTTTTTTCTTTTTTTTTAGCAATATCATTGTGATTGCGTGTTTCAATTGTACACAAACATAATTAAAATCTAACGAATACTTAATAATTAATAAACAAATAAATAAATGTGAAATGGATGGGGTAAGTACATATTAACTACAAGTGGGCTGGTGTAATTGACTAGATCAATTTCAAGTGTAAATAAATGTAAATTACATTTATAAGTGGATTAAAGTCACACGTTTCTCTTGCATTGCCTCACTCAACCTGGGTTTGATGTGTTTAATTACTATAGCATCACAACCTCTTTGAGTGAGCTACAGCAGGTTGAAGATTCAACAATTTAATAATTTATGAAAAGAAAACATTTTTCATAACATACTTAAATGAATACATGAAATTAATTTTTTTTAACAAGGTAAGAGACAAAAAAATCAACTGCTTTCAATCAAATTTGATATTTTGTTAAAAATGGAGTAGTTAATGAAAAAACAAATGTGGTTATCGTTTGACCTTGCAGGCCATCCCTGTAACTTCCCGATAAGCTACAGACTTTTTAAGTCTATAAAAATCGGTGAATATCTAAAATTGATTTGAAAAAGTATTTTGTAGTTATTAGAAAAATATCGCCAATATAATAAAACATTCACCCTTATTCCAGTTGGCGACATCGATGTCACTTTAACATAATCACCCTTATTCTATTTGGCATCGGCAACATAACACGACGTCGTTTTTAATGTTTTTTAGCAAATCGGTATTCCCGTAGATAGTATTGCCATTTATCGATGACTGTCATCATACATATGTTTGGTATTCTGAAAGAAACATTGATGTTGATGTTGCCGTTCATTTTGTCGTCAGTGTTTTTGATGTCGTGTTCTGTTGTGTGCATGCCTCAAAGAATTTGAAAAATAATTTAAATCGTAAAAAAATGAAATATAAATAGATATAAAAATGTACATATTTATTTGAAAAAAAATTCTTAAAAAAAGTGAAAAATATAATGTGGCCAAAATTAAAATTACCAAACCCAACCAATTTGAAAAGCTTGTGGAAGAGTTGGAAAAGTCCTTCTTTTGCTAGAGGATTCCGCAGGGGCAGTATTCCTAATAATTTCAAGGTGCAGTGGGAAAGTGAGACTGCACTAAATTCCCTCGGTCCACCAATTAGAACTAGTGGTGGATGGCAAAATGTAAGGTAAATAGTGTGTTGGGAAAGTATACTGTATGATAAAATTTTTTTACAGGCCTGGCGCGACTTGAGGTTTAAATTAAAAAAAGGTTGCAAACAACAACAGCAAAGCAACTGAAGGCGGGGTATAGAAACAATTAGCACTGAGTACCTTTGGAGGAAGCTCCAAGCTCCAATAAACGTTGATCTGATCCCTTTTGTTTCAAAAGTTAGGCTCTATTGTATCCAATACATTCCTAAATGATGTTTTGTTCATCCTAAAATATTTGTAAAATATTAAAAGGATGAACATTACCCATTATTTTCCAAAAACATGAGAGAACTTATCACTTACTTTTCCGTGGGTAACTGGCAAATGCATGACTTTTGTCTGAGAAATCTTATTTTCGCTATTAATTTTTTTTTATTTTCATCGTCTCAATAGGAAAGAAAAACATTTTATTTTAATTTATTTAAAAAGCTTTTACTTATACAAAAATACTTTTACCAAAAATAGTAAACAAAATGAACCAACTGACTCAAATATTAGATATGTGTATTGTATTTATCGATAAATAGGCAACGTCGTCATAACACTGTTAGGGAATACAAAGTTAGCATTGATGTTGTGTTATATTGATGTTGTTTCAAAATTGATGACGATGTTGCCGACGCCAAATAGAATAAGGGTGAATAAGATAAAGAGAGAAAACAGATGTGCTGTATTTCTGGTGGATTTTGAAACAACTTGTCAATATACATAAATTAAGGTACAGAAATGTACCAGTAAATTTCTGGTTGGTATGTCTCCATGTTCCCATAAGAACTATGAATTCACTATCAAGTCAATTGTTTTAGTGTTACTAGGAGAATTTCAATGACAAGCACATGCTAAATGTCTATAACACAAAGTATTATATGGGGAATAATTGTAGAGTAGTACTGGTGACAAAGTCAAAAGCTACTCAGTACATTTTCACCATCGACATTTCCTTCAGGGTAGCAAAGAATATGAAAACAAAGCGTGTCGTCGATTTCCGAACGCAAAAATTATTCTCTCTTCCCCACCCGTAAATTGCTCTCAAACTAAATGTTTCCCTTCCAAATGTTTTCGTGTCTAAATACGGTCCAAGTAAATAGCCAATCGCCATTTCAAATTTTTCATAACCAAAAACAAATTTTTTTTGTCGCCACGTTTGGCGAGATATCGCCATATGTGACAAAACTGGATCGTTTGCATGCATGTAGACATCAACATTCCAACGAAAATATTCAGAACATGATACAATTATAACAGGTACATGCACAAGCCCAGCCGGTTAATGTATACAATGCAAATAGTTGTCAAGCTTTGTTTACAAGCTGCGAAAATGTTAGTGTATGTGTGTGAATAAAATGATTACAGTGTTGCCAATGAATTTACACATCGTTGTGTCTCCAATTACACATCGACGAAAATTACACTACACATCTTTTGTGTAGGTTAAAATTAAAATTAAAATAAATAAATTAGTTGTTTTTAAACTTAAAAATAAATAAAAATAGAACCCAAAGTAGAATTACACACAGATTATACAAGAATTTAATTACATGGCCTACACATGTGAGTAGAAATTACACACTGTCTAACTACACACAGATTGGCAACACTGAATAACTATAATCATGCAGGAATGCCGCGTCTGCAATTGTACTTTAGCTACCCTGTAATTGTTATTTTTAAAAACAAAAGGCATCTGTTTCTGACAGTTATTCGTTGTTTGTTTATACCAACAAAATGAATGTGTTTTTTGGTGTTGTAATTTTGTTGTAGTCGTGCATGTACCTAGTATAATTGTACCATGATTCAGAATACTCCAAACCTCAACAATCTCACTTAAACATGTTGCATTAGCATTGCAACATTTTGCCAAATGGCATTTAAACATGTTGATTGGCACCACACCATTTTGTATAAGTTTACCGTTGATATTCTGTCACAGTGATGCCAACTTTTTTGGCTCTAAAAGCACATTAAAATTTAAAAAAAAGTATTAAGAAGCGTAACTTTCATATCTAAAAAGTGTAAAAAGCACTAACGTGAAAAAAGAGTGAAGATACAAAGCGAGTGAAGTTTAATAATGTATAATATTTTCAAAGCTATTCTTTATTTCGGCAATATATTGAAATATATCAGACGAACAATGTATGCTTTACACCATGATACAATAATATAAAGGTACGTTGCCACACACATATAATGGCAACTTTCATCTAGGAATGCTTTTTGAAATGTGTAACTTTAGTTTAAAAATTATTGTTTAATACATATTTTTTTAAATGTTATATTAATTGGACATGAGGATAACGAAATCTGTGTTGGCAAATGTTTGACTTATTATTTATGTCACCACATAATACAAAAAGCCTCATGGCTAGGCATGCAGCATCAGTCTTAAAACATAACATAACACATCATAACAGCAAAATTTAAAATTACTGAAAACTGTTAGGAAGCAGAATACTTGAAAAAACTCGCTTACATGGCAAACATTGCAAAAATACTCGAGAAGTTGCAAAATCGGAAAAAAGCCTTAAATGCATTGAATAATGACTTCCACTGTAAAGAATAACAAACTCCCAGAAAATAAGATAAATCGCAAAAAAAAAATTCCTAACATATCAGAAATTGCAATGTCTAGTAAAAGTTTTTGTATAATTTTCATTTCGAAATGAACCTACAATGAACATAAACATTCAAACATTTGGTCATCGTTCGACGACGTAAGAAATAAACTATCGCCAGTTAGCAGTGTTGCCAGTTTTTTTCTGGAACTTATCCCCAATTTTTGATTTGTCATCCCCGAAAATCCCCAAATTGAGTTTTTTTTTTATTCAAATTTTATCTTTTGTAAAAAAATAAAAAAATTTTTAATTTTATTTAAAAAATAATGACATAAATAACATATTTATTCAAAAAAATTCATTTATATCGATAGCTATATTTACATTCATATTAATTTAATATGTGCTTATGAAACTTGTAAAGAAAAAATTACACATACTTTAATATACAAAAGTATATATAAAAAAAATTGTTAACCAAAGTTTACCATTTCGAAAACTTCAGAATCGAAATCTTCTGATTCAACGGCCTCAGAAATTTTGTTGTACATATTACTTGTATTTAAAAGCTTTAGCGTTTCAGCAAAAGGATTAAGTTTGTCACAACAAATTGAATTATTTTTAAAGTGCTTGTTTATTTTAAGAAGTGCTTCCAACAAGTCATATTGAATTTTGTTACGTATTTTTGTTTTGGTAGTGTTCATTATATTGGTTACTTCTTCTTTATTAGAAACCATTCACTATGAATAGTAACACACATTTTTAGCCTTGCCAGACGCACATTTCTTAGCTCAAAAATAATTCTTGTTACCATCAGCTATAAAAAAATCCCCAAAAATCCCCTAAAATTTGGTTATCATCCCCAACAAATTCCCTGATCCCCAACACGAAATTTTCATCCCCAATCGCGATAAAAAAAATCCCCAATTTGTTGACAAATCCCCTAAACTGAAAACACTGCCACTTAGTTGCACAGAGAAACTTTCGTCCAACGTACTCATTGTGTGTATTTTCATATACACAAAAGTGTTTTTATATTTTACGAAGAATATTCGTCGTTGGTTCCAGTTGTGTTTACAGCAGCTTCGTCCAAACACACAAAAGCTTTGAAAGCTCTTGAATTTCTTCTTGTTTCTTTTCAAAATAAGAGCAAGCATTGCTGTCGTCAAGATCTTATTGACTGATGTGATCTCTTCTGCTCCTGTCGGTTTGAAAGCACAAAACCTCCTTTTTAAAAGTTTGCACGTTGTGCATATGCCTTCGACGTACCATGATGTAAGGCAATGATACAGTGAAGCACGAACATGAAGTCCCTTTCTATGATTCGGAAGTGGAGCAGATGCTGTTCAGTTAGGAATTTCCTTGCAACTGTTCATTTCCTTGCTGGTCTATCTTTGCTGCTGCCGTTGTTAGTGCTGCTGTATTTTTCATTGCTGTTTTTTATAATGAAAAAATTTCAATATTTTTAAATTTAAATATTTTTAAATTTTTTTAATTAAATAAACAAAAAAGTCAAACAATTAACCCTTAAGCAAACACCAAAATGACTTTACATAAACAAGTCCCAGGGCTGGGACTTCCTGTATTTTGTATGGACTTTAATTGCTACTGCATGCAAGTTAATAAAATATACTTGCAGGTTTTTTAGTCATACTCAAAAATATTTCAATTTACAAAAAAAGAGTAAAGATACACAAGAAAAAAATTTAAAAGTTCAGGGGCCTAATTCCTGCAGTCGTGATCGGAATTGCATTCGAATAGAAATTAATTTCGATGGCAAGAAATTTTCGGATGATGTCACTCGCTACCAAGCAAATCGAGTTTTTGTTTCAGTGTTGGAAAAAGGCAAATATATTTATATATAAATATATTTCACAACACTGAATAAATTGCAAGCAAAAGCATATGTTTGTGTATATGTTTGTGCGCAAAAATATATGTATGTACGTACATACACACGTATATGCAGAAAAAAGAAACGAATATATATAAATGTTATTTTCATTTTAATTTAATTAATACTTTAATAATAATAAATTAGTGTAAAGTTAGAGAATAGAGCACTAGCCACATTTTCGATTCTTTTATTGGTTGACCAGAAGCAGTTATTTGTTATTTAGATGCTCCCAGAGTTGGTTGATTTTTTTATATTTTATTTTATTATTTGCCAAGTCAGTGTGTTTGGTTATATCTGAAGTCAACTAGAAATTTTTTAATTTGTATTTTTATACGTACATTTGTGCATTCATTCATTTATAAATAAATAAGTCAAATATTGAACATACATTTTCCTTTTCTTCGCTTTTTCTATGTTAAACATGATTTCGAATGCCTTTTTGCTTGCGAGTAAAAACACGAATGGTTGCATTCGAATGTATGCACGTTATCGAATGCTGTCATTAGAAATTTCGATATGTGTTAGTCGAAACCGAATGCGAAAATCCCAAAAGTTAAAAAACTCGAACATTCGAGTAATAACTCGCTCGCAATCGAATGCGAGAATTAGGCCCCAGTATAATCTTATATACAAAAACCATATGTCACGAGTGATAAAAAAATAATCAGCAACGATTGTTCTCCCCGAACCTTTGTAGCGCATTGCATAAGTCTTTTTCTTCCTATTTTTTGCTCGAATTTGGCACTGATCTCTGCCAGTATAGATATTGCCTTCTAATGGGAAATGAGTCTTTGCCTCACACACGCAAAGAAAAGATATGTTTGTAGAATGGTTGAGAAAACAATATTATATTCTCTGAAACAAATGTGTGGTCGTTGAAAACTAGTTATTGTTATTTTAAACATTTATTTCGTTACGATAAACAGAGTAATGTTTGAATTTAATAATTACATTATCACATCCATATAAAAGTGTGATATGCTTAGAGTTTAACAATACAGTTTTGTTAAAAATTTATGACTACAACATAATTTGTATTATTATTTAAAAATAATATGATGTAAATAACAATATAATGTTATACCAAACCATACTATGTTAAGTTAAAAAATAAATAAAAATCCAGAAACATCTGTCAGTTCAGTATTTTGTTTGTAAGCTATCGGTAGTGCACGGGTGATGTTAAACAAATGAATAAATAAATAAAGTATAAAAAAGGGTTGGCCAATAAAACATATATAAACATTTGTGTATCTCTTTATACAGACATGTCTGTATGTCATGTAAGTATACATTTCTGTATATACATTTTATGTCAATAATATTAATTTATTTTTATTTCGAATTTAACGCACAGCTGTTTCTACAATAAAAATATGATTAAAAAAGAAAATGGTATTATTACATTATATAATACTGTGGTCGTATTTAACAATATTAATATAATATTAGATCATGGTATGGTGAGACTCAATTATATTTTAGTCACATCTAACAATACTGTTGTCATATTAACAGTAATAAGATTAGGTACAACAAAGTCAATTGTTCTAATAATATTATTAAAGTTTGTTTTTCTATTAACAATAATATGATTTGACTGCAACCATATAATTCAATCATAGTATGTTGCTGTTTGATTATGGTTGCCTCAACCATATTTTTTCTTTGCGTGCATGCTTGTCATATTTTGATGCCATATTTAGCGGGTCTCGAAGGAATGTATTAGGTTAATTTTGTTCTCCCTCTGAATGAAAAAAGTTGCTCATCTACTGTTTCATTTTCGTACGGATTAAAATTATGAATTTTTAAGGTTTATGTTTAGCAAGATCCAAATATCTCTTATTGGTGCTGCGTTATCAGACTGAGGTCGGAATGACCTAGTACGGCTGTCGTCAAATCGTATAAGACGTAAGAGATCTTTAAAACGGACATTGTTGTCCAAATAAAAGTATATTTGGAGCTCTTCAGAGTTCCGAGGTTGCCTGTGTGTTATTGTGAGTCGCTCCACCACAAATCAGTATTCCTACAAAAGGTTCTAGTTGTGATTGGTGTCTAAACTTGCTTTTTATCCATATTCTTGGCCCTGCAGTACATTACAAAACATTACAAGACATTAATCTTCTGGAAGGTGGTGGTGACTTAGAACTTTTGATCCATATTTTCCGTGGGCAAAACTACTTGAGTAAAGTTTTAAAATTTTGCTACTGGATCATTATTAACATAGGCTTTTTGTAAATATCTTCGGAACTACATAACCGATTTAAGAGTTTGATATCTCGTTTTGAAAAACATGACAACAGCTTTCAAAAAATAAAAATAGAATAAAAAAAGCAAAAAAATTAATGTATACATATGAAAAATGGATTTTGCCACACCCCTCTGCCCCTAGACCGAAAATCAAAAATCAGTGTCAGTATGAAACGTTTCGTTTCATACTGTTAACATAAAGAGATTGTTCATTGAAACGACTTCTGTTCATGCTGCTTTCTCTCATCTCATCTTTTCTTATTAATTCGCAATAGCAATGTTGCCAATATAGTGAAATCATGGAATTTTTTGTATGGGTCGCACATGTGTAATAGGTTTCACTTTTAAATTAAAGTTTTAACTTTTACACATACATACATACATAACTAAGTACATATGTATATACCATACATATTAGTAATACATATTTTAATTTGTCATTTGCAATTTTGAATAATATAAATCTTTAAACTATTTTAATATATTATATATTCTTGTAATGAACTGCACACAACCCTGAAATGAAATGCTATGGAAAGAAACACACACTTTTAGATGAAAAATGGAAAAAAGGAATTGGTTTATGAGAAATGATTATATTCTTAAGCTAATTTGATTATTAGTTGTGTAGGTGTCTAACGGTTTTGGTCACGTGCTAGTTTTTTTTTATTTTATATGATATAAAAAAATAAAAATTGACAAAAATTAAACAAAACACAACAAAAGTACTCGTTTCTAAGCGAAAATAACTATTTACATTCTTCCAAGCAAAATTATAACTAACAATTATTTTTGAAATTAATATTTGTAATAAAACTCAAAAAATTTGATTATCATCACCATATGTAAATATACGAAATTTTAAAAAACAATAATATTGCATTGAAAAGAAAAATAATTATGTGTAATATTTTATATTTTCCCTTTTGCTAAAAGTAGCAACACTGATCTTTAAAAGCATATTGTTTTTGCATGAACTTAATCGAGATTTACTCAACACATGTTCTGTTCCACATTTGTAAATGTTAGTATGCTCTTGTATAAGTAAACAAACCAACATCATTTTACTGCGTTCTTAACTATTGAGTATTCATTGCTCTTGTTTCATAGTTATTCATCCGTATGAAATAGAAATGAAACGAATAAAATATTATAGCGAAAGTTTCATAAACATCATTATTTAGTTTCATGCAGATGTCTATTATGTATATCAAGACCGTACATACAGCGTTACAACAATAGAAAACAGGTTGTACATGTAATAATACGTACAACATAAAGATGAAGAAAACTTTTTTATAATGAGAAAAAATGGTTTTATGTTTTCTAACGCAAACAAACGTTATTTAATTTTAAAAAAAATCCTTCTCCGTGACAATGCAACTTATACATTGCCGTGACCAGGATTCGAACCTGGGTTACTACGGCCACAACGTAGGGTCCTAACCACTAGACGATCACGGCTACTGAAGGTTGTTTTTAAACTTGATTTACATTGTACTTAACTCACCATACTGAAAAGTATTTAAACAAGTAAAATAAGGTGATTTTCATTCATACACACCACAGATAACAGGCGGGTATTAATTAACACAGGGTGGTCATATTTTTGCTCAGTCTTAAATACACAAGATTCAACACATTTTAAAATTTATTCAACTCACTGCTATCAAATATATTTGGTTGGTTTTTTAATATTAAAGGTATTCAAATCAGTTTTTTTCTTGTTGGAAAAATGGAAAAATGTATTTTTTTTACAACAAACACAGGGAAAAAAATTCCACCTAAAGTTGAATTTTTAAATTTTTAAATTCAACTTTTGGTGAATTTTTTTTCTGTTTGTTGTAACAAAATTAAATTTTTCCATTTTTCCAACAAGAAAAAAACTGATGGTAATACCTTTATTGTTGAAAAAAATAGCGCCGAAAATAAGAAAAAAAATCCAAAACTAGAAAAATCGCTAAAGTTCGTACAGTATTACATATTCTACTACATATTCCCTACGAAACCCTTCGTATGCGAGTCACAGTCGCACTTTACTTAATTTAGTTAGAGGTTATATGTATATAGTCTGTTGTTCTCGATTTCGTTGTTTTTACTGTGATCGGTGTTGCCATATTTAGTTTTGAAAAATCTTAAAGTCGACTAAAAAAAACTTTCTTTTTATTAAAAATATTTTTTTTTATGATTATACTCAAAGTATATTACATATTATGACTTTGTTTTATTGGACTCAAATTCAGCTAAAATTTATTTAGTTTCTACTGAACTATTCAACATAAAGCTAAATAACACAAAATATTTACTGCATAGCATATGTATGTGTAAGAATATTACGGAGAAAATCAGAATATACATAACTACATATGTAAATAAGTAGTTTAGTCAAAGAAACTTCTACCGGGGATCAATTTTAACAATAGCAAGCAGTAGGGACAACAAAAAAGCTATAATTGGAAAAAGCAGAAATTTTTCGCGGAATTTTATTCATGATTGCCCTAAATATAAAGAATAGAAAATATCTGAGGACTGACATCACCCAATTTTGCAAAGTAAAATTTTATGCACAATCAAATGGAAGTTATTCTTATAAAAAAAATTAGAAAATATTTTGACAATGATGACATTATTATTGTACTTGTAAAAACTTCAAGAAATGTTCCCAGTTGGCCAACTTGTCGCAGAGTGTCCTCTTCATAAACGACTACTTGAGAAATTTTAATATTTTTCATGAGCGATGTTTGTCGACTTCAGTTTCTTTTAAGGCAATCTAACAGAAATCGTACTCAAAGACTCGGTAAAAGAAAAACTATTCAACTGATCATGCATCAAACTAGTTGGTGGATATTGTTCGCAAGCTAAATTATCTTTCCACGTTTAATATAAAATTGAGTATATGTAAGTTTATTAATGAAAACGTTATAGAAGTTGTCAGTTATACAGGAACAGGGAATATATGAGTGAACATGTAGCTCTTGTAGTCATGTTTGAAATTAGCGGCCATTGTTTCGAAAATGTCCTCAATTGTTTGTTTGAGCTGTCGCCAAACTCTTTTAAATCGTTGAGGCAACAGCGGAATGTGGGATGTGTTCTAATGAAATCAGATAAATTTTTAGCAAAATTCACGCAACATGTTTTTCATTAAGAGCAGATATATTTGTGGTAGATTTGGCCAGTGATTGGCAATTTTCTGTACAGATAAACAATGATGTACACATATGTAGAATAAACTCCATACCTGCAGAGGTCTTTCCTGTCACGTTTAATGTCAATGTTCAAATGGAATACACACAAATACTACCTGCTATATACAGTGCACTCGGGAAAACGTCAACACTAGTTTACGTCAACATCCCAAAACGTCAACCTTTAATTTTTTACATTATCTACTCCAAATCGCAGCGTTGTCAACTGTTAAATTTCAAAAAGCACCGAAACCAGGAAAAAAGCACGTAATTTAAGTGAAAAAGCACTAAATTTAAAATTTTATTATTTTATATAAAAATATTTTACACATCGTCGATTGGTTATTGGTTTGCTGCAGACGTAATGTATTTTGAATATACTGTGCCGCAATCCAATAATCAACCGACGACATTTACATAAAAAATATATGAATCGGTTTACCTTGCATTCCATGCCTAAGATTTCAAATTTGAGGCATCCGATAAACATTTGAATTCTGTAAGAATAAGTGAATTCTTAAATCAATGAACAAACGAATCTCTCGAGTTTAGTCAAATTGGCAGTAATCCACAAGTCTTTCTGAGGTTGAGAGCCGATTACTCGTACATTTTGAGCTCGATGGGCTTAGCTTAGTTTTTATTAAATTATGCTGTGGGAACATTCTCTCGGCTGCTATGTGACAAAGATAATACATTTTGATCGAAATAAAAATGGTGACTTTTTGCGTTTCTGGATATAACAGAAGTTTGATGGGAATGCAAGTTTTGATAATGCCTCAAACGAGTTCATATCAACTGAATCTGTCTAAAGTGGACTCAATATTTTTCCCATTGCATTAAGTAAATCAATCTTTCTCCACCCATTGTCTATACTAGAAAAAAATTTCGCTATTATGCTATATTTGAGTAAATACTTGTATTATGTCTTCTTTGTTGTATGGCAAAACACTGTTTATATTAATTATGCTTAAAATGTTAAAGTTTGATGGTAATATGGCACGTATTTATTCAACCAAACCTTTTAAAATCTTATCAGATTTTTTTGAGATGCTATATTTAACTTCAGAGCTTATGTTTTTGAATGAAAGACTTCCTCGAAAAAAAAGGCAAAGAAATTTTCCTTTGAGCTTTTGGTTTAGTGCCACCGTCTCGAAACAAAAAGCACCGAAACTAAATTTAAAAAAGCACTGAGCACTAACTTCAAAATATGTCGCGTATAAAATTTCAAAAAGCACTAAAAACGGTGCGAAAAGCACCGAGTTGACAACGCTGCTAAAACGACAACCAAACAACCAAACCACAAAGCTCTAAAACGTCAACTTTAAATAAATCAAAATTTTGAATTAGGCAACAGTTAAAATACACAGTTTTGATCACACACACACATTTATTTTATGAAATTAGTTCAGAATTTGGGTATTCCCCTTATAAGTATAGAGAATAGAAAAGAAATTGCATCTCTATAGGTGACGCGCAAAATAGAAAGGGACCTAAGGGTAAAAACCGGTTTTGTTCAGGAGAGCCATTTTAAACATTTAAATACGTGTATCTTTGGTGTACCATCACATCATAAAACGCGCATATCTCTGGGAGGGAACACTTTTGGGGCATGGGATCTGTCTCATTCGATAATCAGATGTTGTCCACATCAAAAAAAAAAAGTGAAAATTGATTTTTTTTACCCTTAGGTCCCTTTCTCTATGCGCTGTCACATATGTTGTATTTTTTATGTTCAGTTGCTTTTTTGTTCTTTTTTGTATTTGTTTATGTTTCGTTTTAGTTTATAGTCAATAAAAACGTTTTAAAACACACTATCAATATGTTTTTATTAAAAGTTTCCACATTCATAAACGTCAACAATTTGTTAAACGTCAGCAATCGCGGTTTTAATTAGTTGACGTTTTCCCGAGCGCACTGTACATACTTTTCTCCACAAACTTCATATTTTTCTAGTTCTGGAACTATACATTGCAACAGTACGGGCCTTTGCTTTATAAACGTAAAAGTGAGTTTGTGTGTTTATTTATTTGTTTCTTTGCACGAAAAAACCGCTAAACCGGTTTTTAAAATTCTATCACCAATGGAAAGATAAACTACTAGCCTTAAATATAAGATATTTTTAATTCGGTTCGAAACCGGTGTTTTAGGAACGTAAGTTCCTTATGGCGCGCCATGCACATAAATGTTTGAAAATGAAAAAAAATACTTGCGAATACGGGTTACAAAAACTGGTAAAAACTAGCTAACATGATGTTTCTAACACTCCAGTGATGTGCCGTAATTTTACGGGGAAATCCTGGGAATTTGAGGCTTTTTGGGCTATGATTTGTGTATTTGCTAAAAGGTTCGTGATTTAGAGAATTGGTTCGTGACAGTGATAGCTGAAGGTGTCCCTGCTAACTAGTATTATAAATGCGAAAGTAAATTTATTATTTGTTTGTTGCGCTTTAACGGCTAAGCCACGGAACCGATTTTAATGAAATTTAGAACATAGTATATCCAAGTCTAGATGTACACATAGGTAAGACATATGTCTTTTAAAGACTAGGACCACGATAAATATAAAATTCAAAACATAGACACATCTGAGTCCAAAAGAAGACATGGGCTATAACTTTTTTTTTTCAAAAAGAGGGTAGTAAAGGGAATTTCCTACCTTTTTGAAGCTACACAAACCGATTTTTATTACATTCAAAACATGGTGAGATGCGAGTCTGAAAGGACACAAACTCTACATATTTTATCAAAAATAAACCCACTAGGTGGTAAAAGAGCAATTTCTAAGGTAAGTAAAACGTAAGGAACTGAAAGGTGGTAAAAGAGCAATTTCTAAGGTAAGTAAAACGTAAGGAACTGCGTTCCTACCCGTTGTCCCATAAAACCGTGCGTTCTTTTTTATATTTTTGACGGTTTTTTTTTTTTTTTTTTTTTTGTTGAGAAAAACACATTTCTGTGCTGGTTAGGGTAATTTTCGTCTCGGGTTTGATTTTTTAAACAGTTTTACAATTGGTTGTTATGTATTTTTAAATAGGGTTGTTATCGCTTAATTTATAAAAAGAGGACAGCGGAGGGAAAACCCCGGACATTTGCTTAAAAAGTAGGACTTAATAATAAAATTAAACTAATTTTTTCTAATAAAATATTAAATACATATCAACCTCGTAACATTTTATTTAGAATATTGAATCTCTTACCCAACGCTATCGATATGTTTACATTAAGTATGTACACACTGACACAATGCGACACTGTCTCGAATAAAACCCTCAAACTTCGTTCTTCTTTGGCTTACTCTTCGCTCAACCAACGACCGTTTTTGTTCGATCGCTCGGCTCATGTGTTCACTAGAGACGCTTTATTTCGTAAAATCTCGGCAAACGGTGTTTTGAGCATGTACATATGTGTGTTGCAACAACAAAAACAAAGACCTTTTTTGGGAACACTTTGCCTGTTTTGCTCACTTACTGACCCTCACTCAGTACACGCAAAGAAAAGATATGGTTGTATAATGGCTGAGAAAACAATATTCAGGTCTATTCGGGAAGTCACTTTCACCACAAATACGCGCATCTTTCACTTTTTGCCATTCTAAAATACTACGTTGGAGATGAGTGATAGAAAACATATGTTTTCTTTCACTTTGGAGGTATTCTAAAATACTTCGTCACCATGATCAATGTCACATTCGTTCGACGCCAATTTTAGCGCGTTTAGTTTAAATAAATAAAGAAATAAATTCAGTAAAGTGCGACTATGACTCGCGCACATAGGGTTCCGTACGAACACTAGATATGTAATTTAATACAAACTTCATCCTATATAATATATAGTTTTGGCATTTTTTTTAGTTTTTGGGGTCTTTTCGGTTTTTTTTTGTTTTGTCGTTTTTTTGCGTTTTTTCGGTTTTGGCGATTTTTTTAAGTTTTGGCTCTTTTTTAGTTGAGACACTTTATTTTCTTGTTTTGGCGATTTTTTCGGTTTTTAGCGTTTTTTCATTTTGGCGTTTTTTTTATTTTTGGCGATTTTTTTTAATTTTTGCGATTTTTTGTTTATTTAAATTTTTTTTTAGTTTTGGCGACATTTTCGCGTTTTGGCGATTTTTTGCAATTTTTTGGGTTTTTTTTCATTTTGGCGTTTTTTTTTTCATTTTGGCGATTTTTTCGAATTTGGCGATTTATTTTGATGTTAGAATTTTTTTTAATTTTGGCGATTTTTTTTCGTTTTGGCGATTTTTTTTAATTTTTGGCGATTTTTTTTGGTTTGGCGATTTTATAATTTTCGGTTTTTTTAGTTTTACCGTTTTTGAAAATTTCAAGTGTTTGCCTCTTACGGTTTCCAAGACATAGCAAATTGTCAAAATTACATAGTCAAAATTACATTAACTGATGGAACACCCTTTAATTAAAATTTTTTAAATTTTAGTGTAATTGTTGTAGTCTGTATAAAAATACACTAATTTTACAAATTTCAAGTTTCAATATACATATGTTCATACAATTGTATGTATATTACATGGGATTTTAATATATTTCATTGCTCTTTTTGGAACACCCTTTAATTTTTAATTCTCATGTATTTGTTGTTGTAGCGGCCAAGGTTCTACATACTGTGTCCAAATTTCAGGTCCGTAGCTCTTACGGTTCCTGAGAAAATACCGTGTGACGCACAGACGGACAGCGTAGCGAAAACAATAGGGTTCCTTTTCACCTTTGGTGTACGGAACCCTAAAAAGAGATACGAAGTGTTTGTATGGTGTCTACCATACTGGTGTTCGGCCAGGCTCTACAAGACAATTAAGTTTTCTTAAATTCTTCAAAGAAGTAAACACGATTTTAAAACAAATAAAAGAAGTATCTAATTTTACTTTTACTGTTTATTATTTTTTTATGTTACTTAGCAATTGTACTGTTAAGTTTTTTATTAATTATTTCTTTAAATTACTTCTTAAATCCCTTTTTGTTTTCAACTTTTTCTGCATACAAGTCAGCTGTTTTCAATGTTGTTGATGTTTTTATAAGAGATAACATAATATCGATTACTGAAAACGATATTTTTATATATATTAATATAATATAAGAACATGGTATGGTGAGTCTCAATTATATTTTAGTCACATCTAACAATAGTGTTGTCATATTTACAATACTAAGATTATAATATAATTAACTCTGATAATATTATAATTAACTCAGATAGTATTATAATTAACTCAGATAATAATATTGTTAAAGTTTTTTTTCTATTAACAATAATATGATTTGACTGCAACCATATAATTCAATTATAGTATGTTGCTGTTTGATTATGGTTACCTCAACCATATTTTTTCTTTGCGTGTAGCTGAGCAACGAACGATTCTGTTCGTATCATGCGGTCAGTAAGAGACCGATTCGTGTGTTACGCTCAACCCATAACCCGGGAGCGAGAACAAGATTGAAACGAAAAAGAGGTTTGCTGTTCAGACACAGTGATTCCGTCTCATTTGTTTAGGTCTTTGAGTGAGAAATTTGGTTGAGCATATTTTGCGAGCTCTGATTTGCATACATAAATGCACAGAAATATCACTTCAAATATCATTTAAAATGTTGGAAATGAAATGTTTATAACACAAGAATTCATAAAGAATTTTTTATTCATTAACTGCAAACCCAAAATTATTTAAAATTCTAGCGATTACGCAGAAAATATAACTAACCCTTTATACGCAACTCCATCGATATTTTAAATACATCTTGATAATTCTAAGTCTTAAAACAACATATCTCAATACTCATCAACAGTGTTATTTATTATATAACCTGGACATCCAAGAAAAATTAATTACCTTTTGTCAAGCAATGGAAAAGTCAAAAAATGTCTTAAAAAGTAGGATTTTCCCGGACGCTAATTTTTTTCGAGGACAGAGATCCCAAAAAGAGGACAGTGTCAGTATTTTAAACAAATCAACGCAAGCGGATAAAAAAATTTTGCACCTCGAATATAATTTTAATACAATTTAAATTAATAATTCGCTAAACTGACATTCGTTACATCATTAATATGTATGTAATAGACCCCTGCACAAGACCACTTACAAGAACTTTTAACACATGAGGGATTTTTCCAATGCTTTACTACAGCGAAATCTTCTTAAAGAAACGCTATACAACACTTTTGGCAAGACATTTGTTTCAGTTGTTGCAGGTATACGAGCAAAGAAGAAAATACTTCGTGACGGAAAAACTAGTGATGCTTGCTTCTTCCTACGCATGGACGCGAGTACTAAAGTCATGCGTGTACATACGCCAGCTACGTCCAAGCCATATGCACAATGTGCAAACTTTTATAAAGAGCTTTTTGTGCTTTCACACCGACAAGACTTCAACATCCACAACAACAACAGAACAGACAGCAATGCTTGCTCTTACTTTGCAAAGAAACAAGAACAAATTTAAGAGCTTTCAAAGCTGTTTACCTCAAATGCAAATATCAGTGTATTTGTGTTTGGACGTAACTGACATACGAACACACGTTGTGTTTTATTTTTCTATGCACATAAAAACGCAAACATCCATTGGCATTAGTGGTGTGCGCTTGCTTTAAAAAACCACCCTTAAACAAATAATACATATACATCTTACACACACACCCTCATACATACAATATGAAAAATAACAAGCATTCCACGCATCAACACTACATCTTTTGATTGTTTGTTACGAATAAAAAGTCTTCGCGACACGTACATCAATACATTCATCGTGCTTCGCTTCTTAAACGACATCATTTATTATTGGTTTAGTATAATACATGCTACGACAATACATTTAAAAAATAAAACGTATTTACATTTCAAGACTGTAAATACATTTCGCTCATTTACTCAAATAACTTCAAAACCCAAAAAAGCTTGTTTGCCACAAAAAGAATTTAAAGTTTTCAATTTGAAATTTTATTTTGCTTTGAAGAGTTGATTGAGGAAACAAAATATTTGTATGAAATTTTTACACATTATGAGAACGATATGAGTATTAATTCTGTATCATTAACTCAAAAATTCCCTTTTTTGGAGTTATGACGATCTTTGAGTAAATAAGCGATATATACACATTGGGCCATAACCATAGTCATAGAATAAAGTCGGTTCGTTTTAGAAACAACTTAAAATTAAAAACTGTTCTTAAATATCTTTCTACTATAGTCAAAAACAAAGTGTGTGTTAAGTTGAACCGACTTTAACTGGGTGCCACAGTAAATATTGGAAATTTTTCATATGATAGAAAACAAAATATAAGGAAGTGGCATCTCTGTCTCTCAACTCTCTCATCTCTCTCTCTCTCTCTCTCTCTCTCTCATCGGACATTGTGTTATGAAAAAGGGTTGAGTTTAAGAACAATATAAAATAAAACAACCGAACATAAAAATAAATTAACAAATAATTAATATAGAGAAAATTAAAAAGGTGTTTGTATTTTGTATTATTTTAATACAATAAACTCTTCAATGATTGGATTATAAAGGTAGAATTAGTAAAATCGTATGATTCTACTTTACAGCTTGCCGTATCGTTCAACTTTGTGCACAAGTTATAGAAAATGTAACAGTTTGCTCAGCACATTTTTTTGTCTGGCATTAAATGCGGCGTTTTTGACATTCACTACAGAAAAATCTGTTTTCTGCAGATTCCTACGTCAGCAGTGCTACCACCACGTATTTTATAACTAGTAACATGCATTGTATATGGTACGATTTTTGTCAGCTGACACGCAACATCACGATACGATTTTACTAATTCTACCTTAAATTGTTTATAGGAACAAATGAAGCCGACATAGAAAGTGATACATACATACATACATACATACATATATACATATGTGTTCTCTTTTATTTTAATGTGTTTTGTGTTGAACTAAAGAGCCAGAGTCGATGCTAATCTAGTTAAAAACAACTTCAGCATGTTTCAACTTTAGAACCGACTTTTTCCTTTAAAGTGCAGTTTTTCTCGTCTATGGTAGGTCAAAAGTACATGTTTTAAAAAAGTGCATTCTAAAACTAAAAAAGTAGACTTTTTTGTTAACTATGGTTATGGCCCATTGTATATACATATGTAAATAATTTTGAAAGCTGCTTAAAATTTGACACCTTTTTATTTCCATTTTTTGTTTTACATTTTACAATTTTTATGACAGCAGATTTCACATGCAGCAGCTTAAATATTTATGCAGATTTCACTTAATAAGTTTGTAATGTCAGTTAATATTGTCTCTAGCAATTAGATTAATTTTGCATGCACATGCATGCATGTATGCATATTTTCCAAAAGTTTATCTAAATGTAAAGCATTTGTAAATTAAATATGCATGCACGCTTATTGTGGCATTTCTATGCAAGTATAACCTTTAGATACTCGTAATATATTTATGTGCTTCTTAAGTTCATTTTTAATTTTATTCATTTAATTATAAAGGGTGTCCCAACAAGAACGCAAGATTTAAATTTGGCGCCATTCGAAGTGTCATTGTTTGACATTTGAATAATTGTTATTGTTTGCTAGTAGAAGGTACGAGGTTAGTAAAAATAGAGCGCTACACGAATGAACAACGCATTCTCATTGTGAAATTGTTTTACCAAAATGGTGAAAGTTTTGCGGCTACAGTTCGCAAATTTGCGATCAATTTGGGGTCACAAATAATGCTCTAAAAGAGTCAACTGTAAAGAGATTAATGGATAAATTTGCCGAAACTGGGTCTGTTAGTGATGTAAAGACAACAACGCGCCTTCGACCAGGTCGATCGACCGAAAATGTCGCAGCTGTACGTGATGATGTCGCTCAAACTCCATCTACCTCAATTCTACACCGAGCTCAGCAAATTGGTGTCTCCAAATTCACTATGCAGAAGAAATGAATGTGGAGGGCATGTGGTTTCAACAAGACGGCGCCACATGTCATACAGCCAGAGAAACAATTCAATTGCTGCATGAGTCATTTCCAGGTCGTGTTATTTCGCGTTTTGGAGACCAGAATGGGCCGCCTAGATCGTGCGATTTAACACCATTAGACTTTTTTCTTTGGGGTTTTTTGAAGTCGGTGGTTTACGCGAATAAGCCGGCGACGACTCAAGCCTTAAAAGAGGAAATTGGACGCTGCATTAATGAAATACCGCAGCATTTATGCAAAACGCTCATTGAAAATTTCCTTAAAAGATCGCGTGTGTGCCAGCAAAGCCGCGGCGGCCATCTGCCCGATATGTTGTTCCACACATAACCTCATTCTGTCTACTTTACGATATAATAAAGTTTCACGATTTTTTTTTTATTATCTGTGTTTTATTTAAAATTTAAATCTTGCGTTCTTGTTGGGACACCCTTTACAAGTCGCATGTAGGTATGTTGCTTTTGTTTCTTTTATCATTTTCATTGCTTTACGGATCCATTTCAATTTTAACTTTATTCATTCGTTCTCATCACTCTGAGAAAGAGAGCTGACAGGGGAAAGTGTGCATGTGGAAAGCTTGGCTGCAGTCAGGGTGATGCAAATAACACCAGGATGCTATAAATTGCTTTGGGAATAAACCATTTAATTGTGTCACGTAACTTTTCGCACTTTTGTGCGGTAACCAATCTTTTTATTTCATTTTTATTTTTATCAGCAACTATTCCTTAAACTACAAAAAATAAAAATGATTGCCATGATGAAGCTCAGTTGAAATGAGTGGCAATTTGAATAATAATATATGTATGTATGTATGTATGGCAGTGTACACACTTAATTTTTTTTTAAATTCGGTAGAATCGACAAAAAAAAAATCGGTAGATTTGAATGAAATTCGGTAGAAAATTTTTTTATTCAGAGAAACATAAAAAATAACAAAATATATTTACTTATATATAAAGGATAAGTGCAAGGAGTATCAAACTAAACAGGTACCAAAAGCGCATTAAAAAACTTCACATGTGATTGGAAATTAAACTGCCATAAACAATGAAAGCATTTCCAATAAAAAAAGTGTCATCCTCAGTTATTTGCCCTTACCCTTTATGAAAAATAACTAAAATATTTGACAAACATTTGTATCTACAAAGATTATATGTAAGATCCATTTATGAATTTAAACTTTTGTGCAAAAATTATTAAATCATTGGTAGGAATAAATATTTCATCCAAGCGGCACATTTTTTTTGGCAAATATTAGGTTACTTATAGTTTCAGTTTTTAACCGATTTCTTTTTTCTGTTTTAATGATTTTCATGACAAAAAAAATGACGGATCTGCGGCGGCACTGCTATTTGGCAAAATAGGCAATTTACACATACAGGGTGGGCCAAAAGAAACCAAGGGGTGTAAAAGTTTAATAACTTTTTTGTTTATTAACTTTTTTTTATTCTTCCTTTCAGATTATATAATATACAAAATGGAAATTTTTTTACACTAAGTATGAAAAATGATGTCTCTTAAATGACCACCGTTTTCAGCTTCGCACTGATGGGCTCTTTTTAGAGCATTTTCCATAACATCTTTCAAAACTTGTGGCTGTAGCGTTCGAATTTCTACAACAATGTTTGCCTTGAGTTCAAGGATTGTCTCTGGCTTGTTCACATACACTCGCTCCTTCAAAAAACCCCAAAGAAAATAGTCGGGTGCTGTCAAATCTGGCGATCGCGCTGGCCAAATAATTTCCGAATTTCGAGAAATTATTCGCTCTCCAAAAATTTGACTTAAAAGTGCCATTGTGTCTCGGGCAGTATGGGCAGTGGCTCCGTCCTGCTGAAACCACATACCAGGTCTGTTTTCAAGAGCAGGACGTAAAAAATTTTCTATCATAAACCGATACCGCTCTCCATTTACGGTTACAGCACTTCCATCTTCATTCTCGAAGAAGTAGGTCCCAATGACATTTTCAGATGTGATCCCACACCATACTGTACACCTGATGGGGTGCAATTGGCGTTGATGAATGGCTCTTGCATTTTGAGAACCCCAGAACCTACAGTTCTGCTTATTAACAAAGCCATTCAAATGAAAATGAGCTTCATCACTCATAATCAAATTTTCAATAAAGTTGATTTCATTTCGGGCCAACTCTTGAAATTTAACTGCAAAATTTAGACGTTGCCGATGATCTGCGGGTTTTAATTCTTGGACCAATTGCACCTTATATGGGTATAACTGTAAATCTTTTTTTAAAATGCGCCGTAGTGACGTACGAGACATTTCTAGCTGAGCAGAACGCCTTCTGCCAGATGTTTCTGGTGCTTCGTTAACACTTTGCTGTACTCGTTCAATATTTTCCGCAGTGCGACTTAAACGTGGTCTACCGGTTCGAGGCAAATCTCTTACGCTGCCATGTTGGTGATGACGATTAACTAAGCAACGAATCATCGCTTCAGAGGGCGAAATTCTGACGTTAAAATGTCGACGATATGCTCTTTGCGTTAAAATAATTGATCTCTGGTTTAAATAATAAAATTCTATTGTTCTGGTTCTCTGTTCAGTTGTGAACCTCTCCATTATAAATTCTCCAAGTGTTGTCTATATAATCTGAAAGAAAACATAAAAAAAAATTAGTAAACCAAAAAGTTATTAAACTTTTACACACCTTGGTTTCTTTTGGCCCACCCTGTATATCGACTTAAATTACTAAATACCAATATTCGGTAGATTTCAGGCCTTGTTCGGTAGAATTGATAGATTGCTAAATTCACAAACATATTCGGTAGAATCTACCGAACATCGGTAGAAGTGTGCACACTGATGTATGGACATAAAAATAAAAGTGGGGAGAGAAACACACAAATAATGAAAAGAAACACGCAGAACTGTAAACTAAATTAAAAATTGTTGAATTGTGGATTTCACTTAGTCAGTGTGAAAATGTCTGTTTAACATTTGTTTGTTGCAATAACAATTACAAAAAAAAAACACCAACAATTTCACCACAAAATGCAAACACACCCAATAACAAAATAAGCGGTATGCCCATGAAACTTGCGAGGTTCTATTCGTAAGTGTTTGAATTGTCTCATGTTTTCTTATTAGAATGGAAGTTTTATTCTAGAGATGTGCAAATGTCGTGATTTTATCTTGTCACGTGTGAATCACGCGTGACTCACGCATGATCGTGATCAAATTTATAACTAATCACGCGTGAGTGTGTAAGCGTGACTTAAAAATAAATTACTCGTGCGTGATCGGGCGTGAGCTATTTTTAATAATCACGCACGAATTCTCACGCTCTCACGAGAAATCATTCCTGAATAAGTCAGTATCAATATTCTATACCATTTTGTACATGCTACGATGCAAGACCATTTGCACAAGATTGTGTAATTGGGCTATTGTTATAATTTTTTCAGACGTAGTAAACTGACTCATGAAATTCAAATATACCAATATAGAAAAATAAAATTATTTTAATATATTTTTTTATGGTACACAGAAAAAATTAAATTTCATTTTCAGTAACCAAATTCATTGAATCAGTAAATATTTTGTATGAATGCGGACCTACAAAGAAATTTGTAGATTCTGATAACAATTTTGTAAAAATTTAACTGGAAAAATTTTTTATTTTTAGTTAACTTATTATGGCATTAGAGAAAAAAGTTAACTGAAACTCAAAATATTTTCAGTAAAATGTATTAATAGGAACAGAAAATCATTTTACAGATTTTTTTTTGTATTATTCAGCAATTTTTTTTATAATTTACAAACACATTCACTAAAATTTTTCGTATTATCAAAAAATAAATTAACTGAATCAATAACAATTCTTACCGATTTTTCTAAAAAAAAAATTAGTAAAAGTTTTATTTGAAAAAAAAAAAATAACTGAATCAAATAAAAGGTTCAACTATTTTTTTTTTTACTTTCAAAAATTTGATATTTTATGGTTAAGCATTTCGTTCCCGCTTTTGGAACTCGTCAGTAGACTTCAACCCAACAAATTTTTGAATTTAGCTAACAAACTCTGTATTTTTATAGCAAGACTCTTAATACTATATTGAGAATCACAATATACAAACATAATAAGTTTGAAAACCGCAAACAAAAATCTTAAAAAAAATAAAATGTTTTTTATATCTATAAAAATATTTAAAGAAAAAATTAAAAAAAAATCAGACAAATTTGTTTACAGTATATAAAAATAAATTTAACTGAAAATAACAAATTTAAATATAAAAAATAAATAAATATAAAAAATTTGTTACAAATTTTACTTTATATAGATAATTTTCATTCTATACAGTTTTTTGACAGTAAACAGTGAACAGTAAAAAATATTTACTGAAACTAAATTATATTTCAAAACACACGTTTGTTTGAAAATTGTTTGGGAATAATTTTTTCTGTGTACACAACTATATTTTCCCTTAATTTCGACTTTTTTCAGAAAAACTACGCGTACATACGCATTTATGAAAAGGCACTCTTAAATTTTAGTTAAAAAATTTTAAAACTATATACATAATAAAATCTTATAGTTGAATCTTTCAAAATCTACCTTCACAACTTTTTATAACCGCTTAAACACAAAAAATATTTTTAAAATTTACTATTCTAGGACATTGCTGAATGTGGGGTACATGTCCAAAATACAAAATAATTGGCTCTAAGCACATTCTTAATGCATTGTCTTTGGCGCTATCTAATTAAGAAATTAAAAATATATTAAACAAAGTTTTTTACAAAACTGAATATAATGAAGTTACTTAAAAAACACATGCTTTTTTTAGGGAAATTTTAAAATTTGGATTTTTGATCCATTTCCCGATTTGACGAATGAATATGTTAATAATTTTTTTTCCTATTTTTATATAAAATTTTTTAAAACATTTAACTTAAAATCCAACAATGAATTAAAAAGTAAAATAGGCGAAATACTAAAAAATGTCAAGACAAAAAAAATTTTTTTTTTGTCTTAAGTAAAATATCTTATGAGAGATACGGAAACACATCTTTGGAAATTATTTCTTAAAAACTTCAAGCTTATGTCAAAATGTTTTATCCGGTAAAATTCAGATAATTTTTAAAAAAGTTACAAGCCTCGGAAGTTTTTTTGAGTCCCAGGTAGTCAACTTTGGCCAACTGTAACTCATGTCCAGCTCAAGCCAGAAGTCCTCCTCTCTGGATGTTGGAGTTTCATATAAATCCAATCAGTAGTTTAGAAGTTCCAGATTTATTGCCATTTTCTTTGTACAAGTCCCCACTGTGCAATGTAAACTTTACATATACACGTGCATACATATGTACATACATACATACATACATACATATGCATGTATGTATGTACATATGTATGCACGTGTATATGTGTAAAAAACTATTTTTCAACCCAAAAAAAGACACAAATTGGATTACATACTTTTTCGTGAGCATGCGTGATCGTGATAAGTTGTAAGCCACTCGTGCGTGATTAAGAATATTTTGTTCGTGAGCGTGCGTGATCGTAAAAATTTTCAATATCATTCGTGCGTGAAAGTGAGTGAGTAAAATATTTTTCTGCGTGAGCGTGCGTATCGTTAGTCAAAAAACGCTCACGTGCACACCTCTCTTTTATTCTGCTGATTATTTAACTGATAGTTGAAAAAATTTATGGTCAACAAATATCATCAATACACTGAAAGAAAAACACTTCGTACCAGGAATGAACCTATTTCCTTAATACAACGACAAATTTCATTAATAAAATGAAACATTATATTATATTGATGCAAATTTCATTGATGGAATGAAAGCTTTATAGTGCTTCAAAGTGCATGAGATGGGATTATGGGGTTCAGAAGTGGTGATTCTAACACGGAAGACCAAGAAAAGCCAAAATAAGCTCGAACACCATGACTTCGAAGCATAACTCAATAAAGTTAGTTGTCAAACTCAACACAACCTTGCCAAATCATTGACAGTCACTAAAACAGCCATTTTAAAACGGTTTAAAGTAGTGCAATTCATCCAAAAGCAAAAAAAAATTGGCTACCAAACCCAGAGACATTGAAAGACTACTTTGCATGTCTGAGATCCTAATTTAACCTCATAAGAAGAAGTTATTTTTGCATCGAATCTTTAGTGGCCAGGAAAATGGACCAATTATGGTAACCCAAAATATAATAAGTCTTATGTGAAGCTTAACCAACCACGCAAATCAATGCCAAAGCCGAATATCCATGTAATATCCAAGGTAATGTTCTGTATTTGATGGGACCATAAAGAACTAATATTTTAAAATCTATTGGAAACGATTAGTGAGGATATGTACTGAACGCAACTGATTGGTTCAAAGCGCGCACGGTATATGCGATCAAACATGAATCCGTTATACAGGGTGGGCCAAAAGAAACCAAGGCGTGTAAAAGTTTAATAACTTTTTTGTTTATTAATTTTTTTTTATTTTTTTTTTTTTCAGATTATATAGACAACACTTGGAGAATTTATAATGAATGAAAATAATAAATGAAAATCAGAAAATAAGAAATGAATAAATGAAATCAACTTTATTGAAAATTTGATTATGAGTGATGAAGCTCATTTTCATTTGAATGGCTTTGTTAATAACCAGAACTGTAGGTTCTGGGGTTCTCAAAATCCAAGAGCCATTCATCAACGCCAATTGCACCCCATCAGGTGTACAGTATGGTGTGGGATCACATCTGAAAATGTCATTGGGCCCTACTTCTTCGAGAATGAAGATGGAAGTGCTGTAACCGTAAATGGAGAGCGGTATCGGTTTATGATAGAAAATTTTTTACGTCCTGCTCTTGAAAACAGACCTGGTATGTGGTTTCAGCAGGACGAAACCACTGCCCATACTGCCCGAGACACAATGGCACTTTTAAGTCAAATTTTTGGAGAGCGAATAATTTCTCGAAATTCGGAAATTATTTGGCCAGCGCGATCGCCAGATTTGACAGCACCCGACTATTTTCTTTGGGGTTTTTTGAAGGAGCGAGTGTATGTGAACAAGCCAAAGACAATCCTTGAACTCAAGACAAACATTGTTGCAGAAATTCGAACGCTACAGCCACAAGTTTTGAAAGATGTTATGGAAAATGCTCTGAGAAGAGCCCATCAGTGCGAAGCTGAAAACGGTGGTCATTTAAGTGACATCATTTTTCATACTTAGTGTAAAAAATTTCCATTTTGTATATTATATAACCTGAAAGAAAAAATAAAAAAAAGTTAATAAAAAAAAAAGTTATTAAACTTTTACACCCCTTGGTTTCTTTTAGCCCACCCTGTATTCCAACAGCGCTCGACCATATGTTGCAAGACTAATTAAAAACTATTTAGAAAATAGTGGTTTAGTAGTTTTGCTTCGGCCGCCTTATAGTTTAGAACTTGATCCTTCTAATTACCATTTGTTTCCATCAAGGAAGATCTCTCTCTTTCTGTCTCTATTTCTCTCTCTCTCTCTTTCTCTGGAGTACTTTTCACTTTAGCATAATATATTCAAAATTGGTTTGGTTCGTTCTTGGCCGCACAAAATTAGAAGTTTCAATAAATGTTAATTGTAACAATAGCTCTTTCCCTGCAGAAATTAGAAACGAGTAAGGCAGATATGTACTCTCCCAAAATTACTCTCTACCATCTACAGAACTGTGGAGGAACGGTACTCTAGGTGAAAAGAAAAGTGTTGATCTTTTTCTACGGATGGCTCCAAAACTGTGGTCAGCAAATTAAGGGCGCCGCGCCTTTTCTTATACTCTTCTATTACGTATGTGTACACACGCATTACTGAGAACAACTTGTGTGTATCGCATACTCTTAAGAATCAGCGTTGCCAACAATAAGAAAATATGTGTGATGAGAATTTACTAAATTTTTTATTTTCAGAAAATTATTGTGGCAAACCAGAAAATTTGGTTTCTCAGCGTACGTTGTCATGCATGAATAAATATGGCATGCAAAGGCATTTTCAAGCATATATTTAAATTATTTTAAGAAAATTTTCTACAAAACTATCTCTTTACACATCTTTAAATTGGCGTAGCAACAAGAGAAGATGTATTTCTTCATAAACAAAACTTGAGTGTTTCTTCTGATCATAATAAAATCAAGTTTGGTTTTGGAGATTTAAAATTTCAAATTAGGGATATGAGACAAAAATTTCACTGGCAACACCGGTTTGTGGAAAGAGTATAACGCACACAATTGTAAAATGTGTGGATTGTATGGATTGCCGACCACGGCTCCAAAGCATAAAAAGGGGTGGGTAATGGAATTTTTTCAGGGACATAAGGTCTTCTCATTGCAAAGCGACTTCCGGATCACTGCAGTGTCTACACTGTTTCAATCATCTTTAAACGAGGTGACTGAGTACTTTAACATTAGGATCATCTGGATCACTGGGTATATGGAACTGGGTATCTGGAACTCCTGGGCTGATGAGCTTGCTAGAACTGGGAAAACCTTAGAGGTTCCTTCGGAACTGGAATGTGTGGGTTTATCCCTAGTCTCTTTGCAAACTCAGACTTAGGCGCAAAATGGAAAATGAAACACATAGAAATGCTTGCGTTATCACCAGACTGTTAGGGACTCATCTAAATAATAAAACTACAGCTTCTTTCAATTTAAGAAATAGGAAACAAAACTCGATTTTAGTGACCGTGCTAACCGAACACTGTCATAGGTTAACATGCTTAAAGGTTAAAGGTCGAACACAATGACTTTTACTGTAGCTGCGCAACTTCGCATAAGCAGAGTCTTTGTTGTATAACAATAGACCAGAAGGGCCTACTATGTGAGTCCGGGATTCTGACTGTCACCCTTACCTAATCTAACTTAACTTAAGCGTATTTTTTTTTTAAACAAACAAAAACACAACCCGCAAAGCGATTAGCTTGTCTGCGAAAAACACCCAGGGTCTATGGTGAGAATCGAACCCACGAGCTCTGGACTGAGAGGCTACCATCGCTACCACTCAGCCACAGGGGCACTCCATCAAATATAGATCAAAGTACGATACTACTCATTAACACTATTGTGTTGGGCTTTATGGGATCATCTGGTACTTGCATAAAATAATTGTTTTACCCGAGAAAAAAAATTAAACTCAAAATGAACCCGTAGCTGTTATTGATGGCAAAATAAGCACTTGAAGCACTATACATATCGATGGTTTACTAACGCAACCTCGTAACTTAAAAACTACTACTTTTCAGGAGAGACAAAAAATGATTTATAACAAGTATTTAATGAAAGTTTACAAGTATTTAATTGAAAATTTAACAAAAACCATCCAAGTAATTAGATTATAAAAAAACATATATTAAAAATGTTTAAATACTTGTTATAAATCATTTTTTGTCTCTCCTGAAAAGTAGTAGTTTTTAAGTTACGAGGTTGCGTTAGTAAACCATCGATATATTCCATCATTATATGATACTGGGAGTGCGAAAACATCTTACAATTCTTTACGTCCATCACAATTGTCGAAAATCGAAAAACTTTTAAATCGCCTACCAACCTCGAAAGCGCTTACGAATGTGAATGGGTCGAGTGAATGTGTGCAAATGAGCATAAGTAACATACACGTAAGGAGCAATTAACACCCACACTCAGTTACACAACTCCCACATTGTTACATATGTACATACATACACATACATATGTATATTTACGGCTTGTCATCCAGTTTTGTACTATAATTTACTCTTATTCTTACGCAATCATTGCCATTCTCTTCTTTTCTGCTCGCATGTGAGTTCGTATGTGTTTCTATTTGATGTGCGCGCGAATATGTTGGTGTCGATGCTTTCCATTCCATTACATATTCACGGCACGGGCATGGCAAAAAATTTCAAAGCAATGCAACTCTGTACGCTGTAAAATATAAAATTCAGTTTGCATATTTCAAGGCGCTAAGTTAAGCATCTCTGTGACTCCCAAAGCTCCCGGCTGCCGACCACCCACCACTATTCACTCATTTTTATTTGCATTTTCTGTATTTACATTATACATTTTTTTGCATACATTATACATGCATTTGTATGTGTTATTATTATTATTGTTGCAGTTTTCCCATTTACTTTTTCCATGAATGTCAATGTATGTATGTATGTAGTTGTTGTCATCATCATGGGAACACTAAATGCAATTTGTTGTATTGCAAATGATACTGAAAATTATCGTGACATTTATTTAAAAGTAGAATTAGTTTCTTCAAGTTGTAAGCTTGGGAGTTTGTAAAGAAGTAGCGGTGCTGGAAGTGCTGGAAGTGCTGGATGCATCTAATAAACTTGGATTTTATACATGTGGATCATCATAAATAGAATGATAGTAGATTGTAAATTTTATTTCCAAAATAGCGTTAAAAAAAGAAAATTTATGTATGGTGTTCATTTCTAAAGTGTTTTTCAAAAAAAAAAAAAAAAAAAAAAAAAAAAAAAAAAAAAAAAAAAAACTTCTGTCAACTTCCAGCAGCAACGTATAAGGTTTCACTGCTTTAGTCTTTAATAAATTTAAATTAAATTTAAGTGCTTTTGAAAATATATATATATATATGTAGTGTTATGCTATTTCCATATTTTTCAGTTTAGCAGTCTAAGTCAGGGCTGTCAGATTTATTTTCACCTTTTTCGCCAAATCCAATGTTAAAAATCGCCAAAATCGCCAAAGTCTCATTTTTTTAGTTTTTGACAATGAAATATGTATTTTATAAATTATTAAAAATTTATTATTATTTATTTTAAAAATTATAAAATTTATTATTATTTATTTTATAAATTATAAAAAATTAAATTGTTCCGAATCACTAAAATTCGCCAAAAATGGGGAAAATATCGCCATTATATATATATTTTGTTTATTTTTATTTAGAACAATGTAAAAATGATTATGAACATAAAAAGGTACAATGTTTGATATAAAGATGATTTTGCGGTTAGTATTAATCAAATATTGGATATATGTACATATGTATGTACATTTGTATGTAAATAGTTGCAGTTCTATTACATATTCGGAAGCGCATTTTAGTTGAGTTCATTATTGAAAATACCCTTTCAACGCAGTCATTACTAGTTGGAATTACCAGCATGTAAGGTACAGCCAAAGCAAGTTCTTTAAAATTGTACATACCTGCCGTATCCTTATAATCATACAATTTTGGCCAAAAACTATTTTAAGTTAGATGGACTATCACCATTAAAATAATCTTTCCAATCCACAAACGGTAATTTTGTCCATTGTGTTCCATGTTATGATTCATAAAAATCCTTAAAATATCTTTAACAAAAACATATTTTGTTTGTGATAATGGATTGCAACATTTTATAATTGAAAAATGTTCGTAAACTTTAAATATATTCATGTTTTCAGGAATTCTATTTATTAATTCTTTCATGAGCATTTTTAAATATGAAAAACAATTTTCTCGACGTATTTCAATATCTTCATCAGCCATTTCAACATTGCTTCATTCAGTTTCATTTAGTGGGAGAAAAGTGTTTGGTATATCAATAGCTATAATAATATTGGTTATCAATTTTTCGATATTATGAGTTTCATTCAAAATTGCTGGCTTAGTAGAAATATAGTAGAATATAGCCTCTGATACATACATACTGCCTGCGTGCATGTTATCTAACTGAATTTCAAGATTTAAATGGTTCATTTCATTTACTATTGGATTTATAAATATCTAAAAATTTTTGTCTTTTCGTCACATAATTCTTTGTCTTATCATTTTCGGCTTTCGAAATAAGTGAAAAATAATGTTTAAGCTCCACCCGTTGCTCCAAAATTCGTGTTATAGCAGCTCCATAAGACAACCAACGAGTTGCAGAAATTTGCACAAGTTTTCTAAAACGGTTGCTGTCAATACCAGTATTAAATGTTCTTAGCACACCATCTACACGAGACAAATACCATAATAAAAATAATATTTAACGATTTTCAAGCCAATTCATGGCTTATCAAAAAAAGCCAAAAAAAAAATCGCCAACTTTTTTATAAAACGCCAAAATATCGCCATGTCGCCAAATAGAATATTAGGACGCCAAACTAGTTTTAAAATCGCCACGTTTGGCGAGAAATCGCCACATCTGACAGCCCTGGTCTAAATATATTTAGTTAGAATAATTTAGATTTCTCTCAGAGATGGAAATTTTATTAAGATTCTGGTTTAATTAAACTATATATCAGACCATCAGCACAAATGTAGTATAACCTTTTTTGTTTTTTTGTTTCTTGTTGCTGTACTGTATATGGCAAGGCGAATTAATAACAGTTAAAGTTGAAAACACAGGTAATGTACTTTTTGTTGCCTAATTTAAAGCGAATTTATATAACTGTTAAATCGTATGTCAAAAGTTGTTTATGTACAGAGCAGGGATGGCATTGACAATTTTTAAATTGTACCAACAGCTTTCCAAAATTGTACTTTTTGACCTTAATTGTACTAAAAGAATTTTTTAGTTCCAATTTCATACTTTTATTTGTTTTTATTAAAATAATCGACTTTTTTCTGGCTACCGAATCGTTTTCACAAATTGTCTTATAAAAGGGAATGTTAAAGCATATGGCTACATCTGTTTAAGTCGAAATTTGAAATATAAGATTTAAAAGCATAGAATTTAGAAGAAAAATGATTGGGAAATGGACGAGAGTTCAAATATTTTGATTTTCTCGCTGCGTTTAGCTTTCACAAGACTGTTTTCGTTATAAGTGAAAATTGATATATGCAATCGTTTGAAAATAAATGCGGAGTGAAACAGGAGATATTCCTTAAATGCACTAAATTAGTCATTGGTGTACTATTGTACTTTCCGAGTTTGAATAGCACCAAAAAAGTACAATTGTACCAACTTTGCCATCCCTGGTACAGAGACCTGCGCTGGGCGATTTTTTCGTCGGCGGTGGCTCTTGTGAATATCGTCGGCGGAAGCTGGGAACAAATAACGTGAAAATGAAATTTAAGTTAAAAATAAAGAAATAAATAAATAAAATAATTATTAGTTGATATTGTACATGGAGAATTGGCGGCTGTTTTTCAGGCGACATAAGCCAAACTTTTTTTCGGCGGCGGCGTAGCTGACTAAAATTATGAAAGGCTCGGCTCAGCCGGCTGTGAATCATCATGGCGTAGATCTCTGTTTTAGTATCTTCAATCAGCTGCTTTTGATATAAATACAAGCCTCCCAAGGCAACAACAGATTTTAATTGTTTGTCTAAAAGCACTTGCAATATACATACATACCTACATATAACAAATACACAAAGAATCATTTGCATAAATGGTGGGCCATTTGAAAATCTCGCTAAACTGTCTATAACGTATTGTTTCTTTAAATGTATAAAATTATTCGCAAAATTTATTTATTTTAATTTACACATGTTTTGCATATTTAATAATTTCAGCCTGCTGAATTTCAGTTATGACCAAAATTTTCTACTGCTCCATTTCCTTTTTAGAACTTTACACAACCAAACGCTAAACATTTGAGATTTTGTTGTGTTGTTGTTGTTGTTGTTGGCAGTTCTAAGTTAAATAACAGCTGTTTTATTTAGTCGGTCATGCAAAAAACTGTTAATAACATCATGTTTTGGTTGGCTGTGTATTTGTATGTATGTACATGTGTGTGTGACTGTACGTGTGTGCAGTTATTATTATACCCTTTACCAAAAAATGGTAAAAGGGTATATATAGGTTTGTCATTCCGTTTGTAATTTCTAGAATATTAATAAGCGAGCCATAAGGTATAATATTCTGGATCCTTATGCATAGGGAAGACGAATAAGCGATGTCCGTCTGTCTGTACGTGAAATCGGTTTTCCGAAGCTCCCAGAAAAGCTAGAGACTTCGTTCTTGGACTGGTGGGTCGGAAATGGTCGAAATAAGATTGGTATTGAAAATCAGCAAAATCGAACAGACGGTTTCAGAGCTGGGAAACTTAAACTTCATTTTGCCATACAAAATAACTACTGAAAAGTAGTTTTTATTATTTTTTTATTAAATAAATTTATTTTGTACTTCAAAATGAATAAAATTGGTATTTCACTTTAAAAAAAATTAAAAAAATCAAAAAAATTAAAAAGACGTTTCCAGGGTTGGAAAACTTTAATTTTTTTTTCTTATACAAAAGTAACTTATTAAAACAAATTTTTCCTTTGCTCTACAAATCATGCATATATAATGTTCTTAAAGTACAGAGATTGATGTAAGAAATCAGAAAAACAAAAAGGATGATTCCAGGGTTGGAAAACCTACAATTTTTGTGATATATAAAATTAACAACCGTAAACTAATTTTTCATTTATTTTTATTAAATAAACTTATTTTATACTTCACCACGAATAAAATTTGTATTTCAAATAAAAAAAATTTAAAAATTTAAAAAGACGTTTCCAGGGTTGGAAAACTTAATTTTTTTTTTTTTATACAAAAGTAACTTATTAAAACAAATTTTTCCTTTTCTTTATAAATTAAACATATCTTACATTCTTAAAAGAAAAAGATTTGTATAAGAAATCAGAAAAATTAAAAAGGATGATTCCAGGATTGGGAAACTGGAACTTTTTGTGATATAAAAAATTAACTACCGAAAATTAATTTTTATTTTTTTTTTAATTTGAAATTTATTTGCTGGTGGTTCAGCGTTGTCTATATATTTCATTGTTGCTGTAACAAATCATCAGTAGACTTCAACCACACATTTTGAATAGTCACAAACCTCTTATCTTATGCACAGACTTTCAAGAACTATTTGAGAATTCACAAATAATAATATTTTTGAAAATCACAAAAGAAAAATAAGCGTAGTAGGCTTTGAAACTAATACAAAAAACCCAGCAAATAATTTATATTCGATTTGAATCTATTTTATTTTTCTACACCTTTATACAATTAGAAATCCATTGGATAACAATAAAAGTAATTATGAGGCAAAATGAAAAATAAAATCTAAATTTAACATTTAAGAAATTTATTATTCGACATATTGTCAGAAGTTTATTTTAATTTGAAATTTATTTGCTGGTGGTTCAGCGTTGTCTATATATTTCATTGTTGCTGTAACAAATCATCAGTAGACTTCAACCACACATTTTGAATAGTCACAAACCTCTTATCTTATGCACAGACTTTCAAGAACTATTTGAGAATTCACAAATAATAATATTTTTGAAAATCACAAAAGAAAAATAAGCGTAGTAGGCTTTGAAACTAATACAAAAAACCCAGCAAATAATTTATATTCGATTTGAATCTATTTTATTTTTCTACACCTTTATACAATTAGAAATCCATTGGATAACAATAAAAGTAATTATGAGGCAAAATGAAAAATAAAATCTAAATTTAACATTTAAGAAATTTATTATTCGACATATTGTCAGAAGTTTATTTTAATTTGAAATTTATTTGCTGGTGGTTCAGCGTTGTCTATATATTTCATTGTTGCTGTAACAAATCATCAGTAGACTTCAACCACACATTTTGAATAGTCACAAACCTCTTATCTTATGCACAGACTTTCAAGAACTATTTGAGAATTCACAAATAATAATATTTTTGAAAATCACAAAAGAAAAATAAGCGTAGTAGGCTTTGAAACTAATACAAAAAACCCAGCAAATAATTTATATTCGATTTGAATCTATTTTATTTTTCTACACCTTTATACAATTAGAAATCCATTGGATAACAATAAAAGTAATTATGAGGCAAAATGAAAAATAAAATCTAAATTTAACATTTAAGAAATTTATTATTCGACATATTGTCAGAAGTTTATTTTAATTTGAAATTTATTTGCTGGTGGTTCAGCGTTGTCTATATATTTCATTGTTGCTGTAACAAATCATCAGTAGACTTCAACCACACATTTTGAATAGTCACAAACCTCTTATCTTATGCACAGACTTTCAAGAACTATTTGAGAATTCACAAATAATAATATTTTTGAAAATCACAAAAGAAAAATAAGCGTAGTAGGCTTGGAAACTAATACAAAAAACCCAGCAAATAATTTATATTCGATTTGAATCTATTTTATTTTTCTACACCTTTATACAATTAGAAATCCATTGGATAACAATAAAAGTAATTATGAGGCAAAATGAAAAATAAAATCTAAATTTAACATTTAAGAAATTTATTATTCGACATATTGTCAGAAGTTTATTTTAATTTGAAATTTATTTGCTGGTGGTTCAGCGTTGTCTATATATTTCATTGTTGCTGTAACAAATCATCAGTAGACTTCAACCACACATTTTGAATAGTCACAAACCTCTTATCTTATGCACAGACTTTCAAGAACTATTTGAGAATTCACAAATAATAATATTTTTGAAAATCACAAAAGAAAAATAAGCGTAGTAGGCTTTGAAACTAATACAAAAAACCCAGCAAATAATTTATATTCGATTTGAATCTATTTTATTTTTCTACACCTTTATACAATTAGAAATCCATTGGATAACAATAAAAGTAATTATGAGGCAAAATGAAAAATAAAATCTAAATTTAACATTTAAGAAATTTATTATTCGACATATTGTCAGAAGTTTATTTTAATTTGAAATTTATTTGCTGGTGGTTCAGCGTTGTCTATATATTTCATTGTTGCTGTAACAAATCATCAGTAGACTTCAACCACACATTTTGAATAGTCACAAACCTCTTATCTTATGCACAGACTTTCAAGAACTATTTGAGAATTCACAAATAATAATATTTTTGAAAATCACAAAAGAAAAATAAGCGTAGTAGGCTTTGAAACTAATACAAAAAACCCAGCAAATAATTTATATTCGATTTGAATCTATTTTATTTTTCTACACCTTTATACAATTAGAAATCCATTGGATAAAAATAAAAGTAATTATGAGGCAAAATGAAAAATAAAATCTAAATTTAACATTTAAGAAATTTATTATTCGACATATTGTCAGAAGTTTATTTTAATTTGAAATTTATTTGCTGGTGGTTCAGCGTTGTCTATATATTTCATTGTTGCTGTAACAAATCATCAGTAGACTTCAACCACACATTTTGAATAGTCACAAACCTCTTATCTTATGCACAGACTTTCAAGAACTATTTGAGAATTCACAAATAATAATATTTTTGAAAATCACAAAAGAAAAATAAGCGTAGTAGGCTTTGAAACTAATACAAAAAACCCAGCAAATAATTTATATTCGATTTGAATCTATTTTATTTTTCTACACCTTTATACAATTAGAAATCCATTGGATAACAATAAAAGTAATTATGAGGCAAAATGAAAAATAAAATCTAAATTTAACATTTAAGAAATTTATTATTCGACATATTGTCAGAAGTTTATTTTAATTTGAAATTTATTTGCTGGTGGTTCAGCGTTGTCTATATATTTCATTGTTGCTGTAACAAATCATCAGTAGACTTCAACCACACATTTTGAATAGTCACAAACCTCTTATCTTATGCACAGACTTTCAAGAACTATTTGAGAATTCACAAATAATAATATTTTTGAAAATCACAAAAGAAAAATAAGCGTAGTAGGCTTTGAAACTAATACAAAAAACCCAGCAAATAATTTATATTCGATTTGAATCTATTTTATTTTTCTACACCTTTATACAATTAGAAATCCATTGGATAACAATAAAAGTAATTATGAGGCAAAATGAAAAATAAAATCTAAATTTAACATTTAAGAAATTTATTATTCGACATATTGTCAGAAGTTTATTTTAATTTGAAATTTATTTGCTGGTGGTTCAGCGTTGTCTATATATTTCATTGTTGCTGTAACAAATCATCAGTAGACTTCAACCACACATTTTGAATAGTCACAAACCTCTTATCTTATGCACAGACTTTCAAGAACTATTTGAGAATTCACAAATAATAATATTTTTGAAAATCACAAAAGAAAAATAAGCGTAGTAGGCTTTGAAACTAATACAAAAAACCCAGCAAATAATTTATATTCGATTTGAATCTATTTTATTTTTCTACACCTTTATACAATTAGAAATCCATTGGATAACAATAAAAGTAATTATGAGGCAAAATGAAAAATAAAATCTAAATTTAACATTTAAGAAATTTATTATTCGACATATTGTCAGAAGTTTATTTTAATTTGAAATTTATTTGCTGGTGGTTCAGCGTTGTCTATATATTTCATTGTTGCTGTAACAAATCATCAGTAGACTTCAACCACACATTTTGAATAGTCACAAACCTCTTATCTTATGCACAGACTTTCAAGAACTATTTGAGAATTCACAAATAATAATATTTTTGAAAATCACAAAAGAAAAATAAGCGTAGTAGGCTTTGAAACTAATACAAAAAACCCAGCAAATAATTT
The DNA here is from genome assembly GCA_949987645.1 of Tachina grossa. Taxonomy (NCBI): domain Eukaryota; kingdom Metazoa; phylum Arthropoda; class Insecta; order Diptera; family Tachinidae; genus Tachina; species Tachina grossa. The sequence goes on from OX465278.1 coordinate 141,222,346, forward strand.
ATATTCGATTTGAATCTATTTTATTTTTCTACACCTTTATACAATTAGAAATCCATTGGATAACAATAAAAGTAATTATGAGGCAAAATGAAAAATAAAATCTAAATTTAACATTTAAGAAATTTATTATTCGACATATTGTCAGAAGTTTATTTTAATTTGAAATTTATTTGCTGGTGGTTCAGCGTTGTCTATATATTTCATTGTTGCTGTAACAAATCATCAGTAGACTTCAACCACACATTTTGAATAGTCACAAACCTCTTATCTTATGCACAGACTTTCAAGAACTATTTGAAAATTCACAAATAATAATATTTTTGAAAATCACAAAAGAAAAATAAGCGTAGTAGGCTTTGAAACTAATACAAAAAACCCAGCAAATAATTTATATTCGATTTGAATCTATTTTATTTTTCTACACCTTTATACAATTAGAAATCCATTGGATAACAATAAAAGTAATTATGAGGCAAAATGAAAAATAAAATCTAAATTTAACATTTAAGAAATTTATTATTCGACATATTGTCAGAAGTTTATTTTAATTTGAAATTTATTTGCTGGTGGTTCAGCGTTGTCTATATATTTCATTGTTGCTGTAACAAATCATCAGTAGACTTCAACCACACATTTTGAATAGTCACAAACCTCTTATCTTATGCACAGACTTTCAAGAACTATTTGAGAATTCACAAATAATAATATTTTTGAAAATCACAAAAGAAAAATAAGCGTAGTAGGCTTTGAAACTAATACAAAAAACCCAGCAAATAATTTATATTCGATTTGAATCTATTTTATTTTTCTACACCTTTATACAATTAGAAATCCATTGGATAACAATAAAAGTAATTATGAGGCAAAATGAAAAATAAAATCTAAATTTAACATTTAAGAAATTTATTATTCGACATATTGTCAGAAGTTTATTTTAATTTGAAATTTATTTGCTGGTGGTTCAGCGTTGTCTATATATTTCATTGTTGCTGTAACAAATCATCAGTAGACTTCAACCACACATTTTGAATAGTCACAAACCTCTTATCTTATGCACAGACTTTCAAGAACTATTTGAGAATTCACAAATAATAATATTTTTGAAAATCACAAAAGAAAAATAAGCGTAGTAGGCTTTGAAACTAATACAAAAAACCCAGCAAATAATTTATATTCGATTTGAATCTATTTTATTTTTCTACACCTTTATACAATTAGAAATCCATTGGATAACAATAAAAGTAATTATGAGGCAAAATGAAAAATAAAATCTAAATTTAACATTTAAGAAATTTATTATTCGACATATTGTCAGAAGTTTATTTTAATTTGAAATTTATTTGCTGGTGGTTCAGCGTTGTCTATATATTTCATTGTTGCTGTAACAAATCATCAGTAGACTTCAACCACACATTTTGAATAGTCACAAACCTCTTATCTTATGCACAGACTTTCAAGAACTATTTGAGAATTCACAAATAATAATATTTTTGAAAATCACAAAAGAAAAATAAGCGTAGTAGGCTTTGAAACTAATACAAAAAACCCAGCAAATAATTTATATTCGATTTGAATCTATTTTATTTTTCTACACCTTTATACAATTAGAAATCCATTGGATAACAATAAAAGTAATTATGAGGCAAAATGAAAAATAAAATCTAAATTTAACATTTAAGAAATTTATTATTCGACATATTGTCAGAAGTTTATTTTAATTTGAAATTTATTTGCTGGTGGTTCAGCGTTGTCTATATATTTCATTGTTGCTGTAACAAATCATCAGTAGACTTCAACCACACATTTTGAATAGTCACAAACCTCTTATCTTATGCACAGACTTTCAAGAACTATTTGAGAATTCACAAATAATAATATTTTTGAAAATCACAAAAGAAAAATAAGCGTAGTAGGCTTTGAAACTAATACAAAAAACCCAGCAAATAATTTATATTCGATTTGAATCTATTTTATTTTTCTACACCTTTATACAATTAGAAATCCATTGGATAACAATAAAAGTAATTATGAGGCAAAATGAAAAATAAAATCTAAATTTAACATTTAAGAAATTTATTATTCGACATATTGTCAGAAGTTTATTTTAATTTGAAATTTATTTGCTGGTGGTTCAGCGTTGTCTATATATTTCATTGTTGCTGTAACAAATCATCAGTAGACTTCAACCACACATTTTGAATAGTCACAAACCTCTTATCTTATGCACAGACTTTCAAGAACTATTTGAGAATTCACAAATAATAATATTTTTGAAAATCACAAAAGAAAAATAAGCGTAGTAGGCTTTGAAACTAATACAAAAAACCCAGCAAATAATTTATATTCGATTTGAATCTATTTTATTTTTCTACACCTTTATACAATTAGAAATCCATTGGATAACAATAAAAGTAATTATGAGGCAAAATGAAAAATAAAATCTAAATTTAACATTTAAGAAATTTATTATTCGACATATTGTCAGAAGTTTATTTTAATTTGAAATTTATTTGCTGGTGGTTCAGCGTTGTCTATATATTTCATTGTTGCTGTAACAAATCATCAGTAGACTTCAACCACACATTTTGAATAGTCACAAACCTCTTATCTTATGCACAGACTTTCAAGAACTATTTGAGAATTCACAAATAATAATATTTTTGAAAATCACAAAAGAAAAATAAGCGTAGTAGGCTTTGAAACTAATACAAAAAACCCAGCAAATAATTTATATTCGATTTGAATCTATTTTATTTTTCTACACCTTTATACAATTAGAAATCCATTGGATAACAATAAAAGTAATTATGAGGCAAAATGAAAAATAAAATCTAAATTTAACATTTAAGAAATTTATTATTCGACATATTGTCAGAAGTTTATTTTAATTTGAAATTTATTTGCTGGTGGTTCAGCGTTGTCTATATATTTCATTGTTGCTGTAACAAATCATCAGTAGACTTCAACCACACATTTTGAATAGTCACAAACCTCTTATCTTATGCACAGACTTTCAAGAACTATTTGAGAATTCACAAATAATAATATTTTTGAAAATCACAAAAGAAAAATAAGCGTAGTAGGCTTTGAAACTAATACAAAAAACCCAGCAAATAATTTATATTCGATTTGAATCTATTTTATTTTTCTACACCTTTATACAATTAGAAATCCATTGGATAACAATAAAAGTAATTATGAGGCAAAATGAAAAATAAAATCTAAATTTAACATTTAAGAAATTTATTATTCGACATATTGTCAGAAGTTTATTTTAATTTGAAATTTATTTGCTGGTGGTTCAGCGTTGTCTATATATTTCATTGTTGCTGTAACAAATCATCAGTAGACTTCAACCACACATTTTGAATAGTCACAAACCTCTTATCTTATGCACAGACTTTCAAGAACTATTTGAGAATTCACAAATAATAATATTTTTGAAAATCACAAAAGAAAAATAAGCGTAGTAGGCTTTGAAACTAATACTAATTTCAAAGCCTACTACGCTTATTTTTCTTTTGTGATTTTCAAAAATATTATTATTTGTGAATTCTCAAATAGTTCTTGAAAGTCTGTGCATAAGATAAGAGGTTTGTGACTATTCAAAATGTGTGGTTGAAGTCTACTGATGATTTGTTACAGCAACAATGAAATATATAGACAACGCTGAACCACCAGCAAATAAATTTCAAATTAAAATAAACTTCTGACAATATGTCGAATAATAAATTTCTTAAATGTTAAATTTAGATTTTATTTTTCATTTTGCCTCATAATTACTTTTATTGTTATCCAATGGATTTCTAATTGTATAAAGGTGTAGAAAAATAAAATAGATTCAAATCGAATATAAATTATTTGCTGGGTTTTTTGTATTAGTTTCAAAGCCTACTACGCTTATTTTTCTTTTGTGATTTTCAAAAATATTATTATTTGTGAATTCTCAAATAGTTCTTGAAAGTCTGTGCATAAGATAAGAGGTTTGTGACTATTCAAAATGTGTGGTTGAAGTCTACTGATGATTTGTTACAGCAACAATGAAATATATAGACAACGCTGAACCACCAGCAAATAAATTTCAAATTAAAATAAACTTCTGACAATATGTCGAATAATAAATTTCTTAAATGTTAAATTTAGATTTTATTTTTCATTTTGCCTCATAATTACTTTTATTGTTATCCAATGGATTTCTAATTGTATAAAGGTGTAGAAAAATAAAATAGATTCAAATCGAATATAAATTATTTGCTGGGTTTTTTGTATTAGTTTCAAAGCCTACTACGCTTATTTTTCTTTTGTGATTTTCAAAAATATTATTATTTGTGAATTCTCAAATAGTTCTTGAAAGTCTGTGCATAAGATAAGAGGTTTGTGACTATTCAAAATGTGTGGTTGAAGTCTACTGATGATTTGTTACAGCAACAATGAAATATATAGACAACGCTGAACCACCAGCAAATAAATTTCAAATTAAAATAAACTTCTGACAATATGTCGAATAATAAATTTCTTATTTTTTTTTTATTAAATAAACTTATTTTATACTTCAGTACGAATAAAATTGGTATCTCAAATTCAAAATTAAACTTCAACAAATTAAAAAGATGTTTCCAGGGTTGGAAAGCTCTAACTTTTTTTTATACAAAATAACTTAGTAAAGCAAATTTTTCCTTTTTCTCTATAAATTACAGATATCTTATATTCTTAAAAGAAAGAGATTAGTGTAAGAAATCAGAAAAATCAAAAAGGAGGATTCCAGGGTTGGGAAACTTACTCTATTTGTGATATAAAAAATTAGCTACCGAAAACAAATTTTTATTTTTTTTATAAAATAAACCTATTTTATACTTCAGTACGAATGTATTTGGTATTTAAAAAAGTTAAAAAATTAAAAAGACGATTCCAGGGTTGAAAAACCTTATTTTTTATACAAAAGTAACTTACTAAAACAAATTTTTCCTTTTTTACTATAAATTAAACATATCTTAAATTCTTAAAAGAAAGAGATTAGTGTAAGAAATCAGAAAAATCAAAAAGGATGATTTCAGGGTTGGGAAACTTGCACTTTTTGTGATATATAAAAGTAACTAAGTCTAATTAATTTTTATCTTTTCATTTATAAATTATATATATTTTACGTTTTGGAAAGAAAAGTTTGGTTTAAAAAATTACAAAAATAAAAACCACAGCTTCAGAGCTGGAAACTTTGAACTTTTTTTCTGGATATTAAAGTAACTAACTAAAACATTTTTTTTAATTTCCTTTTTTCTTTTTTCACTTAACGCACTTTTTATATTTTTTTAAGAACTACTATATTGATATAAGGGATAAAAAAAATCTAATATGATGATTCTAGGGTTTAAAAATTATTTTTTTTTTGTACATAAAAGTAACTAGGTCAAATTGTTTTTTTTTTTTCTTTGTGTTTATACCTTATGTATGTGCCTATGTACATATCTCTATACTACATAATCGCACTTTGGTAAAGGGTATATAAGATTCGGCACATTCGAATATAGCACTCTTACTTGTTTTTATTTTATTTTTTATTAAGTGCAATTTTTTAATTGTGTCACGTAAATCTTTAGTTTAGTTTTAGTTTTTTGTTTGTTTTTCTATTCTATTATTTGTATGCATTCAATGAGATCCTGAATAGCTTTCCCTTACAATACAAACACCCAGCAAACACAAGTTCACAAACTTGTATCGTTTATTATCAAACGTTATTCTGTAATGTTGCTATTTTGATTTCGTGCCTACGAGGTCCATTGATAAGGCGGTTTTAATTTTTGATTTATTTCGTTAATTTTTAGGTTATTTTTCGCCCTATCACTTTACATCGCACTTTAGAAGCTTGTGTCAATATAAACTCACAGAAACTACGAAGTAATCTACGAAAAAAAAGAAGGTTCAATATGACTTTTAAAAGAGAGACTAAACTGGAGCTATAATGTCAAAATTATTAATAAATAATTCTGCCACCGACTTTAATGCAAAGATCTGATAGAAAATTTTCGAAAAAAAATTTATGGGAGCAAACTGGAAGTAAACACTTTCAAACAAACAAAAATTTAATACTGTCATCGTGATATATAAAATTAAATTTTAATGGGTGTGCCTCCGCCTACTTTTTTAAATGCAAGATTGTGTGTTTTTCAGAGTTCAGGGTCAGTCGAACTACTTAAAATAATATATTAAATTTTAATGGGAGTGAGTCCGCCCATTTCTTTTTAATGCAAGATTGTGTCTATTTGAGAGGTCAAGGTGTGTGGTAAGTTTTGTAAAAATTGGTTAAGTAGCACCACATGAAATATAGCAAAAAAAAATTTTTTTTTGAACTTTAAAATTGCGTAATTACAAGAACAAAAGGTGTTTGCTGGGTTTCGCTACAATGCCCACTTTTTACAATGAGACCAATCGGAAGCTATACCTTCTCAGACAAAATAAAAAAGATTTTTTACAATCTAAAATGTCTAAAAAGTACCGATGCATACAGACAATACAGACAAATTGATAAACTCCTCCTGATTCCAGTTGTCGACATCGACGTCACTTCAATGCAATACCAAAAAATAGGGGCTTACGTACCCGTTGTCGAAAACAACTGACACCTGTTAGCAGGTTTATGCTATTTTCTAGACCTCAGGGAACGGAAATAGGTTATCAGTGACACAAAATTATTCTCGACAGCGAGTAAACAAGCCCCAATTTTTATATAGTATTAAAGTGACGTCGATATCGACAACTGGAATAAGAGTGAATATGACTTATTATGTCAATGAATAATATTTAAAGTATAAATTTAATTTTGCAACTTTCTAAAAAACCTTAACTTAAAAACAAGCTGCTTCACTAGCACTCATTTATTTAGGAATAACAATTACTTATTTTAAATACTAGCACCAACTACATATTTCATGTCGCAGTTTTGTGTGTTTATGCAATGCACTGCTATTTTTTTTTTTCTTTTTTGTTTTTTTGTAATTTTCTCACACATTTTTTCGTTGCTTATACATAGTGAAAAAAATTCAAATTTAATTTTTTACTGAAGCATGCCAGTGGGCGTTTGAAACTGTAAATAGTGAGGCATACAAAAAGGCTCGACGACATCACCATGATGTGGATTTTAAAAATGTTGTTGTTTGCAAATACATATGTACATAGTTATATTTTTCTTATTTTATTTTCTTTTTTATTGCAATTGCATGTTGTTGTTGCTGTACATGTACAAACATTGTTGATATTGCTGCCGTGATGTAATGTTGTTAGCAATTTAATTTTTAAAAAGCATACAAATAAATGCATGTGAAATGCATGGAAGCGCAATCTTGAATAAGTTCCATTTCGATAGCAACCAACCAAACAAACAATTAACATTATTCGTTATTTGTGCACTGCTATCGATGTATTATTGTATGTATGTATGTATGTATGTATGTACGTGTTTAGAAGAAATACGAGCTTAAGAAAAATTTAATTTGACTACAAAAACTAAAAGATAAATGTTAAACAAACTGCACAGAGAGTAATGCAAAAAAAAATATTCACTTACTCTCTGTTTCTGTTTTCGTTATCTTTTTTTATTATTTTTATTTTGAAGAATAAATTTGATTTAATATTACATACATACATATGTACATACATATATCAATTTGCAATTTATGAAAATTCAATTGAAGTGTTCTTCAATTATTCAAATATACAAATATAAAAATTCAAATATACAAAACGATCAAGCTTAAAAAAAGAATAAGTTAGGGCCCTTCTATATTGAGGTAACGATATGTAGGTAGATTAGCTTAGATACTAACGCTTATCAGAAAAATCCATGGGTCTGGCCAGGGTTTTTGAAGTTTGCTTTATAGTTGACGCACAACTATTTCAGCCAACATTTCGACGCCCGGGGGTTTATGTGCTCTATACGCCATTTTGACAATTTTGAGTTAATGTAGCCATCTTAGGTTGTCGACCCCAAATTTTTCAAATCTGAAATCCGTTTTCGGCTATCTCTTCCCATTGCTGAGATAAATTGTGGCCATTTTGCTCTATATCCTTGAAAACAGAACTTTATTTGTGCCATTTTGCTCTATACGCCATTTAATAGCGTTTAGAGCAAAATTTTAATACAAAATCTTGAAATTTATTACTGAATGACATTTTAATCTACGTACAGTTAATATTGTTGGAAGCTAATATCTGTTGTTGAGCCCGATTTGGCAGTTTTTTAGGAGAGCACTTTTAAGTTTTAAGTAATTTTTTTTGTGTCTGGCGTCTGCATTGAATTATGCGTTTTCTGTGGTTGTATATTATGTTCTTTAGCTAATAATATCTTTATTATACTTTTTTTTTGATGGAAAACATTTTATTAGGTTTGTTCACGATATATTGACGTAACAATATGGATGCGTTATTTTAAAACACAGTTGATATATATCTAATAACCAGTGCTCGGTCTTTGGTGCAAACAGATAACAAGGTATTGCGAACAGATAGATTAGACTATGCATCAAAAAAAAAAAAAAAACTCTAAAATGAGATGTTTTCTTAGCTAATTTAGGGTCGCTGAACACGAATATGGAATTCATTTATTTTTCTTAAGACGCGTTTTCGAGATATTCGCGACAAATTTATTTTTTTTTTTGCAGTTTACAAAGATATTTCCAAAAATCTTGAGAACAGTTTATTAAAATTAGGCAAATTTAACGCCGTTTTTCTTTTATCTCTCCATATTTATAGTGTGTTGATCGGATAAAAATTCATTGAGTTACGGCACATTAGATTTAAAAAACTTTGAAATTTTTAGGTTTTTTTTAAATTCAGTGTTTTAAACTACATTTTTAAGAAGAAAAAAAATTGTAAAATTTATTTTAAACCTGTATCTTAGATAGTTAGAATTATTTAGCCAACTTATTAAGCTTTAAATTATTATCATCGGACAAAATATTAAAAAGTTACGAAATATTTAGTGAAAATATACGAATTTGAATTTCGGACGTTGTAAAATGTGATTTTCTAAAGAATAGAAGAAAAATTAATTTAAAATTTATTAGCTATGGGAAAATGCCACCCATATCTATCTTCTTAGGTAGAGTTACTTATTGTTAAATCAGGTATTTAACTTGAATTTCTTTAATGAAATGGAATACATATGAGAAATGATTGTATTGTGTATACAATTATTGATTTAGAGTGATATAGCATCGTGCTAACCTGAATAGAAAATTAAACAAAATGGAAAAACAGAATAGTGTTTATTTACAAATGCCATTAACCAATTTACCAAAATTAAATTTCATAAAAAATTTCTTAATGTAAAAAAAGTATAAGTTTTTAAAATAATCCAATAAAATGTGTAATAAGCAACAAATTTCTATTAAATCTTGGGTGCACTCGTTAATAAAGTAATATTTACTGTACGACAAAATTATTTTAGTTTGTCCATTTTGATTTAAAACAAAAGCACTCATACATACTTTTAAAATGGGTTTTCACGAAACCATGTTTTTAGATTTACGCCCTTATTCGATGGTGATTACAGATACATACATATGTACATATGTATATCCACGGCTTTGCGATTTTTTTTTCGTTAATTAATGATTCGTTGTTAAAAAAAATAATGATTATATTTGCAAAAACTAAAAAACAACACTATGGTGATTTCTTAAATTGAATTTTGTGAAAAAGATCAAAATGAATTTGAAAACCCTGAAATAAATTTCTATTTATTATATAGCCAGTGCTGCCAGATAAAATTGTCGAAAAATCGTCGAAATCCCGATAAACTATAAAATAATCGTCATTTTATACTCTAAAAATCGTCCGAAAATTAATTTTTTAACGTGTTTACTAGGCCGAGTCGATTTTTATCGATTAACAAACTAATTAACAAATCGTATAGTAAAAACGAAATCAAGCAGATTTCTACTTAATATAGAAATGCCCTAACTCATTATTTTTTGAAATCGTGCTTTTTACATTTTGCGATACATTAGAGTTCTATCGAAAAATACAAAAAAATCGATTTCAAAAAAATTGTTCTAAGAAAAATTTGCGAAAAACCCATTGGTGTAAAATCAAAGCCTATACCGCGCATCTCGACATGAAAATTTATTTCCTCTTCCTGAGCTGTTTGACTACTACCTGCCTTATTTTAAGACATTGACTTTAAAGATGAAAATGGAGAATCAAATATTATGGATAAGTCTAAGGTAGCTCGAGAAAAAAAAATAAAAGCAGGAAGTACGTACGTGGAGAATGATTCGAATTTAGTAGCATTTATTTCAGTACATACATTTTTTTATTTAAAAAAATTGTAATATAAAAAAATTGTTTTAAAGTAGAGGAAATGCATTTTCATGTCGAGAGGCGCGGTACAGGCTTTGATTTTAGACACGTGGTTTTTTCGGAGAATTTTCTCAGAATTTCGTGTAGATTACGTTTTTGTTATACGATTTTTGCAAAATAAAATTGACATGCCCTAGTGTATACATATGTTTTATTTTACATGTTTATTGGGCAATTGAAACCATTGTCCTCTTTTAACCCCTTATAACTTTTTTCTCTCAGTGGTAAAATTATGGAATATATTGCCAAGTTATGTCCAAGTCTTGGTGTCAGTACTCTTGATGCCCGAAATTTTATATAGGAACTTTGCCTTTTTTCACATTTATTTCTTTTTAGAATATCAATTTACAGAGATATCAATATGAAATAAGGAGTAGGAACAATTACACTAAAATCTTTTAGAAGGTAAGTACTAAAGGGTGTTTTTTTTAGAGATATAGAACTTTGAATTGAAATAAAACACAAGAAAATCGTTTTAATGTCCATCAATTTGGCTTTATTGGAAGGATAATTTTATGCCATTAATGTTTAAATATGATTTCGGGCATGTGGCCGCCGCGGCTGGCTCAAATAAAGCCAATTCGACAGGTCCAATTTTCAACCACTTTTTCGAGCATATGGGGCCGTATGTTGGCAATAACGCCACGAATATTGGCTTCCAAGTCCCCTAACGTTTCTGGTTTGTTGGCGTAGACGAGCGACTTCACATATCCCAAAAGAAAATAATCCAATGGTGTCAAATCACACGATCTTGGTGGCCAATTGACAGGTCCATTCCGCGAAATTATGCGCTCATCGAATGTTTCCTTCAATAAATCGATTGTGACGTGCGCTGTGTGGCATGTAGCGCCGTCTTGTTGGAACCACAACTCATCCACATTCATGCCATCCAATTCGGGAACAAAATAGTCGGTTAGTCGGCTTCAATTGCTGTGCACGGTGGCGAATCGATTCATTCGGGTCCTCTTCAACACTTTGCTATACAGCGGCAATTGTTTCTTCGGTGCGCACTGTTCGACGTCTCTGCGGATGCGTATTATCACATAGAGTAAACGTAGTGCGAAAACGATCCATGGTTAACCGAATTAATTGCTCTGATGGACGATTATGTCGACCATAAAATGTACGGAGCTTGCGGTAAACTTCGCGAACTGAACCATTATTTTCGAAATAAATTTGCACGATTTACAAGCGTTGTTCTTTTGTCAACCTGTTCATGATGAAATGGCAAATCAAACTAAATATTAATCACTTGACAGCTGACAAAATGGCCGCCAGTTAAAAAAGTGATGCTTACTTAAAGTTCTATACCTCAATAAAAAACACCCGATACATGAATTGCAATAGTCGCTTTTTTATAAAAGAACTGCATTATTTGGACTTCTAAAAAATCATAAATTTTAAGGGAAAAATCGTCAAATCGTCCTTTTGCTATTTTCGGCACAAAAAATCGTCAAAATGACAATAAATCGTCAAATCTGGCAGCCGTGTATATAGCATATTTTTCATGAGTGTGTTCTTCTCTCGCTTTATTTCTATCTCTCCCTCTCTATTTCCCTCTTTTGCAATTAGAAAATAAGCTTTTATTGAATTTAGTTTAATATTAAAGGTAAAAAAAGTCTTCTACTGAATATGCTAAACCAGTGATGGGAAAGTTGGTACGATCGTACTTTTTTTGATACTATTTGACATGAAAAAGTACCGTAGTACTCCCACAGCGCATTTGATACTCTCACGGTCTACTTAGAAATGCAGTTAGAAGACGCGCGTTTGCATATATTTTTGTCAAGAATTAAATTTCTTTTTCGACAAATGACATGAAACTTTATTAATAAAGATATTTTAACAAATGATATTTTCTGCGGCACAGAGGTTGATCTGTATATAAACAGAAATCATATTGAAACAACTGTTTTAAATCAGTTTAAAGAAAATTGTAAAAAGTTATATATTAAATTCTGTCAAGTTCTAAAGTGGGTGGACTTTGACAATGAAATGTTAGTTTGTATTAATAAGATTTCCTCTGAAAATGTTTTATCTGGTAAAACCAACAGCATTATACTACTTTTAAATTTTGAAAATATTAACAACCGATATAGATCATTGGCTAATATGGAAGAACTGAAACCATTAACAAAATAATATATGCAGTTTCTGGTCTAGAGTGTCTAAAATTAAAAACGCATTAGATGAATACATGATTCCTGATATATCGAAAGTAGCTTGCGGAATTTTGTCTATACCTCACTTCCCTGCAAATGTCGAAAGGATTTTTTCTTACCAAAATCTCATGAAAACATAACATAGGAACAGACTTTATGTTCCGACAGTATCAAGTCTTATCCAGGCCAAAAATTTATATAAGTCTAAAAACTCTTCTTGTTATAACTTTAAAATTTGCACCTGTGAAAATCAGTGATGAGAAATGTGGCGCAATTGTGCCATTTTTGGCACTATTGGATGTTAGATGGCACAGGCACTTATATGTCCATTCGAGCCATAACCGCAAAAAAAACTTTAAGCGGAATATCTTTTTAACTTCGTTTTTGTTTTAACGAAAATCGATTATCTGCGATCGTCTTAAGCCCTTTTGGCGGTTATGGCTCGTATTAATTTGGAAACTTTTCTTATTCCAATAATAAGTAAACAGATCACAGGTATTTGTATTTATTGTAAATACCCTGCAGGAGAATAGGCGATAATTGTCTAAAAGCTAATAGTATAATTACTAGAATAGCAAGAACTAGTGCATAATGGGTTAAAGTTGCTGTGTAAAATTACTAGTGCTGATGAGTACTAGTATATGAAGTAGTTCCAAGGCACCACATTGCAAAATAAATTTTAACTATCTCACAGACCTCTTGCATTGTATGAAAATTGGTATCATATAATTACTAAAATTTTAGCTTAATCTAAAAATAATTATAATTAAATAATTATAATTGGCCTTTTGTATTTCTGAATTTTGATAAATAATTGCAAATTTTAACTAGCGTTATCACTGGGTAACAAAGGAATAAAACCACCAATTTTATAGAATTTTTCTTTACAAAAGAACTGGTAATAAACTAGGCCTAAACTAGTACCATTGGTACTAGTAGTTTTCTAAACACACTCAATGCTAATTTGAGCATTAAGATAGTATAGGAAGGGTTACAGTTGGGAACTAGTGGTGGTGATTTCTGTACTACTAAAATACTAGTTAGACATCAGTTCGTTCTCCTGCAGGGTAAGTACAAAGAATTAATAAATTATACATATACATACATATTTATACGTCTTTTTGTAAACAAATAATTTTGGAAATTCTTACATTAATTATTATTGAAACATCTTAAATTGAATAAAAAGTGGTTTGGCACTATTCAAGTGATTTTGGTAATATTTAGAAGCAGACTCGGCAAGAAATCAAGATTTCCAATTCCCATCTCTGATGAACATACATACGTATATGCTATGTGTTCCCTATTTTATTTGTAAATAAATTTGATATAATTTTTTGCTAATCAAATTTAAATTAAAAAAATAATAGTTTTTTGTACTCTCGGGACCAAAAAAGTACTCAAATTTTTTTTATTGATACCGAAATGAAAATCTCATTTCCCATCACTGTGCTAAGCCACACAGCAGTGTTGCCAGAAAATGATGATGAGAGAATGCTAAATCGGAAAAAAAAAATTCTGCTAAAATGTTCTACAGAAGAAAGGTATAATGCTAGATTTAAATTTAAAACAAATTATTGAAATAGCTTTATATTTCATGTTTATACAAACTTATTAGTATTTACAGGTGTTTTTATAGCACATACAAACATAAAACAGTAAATAATTGTTGTTGGAATTGTGACAATTACGTTTAAATAATCCGAAATTAGTATTTAACTTATTCAGTAAAATATTCCTTCGTTAAAAATACACTAACAGTAGAATCCTCTATACAGAAGAATTTTTTCAATAAATTAAAATTTTATATTTTCAACAAAATCTGCCAGAAAGCATTTGGCATAATTTTTTAAAAGTTGAATGCTTTTTAATTAATGAAAATGCCAGATCTGGCAGTGAAAATGCTAAAATGGCAACAATGCCACACAGCAAATAAGTTTCAATTTATTTTATAGCATATATTCTCTCGCTCTATTTCTCTGCCTCTCTCTCACTCTCTGTTTCTCTCTTTTGCAATTAGAAAATAAGCTTTCATTAGATTTAGAGTTTAATATTAAAGCTTAAAAAATTTCTTTTGCTAAATAAACTGCTCTCTGCGAGACGTTTATAAAGCCAACATTACGCTTTTTAGTGTTTTTTTTTAATTTTTGATGTGCTTTTGCAACCAAAAAAGTTGGCATCACTGTTTGCTTGAACAAGTACCATCAAAGCGTTCGAGAGAAATCATAATAAGTGATGAGGAGGAGTAAAAAGTTATGACTCCAAATATTTCGGTTTTAATTTATTATTGGCCGTATCCAAAAAAAAAAATATTTGAGCTTGAAGTGCACGTTAAAACAAAATTTTGACAAAACAACACTTGAAGTTCAAATTATTTTTTTTTTCATACGGCCTTATACCTTTCTTGAATATATTACGCAGAATTGAATTTTTTTTTTTGTTTAAATAAATAAATAAATGGGAAGACTATAGGAGTAGTGATGCGAATATATAGCCTATCCTACTCAAATGGCAACCTCACCCACTGTTCTTATAGAAGTTGGTACTCCCTGTTTCGCTAACGAGGCTCTGTCGATCGAGAATAGGCGGTATAACCTAAACAACTGCACAGTGCAAATACTATTGCCATACGCCTGTCTGGAGGCTATAATTGGCATCCCAATACCAGACTCGGATGCGGCAGCCCAATCAGCCAGCCACCCATCTTAAAACAACTCGATTAATGAAACCATAAGCCATAATATAAATATTTCCCTATGTTCCACTTTGGAACGACGGATATACATACATATATATAGTTAATAGAGTGTTGTCAAATGACATAATATGTTGTTATGACTCAGTAAATAAATACAAAAAATACATACACATATGTATTAAAATCCAATTGATCACTTTGGAACAAAACTCTGCTTTTTGTATGGAATTCATATCTGCTACAACGCGGCATTTCTTAGGAACCTATCTGCCGTGTTGTAGGAGGGTTAACGTAGTTCACTTCTTCACTGTGCGTAGTTAAAAAATGTTTTTACTGTTAAAATAAAATATTACGTAAATCCATCTATATGGATGCTAAAATATTGCTTTGTATTTTTTATTCTAATATTTCTGTGACGTAAAGCTATGTACAGACGATTGTCAGATCTTACAATATTGTCAGATCTGGCAATGTGCTGACAATGTACTGGCAATCGAAAATTGCCAGCACAATATTCCTTGTCAGTTCACACGGTTGTCAGAAAATCTTACAATTTATTGCCAGACGGTTGTATGACAATAAATTCATCTGACAAAATCGTCAGTAGAAAAATTGTCAGTTCACACGGTTGTCATATGCACAAATTGTTAGATCTGTTATTATGCGTTGCCAGACTTAAAGCATTTATTAGAAATTGTTAAATATTTATCGTTTGTGTTTGTATTAATTGTAAAAAGTAAAAGTATAAATTATTATGTACCATTAAGAAGCAATTGCAATGATTTTGTATGCATATATTTTATTATAAATTTTTTCTTTTAAATCAAACGTGTGCAGTGTTGCCTATAGAAAGAATTCTCTTACAATGACGCCATTGTCAGATGCATAAACTTTGCACATCTGACAATATTAAAATGTCTGACAAATATCTGGCAATAATTTTACAATGTGTTCACTCGATTGTAAGATTTCTGACAATTTGTTGTCAGCTGCTAGTCTTGCAATGGACTGACAATGCTTTTTCTGGCAACGACGTCTGACAAAAATTGTCAGTTCACACGGTTGTAAGAAATTTTGGGCACATTTTACTGGCAATATTGTAAGATCTGACAATCGTCTGCACATAGCTTAAGTACACATGTATCTCTTAGCAACTATTAACCCATTATGGAATGAGACTAAAAAAAAATTGGTGATCGAGCAGGTAGCGACTTCAATGTCAGTAGTCGGAACATATTTTTTTTTAATTGTTAACTTCTATTATTCTTAAGTCTATTAACACTATTTTACTATTACAATTGATGTTTTTTTTTAACCCAGAACCGCAACTGTTGCTTCAACAAATTTAGTTTACACATTCAATGTTTATCTTTAATTCTATTCTTTGTAAAATGTAACGTAATTAAATATTTGTAAACTTAACAATGAGATATTTGGCACTGAATTAAGTTATTATTTAATTTTTTACATACAAGATATGCTCACGATATGTCTTCAATAAGTCAGGGTCGCAACGCTAACAAATTTGCTGCATTAAAAGCAACTGTTTAATAATGAAAGTTTAGAATATCAGTTGGTAAAAATGTAAAATAAATATACTCTTAATTATAACTGTGGAACAAAATTTGAACAAAGTCGTGACCAAATGAATTTGACCAAAATTTTTCACCAAATCCGAATCTGAATTCAGAATGGTCAAAAGTAGAACAGATTTCGAGATATTGCAAAATTACCGTTATTTGGGTTTTTAAAAAAGATGATATCACTTTCATAAAAGAATCTTGGTAAATATTAAATAATTTTTTTATTTATTTATTCCACTTGAAAGAAAATTAAATTGTTAAAACCACCATGGGTTGCGTGTCCAAATTGATCAAGAAATGACTGAACTACAGTGGAACAAAGTTCCAATTTCACAAAAAATCTAATGATTTTTTTTTAATGGTTTTTTCAACTTAGTTTTTTTTTGCACTAAATAACAAATTTTTGCTAAGTTTTGTCACTTATCACGTTAGATTATTTTAATTGAAACATTATGTACTCAATAGAATACAGATCGGTGCAAAAATGATAAAGTTACAGAAGATTAAATGAATTATCCCACTTTTAACAAATAAAAAAAAAAAACAAGTAAATATAGAAATATTTACATATGTAGGTAACAATCGATATAATTAATAGGCGAACATGTTTTTTGTAATCCCTTTTACGCTGGTACCACCGCACCGATTTTAAAAATATTTACATATATGGTTTGTGCAGAATATATATTTTATTGAAATCGGTTTAGTACAGGGTGGGCCAAAAGAAACCAAGGGGTGTAAAAGTTTAATAACTTTTTTGTTTATTATTTTTTTTTATTTTTTCTTTCAGATTATATAATATACAAAATGGAAATTTTTTTACACTAAGTATGAAAAATGATGTCTCTTAAATGACCACCGTTTTCAGCTTCGCACTGATGGGCTCTTTTTAGAGCATTTTTCAAAACTTGTGGCTGTAGCGTTCGAATTTCTGCAACAATGTTTGCCTTGAGTTCAAGGATTGTCTCTGGCTTGTTCACATACACTCGCTCCTTCAAAAAACCCCAAAGAAAATAGTCGGGTGCTGTCAAATCTGGCGATCGCGCTGGCCAAATAATTTCCGAATTTCGAGAAATTATTCGCTCTCCAAAAATTTGACTTAAAAGTGCCATTGTGTCTCGGGCAGTATGGGCAGTGGCTCCGTCCTGCTGAATCCACATACCAGGTCTGTTTTCAAGAGTAGGACGTAAAAAATTTTCTATCATAAACCGATACCGCTCTCCATTTACGGTTACAGCACTTCCATCTTCATTCTCGAAGAAGTAGGGCCCAATGACATTTTCAGATGTGATCCCACAACATACTGTACACCTGATGGGGTGCAATTGGCGTTGATGAATGGCTCTTGGATTTTGAGAACCCCAGAACCTACAGTTCTGCTTATTAACAAAGCCATTCAAATGAAAATGAGCTTAAAATAATTGATCTCTGGTTTAAATAATAAAATTCTATTGTTCTGGTTCTCTGTTCAGTTGTGAACCTCTCCAAGTGTTGTCTATATAATCTGAAAGAAAAAATAAAAAAAAATTAATAAACAAAAAAGTTATTAAACTTTTACACCCCTTGGTTTCTTTGGCCCACCCTGTATTTTGGGAGCTATAAGCGTTTAAAGTTGCTACTACTACATGCACACATATTACACACGCATTTATTAGCTTACAAGTAAAAAAAAAGAAACAAAACATGAGTGTGTGTGTGTGTGTGTGTTTGTGTGTGTTTGTAGTATTTCTCTTGACCTTACAATTGTTTTTCTCTTATTTGTTGTTGTATCAAAGCCATAATACTTAAAGGAAGAGAGTTGAATAAATTGAATTAGGTTGGTTGAAGGGATTTTGTTTATGTTTTTAGGGTTCCGTACACCAAAGGTGAAAAGGAACCCTATTGTTTTCGCTACGCTGTCCGTCTGTCTGTCACACTGTATTTTCTTAGGAACCGTAAGAGCTAAGGACCTGAAATTTGGACACAGTATGTAGAACCTTGGCCGCTACAACAACAAATACAGAAGAATTAAAAATTAAAGGGTGTTCCAAAACGAGCAACGAAAAATATTAAAATCCCATGTAATATACACACAATTGTATGAACATATGTATATTGAAACTTGAAATTTGTAAAATTAGTGTATTTTTATACAGACTACAACAATTAACACTAAAATTTAAAAAAATTAAAATTAAAAGGTGGTTCATCAGTTAATGCAATTTTGACTATGTAATTTTGACAATTTGCTATATCTTGGAAACCGTAAAAGGCAAACACTTGAAATTTTCAAACTAAAAAAAAGAAAATTATAAAATCGCCAAACCAAAAAAAATCACTAAAAATTAAAAAAAAATCGCCAAAAATTAAAAAAAATTTCCAAAACTAAAATAAATCGCCAATTCGAAAAAATCGCCAAAATGAAAAAAAAAAAAACGCCAAAAATCGAAAAAACGCCAAAAATCGAAAAAATCGCCAAAACGCGAAAATGTCGCCAGAACTAAAAACAAAAATTTGAAATAAAAAAAATCGCAAAAATGAAAAAAATCGCCGAAAATAAAAAAAAATCGCCAAAATGAAAAAAACGCCAAAAACCGAAAAAAATCGCCAAAACAAGAAAATAAAGTGTCAAAACTAAAAAAAAAGAGCCAAACCTTTAAAACATCGCCAAAACCGAAAAAATGCAAAAACTGCCAAAACAAAAAAACCGAAAAGACCCCAAAAACGAAACAAATGCCAAAACTATATATTATATAAGATGAAGTTTGTATTAAATTACATATCTATTGTTCGTACGGAACCCTTCGTGCGCGAGTCAGAGTCGCAATTTACTGAATTTATTTTCAAATTCTGTTAATTTCGGTAGAACTTTTCTTGTATTACCACCAATATTTTTTCTGTTGGCCTGTCCTCATCTGAAACAGCGGCAAACATTCTGCGGAAAAGTTTATTTCTGAATTTCTTTGTTTTTATTTTTGTACTTTAAAACACTGTTGCTAGAAGAAAATATTTCAGAGAGTATTCATAACATAACTGAATTCGTCTCTTATTAAATCTAATCCTTAACTAAATCGTGGCAACAGTACTATTAGCTTTGAATTTTTTTTTTTTTTTTGTTAACAAAATTTCAATTAGCATAGCAGAGTCTTTAGTAAACCGTTTTATAGCCACGTCGAAAGTTTTTGAATTTTTACTTAAGTTAGAATCACTGAATATACACTTCTATGGTTGTATGAAAAAAAATTTTGAAACACTTACCTTTTGTATATGAGACGAAACAAATAATTTAACACACAAAAACTACGTTGTATAGCGCAAAATATTAAAAAATTTGTTACTTCGGTTAATCGGCTGAAATTAACCAGTTTAACCGTTAATCGAAAAAAGGCAATTTTTAATTAACCGATCAGTTAATCGGGTAGTAATTAACCGGTTAATCGATTAACGGTTAACCGATTGAATACCCTAGCAGGTATATCAGTTGGTAGAAATGTAAAATAAAAAAAAACTAACGGCCCCCCGGCCCTATGTAATAGCAAAAAATGGGATGAATTTAGAATACATACATACAATTTGACATTAAAAATCGGCGCATAATGTAGTTTTAACCCACAATTAACGGTTTTTGTTTTTCTGTCATGGGATTTTTCCTTCTTGTATGGGATTTTTTTTTAATTTTGAAATTTTTTTCGCAGCCTAGACTTAGTTTCCTTTAAAATATAATTAAATCTGTTTATTGATAAATTTTATAGCTTTAGCGAGTTGCAGAATACGGACACAGATGTGCAATAAACATATTTTATGAACTTTGCTGGATTTACTTATTAAAAACAAATTTTGCATTTTCCACAGATAAAATTTGGTGGCAATTGATCCAAACGTAGTCATGCTATGAGTACATTTCTCATCTCTCTACATTTGAAGTTGAAGCAGTGCACCATTAGGGTGAATGATGACATTTTTCAAAACGTGGCACCAAATAGGGGATTTATCAAAACAAAAAGTGGCAACATTAAAAAAATAAGACAGCTACACTAAGCTTTTTATTTTTAATGTATTATTGCATAATTCATACTAAAAAAAATGGGGACAAAAAGTGGCAACGCAGTCAAAAAGTGGCAATAGTCGGTATAACGGTCACTCTGTGCACGATAGTTGAATTCCGTAGTATCATATAGATTTCAAAAGGTTTAGGTATAAGTTTCATATATTGTATATCAAAAGTTTACAATCTATACTGAGGGTTGAATTTCTACCAATCAGCCAATGTATCTGAGTTAATTTTAGTTTCATTTATGTTAGCTTAGAGTCAATGTGGAGGAACAATTTCATTATTGATTTTAATGGGGGAACAATTATCTTTTTGTAGCGTAAATGTTATCTGAAAATACTTCTGTTTGTTTACTTTAATTCTCCATAAGTTTAACTATAGTGTTCCAGCCGAGTAATATGTTCCTGAAGATATCGGGATGCTTCATGAGGGTTTTCGTGCATACTAAGGCACGCTGTATCATCGGTAAACGTAGAAGTGTGGCTATTACTGCTCACAGGCATATCACAAGTATAAATCAAATACAAAACTGGCCCCAGTATACACCCCTGTGGCACACCAGATGAGATTGATTCGGGCGTACTCATAAAGTCTCCTCTCACAACAGTGAACCTCCCGGCTAGAATGTAACTTTCAAAAAGATTTAGAATGTTTATTTGATAGATTTGTCTTCAATTTTAGAATTAGGCCTTCATGCCACACTTTATCAAATGCCTGAGAAACTTCAATAAAGAGGACAGAACAATACTTATTTTCTTCAAATGTTCTTCTTATAAATTGAACCAATCTATGCGTTTGTTCAATGGTGCTTCTGACTTCTAAAACCAAATTTATGGTCCGGGATGCACCCATTATCGGTTAGAATCGGGGACAATTTTGTCATGAGCAGCTTTTCGAAGAGTTTGGACATTGTTGAAAGCAAACTTATTGGTCTATATGACACAGCTTTGGTGACATCTTTGCGCTGCTTTTGGAATCATTTTGACCTTGGCAAGCTTCCAGTGTTGTGGATAATACTCCAGTCGTAATATGGCAGTAAAAATAAATAGCATAATTATAATTGCAATACGAGGCAACTTCACCAGCATGTTGTTACTAATACCATTAATACCTGGAGTTCTCTTCGGCTTGAGTTCAGCAATTATTTTCTGTACATCAGACATCTTAAACCTTAAAGGTCGAGGGGGTAGATCAACTATACTCGGCAAATCAACAACACCACTACATGTGCTCAGCAAATATTTTACCTTTTTCAGTATCGCTTTTTGACCAACCTTCGGTCGAAATGCGCAGAGGTGGTTTAAATTCAATTGGTATTTTAAGATTTCCAGCAGCGCGCCACTAAGAGTAATTAGATGCTAGTGTAACATGGAGAACTTCCAGATAGCTTTTAAGAGACGCATTTTGTTCAGATGCTAACAACTCTTGGAGTCGTTTAGTGCACTCTTTAAATCTAGTTTTATGTTGATGTGATCTGTGCTGTTGTTGTTGTTTCCTTCCAGACCTTAAATATCCGTAGAATAAATTATATTAAACAATGTGTGCGCATGGAAGGTAATGCATGTTCAGGTTTACAATGTTAAATTAATGACCTGTTTCACAATAACGAAGCGAAACTTTCGACTTACAATTAATATTGAAAATAAAAACAAATTTTCATATTTTATTGTTGTTTTCAATATAAATTTTAAGTCGAAAGTTTCGTTTCAGTTTTATTTTGTTTGTGGGCAACGATCGTAGGAGAGTGATCTAGACAAGCTTCAACATGAATTAAATCCCTAGAGATATTTTTCATGACGCAAAAATCTATAACATACGGAAATTATTGTATCTCAGTAGGCCAGTAAGTGGACTCCCTACTCAAAATTACGTACAAGCCCATTTTTAGGGTTCCGTACACCAAAGGTGAAAAGGAACCCTATTGTTTTCGCTACGCTGTCCGTCTGCCCGTCACACGGTATTTTCTCAGAAACCGTAAGAGCTACGGACCTGAAATTCGGACACAGTATGGCCGCTACAACAACAAATACATGAGAATTAAAAATTAAAGGGTGTTCCAAAACGAGCAACGAAAAATTTTAAAATCCCATGTAATATACATACAATTGTATGAACATATGTATATTGAAACTTGAAATTTGTAAAATTAGTGCATTTTTATACAGACTACAACAATTAACACTAAAATTTAAAAAAATTTAAATTAAAGGGTGGTCCATCAGTTAATGCAATTTTGACTATGTAATTTTGACAATTTGCTATATCTTGGAAACCGTAAGAGGCAAGCACTTGAAATTTTCAAAAACGGTAAAACTAAAAAAACCGAAAATAATAAAATCGCCAAACCAAAAAAAAAACCGCCAAAAATTAAAAAAAAATCGCCAAAACGAAAAAATAGCCAAAATTAAAAAAAAAAATCTAACAGTAAAATAAATCGCCAAATTCGAAAAAATCGCCAAAATAAAAAAAAACGCCAAAATGAAAAAACGCCAAAAATTGCCAAAACGCGAAAATGTCGCCAAAATTTAAAAAAAATTTAAATAAAAAAATTGCATATATGAAAAAAATCGCCAAAAATAAAAAAAATCGCCAGAATGAAAAAACGCCAAAAACCGAAAAAATCGCTAAAAACAAGAAAATAAAGTGTCAAAACTAAAAAAAGAGCCAAAACTTAAAAAAAATCGCCAAAACCGAAAAAACGCAAAAACCGCCAAAACAAACAAAAAACCGAAAAGACCCCAAAAACGAAAAAATGCCAAAACTATATATTATATAGGATGAAGTTTGTATTAAATTACATATCTAGTGTTCGTACGGAACCCTTCGTGCGCGAGTCAGAGTCGCACTTTACTGAATTTATTGAAATTTTGTGTAGTGTGTGATGAAAAAAAAGTTATCGTGTAAGTAGTAATTTTCGTGATGTGTCGTTTTAATCTTTAGTCAATTTAATTGGGACTCGGTCTATCATTGTAGTAAACGGAACTGAATAAGTTCGATGTAAATATTATGCCAATTATTCCCTTCAATGAGACCGCCAAGTCACTCTAAGCTTAACTGATATGCATTCTTTTGAATCATAAGTGCCCCTGGCGGTCGAAAAAAATATTTGCTTAAAAATAAAATATAATTGCTGACATTTGTCTATAATTAATGTTATTCTATACCGATCGGTTCCTTATAAGATAGATAGTTCAGTGACTAGTCACAAGGTGCATACAAAGCATTAATTAACCCCACCGTAGGATATCCCCATGCAAAAGTGACTGGTCCGCTTAATGGGAAGTGTTAGAACTCTCGAACTGGGAAAGGATCACGCAACTGGTCTTGTGTCAGTTTCATTTCCTGCAGTAAACATATCATAGTGCATCGTAAAACTATGTAGTGAGTTTATTTAACAAAGCACCAACAAACGCGTAAGATTATATGAACTAGTTTTTTTTTTTAATTTGTCAAAGATAAGAAAAACTCTTTTGTAAAGTTATTTCTAAAAAATATAAAAAATGTTTAATTAATAAGGAAAAAACTGTTTTAGTTAGTTATTTTGTATACAAAAAAAGAAATTAATTTTCCAACCCTGTAGTCGTGTTATTGATTGTTTAACAATAAAAAAAAAGAAAGAGAGGTGTCTTAGGACACCCGGTTATAGCTTTGCGGCTTAGTTACATATCGTCACCTAAAATCCAAAAGGCCGTAAGTACACTTTTTACTATTTTACAGAAGCAAAAAACTTCATAAATTTAATACTAATTATTTATGTATATGTTAGGTGCCAAATTGAATAATGAATTAAATCGGTATTTTTGAACATATGTGAGTAAAATTTTAGGAAAATATGTATTTTGGTTAATCACATCATAATCAATCAAAAAGTCTATTTTGAATTTTTTGGTTGTTACGGCCTTTTGGATTTTGGGTGACGATATATAACAAAAATTTCATGAGTGAAATAACGATGCAATAAAATTATATAATATGATGATGTAAAATTCTCTGCAAATATTTCAAAACAAAAATAAATTTATAACTGTGATAGTGTCGATTATTTTTGTTACGAATATCACGTTCTAACTCCTGTATCGCGCAATAAATAGCAAAGCTATAAAAAAAAGTTTAAATTTTGCAATCCTCGAACTGTCCAATTTAATATTTCCAGTAATCGAATGTCAAATGAAAACAAAATGTCAAAAAAATATTATATCAATAACAAAAAAGAAATAATTCTCAAGAAAAAGAAAATAAAATAGTGAAAAAGAATATGAAATGAATGTTAAAAGCTTGAAAGAATTTTTTTATATTAATTGTCTCTACATAACCCAATTACATACAAATTCTAAATAAATAAATTTACACATATCGAATTGTTAATACCCTCTCTGAAGGAAACGTGGGGTTAAATGTCCCCAAGTCACCACTTTTGTCAACTACTTTGGTGACATTGTCAACGGAGCGTCTATTAGTATTGTTCTTAATGCGTAGAAAACGCTTTTTCAGATACACACAACTATGCTTTTCTTGTTCTATTGGTTTGCTGAAAATAAAAGTGACGTGAAGCAAAATTTAAGTGTTTATAAAAATTAGTTTAAGAAATCAAATTAAAACGTGAATATAAATGTATTGAACAATAGTTAAACAAAATACATACAAAAATTTGCAAAAAAGAAATAAAATAACAATGCATATTGTATAAAAATAGAAAACGTGAAAATTAAAAATTGTAAGTGAAAGTGCCAATTTTTTAAATTTTTTTTATCCTGTGGAAGATTTTGTGCCATCAGTTAAAGATTTGTCACACTTGCAGATTCTTTCGTAAGTGTTTGTTTGACTTTATTAATTCAGCGAAACATAAAATTTTTGATTAACATAAATATGTATACATATGTATTTAATAGAAAAGACAAACAAAATCCCTACTTGCTGGTGATATGCTGAACGAATGAATTAATTAATTCCGGTTATTGTATGTTTTTTAAACATAAGTTCCATTTTTTAAATATTTGTTTAATAAAACACCAAAATGTGAACAAAATACGCAATTTCATTATCAAAAGAGTATACTAGAATTACTAAAATGTACTAGTGACTAACTGTTTCCAATGTCTTCATATGGTCCCTAAAAAACAATCCAATCAGTAGTTACTATGTCAGTAGTTGCTTTTCAATGACACGCACATGTTAAATGTCTATTGCAAAAAGCATTGTGTGGGGTATAATTAGTCAGCAGTACTGGCGACAAAGTCAATAGTGAATCAATACTGATTCACTAGTGACTTTTCCTACAGGGCCTTTTTTTTTACTTTGCAAAGTATTGATTCAGCTGGGAGAAAGACAGAAAGAGAAAGTATTCTTACCCCCGTCTTTCACACAGCTGAATTAAGACTTTGCAAAGTAAACTTTCCGTGTGTAAAAGGGGTGTAATAATATTTTAGTTCAACAATTCGTTGAATATTATTCCAACTAGTTTATTTTTCATATTTTTACACACAAATTCAAAAATGCATATGTGTTTGTAAAAATTTTGTTGCTCTCGCACCAATTTAAAATGCGATTAATTTTGACATTTCTTGCGAGAAACTTTTCACAAAATATTGTTACAGAAACACTTTTTCTCATATCCTTCCAATAATTGCTGGAAATTTATTTAAATGGCAGATAGTTCTCGCAAAGTAAAGATACAGCAGCGTTGCCATATTTTTTTCTCAAAAACCTTCAAATCGAGCAAAAAAAATCTTTTTTGTTTCTCATTAAAAATTTTTTTTTTAGTGATTTTACTCAAAATACATGTATCAATATGCAGTAATTTTACTGAATTCAAATTCAGGAAAAATTTATCTTGTTTCAAATTAACTCAGAAACGTAAAGGAAGAGAGGTGTCTTAGGGCACCCGTTTATAGCTTTGCTGCTTAGTTACATATATAGTAAAAATATTTACTGAATAGAACATGTATAAGATACATATATATATATATATATTTATGCACATAATTCATTCTTTTGATGAAGGAAAGAAGAAAATATGTCAGTACTTTAGTCAAAATGACATTAAATAATATACTAAAAGTAGCAAATATCACATTCTTAAAAATCTTATCTTTAACAAAGAAATCTTTTAGCCTTGTTAATATCCCCAAAAACATAAACCTTCACATATGGTAACGCTGCATATGAATATTGTGGAAATAACACACACAATGACAAACGAACACGGTCTCATTATTTTTGAGAGTAAAAAATATATGATTAAAGCAAATAATGAGAACCTTTGTTATTGCAAATATGAAACTAATTAGACAAATAATTAAAAAAAAGCAATGTGAGTCCGATCACAGAGGAGATGTGTAAGCATCTAGTAATGAAAATTTTTTTTTAAGTTGGAAGTACTTATGCTTTTAGTATCTTTTTTAAATTAATTAATTGAAAGTATCAAAACATTTAAGAAACCCACCACTCGACATATTGTCAGAAGTCCATTCCAATCCGAAATTTATTTGCTGGTGGTTCAGCGTTGTCTATTCAAAATGTTTGGTTGAGGTCTACTGATGATTTGTTACAGCAACAATGAAATATATAGACAACGCTGAACCACCAGCAAATAAATTTCGGATTGGAAAGTATCAAAACTTTCAATATTGTAAATACATATGAATTTGTTGGTTTTTGTTTGTTTTATTAAACTTATTTGGTTAGTAAATGGGCACACTGCAGTATATGTATATGTACTGCATTCAAAATTGCAGTAAGCAGTAAATTTACTGATTATTAAAAAAATTCAGTAAATTTTTACTGCTAATGAAATTTAATTTGCATTACCAGTAAAATCGTAGGGCCGTAATCATAATAAAATTGTAGCAAGTGGCAAAGTTTTTGCATTCAAATTTTGAAACTTTTTTTAGATACTTGGTAGAATTTCATTATGAATACGGGCATTACTGATTACTGAAAATTCAATGCACCTCATCATATAACAAATCATATAGGCAATTTATAAAAATCGTAAAAAAAATTTTAATAATCAGTAAAAATTTACTTTTTAAAAAATTTTTATTATTTTTACTGAAACTTTAGTGGTAGTGCAGTGCTCATTTATGGTAAATGCCTTTACTTTTACTTTTTAATTTTTAATTCCTGTTGTTCATCGTTTAGTTGCTGCTGTTCTTGTTGTTGTGTACGCATTGCAATTAAAATAAATTCAGTAAAGTGCTACTTTGACTCGCGAACATTCGGTTTTAATATTTTTTTTTTTTTTTTTTTTTGATTTAGCTTTCTTCCTTTTTTAATTTTTTTCAGTTTAAACGATTTTTTTTTTCAATTTTATCGCTTTTATCTCGTTTTTTTTCTCTTTTTGAGTTTTTTTAATTTTCGTTTTTTTGGGTTTTTTTCATTTTGGCGATTTTTTTTCTGTTTTTGGGGTTTTTTTATTTAGGCGATTTTTTAATTTGGTGCTTTTTTCATATTGGCGATTTTTTTGTTTAAGGATTTTTTCATTTTGGCGATTTTTCCGGTTTTTCGCGATTTATTTTAGTCCTAGAGATTATTTTTTTAATTTGGTGCTTTTTTCGTTTTGGCGATTTTTTTTTGTTTTTGGCGATTTTTTTATATTTGGCGATTTTATATTTTTTTGATTTTTTAGTTTTACCGTTTTTGAGAATTTCAAGAGTTTTGCTCTTACGGTTTCCAAGATACAGCAAGTTGTCAAAATTACAAAGTCAAAATTGCATTAACTGATGGAACACCCATTGATTTAAATTTTTTAAATTTAGTGCTAATTGTTGTAGTCTGTATAAAAATACACTAACTAACTCAAGTGTATATATGTACATACAATTGTATGTATATTACATGGGATTTTAACATTTGTCGTTGCTCGTTTTGGAACACCCTTTAGTTTTTAACTCTAATGTATTTGTTGTTGTAGTGGCCAAATGTCTACACATTGTGTCCAAATTTCAAGTCCGTAGCTCTTACGGTTCATTTTCACCTTTGGTGTACGGAAATATACAGAAAAATAACCGGCGGCGGCGCACCGTCGGCTTCGAGCCGGTCGACTTGTTTGTCTGCTTGGTATTGCTTCTTTCAAACACTAATACACTCATACATAGCTAACACCGATTTGACAATGCAAAGAAATCTCAGCAAAGAAATCAAAGCGTATAGATGTTTACACATAAAAAAAACTCTAAAATACAACTTTTCCATAGACAAAGTTTACTTTGCAGTCTTAATTCAGCTGTGTGAAAGACAGAGGTGGTAGTACAGTCTCTTTCTGTCTTGCTCCCAGCTGAATTAAGATTTTGCAAAGTCAACTTTGCGTGCGGAAAAGGGGTGACAGTTTAAGTTGAAAAGACTTAAGCAGAGTATAAAATATGCTGTACGAAAGCCATTCAAATTAATTTATCAGTGAATAGTGAACTTTTACTGTTTAGCGAATTCTAAATTTCTATTAAAAAAAAAAATCTATAAAATGGGGATTACATTATTTTGCATTGTCTTTATCTTGTGTGTCCCTGCTGTGATCCTGGTTTCAATGGCCGATCTTAAAATTCCATGTAACTATACTAATAATTATAAGGTTTAACTATATGAAAGAAAAGTTATTGGCGCATAGTCATAGTCAAAACAAAGTATACTTTATGAGTTTAAAACCAGTATTTTGTATGGCAATACTGGTTTTAAACTCTTAAAGTGTACTTTGTTTATGACTATGATTAAGCGCCATTGGCGCATAGTCATAGTCAAAACAAAGTATACCTTATGAGTTTAAAACCAGTATTTTGTATGGCAATACTGGTTTTAAACTCTTAAATTGTACTTTGCTTATGACTATGACTATGCGCCAATGTGTTTAAAAATTTTTATATACTCTAGTGTGTAAATAATTTGCATTTAATTTAATGTGACCTGTGATCAGCAGTGAAATACCTATGGGAATGAGCTCATTTTTTCCTGCTCGTTTTTATATATTTTCGATATTTCGTCAACAGTTTTGAAACATGTCACAGAAACTTTTAAAAAAATTAGGAAAAATTTGTAGGACAAGTTTCAAATCCATTTTTTTGTATCAATTTCAATTGCGTATTTCCTGATGATGTTAACAAACCCTTAACGAAATATCGAAAAAAAATATAAAAAAATATTCTGCCTTATCATGGGTGGTTGGCGTATTTCAAATACGACTACGACTGTTTGGTAATAGATTAAAGAAAAACTGTTGAAGTCTTCTTTAATCTATTACCAAACAGTCGTAGTCGTATTTTAAATACGCCAACCACGATAAGGCAGATTATAATTTTATAAAAACGACCGCGAGCTTAACAAACATAAAAAATAAACTAATAAAAAGGTCAATAAAAAAAATTAAATAGAAAATAAAAATTTATAAAAACAACAGCAACAAATTGAAGTAAAAGAATTAACTATTTCTCAACTGCTGAACAAAGCACTCGTACCATTTGTTTTAATGTTTGCCTACACATTAAATACAAATATTTGATAAAAAGGTGTTTTTAAAGAGTTATAGAACCTTGAAATGGAATAAAATACAGATGAATTTTTTAAATTGACATTCAAATTACTTTATTGGAAAGATACTCTTCTGACATTGTAATTTAAATATGACTGCCACGGCTGGCACGGACGTAGTCTAATGACTTGATGATGACTTTTTCCAATATTTGTGGCCGTATATTGGCAATAACGCGGAGAATGTTGTCCTTCAGGTGGTCAAACGTTTTGGGCTTATCAGCGTAGACTAGCGACTGCACATATCACCACAGAAAATGGTGTAGCAGCATTAAATCGCACGATCTTGCAGGCCAATTTACGGATCGGAAACGTGAGACTATGCGATTACCAAATGTTTCCTTCAACAAATCAATTGTGGCACAAGCTGTGTGACATGTTGCGCCGTCGTTCTGAAAGCACAGCTCCTGCACACACGACTACCAGATTTGACGATTTATCATCACTTTGACGATTTTTAATGCCGAAAATAGCAAAATGACAATTTGACGATTTTTTTTAAAGTCCAAATATGAAAGTTTTTTTATGAAAAAAAAACGACTGTTACAATTCATGTATTAATTACCTACTAACAGATTTTTGTGTAATTTTGCCCACTCCTTATTTTTAATTCATCTCTGTGTGAACTGATATTCTCAAAAAAATATAAATGTTCAAAAAAATATAATTCAAGTTCCTATCAAAAATTTCGATCAATCAAAAGTTCTGAGACCAAAACTTGGACATAACTTGGCAATATTTTTCATAATTTTAACCCTGAGGGAAACAAAATTACAAGGGGTTTCAATTTTTCAATAAACATACAAAATAAAACGTATCGCTTATTTACTCAAAGAACGTCATAACTCAAAAACTTGATTTTTTTTTTAAAACTTAAATTTTCTCTTTCCATTAAGTTGTGGGTAAATTGAAAACTTTAAACTCGTTTTCTGGCAAACTTGTTTTTTTTATTTAGTTATGGCGTTCTTTGAGTAAACGAGCGATATGTATAAACATTAAAAAAAATTAATTTTGATTTTGCCGATTTTTCTGTTAGTTTGTCGAGATTTCGACGATTTTTCGATAATTTTATTTGGCAGCCCTGCCTCCAAATCATGTTTGTTCAATTGATGAACGAAGAAGTCATCACGATGGCTTATAGATTGATTAGGGTCTTCCTCTACGCTACGATCTACGGCAGCAATGACTTCTTCCGTACAGTGCACTCTACGACGTCTCTGTGTATGCGTATTATCACTAAGAATAACGAAACGAACGAAACGAATTAATTGCTACGATGGACGATTATTTTGACCGTAAAATATACCTAGTTAGCGATACGTATTTCAAACAGAACCATGATTTTCAAAAAAAAATACATATGCACAATTTGGAAGTATTGTTCAGGCGTCAGTCTATTCATGTTGAAATATCACACCAAACTCAACATAAAACACTTTTGATAGCTGACAAAATGGCCGCCATTTAAATAAGTGTTGCCAACTCAAAGTTTTAAGCCTCTATGAAAAACACCCTTTACGAGTATATACAAAAGTTTGCTGCTATATTTTACGAAAGAAGCAACTGCCAGTTTTTTTTCAGTTATAAAAAATAGGAATTTTCCTAGAATAGATTTTTTTTTAACTAACTGACTAATTAAAATTATCTTTTATAGTATCTTGTTTTTTTTGTATGACAAAAATTATAAATGGTAGCAATTATAATTGCAATGATGGTGGGTGTGGCCCGTTAAAGATCACCCAGGATTATTGGTCTGCAGCCGGAAAAAAAGCCGCTGCTAATGTCGACTCTAAGGCTGGTGAGTTTTTAATAAACTTTATAAAACTGCTCCATATCAATCTGTCTTCTTTCTTTTTTACTAGCTTTTGAAAACTGTTCGAAAGATCTCGATTGCTGCTACGAAACAATTACTAGTTATATGTTGAAATATGCCAAAGATTGTAATGGTGATAAGTTGGTAAATTGCTTTGATTACTTTCTCATTCATAAGTTTGGTCTAGACAACTGCGCAAACCAAAAGAATATTTATGACCCTGAATTGTACTCATGTTTAAGGAATTTCAGCAATGTTTTCTGGCCAGCACAAATTGAGAAAAACTAAAATTTATATGTTTAAGTAAATTTATCTAAATTTAGTTATTACGCAGCGGAACAGTGGTTTTGTTTTATAAATAAAAATAGCCGATCCTTATGTATTTCTATATTTTGTTTTAAAGTTTTAAAGATATAGATGTATTTAATTTAGCATTTGCATAATTTACACCACTTTTTTTATAATTAAAAACTTCATAATTCTTAATTACGTGCATCTGGTTTTTTTAATATATAATTTAGTCTATGGTTAAAATCTTACAGACCATTAACAATAAAAATATTTAAAACAATCAATTATTGAGCATTATTCAAGGACAAAATTATATTACGCCTAATACTATTTACCTTTAGATTTACATTAAAATCAATAAAATTAGAGACATAATCGATAGTATCGATAGATTTATTTTAAGTTGACTATCGATATTTTTTTTTTCGATAGCGATACTATCTACAAAAACACGCTACTAAAAAAGTAAAAAGCAAACACCTAATTCACACGAAGACTTTTATGAAGTCTATTTTTCGACGTCACTTTTTGTTTGTTAGCGAACGGTGTAGAGAAGAAAGAGGGGTAGAAAAAATGACTCGATTTCTGTTTTCCATCAGGGCTGTCAGATATGGCGATTTCTCGCCAAACGTGGCGATTTTTCAACTTTTTTGGCGTCTAAATTTTTGACTTGGCGACATGTCGATTTTTCTGACGATAAATAAATTTGTTGGCGATTTTAATGGCGATAAATAAATTTGTTGGCGATTATTATGGCTATTTTTTAACAAAATTGAACTTAAAAATTTTTCTTATTCAAGAAAATTAGTTTGATGAAGGAGTAGTTTCAAAAATAAATCCTACCAAAATTCGTCTGCAAGAAGTTAAAACAGTTTTATTTTGATGATTTTTCTTTTTTAATGCGTTTTGAATTTGGTTGAGAAAAATTTACAAGAAAAAATTTTTGGCGATTTTGTTTCTAGTTTTGGCGATTTTCTGATAAATATTGATACGATAATTTTATAAAAATTTATATTAAAAAAGTGTTATATAAAAGCAAATTTATTATCAAATATATACTAAGAAAAACTACATAAAACTGATTTTTGGCGACTTTTGGCGATTTTTGAAATTAATTTGGCGAAATAGGTCGGAAAAAATCTGACAACCCTGTTTTCCATGGTTTTTTTTTATATTTCTCATTACATTGCTCTTGTTGTTATTGTTGTTACGTTTTAATGTTACTCTTCTATCTTATTATATTTTTTTATTCTTGCTCTTCTGACTTATTGGCTATATGAGAAGTAAAATTAGACGTCAAAAAAAAAAAATCGTATGAATGCAAGGAATTTTTGGTAGCAACTTCAAAAGAGAATTAAGAAAAATAGACGTCCTAAATTTCACCGTGTGAATTAGCACAAAGTCAATAAAAACGGTATGACGGCGACTCTGGAATAAAAAAGGCAACATTCAAATTTCGCCGTTATAATGGTTATCATTACATATCGACGGCTCCATTCTAAAACATGCTAAGTCAAAAAAGCTGGTACTGAGATAAACGACTTCAAAGTTTATTGATGATATCATATAATAATTGCAAGAGTTTTTTTTTAGTTTATTTGAACTTTATAAATTTGTGGTAGATCATAGTTAAAAGCAGACAAGGGCGTTTCTTTGCACAATTGTGTTGAGAGAATTCACACGTATTCTTAGCAGTCATGGGAATTAGAAATCTTCATTTCGTGCCGAATCTGTTTAAAAAT
Organism: Tachina grossa; assembly: GCA_949987645.1. Lineage (NCBI taxonomy): Eukaryota > Metazoa > Arthropoda > Insecta > Diptera > Tachinidae > Tachina > Tachina grossa. The sequence continues at coordinate 141,256,534 of OX465278.1, forward strand.
AGTGCCGAAATCACTTGAATAGTGCCAAACCACTTTTTAGAAAAATAATTTAAATGTTGGTATGTACTTGATGTTTATCTGTACTATGGTTCTTGAATGATACTTTATAGTGTTAAAAATTGGAAATTTCCATGAATTTCCATGGCAAATTTTATAAATTTGTAAATGTTAAAAATATCAATAATTGTTAGCTATTTATTTTAATCCAACAAAGATTCTGTCGTTATAGCATAATTTGTACGGTGTTTTTTATTTAGCATTTTATATATATTACTATTATAGCAAGATATATTGTTAGACTTCAAAAAGTCTTTACGATATATTAAAAGATGCTAAAGTTTCTCATTACAGTCTACTTAACATTTTACTTTTTATCAAATTTCGAACTGTTGTCAGCATCGACGTCACGTCAATACAATACCAAAAAATTTTGGCTTTTCTACTCGATATCGAGAACAATTATTTGCTATTGACAGTCGTTTTCTCTTTCTACAGGTTTAGAGAATAGCGTAAGTTTTTCAGTAGTAGTAAGTTGTTTTCGACGACTTGTAGAAAAACCTCAATTTTTTTAGTATTTATTGATGTGGCGTTGATGTTGGCAAATGTGATTTTTCCACACTTAACAAAGAGTGCAGAATAGCAGGATTACCTTGATCGATTCTATAGTATTAATTACAAATTTTTGATTGGAACTGTTTTTTAGTCCCTGCATGATATCTTTTTAAAACTGACTCACACTCAAGCTTGTGAACTTTTTTAAATCTGTATTCCCTTTTAATTTTTTTCACCGGAACACTATTATTTGTGTCTCCACTTAGAACATGTTCTGCTGCAAACTTTGAAAACCAATTCAAATAATATTCCTTGAAGTTATACTTAGTTTTCAAATATGACACAAAAGAAATGTAAAAAGACTTTATTTATTCTATTTTTGAATTCTACAACTTTATGCTTTGAAGCTGAGTTTTTGGTTATTAATAGTTCAATTCCTGGGACGCAATAAATTTCTTCTCTTGGATGATGGTGAAAATTTCGATCTATATTATTTATCAACAATCTTCATTTTTTTTTTTTTTTTCAAAACATATCGACATAAATGATGAGATGAGAACAGAAAGCCTCTTCAAATTGCATTAATATCATTTATTATTTTAAGGACACAAGACAAAAATACAAACACATTTTGCTTATACTCGTATCACCCGTCAGACTATTTAATATGAACTAAGTTCTATCACTGCATTATGACTGAAAATTTGATATTATAAAGAATATTTGGAGAGTTCCCGTTATTCAAGGACTATATTTACATCAGCTCGACGAGACAACCAACGGTTTGGGGAATACATAAGAATTTCATGAGCTTCAGAGTTGAAATATTTCTGAAAATGTATAAAATCATCCCTACGACATGAGCTGTTGCAAACAAATTTATTCCATTTAATAGATCGTCAATGTCTTTGGGCAAAGAGTTTCTTTTCCTCATCAGAACCGAACAGTTGTCAGTCTCAAATCTGTGCTCAAATCCTACTACATTTTCAATAGAAACGTTAGCAGTACAAGAAGAGTAATTTACTATTGCAAGAAAAAGTTTACATTTTAAATAACAAAATGTGCCAAAGTGCCATCCAACATCCAATAGCAGTGATGCCACTTTTTCGGCTCTAGAAGCACATCAGAGTTTTAAAAAAGCACTAAAAAGCGTAATTTTGAAATCTAAAAAGCGTAAAAAGCACTAACGTGAAAAACGTTAATTTAATAATGTTTTCTAAGCTATTTCGGCATTATTATCAATATTTTGAATGAAATATATCAGACGAAAAAGGTATGCTTTTACACAAAACAAATAAATACACTAAGTTTTTATTAAAGTAATTTTAAGAAATACAGAAATTTCTTAAAAGAACTACTTAGTGCTTTTTCTTAGTTTGGCACTAACGCTCAAAATTTGGCGTTTTGAGTCTTCAAAAAGCACTAAAAATAGTGCCAAAAGCACCAAGTTGGCATCGCTGTCCAATAGTGCCAAAAATGGCTTAATTGTGCCACATTTCCCATCACTGATTCTTACCCTCTTTAATTTAGTCGTCGATGAGACCACAGAATACACAGAAGTGAAGAAAGTGACAGGTAAAAAAAGCTCCAATCAGTTTTTTGTTAAAATTCGTGGAAAAAAGAGAAAAGCATAGTGTATTTGATACTGTAGTGTATTACTACTTACCAATTAACAGAGCTAATAAAAATGTATTGCACTAGAAAATCGTAGCAAACCAAAAACGACAACAAAATTTGAGGGAAAACGAGACAAACAGAAAAATACCCGTATCTTAAGTCTCGTGACACTTCTGTATGTTTTGTAATGAGACAGCGACGAATGCGCATGAGGCGGATGCTTACATAGTTTTTTCAAGAATATTTATCCAGTAAACAAACGAATTGCCTTTCAAATTTATTATATGCGAAAAATATTTTATTATAAATAACGCATTTTGTAACATACAATGCCTTTTATATTATCAAAAATTTAAAAAAAAATCGAATATGTCATTAAAAGACATTTACGTCTATTCGGGAAGTCACTTTCACCACAAATACGCGCATCTTTCACTTTTTGCTATTCTAAAATACTACGTTGGAGATGAGTGATAGAAAACATATGTTTTCTTTCACTTTGGAGGTATTCTAAAATACTTCATCACCATGATCAATGTCATATTCGTTCGACGCCAATTTTAGCGCGTTAAGTTTCAATAAATAAAGAAAAAAGAGATACGAAGTGTTTGTATGGTGTCTACTACTGTTAATTAAGCTTTAATGGCGTTTGGCCAGGCTCTACAAGACAAGTTTCCTTTAAGTTCTTCAAAGATGTAAACACGTCCTTAAAACAAATAAAAGAAGTAACTAATTTCACTTTTACTGTTTATTGTTTCTTTTTATGTTGCTTAGCACATGTACTGTTAAGTTTTTTATTAATTATTTCTTTAAATTACTTCTTAAATCCCTTTTTGTTTTCAAATTTTTCTGCATACAAGTCAGCTGTTTGCAATGTTGATGACGTTTTTATAAGAGATAACATAATATCGATTACTGAAAACGACATTTCTTCGCACGTATTTTAGAATCTGTCGACGTCGACCTGTCGGAAGTGAACGTTCGACGACGAAGAAGTGAAGAGCGTATTCTCGAATAGACCTGATTATGTTGCTTTTCATAGCGATATTCATGAGTTTAATGGTAGGAAAAGAGATAAAATACAATTATTTATGTGGGAAAAATAAAAAAGTAGTTGCTATCAATCGTTTTAAAATAAATAAATTGTATTGAATTTTCACATAACAAGTAATTGTTTGAATTTTTATTATTTCTAATTTAAAATAAAAACTATAACTGAAATAAAAATATTTTTTAGTTAATTTTAATTATTATTCGAACTCCATTTGTTTCTATATTTGTGATTTGAACGGGCTAAAGTTCGTAACGCTTTTTAAGCCAAATTACATGTGATAATTATTAATGAACAAATAACACCAAAGTCTGTTGTAAATATTCTGACTAACAACACATAGTTGAACGGAACAGCCAGCCGTTTTCGAAGGCTACTAAACCTTCATCATCAGCGTTCTTTTGTGTTTGGTCCACTGTGTGTGGTGTCAGTTGATGTAGATTTCTGCTTTATATACTTAGCATTTTATTGCAAATGGAATATGTGAATTGTTTTGATTTGATTTGGTGTTATTTGTTCATTAATAATTATCACATGTAATTTGGATTAAAAAGCGATACGAACTTTAGCCCGATCAAATCACAAATAAAAATATTTTAATTTTTCATTCCATTCACTTATTACAGCTTTGCTATCAGTGGACGATACCAAAATAAAATTTGCAAAAGTTTTTTACAATTGACTGTTTGCTTAGAAAATGTTTTATTTTCAATTAATATTTGAACTGTGTGGCTTTGTGTTTGGTGGGTAGTTCGCAATCTTAATACATTGACAGTTCACCCAATGCATTCACAGTGCCCACCAATGGTTAAAAGTGACTTAAAGTCACAAATCTATTACCTAGTCATCTAAGTAAGGTTCTTTCTCACCTAAAATGGTCATCTAAGTACATTTAGCATGTTTTATTTTGGAGAAAAATTTAAATTATTTTTTTTTCGACTACTTAATTCCAAACTAAATCATGCTAAGTGTACTTAAAACATTTAAAAATGGAGAAATTTTAAAATTGACAAACTATGCTAAGTACATTTTTGCTCGTAACTTTTAGTAGAATAATCCAATTAATACTAAAATTTTATAGAATCTAATGATAAGTTTACATTGGGCATTTCAAATGTTGTCATATTGTGGTATCATTTTCATATGTGTGCCATGCCGTTCCCATCAAACTTTTCGACGACACACAATTTTGTTGATATTACACACTGTCTAAATACACACAGATTGGCAACACTGAATAACTATAATCAATGCAATTGTACTTTAGTTACCCTGTAATTGTTATTTTTATAAACAAAAGACATTTGTTTCTGACAATTTTCCATTTGCTTATACCAACAAAATACATGTGTTTTTTGGTGTTGTATTTTTGTTGTAGTCGTGCATGTACCTGGTATAATTGTACAATGCTCGTTATCGAACGAAATTACGAAATATTTCAATAGAATTTATATGGAAATATTTCGTAATTTCGTTCGATAACGAGTGCCGCGATTTTGCCCCCGGGCTTAATATGCGTTCCACCAAAGGATTCTATTGTATTCTGCATTACAGTTTACAGAAGCAGGATGCCAGTTGGTTTAAAAATTTCATGTGCATGAAGACCTAACGCCACCGAAATTTCTGCCCTTTTTTGCATTTCTTTCCCTATAAGTGATACATATACATACATACATATGTATGTTTCCATACAGCCTCACGAACCTCCTCAAGCTGTATTAGCTGTATTGTCATGTCATGCGTCCAGGGCGCTTGAATTTCTCTCACACTCTCCTATGCTTTTAAACTTTCGTTTTCTATACTTCTAAATTTTTATACCCGCACACATTTAAAATTTTTTCGGTATTTTCTCAATGTCAAAATGTCAACACGCTGACATTTTCTTTTTGTGCTTGCAATGCAGCCAACTTAAGGCTCAGTTATCCGAATGTAATGTAATGTAACTGTAACGTAGCTGATTGATATTTTTATATGAAAAGTAAGTTACATTACATTACATCTCTATAACCATTTTCATTACTTTTCACATAACAAAATCGATCAGCTGTTTCTTACTGTTGCAGTTACATTACATTACAGTCGGCTAACTGAGCCTTTATTCTCACAACTGTTTACATCAGATACGTAAACAGTTTGTTTGGTAATGCCACACAACGAAAAATATTGGAAATGACAAACGTTGCCACTAGTTCCCACTGTTATTTTTGCCATATTTGTCACAAAATGCCACAGTGTGTACTCGGCCTAAGTTAATAAACGATGAATTCAGAAATGCTATTCCCAGCATATGTTATGTCGACGTAGCATGTTTTGGAATGGGTCCGTCGATATATAAATGTCAAAATATATTAATTATTTTCAACGTAAGATTTCAGTTTTTAACTAATAGAAGCAAACTGCATAAAAAATACAATTATGTATTTCGAAACAAATCTGGTTTCTTCAATAACGAAAATTTTGATTAGATAATTTCTTTAAAATTTTTCTTATAGTATAACCTTTTAAATAAAAAAATATGCAGTTGGTAAGAGTATTTTTGGAAATTTTATTTTTATAATAGCAAATATTAGTTATTACTTTTTCTGCAAAAAAAACGGCAAAAAATTTACTTTTCTCAAAATTTTAATTTAAATTGCATATAAATAAAAGCAAGCTGATATATATATATATATATATATATATATATATATATATTAGTGATGTAACGAATGTCAATTTTTGATATTCGCGAATACGAATACGAATATTTGAAACGATATTCGCGAATACGAATACGAATATTATATGTAATATGAAATATTAAAAAATTGTTATGAAAAAGGACTTCACACTCTTGTTGGCGTACTTTAAAGTTAATAAAATGTACTCAAAATTTTAATGATCGTCATTAAATAATATTTGAAAATGATACAAAGCACAAATTTCTATAAAAAATTAATGTATTTGTACAAACTAAAATTTTTAGTCATTTATTTAAATTTCGTTTAGGACTTATGCATTTATTTATTTAATTTCTTTGGAAAAATATTCGTATTCGTATTCGCCTGAAAATGGCCGAATATTCGACAATTCGAATACGAATACGAATATTCGTGCATCACTAATATACATGTATATGTTCTTTTCACTCCTCGAGGGAGCATAGGGCCATAAAAGCTGTAAGAAATTTCATAATAATTAGCCCGTGCAAAAGTTTTAGGATTTTCTCCATTTTTTAGGCGAGGCAAAATTTAAATTTTTTCGTATAAAGATATTACATTACGTACGCTTGGTAATTATTATTTTTTATAAATATTACTGCAATTCACATATATATTGGCGAATAGTCAAAGTCAAAACAAAGTATACTTTAAGAGTTTACAACCAGCATTTTGTATGGTAAAGGCTCAGCTAGCCGACTGTAATGTAATGTAACTGCAACGTAGGAAACAGCTGATCGATATTTTTATATGACAATATCGATCAGCTGTTTCCTACCCTTGCAGTTGCACTCCATTACAGCAGTCGGCTAACTGAGCCTTAATACTGATTTTAATTTCTTAAAGTATACTTTGTATATGACTATGAGTATGAGCCATTATATTTATATATTACACACACACAAAAAGTATATGCTTTTACTAAATGTGCTTTTCAACAGGAATATTCATTAGATACAATAAATTTATTACATCTTTATTGGGAGTTTTCAAAAAGCATATTTTTTCTATGTCTCAAAAGCTGTTAATAAATAAGAATATCCGTAATAAATATATTCGAAATGAACTTTTGAGATTTATGTGCTTAATTAAGTCTTAAGGTACTGTCACACTTGTCAAACATTTGCCCAAAAAAAGCATAACCACTAAATGCTATTGAAAAATCTTTCAATTCAGACAAAAGTTTGTCAAATTAAAGAGCTGCCCATATTGTTGGATTCTATGACATTGTCCATTAATTGTATTCGGAACTGTTTTATATGATAAACAAGTGTCTGAATCAAAACTTTTTTCATTAGTGTTTGTTGGTTAAGCTTTTTTGGGCAAATGTTTGACAATTGTGACCGTACCTTTTAGTGTTTTCACACTGACATGGTTTTAATAAAAGTTGATTTTAACGTTAAAACCAACTGTTAAAACCTGGGGCCTAATTCCTGCACTCGTGATCGGAATTGCATTCGAATAGAAATTAATTTCGCTGGCAAGAAATTTTCTGATGATGTCACTCGTTACCAAGCGAATCGAGTTTTTATTTCAGTGTTGGAAAATGGCAAATATATTTATATATAAATTTATTTCACAACACTGAATAAATTGTAAGCAAAAGCATATGTTTGTGTATATGTTTGTGCGCAAAAATATATGTATGTACGTACATACACACGTATATGCAGAAAAAAGAAACGAATATATATAAATGTTATTTTCATTTTAATTTAATTAATACTTTAATAATAATAAATTAGTGTAAGGTTAGAGAATAGAGCACTAGTCACATTTTCGATTCTTTTATTGGTTGACCAGGAGCAGTTGATTTGTTATTTAGATGCTCCCAGAGTTGGTTGATTTTTTTTATTTTCCCCGACAACTCTTAAGCAAAATATTATTTGCCAAGTCAGTGTGTTTTGTTATATTTAAAGTCAATTAGAAATTCTTTAATTTGTATATTTTTATACGTACATTTGTGCATTCATTCATTTATAAAAAATTAAGTCAAAAGTCATGTATGTTCAATACATTTTCTTTTTCTTCGCTTTTTCTATGTTAAACATGATTTCTAATGCCTTTTTGCTTGCGAGTAAAAACACGAACGGTTGCATTCGAATGTATGCACGTTATCGAATGCTGTCATTAGAAATTTCGATATGTGTTATTCGAAACCGAATGCGAAAATCCCAAAAGTTAAAAAAATCGCACATTCGAGTAATAACACGCTCGCAATCGAATGCGGGAATTAGGCCCCTGGTTTTACCATACAAATTGTTTTTGTTAAAACCAAAATGCAACCTTGTTTTCGCTGTGATAAATTCAGTGCTGCCAAGTTAAAATGACCGACAGCAGCTGATAATGTTATACCAGTGAATAACAATAGATGGCGCTTGAAAAATTTTCAACTTAAAAATGGATGCAGCAGCAACAATAATCAAAAAATTATGGGGAAATTTGGAAGGAAATTCAACTGTGGAAAGTGAAAATAGACAATATGACTAACATTCTTCTGCCTATAAAAAAGGTTTATCTTATAATGTATTTGTGCATTTTTATATTATTAAAAATATTTCCAAGCACTTCTTCATACTGTATAAGAAGTTCCATAATTTAAAAAAAATTTATTTACAAAATATAAAATAATTTCCATTTTAGGAGCGCATTGTGAAATATCTCAGTTTTTCATACAAACAAAAACAACTGAACAGTATGTCCAAAAAGTATTATTAAAAAGCAGAAAAAATGCAACAATAAATACACTCAATTCGGCAGGAGATTTATTTTATTTTGAGCAAAGTTATTAGACAGCCTGTGAGTTAAAAACTGAATTTAACAAACTTGCAGTGTGAAAGCAAAATCAGCTGTTTATGGTTTTAACGTTAAAACCAGGTTTTAACTTTCAGTGTGAAAACACTAGTAGTTTAGTAAAATGTTATGCACAAACCTCCTCCCAGTAAAACGATATGTATGTGTAAGTATGTACTATGTACAATACCAATCACACAAGAGTTATAACACACTTTTAACAGCAATCTATTACTGTTGTTTTTTCCTACATATTTTTTTATTTTTTTTTTTTTTTTTGCAAAACCCATAAACAATTTCTTCCTAAAAGATATAAAAATCACCAAAGAAGAATGCAACCAGGTACATTTAGGTAATCTACTACATGTTTCTTTTTCTTAGGGTGTATTGGTATTTATAACAAATAAGGTGGTCCCTAGTTAGTTATACATATATTGCTTACTTAAGGGCTACTCAGATTATTATACAAGCGTATTTTATGAGAAAGAAAGCAAACGAGATTTGTTTCGACTGTCAAATTACATTTTGCGACCAGCACACCTCAAGTAAAATTATAAACACAAGTAGAGGGCAAACAGCTGTTCAGAATTAACAAGCCTGCATTTATCGTTTAATTGCGGCGTCAGATCAGTTTCATACAGGCTGTGGACGTACCGGCCTTTGAAAATATTCGGCAGTTAAAGTAATTGATTTATATAAGAGAAAGTAAAGAAAATAAAAAAACTTCGTTGACTGTTAGAGTCTAACCTAAATTAGAGCCGCAAGCATTGCGTTAGTAGTAGGGTACGCATTTTCAGTACATTTATACGCATAAAATATTCACCCTTATTCTATTTGATGTCGGCAACATAACACGACGTCGTTTTTAATGTTTTTTGGCAAATCGGTATTCCTGTAGATAGTATTGCCATTTATCGATGACTGTCAGCAAATTTTTAGTATTCTGTAAGAAAAATTGATATTGATGTTGCGTTCTGTTGTGTGCATGCCTCAACGAATTTGAAAAATAATTTAAATGTTAAAAAAGTGAAATATAAAAAATACCAAAGTAGATATAAGAATGTACGTATTTATTTAAAAAAATTTCTTTAGAAAAAGTGAAAAATATATGGACGAAATTAAAATGACTAACCCCAACCAATTTGAAAAGCTTGTGGAAGAGTTTAAAAAAAGTCATTCTTTTGCTAGAGGATTCCGCAGAGGTAATGTTCCTAATTATTTCAAGGTACAGTGGGGACTTGAGGTTTAAATTAAAAAAGACTGCAAACAGTGTTAAGTGTGAAGCAACTGGAGGCGGAATATGAGCCTCCTGAGCTCCTTTGGAGGAAGCTCCAATCTCCAATAAACGTTGATCTGATCCCTTTTGTTTCAAAAATTAGGATTTATTTTATCCAATACTTGCCTAAATGATGTTTTGTTCAGCCGAAAATAACTTGAAAATATTAAAAGGATGAACATTACTCATTATTTTCCAAAAACATGACGGAATTTATCACTTACACAGAAAAAAATATCATCGAAATGCAACCAACAAAACAAATTATTAACATTTAATTTAAAAATTAACAATCATAATTGTTGATATAACAAATTTAAATTTTTGTAGTCAATTAAATTACTCAACAAAATTATTTGTTATATTATATCATAATGGAATGCTCACATGTAGAAGAAACAAGAAATCATATTTTGTGTGTATTCATCATTTGCGTATCTAATAAAGTGTTGCTCTTTAGCTGAGAGGTAAATGAGTCAGTTTATTAGTGTTGATGTTGCCGGTTCAACACCGCCCAAAGACATTTAGTGTTTTTCGCAGACAGGCAAAAAATCATTTCGAGTATTGTGATTGTGTATAAAAAGCTTGTTAATATAACAATTATGATACAGAAATTCAACAATTCACATTGTTCACATAACAATAACTTGAATTGAAATAATTTTGAAATCTAACAAATATAAATGTTGAAAAAAAAATTAATTTCAACAAATTATTTGTTGATATATTTAATTGAAAATATTTTTAAGATTTTCCCTTAACTTACAATTTCGTTAATTGTATTTACAAAAATCGTTGTAGGTTCAAAATCAATTAATTATTTCATTGATGTAACAAAAAAATTAATTGTATTTACAAATCATTTTTTTCTGTGTACTTTTCCTTGGGTAACTGGCAAATGCATGACTTTTGTCTGAGAAATCTTATTTTCACTATCAAATTTTTTTATTTTCATCGTCCCAATAGGAAAGAAAAACATTTTATTTTAATTTATTTACAAGGCTTTTGCTTATTCAAAAACACTTTTAGCAAAAATAGTAAACAAAAGGAATCAGCTGACTCAAATATTGGATATGTGTATTGTATTTATCGATAAACAGGCAACGTCGTCATAACACTGTTAAGGAATACAAAGTTAGCATTGATATTGTGTTATATTGATGATGTTTCAAAATTGACAACGATGTTGCCGACGCCAAATCAGTGATGGGAAAGTTGGTACAATCGTGCTTTTTTTGATACTATTTGACATGAAAAAGTAGCGTAGTACTCCCGCAACACATTTGATACTGTCACGGTATGCATATATTTTGCCAAGAATTAAAATTCCTTTTTGACAAATTGCACGAAACTTTATTACATAGTTAAGATATTTTAGAAAAGTGTAATCCTTCCCTATTAAATATAAATGAAAACCTATTTGGCTCAATGATATTTTTTGTAGCACAGAAGTTGACCTATACATATGTAATCACGAACCATGTTAAAACAACTATTTTATATCAGTTTAAAGGCAATTGTAAAAATGTTGTAGTAAATTCTGTCAAGACCTGCGGGCAAAAGTGGATTTTTACAATGAAATTTTAAATTGGTTTAGTAAGTTTCCCTCTGAAAATGTTTTATCTGGTAAGACCAACAGCATTATACCACTTTTAATTACAATGTTTTCCAGCAAAAAGCAAAATTTTGAAAATATTAACAACCAATATAAAGCATTGGCTGATATGGACGAACTGAAGCCATTAACAACAGAAAATATATGCAGCTTCTGGTCTACAGTGGATAAAACTAAAAACGCGTCAGATGAATACATGTTTCCTGATAAATTGAGAGTAGCTTACGGAATTTGGTCCATACCTCACTCCTCTGTAAATGTGGAAACGATTTTCTCTTACAAAAATCTCATGAGAACAAACGAAGGAACATGCAAAGATTTATTAAAGTCTAAAAACTTGTAACTTCAAAATTTTTACCTATATGTACACACATACATATTTATATTTGCGGGTTGATTCGTTATAACCTAAAAGAGTTCGTGATTGGCCAACATAAATACCATCAGGAAACAGACGATTCCGGAATGCGTGCTGAGCATCGTTGATCAACAATCAATCGGATTTTAAATTGGCAAGATCAAATACGAGACAAAAAATACCATAGACTCGTACTAATAAGTACGACATCTTAAACTTTTGCCATAGTGTGTGATAGATTTAGCATTTCCGATAGAGATGATTCTTGTTTGATTACTGCCTTATTTATGGACATTGGCTTTAAAGAGTAAAATAGGGAACTAATCATTGTGGATAAACATAAGCTAGCTCATGACAAAATTAAAAGCAGTAAGTACTTCCGTGGAAGAAATAATAATGATTCGAAAATGGATTGGAAGAGTTTTAATTACAACATTTTTTTTTTTTTTGTAGAGGAAATAAATTTTCATGTCGAGAGATGCGGTATAGGGTTTGATTTTAGACCCCTGGTTTCATCAAAAAATTTTCTCAAAATTTCGAGCAGATTACGTTTTTGCTATGAAACTTTTGAAAAAAATTTACCCCCTCTTAATGTATACGCTTTGTGTTCTTTTTTTATTTCTTTGTAAATAAATTTTATATAATTTTTTGTTAATAAAACTTAAATCGCTCACAAAGCGATACGAACTTTAGCCTGTTCAAATCATAAAATCTAGAAGCAAATGGAGTTCGAAGAATAATAATTAAATTAACTAAAATATTAAATAAAATAAGTATACTTGATAGTAACAAACCAAAAAAGTTTGTCTTAAGTAGAACAAAAAATAAGCAAATTAACTAACATGTGCATAATTAGTAAAGAACAAACGACAAAGGTAAAACTGTTGTAAATTTAGAGCTTTCATTACAAAAAATCTTTCAGCAAATTGAAATACGATGAATCAAAACAATTCACATATTCCATTTGCAAAAAAGTTGCGTATATAACGCAGAAATCTACATCAAGTGGCACCACACACTGTGGACCAAACACAGAAGAACGCTGATAATGAAGGTTAATTGGCCTTCGAAAACGGCCAATTGACCTTGCCTTCCGTTCAACTATGTGTTGTCAGAATATTTACAACTAACTTTGATGTTATTTGTTCATTAATAATTATCACATGTAATTTGGCTTTCAAAGCGATGCGAACTTTAGCCTGTTCAAATCATAAAATAAAATAAAAATAATAATTTTTGGTGCAAATCTCATTTCCCATCACTGCGCCAAATAGAATAAGGGTGATTATTTGAATGTTCTGAAAATTTCGAACAGCTGTTTTCTATGGTTATGCTTACGGCACGTACGATTGAACATTTAGTCTTTTTATTTCACATTTCTGATAACTGATATACATACTAAGGGCCTATTTCACCAACTATATTTAAATATCAATTCATATTTAAATGTTGATTTTCATTAATTTTTGTAGGGAAAAATTATTTTTAAATATGAATTGATATTTAAATAAGTTGGTGAAATTGGCCGTAAATGTGACTCTGTAAGTAACAAATTAAATAATAATTCAATGTCAAATGTCGCATTGTTAAGTTTACAAATTTTACATAATTACGTTACACTTTGAAGCAGCCAAAGAATAAAATTAAAGACAAACATTAAATGTAAACTACATAAATTTGTTGAAGCAACAGTTGTGGTTCTGGATTAAATAAACAAACAAAAAGTAATAATATACATCAATTGTAATAGTAAAATAGGGTTAATAACTTAAGGGCCATTATTATGACTTGACGATAAAGTTCCGGATAGTTAATCCTAACTTTAGCAAAACTGAACTATAAAGTGACCTTTAAAATTTGTCCATTCCCTGCAGGTGAACGAACTGTTGTCCAACTAGTATTTTAGTAGTACAGAAATCACCACCACTAGTTCCCAACTGTAACCCTTCCTATACTATCTTAATGCTCAAATTAGCGTTGAGTGTGTTTAGAAAACTACTAGTAGCATTGCTACTAGTTTAGGACTAGTTTATTACCAGTTCTTTTGTAAAAAAAAAATTACATAAAATTGGTGGTTTTATTCCTTTGTTACCCAGTGACAACGCTATTTAAAATTTGCAAATTACTTATCAAAATTCAGAAATACAAAAGTGTAATTATAATTATTTTTAGATCAAGCTAAAATTTTAGTAATTATATGATATCAATTTTCATACAGCGCAAGAGCTCTGTTAGACAGTTAAAATTTATTTTGCAATGTGGTGCCTTGGAACTACTTCATATACTAGTTCTCATCAGCACTAGTAATTTTACACAACAACTTCAACCCATTTAGCACTAGTTCTTGCTATTCTAGTAAAGTAGCTTTTAGACAATTATCGCCTATTCCCGTGCAGGTCCGATAAAATAAATATGTAATACAATCTTTGTTTGGTGGCAACATTTGTGTGGATACTGTGGCCTTGCTTGCTTTTGTTTATTTGCCAAATTACAAACACAGTGAAACCAGTTTTGTCGATTTTTTTTATCATTATGTGTTTTGTATTGTATTGTTTTTGTTTTATGCCATATTTTGATCAAATAAATTTGGCTGTAATTTATAAATTAGATAGTGTGGCAACTGATGAAAATGTGGCAACTTCAAATGGCTATACCGCACGTTAAAAGTTACAGGTAAGATGAACTTGTGTTTAACTTACCGCTCACTTTTGTTTAAAGTGAAATTGTAGTAATGAAAAAGTGTTTATCTATCCAATAAAATCCTAACTAACGATAAGTTATAATAATGGCCCTAAGATTAATAGAAGTTACCCATTAAAAAGTATGTTCCGACTACTGGAGGTCTACTGTGTATTTCGAAACGAAAGAAAATGCTTACGAATTTGTATATTATTCACCCCTATCGTGAATAAAATGTGAAATTTTTGTTCCCATGAAATTTTCATTCCCCATGAAGGGAAATTTGCAATCGTGAATTTCATGGGAACGTTTGTTCCCGCTATCAATGCGTAGTGAATGTAAAAAAAGGGAAGAATACTTTTAAAGCTTCAAAATTAATTGAAAATCAAACAAATTACGTTTAATAATAAGAAATAAACATATTTTGGGTTTCAAATGAAATATTATAGAGTGTCTAGTTGTGTTTTTAATTGTTTCCGGCGCCGTGCAAAAAAATTTTTAGTATAAAACAGCCATAAAATTTACGGCATGTGAACCAAAGAGATTCATATTCAATGAAAAAATGTGTTCCAAAGAATTATTGTTATTAATCGTGGACATTATTTATTGATCTTGCCCTAAAAATAGTTATTCATAAGTTTTAATATATAATTGCTAGTATAATATTAAAACTATTCAGTTCGCCTGCAAAAATAAAGTGAACAAAACGAAGGGCAAAGTGAAAAAATCCATGTGAAAAATATTATTCACGATAAGGGGAATCAAGAAAAGGAACACATTTTAGGGGAAAAATTATTCACGATTGCAATTTGGGGAAAAGGGAAAATATTTCGAGGGAAAAACTGTTCACGATAGGGGTGATTAAGATTGCAATTCAAAAGCATTTGCTTTCGTTTCGAGTTACAGAGTAGATCTCCTGGTATTGAAGCCGCTACCTGCTCGGTCTCCTATTTTTTTTTATCTCTATCCATAATGGGTTAATAGTTGCTAGCTAAGTGGTTGTAGATAGTTATGTCAGGGACACTTCTTATTAAGAATACATGTGCACATTATATTTCAATTTAACAATAAAAATATGTTGTTTTTAAAAAATGAAAAAAAAACACATATTTTAACCACGAATATTAATGAAATTGCGCATTATATTTCAATTTAACAATAAAAAAATTTTGTTTTTAAAAAATGAAAAAAAAACCAAATGTTTTAACCACGAATATTAATGAAATTGCTAATGAATTGCTTGTATGTATGCGAATGTATGTATATATGTATGTGCACAATGTAAACTTTTTGTCAAAATAGCTGATATTCAGCGTTACCGTTTGAAAAATTTCAAAATGGCGCACAAAAAGGGGATTTTCAAGAAAGAAAAAAGTCGCACAAAAAGGGGATTTCTAAGAAAAAAAAGGGGCAACTTTAAAACCAAGGAAAATTAAAGAAACAAACATATTTTTTAAGCTATTTTATTAAGAACAAACAATAAAAACAAATTTCTCATGTATAAAAAGTATACAAACGTTCATTTTATGAGAACGCATATACATTAGAGTGGCCGTTAATTGTATGGAGACTTTTATTTTGATTTCTTCTACTCTCAACCCCCAAATCAGTTCAGTTTTATGTAAAAAAAAAATACAAAAAAATTTCATGCCGATAAGTTGCGTTTTAGGGGGTGCGTCCGGCCCTCAAAGTTGGCCTTCAAGCACATTTTTCAATGTAATTTTTTGCATATGACTATCTTTTAAAAAATCATTTCACAAGAATATGACACATGACAATATTTTAGCTCTTCTAGTCAACAACATTAGTCTCAAAAAAAAAAAGTTTTTTGCTAAAATTAATATTTTAGAAAATAATGAGGAAAATAACCAACAAAATACCAAAAATTTTATGTAACAAAATTATATTCATATGGAAATTTTTTATTTTAAGCATGTGCAATAACAGCTTATATATATATTAAATTATTTCATGCATATATTTATAGTCATAAGAAAACTAAAAAAAAAAAAAAAATACATTGAATATATGGGCTTGAGGACCAACTTTGAGGGCCGGACACACCCCCTAAAACGAAACTTATCGGCATGAAATTTTTTTGTATTTTTTTTACATAAAACTGAACCGATTTTTGGGGGTGAGCGTAGAAGAAATCAAAAAAAAAAAAAATAACGGCCACCTTATATACATATATTTTAACTTGTCGCAGAATTAGGTTTTTTTCTTATAGAAATCTTACACAAGTCGTTAGCTTTTCTGTTTCGTTCTGTTCTGTTACGGTTCAACCTGTGAAAATCAAAAAAATGTTTAAGTAATTATAATTGTGATTGTGCTTTTGAAATTTTAAAAATTTAATTTTTATCAGAAAAACATAAAATAATATTGAAACATAAAAATGGACGATGAAAAATTCATCACTTTACTTGCCGTTCTGCTCAGAAGCAGGTGATAAGTTATAACATAAAAAGTAACTATTAAAATTTAGCAACATAACGGCACAGCACAGAAAATCAAGAGAATGTAAAGAATAATGAAGCCTTTACTAACTCACGTGAACAATTACTGATTACAGGGGATTAGATGTATACAGAAAAAGAAATTTTTAATTTTATAACTGTTTATTTAACGACTGTGAATATATTTCTATAATACCGGCTAGTTGAATATTTGCAAATACATATAAACAGCTTTTATTTACAAATAAAACGAGTATAAACGTAGTTTAGATAGTTACTGAATATAAAAAATCAATCATAAAATCTATGAAATAATGAAACAGTTGTCGAAAAGTGGCATTTGATATCGATCGAAATTCCAATAGAAAATAAATGGAAATTTCGTTCGATATTGAATGCCGTAATTTGCACCAGTTCTTAGAATTTACAAAAAATTAAAAAAATATAAACAAATTTTTTTTAATTAAACAGCAGCATAATTCAAAAAATTGACTTAACCATTTAAAATTTTGATAAAACATTTTTAACTTCAATTCTGAAGAGGATCATATATTTATGGAATTCTTTTTAGGCATAATGCATAGCTATTAAATACATTAAATATCAATTCTTAAAAATTGTACATACATCTGTATTTATTAATAAGTTCTGCACTTGAAATACATTCTTTCAAATCGTTTTGATATAAATCTGAAGCAGACAGCATGGACAGACAACTGTCTACTTTCAGTATATTTGAAAATTGTTTAGCAATGCTAATTTATGTTTACGCCCGGTTTTTTTTTTTTTTTTTTTTTGTAAATTATTTTAATAAAGATGAAGAAATAAGTTGTAACTCACCGACTTTGCAACTGCTGAATCTGGGTATATTTTTGCGTTTAATTTGCCCAATTTCTCCATTGACTTAAACGAGTAGTTGCAACTTATCATCCTTGAAACAAGCTTTATATCGATGGGTCAACAGAACAGAATTGTCAAATATGAGTGTGCAATTGCATATTTAAAAATCTTACACAAATGAAAAGATTCATACCAAGGTGTATGTTTTTATATGAAGTTTGACACATAGGAAATAAAATCTTGTTGAATACACCAAAAAAAAATTATTCCCAAAAAATTTTTAAACAAATATTTGTTTGAAATCAAACTTAGTTTCAATAAATATTCTGTACTGTTCCACTAAATTAATTTGTACCAAAACACTGTATAGAGAAGAAACAGGCCACGACGTTTCTCGGCTACATTTCGGCATTTACATGTATACAACACGATCAAACAAAATAAACAACAACAACCGCACAACAGCACGTTGTTCCTATCAAAAAGCAAGATAAACACCAACACACTCAAATAACATTTTCTCTCAGCCGAACTGTGATTAATTTAAATTTTCACAAAATTTTTATCAGAATTTACAAAATATTTTGTAGGACCGCATTCAAATGAAATATTTACTGATTCAACGAATTTGGTTACTGAAAATGAAATTTAGTTTTTTCTGTGTATGGTGGAATCTGTACGAATACGCATACATTTACTGTCAAAATAAAAGCAAAAGTTGTATTTGGACAAAAAGGGGCACAAAATAATGCAAATGATACAAAAAGGGGATTTAAAAGTCAGGGGCATAAAAAGTGGCAAGGCAGTTGAGAAAGGGGCAACTTTAGTTGTACAACGGTAACGCTGCTGATATTATCTCTCTTCATTTACTTTCCTAGCAGCAGGGAAGGCATTGGGAATTTTAAAATTGTGCCAAAAACTTTCAAAAATTGTACTTTTATGACCTTAATTGTACTTAAAAGATTATTTTTAGTTCAAATTACACATTTTTATTTATTTTTTTTTTGAAATAATTAACTTTGTTCTGATTACACAAATTTGCTTGTAAGTTGGGATGTTAAAGCATATGGTTACCCCTGTTTAAGTTGAAATTTAAAATATACAAGTTAATAAAAAAAATGATTTGGAAAAGGACAAGTTCAAATTTTTTGATTTTCTCGCTGCGTCTTGCTTTCATAGGACTGTTTTCAAGTGAGAATAATATGAGTTTCATGGTTCAAAAGTGAAACTGGGAAGATTCCTTAAATGTACTTAATTCGTCATTGGTGTACTTTTGTACTTTCCGAGTTTGAATAGCACCAAAAAAGGTACAATTGTGCCAGCTTTGCCATCCCTTAGCAGAAACCAGCAACGAGAGAGTAAGCCAGAAATTTACAAAATCACTCTCGCAGATACGAAAAAGTAAATAAAAACTTCAGTGATGCCAACTTTTTTGGCTCCAAAAGCACATCAAAATTGAAAAATAGCACTAAAAAGCGTAATTTTGAGATCTCGAAAGCGTAAAAAGCACTAACGTTAAAAACAAGTGAAGATTCAAACGAGTGAAGCTTAATAACTTCTAAGCTATTCTCTATTTCGGTAATAGTATCATCTTCAATGAAATATATCAGACGGAAAAGGTATGCTTTACACTGAAAAAATAAACACACCAAGTTTTTATCAAAGTAATTTTAAGAAATACACAAAATTTCTTAAAAGCACTGCTTTTTCTTATGCTATAAACACAATCAAAGGCTACCGACCATCGACTACCGACTACAAAAGTAGCTGGCTACAAAAATAGCCAAGTCGCCAGCTACTTAATTCTTTTAACGACTACCGACCACTAACTACAAAAATAAACATCTGTTTTGACATATGCATTAAAGTTAACCAAAACCAAACAAACTTGATTTTTTTAAGTGAATTTGTGTGAAAAAAAAAATTTCAAATGTCTCAAGAAAATTTAATTAACTTTATAAGTACTATTGCTAAAATAGTGGAAAGTAGTGCCACTATAATAGTTTTTCGCGTTTTTAATAGCGATATTTAATGTATTGCGTTTTTAAAACCACCATTTCATGCATTTATTGTATTGGCAGCACTAATCTGTTTTTTGTAGCCAAGAAAAATATAAATTAGCCTAAGTTGGCTACGGGCTACAAAAGTAGCCGTGTAGTCGGTAGTCGTGTAGCGGCTAAAAGAATTATTCTCATAAGCACGCATGTATTCTATTTTTGACATCTTGTAGTCGATGGTCGGTGGACTTGATTGTGTTTATAGCATTAGTTTGGCACTAACAATCAAAATTTGACGTTTTGAGTCTTCAAAAAGCACTAAAAATAGTGCCAAAAGCACCATGTTGGCATTGCGATGAGGAAGAGAGGATCGTTTTTGTGTTCGGTACTCGCGGACACTATTTGACATATTCTTTGCTACACATACATATACATACAAACATAAATACATATATGGTTTGTATTATCCAATGGGAAAGTAACGGCCCTATGTATAAGCAAAATGCATTAATACAAAGTGTGATAGACTGAAAGGTGATTTTGATAAATGTTTTATTTTACTCACAGACTGACAAAATTATCGTTTTAAGTACTATTTGGGTAT
The DNA here is from genome assembly GCA_949987645.1 of Tachina grossa. Classification (NCBI taxonomy): domain Eukaryota; kingdom Metazoa; phylum Arthropoda; class Insecta; order Diptera; family Tachinidae; genus Tachina; species Tachina grossa. Next base: position 141,277,071 of record OX465278.1, read on the forward strand.
TGGCCTTAAAACAACTATAAATGCGTACAATTTAAAAGATAAGAACCATACTCATACACAAACATACTCATCAAGTTTAAACAGAATACGTGTAATTATAAATAATCAAATATGATATTCATATAAGTTTCTTATATTACACAGCACAATATTTTACACTGTATCAGTTATAGTTACACGCATGACTATAAAATAACAACCCTGAGTATTTATTCGGCTACACATGAGTATATATAGGACTATTGTTTTATTCGCACACACTTCAAGTCTGCATTCAGACACAAAAACATTTGAAAGAGAATAATTTAGTTCTGCAGCATTTTACGGATGAGGAAGAGAGGATTGTTTTTGTGTTCGGTACTCGCGGACACTATTTGACATATTCTTTGCTACACATACATATACATGCAAACATGCATACATATATGGTTTGTATTATCCAATAATAATAATGGAATGTCGCCGTGTGAACGCGAAGGAAATAACAAAAGAGGATTCCAGATGTTTTCCTTCCAAAATTTCGCCCGTCTAAACTCGGACCAAGCATTAGTGCTGCCAGAAAAGCTGCTTGCATGACAGGAATGGAAAGTATGTTTAAATAATTTTATAACTACTTTTGTAAGTATTTACAATACATACATACATCAATACATTATCACTTTAAAAATTATAAAGCATCAGTTAATTAACGATTTTTGTTTGCAAATTTTATGGGAAGTTTTGAGTATTAAATATGAGTTATTCAATGTTATATTTAATCTAAATTTTAACTCCTAATTATATATATGAGCAATTACACGTATTCCAGTTGTCAACATCGACACTACGTCAATATAATACCAAAAAAAAACCAGTGCTTGTCTTCACATTGTCGAAAGCAGCTTTGTACTCGGTAATACCAAAAAACCAGTGCTTGTCGTCCTGTTGTCAAAAACAGCTGATGTGTTTGACAGGCTGATGCTATATTTTAGACCTAAGGGAACATAAATTTATGGTCAATAGTACAACATTAAGCTAAAAACTTTAGGTATTGTATTTATGTGATGTTGATGTTCAGAAATGAAATAAGGGTGAGTAATTTTAAACAAAAGTTAAAGCCCAATTTACATTTCGCACACGCAAATGTATATGGGGCACATATGAAAAAAAAATATACGCAGAGTATCATGCGTATATTTATTTTGTTCCAGTAAATATCCATACTCTTAGTATAAGCATACTTCGAGTATAATTATGACAGACACTCGATATTTATAGCTATAGTGTTATAAAGTTTTTCGCATAAATAAATTAGAGATACTATTGTGTGTTGAAATCGGCTAAAGTCATAACTGGATGCTGAGCCTATATAAATATCATATATATTTATTTATTTATTATTGGAAATTGCATAAACGAACCACCCTAATGAGCACTATATGCATCTCTACATTTAAATATTTGAAAACACACCCATTCAAAAGTAAAATAAACCATATTGGCAGCCATAATTCTTTATTTGTTTATGTTTTCCTATTTCTTGTTTTGCCAATCCTTTAAATATTGCAAATGTTAAGGGTTATTCTTACAAAGTATCTGCAAGGCTTCATTAAGTAAAATAACATTACTTAAGTGAAAAACAAAAGATATGAAAGTCATAAATTCGCGTGAATGTTGTACTTAACAGGGTAATTGATATGAAAGAACTTGTTGGGGACGACCGTATGTTATCGGTACTACTGTGGTGTAGTTCGTTTTACCTACACGCAAAAGTTTTTTTTTTTTTTTTTCAAAATAAATATAATGAGGTAAAGTAACATCGGCTTACTTCAATTCGTCTTTTAGTAGACCAAAAAAATCCATACAGCAGCTATATTTCAGTAATGAGTATTTCGTTTCTAGAATTTGGAAGAAGTTTTAGCATCGAGAAGATAAGAGAGATGGTTGTGCCATTTTCAAAAAGATTATTTATTTATATAAAAACTAAAATAAATTGGTTAAAAACATGAAAAATTTAGGTTAGGTTGAAAGAGTTGAAACTGTGTTGACCTAATACAATAAGACATTTTGCGCCTTCTGTGTGATGATTCGGGCTTACCCGAATATACCTATGTATCAATCTGGAGATCTTAGCCGAAAGAAAGCACAGATGAATGCTGCCGGTTGCGTCCACAGGTTGCGGTTAGTGGAAAGCTATGTAATTATGCAGAGTAGCTGCTAAAGCAGTCGCAGACAATCTGCGGTTTCGAGTGGAGAGCCTAAGAGGGTTTCCGGATTATACCGGACTCCTAACAAATTCTAAGTGCCTTACTATGCTTGGAACGTTAAGGCGAGTGATTGGCGTCTTCAAATAACCAATAGACCTACTGCCAGCGGCAGTTTCTTATGTTAGAGGCGGCTAGAAGCGGAAGTCGGATCTTGTAACAAACGGCTGGCTATACAAATGTGATATAAGGCTTCTAAGCAGCCCGCTCGAAGGCCATGCTGGCAGCCACAGTTCCAGCATTAGATACGGTAACCCAATCTGCTGCTCATCTTAAACCAACTTATTACCGAAACTTAGAGATGGTCCTATGATCCGTATAGGAACTAAAGGGTCTAATGTATTAGATATTCGATAAAGCGGTCACGCGAAGAAACAAGTCTGTTCTATGTTTTTACCTAGGTCTCTCCAATGGGAGTCCATAATAAAATCCAAGGCTGTACCAACGGCCGGCCTTAAGCAAAATAAATAAAATAATTATCATATCAAAATAAACAAACTAATTATTTTCTAAGCTTTATACAAATATTATGGAAAATATATCTACTTTATTAATTTTGTTTCTGAAACCCGAAGATTTCGTAATTTCGGACAGTGCACTATGGAACTATAGGAAGGAAATTTCACATTATAAAAATTTTAAATTTTTCAAAAAAATTAAATTTTTGTTACTTAAACAGTTGTTTTGATTACGATTTCTAAACCAGTTATCAGAAAACCTTGAAGTGCAGTGAATTTTGAGACATCTTCTAATAAAAGTTTTTGTAAATTTTTTAAAAATTAAAAAATGGGAAGTAATGCCGATGGTAAGTACTTTTACATTACATATCAAAATGTTGTTAAACTCATCTATAAAATCTATTAAATTTTAAAAATTAACTAATGTAATTATGAATTAAAATTTTATATAGACTTACAAAAAAAATGATAACACATGTTAGACATTATATCTTAATAGTTCTCTGGAACAATCAATTATCTTCCAAATTTAATATATTTCATCTGCGAATTTTTTGCGAGCTTAAAAAATAAACTTTTTCAACTGTGTGCCAAATTCAGAATTATTCAATATATGGCTAAAGACACATGACGAAATTGACAAAAGAGCGGCTATTTAAGCCCATTTCTTGTCATACATTTCTAAGAGTGCACAGAGAAAACAGTGCCTAATAATTACCTCATGAAATAGAACAAAATTAATAAGAAATCTCTATGGTTTTTTTTTTCAATAAGCAAATCTTATTAATTTCATAGAGAAAACCTTTTTGAAAAAATCAAGAAGAAATCTTGTAGTTTTTATGAGGTTATCTTATTGATTTTTTTAATATGGTTTTCTTCTTGATTTTATGAGGCGACCTCATAAAATAAAAAAAGATTATCCCCCTTATGCAAAAAAATATTTTACTTTAGCTTTAAAGTTCATAGTAGTTGATAAGCACTTTAAGGCTAACATAGCTTTATTAAAAAATCATATGCAAAAGACAACTTTAAATATTTTGTGATTTAATAATAAATACTGGTAACACCACCGTGTTCAACAACCACTTCACAGCTTATGATGTACAAAATTGAATACAATTTCATTCGGGTATTCAAATATTTTTTTTATTTTATTAAATAAATTTTTATTATCTTGAAGTAAAGCAACCTAAATTAAAAGAAATGAGCATCTGACTTAATAGGAAAACAGATAAACACAACCATGAAGTAAAAGTAAAAAAATGTGAAAATTTATCACAATTTGTTTTATTCGAATGAAACGAGTATTTGAATATCCAGCTTTTTTCGATTTGTTTTGATTGTATGTACATACATCACTAAAACATTTTTGTATAATTGTATTTATTTTAATATTTTTTTATGGATTTTGCTATGTATTTCGAAGCAGTTGGATAATTTGGTGATGTTTCCCATTACATGACAGAAATAATAAATTTAAGATAAGAGCAGGCACTTCTAGCTTCATTTTCAGATGTAACATGAATCAGTATGTGCTATATTAGTAAAAATATTTGAGGTACAAAATACACATTTTGGAAATATCAACTTAAAGTAGTCTTAACAAACGTGGGTGCCTACTTTAGAATTTTTATACAATAATTTTTTTAGAATACAACTTTACTTAACATTGCTTGGCAAAGCTTTATTAAGTTTTTTTGCATAAGACCCTATGTCTTTCTTTATTCTTTACTTATATATTTTCATTTAAATTCTATACCATATACTTTGAAAGGAGACAAGTATTGAACCAGCAAACTTCTGACTGATAAACAAACACTCTAACCAATATGCTAACAAGCAGTCTGAATAACAATTGAAATAATTTTGCAAACATGCTTATACAAAAACGAAAAAGATCATGAAAAAAAAATTGTCTGTGTCTATTTATAGATATGAAATAAAAAGACACCTCATAACATCAAGAAGATTTCCTTATTAAAAAAAATCAATAAGATGCTTTACACATAATCATATAGGAACCTAATAAAATCAATAAGAAATCCATATAGTTTACAATTTATAAGAAAACCTAATAGAATCAAGAAGTTTTTCTCTATGGATTGTTTTTTTGGTGCCAAAACTAACGGAAATTGAGTAAAAAAAGTTGTGAATAATAAGATTTCTTCTTGATTTTATGTGGTTTTCTTCTTGATAAAATTAATAAGATTTACCACATAAAAACAATAAGGAATCTCTATAAAAAAATCTTCGCTTCTTTCTGCTGGGATAGCCCTTAACCTAAAAACGTTTCATAGAGAAAATCTTATTGATTCTATCAGGCAGTTTTTTCTCTGTGTGATTGTTCCGAAAACTTTAAACAGTATTTAAAAGAGCATTCACGATTATTTTGTTCAAATATGAATATAAAATGGTGTAATAGTTCCAGAAATTTTAAAGTTTTTGAAAAACCAGCATGATGTTTTTTGTTTTTTTTTTTGTTTTTGGCTTAAAGACAGTACTTCGATCAGAAAACATGAAACGCAGTGTTCCTCCATTAAATCGAAACCAGAACGACCGCAAATTATTGATTAAAATCATTTTTAAACATGACTTTGTTTGTTACTTCATTAAATTGGTAAAATTAATTTCTGCTGTTATATTCGAAAGGTTAGTGTACACTCGAAAAATTGTTTAGAAAAAAAAAACAGTTTATAAAACCAGATTATCTATCAATGATCTAAAAAAATCTTGGATGCGGTAACCTATAACCCGTAACCCCTTCTTAGAACTAATTATTTGTTAATTTTTTAGTTAAATTTACTTATCTTTTTTTCTGAGTGCATGAAAAACTTTTTCGGTCACTCCCTCTCTCTCTTAAGTGTTCACCAAAAGTCAAATCCAAAAAAATCGTTCAAATCAGTCCACCCGTTTGACTGTAATTAATTTTGGCCAAAAAAAAGGGGGAAATTTCATATAGTGCAGTGCCTGGTTTTAAAATATTATCCTGATACTTTATGAAATTTTACCTCAGTTGAGATGAGTATAGCTTTCGCTTGTATGGTCACTCTAGATCTCATGTCAACTGTAAGACTTGAAAATATAAAAGTTTTCTACCGCACTCAATGACCAAAGGGGAACCACACTAAAACCAAGGTTTAGCAAGCCTTTAACAAAGCCTTTTAAGTTTTACTGCTGTTGCTGTACTTTAATTTGATTGTGCTTAATGAATTACTAGAGAGATAGTCATAGATATGTACATACATATGCAGATAGATAGATTATAAATTGTATTACAGATTGACTATGACGTAATTAAGATAGTTCCGTTTCAGGGTGTGACTTTGATATATGTATGTGTGTGTGTGCTCGTCTGTAACCCACTTGACCTGAGATTTTATATAAACGAAGGCTCACTAAATCAGTGAAATTTCCAAACAAAATTGTTCGATATTTGTTCGCAAAAAAAATCGAATGTTCTCTAAAAGCTTCCAACTTCGAACTTCTCTCGTTAGTTTTTCGAATGTGTGACGATAGCCGAGTGGATGTGTGATAGTCTGTTAGAATGGAGATGCGCAGGGCAATTGTGAATAAAATTCCGCCAGAAATTTCTCCGTTTTCCAATTATAATTTTTTCTTTTCTCCATTACTTGCTATTGTTTGAAATTGTTCCCCGGGAAACATTTCTCGCGGAATTCACTTCATAATTGCACTCACCATTTTCAAATCCTGTATTAAAAATAAATATATAAAATAAGTAAGTTAAAATAAATAAATTAAAGAATTAAATTACTTTTTTAATTTTTCTGCTGGCTCATTGCGATATTGAAACTGGTTCGATATTCTCTCACTTTTCATATTGCTAGTGAAACTTCGAAATCGAATGTTTTTTGGGACAAAACTGAGTTATCGCTCAATGAATTTTTTTCAATTAATTTTTGAATGTCATTCTCGATAGTTTTACACGATAAATGTTCGAGATATATTCGAAATCGATATCGGTAACGAAGATCTTGGTCAACTGGGAAAACTAAGCTATTGCTCACTAAACTTCTTTCAATTAATTTTTGAGTGTCATTCTCGATAGTTTTACACTATAAATGTTCGAGATTTATTCGAAATAGATATCAATAACGAAAGTCTTAATCAACTGGGAAAACTAAGCTATCGCTCAGTGAACTTTTTTCAATTCATTTTTGAGTGTCATTCTCGATAGTTTTACTCGATAAATGTTCAAGATATATTCGAAATCGATATCGGTAACGAAGGTCTTGGTCAACTGGGAAAAACATGCATGCACTTATATACTAGTATGTGTATGTAAATGCATGTGTTCTACTTAACGACATAAAATAGTTTATATGTTTATAAACTACAAGATATATGAATGCAATTTGTTTAAAATGGAAGTTATTCTCAATGGTCGGAAACAAGTGATGAATTGCTCGTGAGTGTGTATTTGTGTGCAACATTAAATTTAAAAAAAAAACTATAAAACAAATTGCATAAAACTCTGAAAAGTAAACAAAAATTTATATAAATTACAATAGTAATTATTTTAACTGATTGATTTGTAAAACTATTGTTGAACTTATACGTTTTTATGTTTCATGTAAACTAGTGTTGTACGAGTATTTTTTTTTTTTTGTAGTTGTTGTCTGAAATTAATTGAAAACCGTGCAATTTCTATCAGATTTTTGTGCAAACCATAAATTAAAATAAAAAGAAGGAAAAACACTGCGATGAAATAAATGATTGAAGTCAGAGTAGACATATTTAGATGCAAAAAATATGGTTATTAGGACTTTATTATGCACATAATTTTTGTGTAGTATGAGTACAAAAAAAAGTATTTGCTTTTTACTTAAAAATTTGTTTTAAAATTCAAAATTTTTTTAATTCTATAATTTTGTGTTCTAAAATATATTTTTAAATAAATTCAGTAAAGTGCGACTCTGACTCGCGCACGAAGGGTTCCGTACGAACACTAGATATATAATTTAATACAAACTTCATCCTATATAATATATAGTTTTGGAATTTTTTTTTTCGTTTTTGGGGTATTTTCGGTTTTTTGTTTTGGCGGTTTTTGCGTTTTTTCGGTTTTGGCGATTTTTTTAAGTTTTGGCTCCTTTTTTAGTTTTGACACTTTATTTTCTTGTTTTGTCGATTTTTTTTTTATTTTTGGCGATTTTTTTCATTTTTGCAATTTTTTTTTTAATTTTTTTTAGTTTTGGCGACATTTTCGCGTTTTTTTTTATTTTTGGCGTTTTTTTTCAATTTGGCGTTTTATTTTCATTTTGGCGATTTTTTCGAATTTGGCGATTTATTTTAGTGTTGGAATTTTTTTTTAATTTTTGGCGATTTTTTTTTTTTTTTTTTGCTTTGGCCATTTTATAATTTTCGGTTTTTTTAGTTTTACCGTTTTTGAAAATTTCAAGTGTTTACCTCTTACGGTTCCCAAGATATAGCAAATTGTCAAAATTACATAGTCAAAATTGCATTAACTGATGGACCACCCTTTAATTTTAATTTTTTTAAATTTTAGTGTTAATTGTTGTAGTCTATATAAAAATACACTAATTTTACAAATTTCAAGTCTCAATATACAATATTACTACTGACCAAGTGTACCCCAGCCAATGTAATCATCTATTGACATTTAACATTAGATTGTCATTGAAAATCCACCACTGTACTGTAGCACTACTGATTAAGTAGTTCTTTTGGGACGACATGGTGCCAATGTACCAAAGATTCACTAGTAAATTTTAGGGGCTCTAGTCTACAATATCGATATGGAATTGAGCTCTGTGACATGGCTGTATATTTAGTTTTCAAATATAACACAAAAGAAATATAAGAAGACATTAATTCTATTTTTGAATTATACAACTTTATGCTGGGAAAATTAATTTTTGATTATTAATATGATTTTCTTCCGTTGGAAGAAATGTACAGCCATGTCACAGAGCTCAATTGCATTCGAAAACGGTATTCAATCCGTATTTTGGTGCTTTAGAAAACGAAAAACGAAAAAAAATTTCGGAATGAAATCACTTTTAATTTCATGGACGGAATTAACATTTTCTGCATGTTAAAGTAAAAAAAAATTTTTAAACAATTTTTGTTTTTTTTTCAATTAAGAATACTATTTTTCATTTATTTATTCAAAGCTGGATTACAATTATTTAGTTTTCATTTATTTATTATGCAAATTTCTCAAGTCATTACAAAAATAAAATCAACAGAACAAAATGTACGGAATTGGTTTCTTTGGTATTGCCATACCATTTTTGTATGTACTTTATCAAAATCTTCATATTGGCAGCACACAAAACCAAAAAATACAAGGCAGAATTAAAATATGCATACAAAAAAAAAATTTAAAACGCCTAAACATATGCCACATTATCATTTACTATAAAATTATGTTGCCACACTTGTAAGATTAAGCATTTTTTTCGGATTGATGAAAACGATGGGAATCTGAAGCACCAAAATGAAATTTGAACGGAATGGTTAATACGGAATCAAAACCATTCCGAACGGAATCTGTGACACGGCTGGTAGTCTCACATTTTTATATTGCATTTCGATAATTTACTATTTCAAGGACATAAGATAAAAATATAAAAATATTAATTTTGCTTATATTATCCGTTAAACTATTTAATATGAATAAACTTTTATCATTGCATTATGATTGAAAATTTTATAAAGTGAAGAAATATTTCAAAGGCTCCCACTGTTCAAAGACTCTATCTGCAACAAACTTGACGAGACAACCAACGGTTAGGGGAATACTTAGGAATTTCATAAATTTCAGAGTTGAAATATTTCTAAATATTTATAAAATCATCTCTACGACATGAGCTGTTACAAACAAATTTATATATTCATTTTGATAGATCGTCAATGTCTCTGGGCAAAACGTTAACTTAAACTATCCTCAGTTATCCGAAGGTAATGTTATGTAACTGCAACGATAGGAAACAGCTGATCGATATATTTATGTGAAAAGTAATGAAAACGGTTATAGAAATGTAATGTAACGTAACCTACTTTTCATATAAAAATATTGATCAGCTCGTTACTACTGTTGCAGTTACATTACATTACAGTCGGCCAACTGAGACTTTTAAGTCTTCATTACTTAAAAACGTAAAAAGAACAAGAATAGTACTTATTATTGCAATAAGAAAAGTTTCGATATTTAATGGAGAAAAAGTGCCAGAAAAGGAGCGAGAGTGCCACAGTGCCAGGCAACATCCAATAGTGCCAAAAATTTCACAATTATGCCACATTTACCATCACTGCTATCATTGTGCATATGTTCTCCGCTTTACCGATTCCCTCTCAGAACTTATAAAAGTTTGTCAATAATACATACAAACATACTTACAATATTAAAACGGAAATACATTGAACTGCTCTTGTTGCTTACCTGAAAAGAGAAAAAGAAAAGTGTTTAAACAAATTAATATTAACAAATAAATTTATTTTCATAAATACATCAAGGATTTTTAATACATTTTTTAACCCTTTCAATAAGGACAAGCATTCTCAGCAAAGTGAATTGTACACAGAAAAAAATTGTTCATTGCATGACATGTTTAATTGAAAGAACAAATTAAAAATCAATTAAAAATGTAATTGAATCCATTAGACTTTTGTTTAAAAATTTTATTTAATCAAATGTTTAATTGATTTTTGTTTTTTTTTTCAATGAAATGCATTGGCGTAGCTAGACATTTTTTCTGGGGGGGGGGGGGGCGGGGGGCAAACACAATTTTTTTTTAATTAGTGTTTTTTATGGGAATTGTTAAAATTTAAGCTTAAAATTTTTTAAACGCACTAATAATCCCAAATTAATATTTTACTTATTAAGTTAAATATATATTTCTTATTAAAAATACATTGAAATTGGAAATTAAAAAAATATATTTTACTTAATAAGTAAAATATTAATAAGTAAAATATTGGTTTGGGATTATTAGTGCGGTTAAAAAATTTTAAACAGATTTTTTTTATTTAACTTTTTTTTATATTTAAGTTAAAACATAAATTAACAGTCCAGTTTCAATAACAAAAATTAAGTTATAATAATAAGTAATAAAAACATTCAAAACAAAAGCAATATATAGACAAAAAGTAAAGTATGTATTAGAAAAAAACTAAATAATAATAATAATAATCTAATAATAATAAACTAAATAATAATAAAATTAATATTCGTTTCCAACAAGTTTATATGTTCATATGGAAAAATTATTTATGTATATACTATATTTGAATACAATATTTTGAAAAGATACAAGCAAGAAATGATTTCATTCATCATTCATGATTTCATTTCTTAATAATTTATTATTTAATTTAAAAAAAAATTTATCTGTTTCCCTTCCAATATTGAAGTTCTGAATCAATACTATATTGTTGCAATGAATGAACATACATACATAAATAAGTACAAACATATGTACGCAAGTATGTATGTATACGTGTTCAATTGAAAAAAATTTTATGTGCATATATATACATGCATACATATCGATAGTTGAGTTTTTCAGTGATTTCAATAAATTTCACACTAATACACCTCATCACAAAAATTTATTGCAATACACTTTCTATTATGTTTTACCTTCTCCTGTTAAGTTACAATTATTTGCGTTAGGGCCTTTCCATTTGAGACCAACGATATATTGACCTGTGTAAGTTGATATCCTATCAAAAATTTCGGTCATCAAAAGTACTGATACCAAAATTTGGACCTAGGAATATTTTTCACAAGTTTTCCACTAGTCTAACAAAGTTGTATATGAACATGAATTGTTTTGTTTTGTTTTCTAATAAAAATAAAACATATGTATACATGTTTAAAGAGGAAATTTTGATTTGTTCGATTTTCTGACGATTTTTCGGACATGAAATGACGATTATTTTATATTTTATCGGGATTTCGGTGATTTTTCCATCATTTTATCTGGCAGCCCTCGATGGAACCATAAATATGCATACATACATACGTACATGTGTGTGTAGGAGTTATATATAGTATATGAATATATACAAGGTATTTGCAGATCATAATTTTTCGCTATTTTTTTAATTTTACTCTAAATAAAAATTGGTGGCTATTGTTACAAACAATTTGACAGTAGAAAATCTTAAGAACACCTGAAAACAACTTGTCTTGCTACTAACTACGTACACTAATACAATTTTATTAAGAATTTGTTGAAAGATACATACACATATACATATCTACACACATGCATTATAAATTCACATGGAGTTTACTATTTGTGATGTTTTGAAGTGCTGTGAACTTATAGGTTTTTGGGTATTTGTTATCTAATAAAAGTATGCATATTTAGCGATTATTCGAAAAGTTTGTATAAAAATGACTGGTGATTTTCATGAGTAATTTTAAAATAAATAAAAAATAGAATTTTTTAATATTACAGGCAAAATAATATGTTTTAAAAAGAATTTGTAATAAATCCTGGGGGGGGGGGGGGCAAAATCAAGTCTGGGCAATGCCCCCCCCACAGAAAGGCCTAGCTACGCCTATGATGAAACGTGTTGATATCAAAACGATTTTTTTGTGTAAGCAAAAAATTAAAAATAGATTCAGTGAAGATATGTAATTCAATACGAACTTTAGCCTATATAATAAATAGTTTTGGGTTTTTTTCGTTTTTGGGGTTTTCGGTTTTGAGCGTTTTTTAGTTTTGGCGTTTTTGCGTTTTTTTTTTGCACTTTTCCTCCCTTTTTGTCGATTTTTTTTGGCGTTTTTTTCATTTTGGTGATTTTTTAATTTTTAGCGATTTTTTTGATTATGCCGATTTTTTTTTTCATATGGGCGATTTTTTAGTTTTGGCGTTTTTTTTCGCGCTTTGGCGATTTTTTCGGTTTTTGGCGTTTTTTCAATTTGGCGATTTTTTTTTCATTTTGGCGATTTTTTTCATTTTGGCGATTTTTTTAGTTTTGGCGCCTTTTTCGCGTTTTGCCGATTATTTTCGGTTTTTGACGTTTTTTCATTTTGGCGATTTTTTCATTTTGTTGATTTTTTCGGTTTTGCCGATTTATTTTAGTGTTAGAATTTTTTTTGATTTGGTGCTTTTTTTCGTTTTAGCGATTTTTTGGTTTTTGGCGATTTTTTTCGATTTGACGATTTTATAATTTTCGGATTTTTTTAGTTTTACCGTTTTTGAAAATTTCAAGAGTTTGCCTCTATTATCCTCCCCCATAACTTATTTTCCTAATTCTATCACAATGCATTACATGAGTGGGTCCTATTATAAAAAAAACACATACATATGTATGTATAGATAACAGTATTGTCTGCAAAGGGGAACATTTTTGAACAAATATTCTAAGGGATAAAAGTGACAAGCTGCGGTTGAAAATTGCTAAAACCGAAAAAGAAAATTAAAAAATTGTATATATCAAAGTCTAATTTAATTTTTCTTCTCTTCTTTAGAAACTCATATTAATTAATAAAAATATTTCATTCAATAAAAGAATTGAAATTACTGAACTTAAGCCTGACTAAAAATTATTTCTGATTAAAAATTCACTATAGTTCAATTAAAATCTAAAAATGTCTCACTTAATTCATCATGGGCACGTGACAAAAATATGTTCACTTGGCAATCACAAATGTTGGAAAACCAAATCAACTGTAGAAAGCAAAATCAAAGTAACATAATATCCACTACTATAATAATGGGTGTTTTTTATTGAGGTATAGAGCTTTAAGTTGGCATCACTTTTTTAACTGGCGGCCATTTTGTCAGCTGTCAAGTGATTAATATTTAGTTTGGTTTGCCATTTCATCATGAACAGGTTGACAAAAGAACAACGCTTGCAAATCGTGCAAATTTATTTCGAAAATAATGGTTCAGTTTGCGAAGTTTACCGCAAGCTCCGTCCATTTTATGGTCGACATAATCGTCCATCAGAGCAATTAATTCGGTTAACCATGGATCGTTTTCGCACTACGTTTACTCTATGTGATAATACGCATCCGCAGAGACGTCGAACAGTGCGCACCGAAGAAACAATTGCCGCTGTAGAGCGAAGTGTTGAAGAGGACCCGAATGAATCGATTCGCCACAGTGCACAGCAATTGGAGCTTTGTCCGTCAACTTTATGGATGATTTTGCGCAAAGATCTTGGCTTGCGACCTTACAAGATCCAGCTTGTGCAAGAATTAAAGCCGCGAGACCATGCAATGCGTCGTGATTTTGGTGTATGGGCCGAAAATGAGATTGATCTCGATGCTGATTTTCATCGCAAAATTTTGTTCAGTGATGAGGCTCATTTTTGGTTGAATGGCTACGTCAACAAGCAAAATTGCCGCATTTGGAGTGAAGAGAATCCACATGAGACCCTTGAGACGCCATTACATCCACAAAAACTGACTGTTTGGTGTGCTCTATGGGCTGGTGGAGTCATTGGGCCATACTTCTTCCGAAATAATGCTGGAGAGTCAGTTACCGTTAATGGAGACCGGTATAGAGCCATGATAACCGACTATTTTGTTCCCGAATTGGATGGCATGAATGTGGATGAGTTGTGGTTCCAACAAGACGGCGCTACATGCCACACAGCGCACGTCACAATCGATTTATTAAAGGAAACATTAGATGAGCGCATAATTTCGCGGAATGGACCTGTCAATTGGCCACCAAGATCGTGTGATTTGACACCATTGGATTATTTTCTTTGGGGATATGTGAAGTTGCTCGTCTACGCCAACAAACCAGAAACGTTAGGGGACTTGGAAGCCAACATTCGTGGCGTTATTGCCAACATACGGCCCCATATGCTCGAAAAAGTGGTTGAAAATTGGACCTGTAGAATTGGCTTTATTCGAGCCAGCCGCGGCGGCCACATGCCCGAAAATAATATTTAAACATTAATGGCATAAAATTATCCATCCAATAAAGCCAAATTGATGGACATTAAAACGATTTTCTTGTGTTTTATTTCAATTCGAAGTTCTATACCTCTAAAAAAAACACCCTTTACTTATATGCATGTACCGACGGTACATCGAATAAGTAAAAATAATTAATGTGATGATCGTAAAAGATAAGCAAGAATAGTTAAAACATACGTAGGTAGAGTAATATAACTTCGTGCTAACCTAAATAGAAAAATGAAAATATGGAAAAACAGGGGAAATAAATAGTGATACTTACATATGTATTTACCAAAGGTAAATCAATAATTGTACACAACAATCATTTCTCACATTCGGTTTCATTAGAATTTACGTTAAATAGCTGATGTTAATAACAGTCTCTACCCAAGTAGATAGACTAGGGTGCTGATGAAGTGCGTTGCTGCACAGAAAAATATCGGTATTTCCCCCAGCTTAAAAGTCTAATTTAATTTTTCTTCTCTTCTTTTTTAGAAACTCACATTAATTAATAAAAAAAAATATTTCATTCAATAAAAAGAATTGAAATTACAGAACTTAAGCCTGACTAAAAATTATTTCTGATTAAAAATTCACTATAGTTCAATTAAAATATAAAAATTTCTATATTCGAATATGTATATATTCGATAATTCGTTGTTTTCAGAGATTTGACTTTTTTTTATCTAAAGCGAATGGCTTTCGAAAAATTTTAACCTTCCGCCTTGGAGTTGAAAAATTGTTGATGATTCTTATTAAACGATTTTTTTTTTCTATTTCGAAGAGCTGGACTATTAATCTTTGGAATACTTTTGAAAACATTTTTCTCTGAGCGTTGCATTTACAAATAAATAAATTCAGTAAAGTGCGACTTTGACACTGACACTACATATGGGCACTTCCACGAGAAAGTTTACAGTTGTATCGCGTGCGACAGCTTGCAATTAAGCTTATATTTCAGAACAATGTTAATCGACTTTGCTTAAATGTTTACCTAATGTAGAACTGATGACGCCCTATACAAATATATAAAGAATGAAAAAAAAACATATTTGTTTGGTGTCGCACGCTACAAAAAGTTGACATTCCTGTGGAAATGCCAACATCTAATACTCTATGAACTTTAGCCTGTGTCGAATATCGTACCTGATGTAGACACTTGAACATTTTTAAGTAGACGGTAATTTTTTTTTTGTTTTTGGGCGATTTTTGTTCGTTTTTGAGAGTTTTTCGGGTTTTAACTTTTTTTGTTAGTTTTAACTTTTTTTAATTTTTGGCAATTTTTTAGTTTTTTGACGATTTATTTTATTTTTAGCAATTTTTTAAGTGTTTATGCATTTTGCTCAATATTGACAATCTTTCAGTTTTTGGCGATTTTTTCGGTTTTTGGGGTTTTTTATTTTTTTTTTCAATTTTTGGCGATTAATTTTAGTTTAACCGAATTTTTTTAAGTTTCGGCGCTTTTTTCTCGTTTTTGGCGATTTTTTCGTTTTTTTTGGCGGTTTTTGTTTATTTTGACGAGTTTTTTTATTTTGGGATTTTTTTTAGTTCTTGAACATTTGAAGAGCTTTCCTTTCCTCTTACGCTTTCCAAGATACATGAAGTTGCCAAAATCACAGTTAAAATAACATTAACTGATGGAATACCCTTTAATTTTGATTTTTTTTTAATTTGACTGTTAATTAGTGTAGTCTGCCTAAAAATAGACTACCTTGGACAATTTAAAGGGTCCGCCATCTAACGTTTTTTTTCAACTAGTGCTTATTTCGTGAATGGTAACACTTAGCTCATGGCTGATTTGACAGATAATTAGTTTTATCCTTCCGCTGCGTTTTCGCTTCGCTATGTGGGCCTGCGATCGACTTACAGAAGATGCCGATTTTGCAAAAAAAAATCATCTTTTCAGATGAAGCTAATTTTTTTTTTTTTTTTTTTTTTTTTTATTTAAAAGAGAAGTAACACTCAGGCAACTAATGCCTACTATTATTACTAGGTGTTACCTTCTTTAGGAAAGGGATAGTGATAGAAGACAGGTGGTGAAGGAAGAGATAGAAGAAAGCTTCATTCTTTTACAACTCTGCTTTTGCACGCTTTTTTAATAATACAGTCTTGCAGCGCCTTCTGGTGTTAAATGAGGCGTATTAAATTTTGAAGCTGTGTTTAGTAGCCATTTTATTGGTTATTTTACTTCGCCGATGATTTTTGCTACACAATTCCGACGAAGAAGGGCGCTCTGATGTTACATTAGGATTAGCATCTGTTGAAGTCGGTATAGTTCAGTGACCAGTGACTATGCCTTCATCACTTAAACTTTCCTACAACAACTGATGCAAAGGGACTCTAATGCACATCAGAAAAATGCGTGGTGTTGTTATTTTAATGATTGTCGGATACAGGGATTGAACCCAGGATCTTCAGTTTTGTAGTCAATGTGCTAAATACTTCAGCCAGCGGGTATGTAAACAAGCAAAATTGTCGCATTTGGGGACAGAAAACCCGCACGCATACATTGAAAAGCCGTCGCACCCAAAACGAGTCACTGTTTGGTGCGGATTTTGGTTCAGAGGCATAATTGGCCCATTGAGCAAGAAGTGGCCGTTAGAGTCAATGGCAATCGTTATCGGGCCATGTTGAACGAATTTTTGTTCACAAAAATTGAAGAGGAGGATTTTGGCAACATTTGGTTTCAACAGGACGGCGCTACGTGCCACACAGCCGAAGCTTCAGTAGTTTTTTTATAGCATTTTCAAAAAAAAGTCATCTGGCGGACCCTTTATAATTGTCTGTATATTATATTTATTAGTTAATTTTTTATTCGACCTTATTATGTGTTTTAAATTATTTTATTATTTTTTTCTGGACCTAGAGCCTGAAAAAAATAATAAAAGTATATTATATTAGGATTTCAACACATTTCGTTGCTCGCTTTAAAACACCCTACATATACATATTTGTTATATTCTGTGAACATTTCAGTTAAGTAGTTTTTCGGTTTTCGAGAAAACAGCCTGTGACAGACTGACAGACGGACAGAGAAGTAAAAACAATAGGTTTGCTTTTCAGCTTTGGTGTACGGCACCCTAAAAAAGTTTCATGAACAATTTCATCTCAATTTCTTTATATTTTTTTTTATTTGCAATAAAAAAAATTAAAAATAATTCTGGCCCATGAGGGGATCGAACCCGCGACCTTCGCGTTATTAGCACGACGCTCTAACCAACTGAGCTAATGGGCCACATAAAAGTTTTCCACATAATTCGTGTGGAATGTCGAGAAGCGCAGGAAATTTTCAATGATAATTTCATTGAAAATTTATGAAATCAAAAAGAAAACTTGTACATACTAATGATTTCGCACTATCATAGAGGAAGTTTGAATGTAATTATTGACTCTAGCTAGATCAAACTTTTGGAATTTTATCTGATATGTAGGGAAAATTTGATGAATAAAAAAGGAATCAGAATATAAAAAAAACACTAGAAAAATCTGTTGGAAGTTTTTCTTATCAGGCAAAGTTAAACATTTCAAAAAAGCTTCCAGCAAATTGTAGTACGATGAATCAAAACAACTCACATATTCCATTTGCTCTGAAAAATTAGTATATAAAACAGAAGTTAAAATAAATAAAAAAAATATGACTTTTTTACTTTTTAAAATTTTATACAATTCAATTACTTTTATTAATTCATTCAACGAACAATTTAATTATTTAAAATCTCTAAATTCTAATATTAATTTAATTGGACCAATTAATCATTTGTTTAAAATCTTAACAGCAAGAAAACGTCATTTTTACAAATTCATTAATTGATATTATCAATTTGTTTGCAGGACGAAAATCAGTACAGGATTTAATTAACAGTTCAAATAACTAACTAAAATATTAATTAAAGTTGATTTTAAGTTTTTTCTGTGTAGAGGACCAAACACAAAGAATGCTGATGATGAAGGTGAAGTGGCCTTCGGAAATAGCTCGTTGTTCCGTTGTACTAAGTGTTTGTCAGAATATTTACAATTAATAATTATCACATGCACATTTGGCTTACAGACCGATACGAACTTTAACACCTTATCAATTCATAAATATAAAAACAAATAAAATTTTACCAATAAAAATTTAAATAATTTAAAGTGTTTTGTTTTTCACTATTTTATTAATATCAATTAGGTTTCAAAAATATAACAATTTATCGATCATACTCATATTCCAATTTCAAAGAGTTAGTTCATTTCTTCAATAGAGTAGAGTAAACGGTAGCAGGAGCAGCATAAGTTTGAATAGGGACAGCACTGTATACGGCAGGAGCAGCTACATAAGAAGCAGGAGCGCTGTAAACAGAAGCGGTGTAAGCAGCTGGAGCACCACTTGCGTATGTGGTGTATGCTGGAGCAGCAGCTGTATAGGTATTATAGGCAGGGGCGACTGCTTGATAAGTCGTATAAGCAGCTGGAGCAGCAGCAGCTGTGTAAGTGGCGATAGGACTTACAACATGCGCTGAGACAGCAGCAAAGAAAAGAGCAAAGCAGATAAGGAACTAAAAATTAAAAAATGCAATTATTATAATTAAATATTTTAAATAAATATTATGAATTAGAACTTACTTTCATTTTGTTTAGAATTTGTTGGGAAGACTGTTCTTTGCAATGGAACTAAATGAACTGATATCTTCCACTAGTTTGAACATTCTTTTTATTCTGGCAAAATTTTTATGAAATATGCGTTTTTTTTTTAATAATTAGTTTTTTCTTTTGCAATTGCTATTTGATTTTCAGTTTTGTTCTTTCAATCAATTAAATTTTTTTTATCGTATGATATGGTTTTTTGTTTTATTTTTCTGCTGTTTGTGTTTAAATCATTTTTTTATGCAATACAAGAATTATAGCAACCTTTATGGATTAATATCTTGCACAGTGGGACTAATCGCTATGTAAATGATTAAAAATATTTGTAGTCAGAGAGGTTTTAAATTCTAATTGGTATCTCCATGAAACAGTTGCCTATTTATTATATCTCTAAAGTATAACCGTATATAAACCGAGAGATCTTTGTTATTTTAAGCGGCCTATCCATTATACAATATTATTATTGCATATGTAGTTATACATATTATTGTTGTTTTGGCCTATACTATGCAATAAATGGTACAATATTTTCACAGAAAATATTGCACAATTTTCCTGACAGTTAAAAGGTAAACATTGAAAAATTTAGCCACCACATTCCACAATTGCCTTTATTGTGCAATAAAAATTAAAAGCCTTTTGGTATTTGCCAATATATGTATTGTTGAACAATATACACTCCGTTAACATAGGATAGCCTCACTTGAAATTTTAGAGAACACTATACATTTTCGCGATTTCTTAAAAAAATAGCAAGCATTTTTTTAAGTCATTCTTAAGAGAATACTCTGTTGCTTTATTGACAAAAATTCCAAATGGGTCAGTAAACATTAAGGGCTAATAAATCAGCTAAAGTTTAAACGGTGGTTTAGTTGAACTAAATTTTAATTCATATGTGGTTTAAACTCAACAGGAGTAAATCAGTGAACCATACCTCATGTGTAGTTTAAAAACTAATACTGTGGCAGCGCTGGAACAAATGACAAAAAACAGCTGTTTTGCAGCAGGCTATCAGTTCTTTGTACAGGGTGGGCCAAAAGAAACCAAGGGGTGTAAAAGTTTAATAACTTTTTTGTTTATTAATTTTTTTTTATTTTTTCTTTCAGATTATATAGACAACACTTTGAGAATTTATAACAAATGAAAATAATAAATAAAAATCAGAAAATAAGAAATGAATAAATGAAATCAACTTTATTGAAAATTTGATTATGAGTGATGAAGCTCATTTTCATTTGAATGGCTTTGTTAATAAGCAGAACTGTAGGTTCTGGGGTTCTCAAAATCCAAGAGCCATTCATCAACGCCAATTGCACCCCATCAGGTGTACAGTATGGTGTGGGATCACATCTGAAAATGTCATTGGGCCCTACTTCTTCGAGAATGAAGATGGAAGTGCTGTAACCGTAAATGAAGAGCGGTATCGGTTTATGATAGAAAATTTTTTACGTCCTGCTCTTGAAAACAGACCTGGTATGTGGCTTCAGCAGGACGGAGCCACTGCCCATACTGCCCGAGACACAATGGCACTTTTAAGTCAAATTTTTGGAGAGCGAATAATTTCTCGAAATTCGGAAATTATTTGGCCAGCGCGATCGCCAGATTTGACAGCACCCGACTATTTTCTTTGGGGTTTTTTGAAGGAGCGAGTGTATGTGAACAAGCCAGAGACAATCCTTGAACTCAAGGCAAACATTGTTGCAGAAATTCGAACGCTACAGCCACAAGTTTTGAAAGATGTTATGGAAAATGCTCTAAAAAGAGCCCATTTTCAGCTTCGCACTGGTGGTCATTTAAGAGACATCATTTTTCATACTCAGTGTAAAAAAATTTCCATTTTGTATATTATATAATCTGAAAGAAAAAATAAAAAAAAGTTAATAAACAAAAAAGTTATTAAACTTTTACACCCCTTGGTTTCTTTTGGCCCACCCTGTACAATCAAAAAGGCAAAAACTTTAATAACATTTAATTAAAAGCATTCAAATTTTACTGAGAAAGAAATTATATATATTCTTTGCAAAGTAGAATAGTATAAAGGAACAATAGAGTGTAAGAGAACAAATCGAATCGAATCTGAAGAAAAAGTAGAAGCTTGGAAGAAAATTGAATGCTTTTTAAATGCAAAACATATGGTCTGTAAGTAATAAAATCATATGGCCTGTATTGGTAGTTTAAACACCCAATTTTATGCGTTTACAGATGGTTTAAATACTGCATTGATTTATATGTTTGCTGGTTTAAACACATTTTAAACCAAAAACAGAGATTAACTTGAACTGATTTATTAGCCCTAAGTGGACTTTCACAATAGTTCTCGCAAACAGCATGAGAAATTTTAATATTTCAGTGTTAACATAGATTAGCCTCAGTGATGAATTTTCAATTGATCTTTGATGTTTATGCCAAAATACCTTTAAGTGCAATAGAAAAACGTTTTAATTGCACAAAAAAATTATTAGGAAAAAGCCGTCGCTTAGTTCCACGGAAATCGCAAAACAAAGACGTATCACGATCTAGGGCTTTCTAACCGCGCTATTGGCGGAAAACTTCGTCGCAGACCAAAAGTTATAAGCAATTACATGAAGAATCCATCAGAGTATTACAAATGGTACAAAGGAAAGACTTATAAGAAGTTTTCACCTCAATATAGACGCAAAAGTCTCTAAATGGTCTCGAATTCATCTGTGAGTTTAAGTAGAATTAGAACTGCAGTCGGAGTTAGTGTCAGTAAAATAACTATTTATAATGTTATACAAACCACGGAGTACTTGAAGCATCTAAATCATCAAAAAAAAGCCACCATTGTAAGACGTACATAAGCAACACGAACGATTGAAAAAATAAATTTCTTCAGACGAAAGACCTTCCTTCTTCCTGATATTATGAAAATAGTAACTATACCCATCTGGAATAGCGATATTAAAACACTTTTCTTCAAAAAAAACATTTTTTTCCAATAGTTCGATTGATGAACTTGATGCACCATCTACGTCATGTGGTCTCTCCCAAACTTTGTTTTTGTTTTCAATACAAATATTCGATCGAATCTATCGTTCGCATTTAGATAAACAGTCCGCAAAAAAAAATTCTGAAAAGTTTCTTAAATTGAAAATGCTTCAAAATAACTCAAATTATCGAGACCAAAACTTTTCGGTATTTAAAACAAACGAAAATATTTTTGAAAAAGCACTTAAACTGTAAAAAGACAACGGCGTACATACATATGTATGCATGTCAGCAATATAAAGTCGATCTAATTCGGGCACATACTAAAGGTGCAACATCTGTTCGAACCAAACTTATGGGCAACACTGTATTCGATTACAGATAACTCGCCATAACGCCATATCCATTACCATAGAAACCAATTGAATTTTGGTTTGGTTATTGCTATCGCATTATGTCCATGTCACGTCTAATTGCACCTTAAGATTTTTTTAATTGCACTCGTATTTTATATAAAAGTAAAAAAGAACTCATAAGATAAAAATATCATTTAAAGAATTGTAAATAACAAGAACTCATTTTCATTTCCAGTTTCTCATCCTCTGTTAAATAAAATCAAGAAGTTCTAACAGTTATTACAAAGACTAGAATCAATGCTCATATTTCCCAGTGTCCAAAGTTATATGAAGTGTTCTTAAACATACTTTCCAAGTGGATAAGAAACTCTATCCCAGCTAGCATTTGGGTGATAATTTTTTGCAGGAATGCCTTATATGATTCTCCTGAGATTACTTTTGATGATTAAAAGCTGATTTATCACTTGGGTGATTGTAAAAGGATTCACTTGTGATTCATCTAAATGATCAAGTAATGATTTCTTGAAAATAGAGGAACAAAATGCAAAGAAACCTCAAAAAGGTGATTTAATGATTTAATACTACCAGAAAATTGCTCAAAAATCATTCAGCAAATCGTATCATAAATGATTCTTTGGTATGATTCATCTGTAGCAGGTCTATTCAACCTGTGGTACGCGTACCACTTGGGGTACGCGAAACTTTCCCAGGTGGTACGCCAAATCTTCGAAAATTTGAGCATTTTTTTTTCATTAACCAGCTATAAAATCTCTGATATCAAAAATGCAATGCTAGCGATTTCATTAAATTCTGACATACATATACAAAATGAATTAGAAATACAGTCTTGTTATATTGTTATTGCCCTTGAATAATTAATTGGTTGTAAGTTTTGTGGTACGCGCGAATCAAAAAGGTTGAATAGCTCTGATCTGTAGGGTACCATTTTCTCACAACGGGAGTATCATTTATGATCGAAAAATGAGCTCATATGCGGTTATTTTTCCCGTCAAGCTGATTCGGAAAAGATTCGATTATGATACAAAATGCTAGCCGGGATTCGACATTTAAACTAAATCATATATGTACATACATAAATACATACATATGTATGTATGTTATGATTTATTTGGTGACCAACTCCACTGTGCAGCATTACAAATTGTTTTTTATTGGCAATAAATTTTTATTACGCAGGTCATATATGCAGAATTGATTTCTATGTATCCGGGTATTTGTGTTGTTGTCCTAAACATCATACTTGTTGTAATCCGATTTAATTTCTGCTTGAATATAGAGTAGACAAATTTATTTTAAGCGTATTTTTTTGTTTGGTTTCATATGAAATAATTAAGAATTTATTTTGGAATTATTGTGGTTGTCAATTGCTTTTAGTATTAAATGTTGATTGATTAAATTTTTTTATTTTACACGTATTTCTTCTCCCAAAAAACTAGTGTTATATAATTTTATAGACTAGCCTATTCGTGTTCCAAATTTTGAAGTCATTATGCAAGGAAATCCGATATAGAACTAACAATGTATTTTTTTACACCTTTCATCAAAAATGGTAAAGCGTATATAAATATAAATATGTAGGTTTGCCATTCCGTGTGTAATTTTGACAATATTAATATGCGACACATAAAGAATATATACTCTTGGTCCTTAGTAATAGGGAAGGCGAATAAGCAAAGTTGGTCTGTCTGTGAATTCGGTTTTCCGAAGCTCCCAAAAAAGCTAGAGACTTCGTTCTTGAACTGGTATATCAGATTTTTTCCAAAATCAGTTTTTTTTTTGTAATTCAAACCTATTTTATATTTCAGTAAGAATTAAATTGGTATTAAAAATCAAAATAAATTAAAAAGACGATTGATTACAGGGTTGGAAAATTGATTTTTTTTTGGTATAACAGTAAACCACAAAAACAAATTTTTTTAAACATATTTTATATTTAGAGAAAAATATTTTACTAAAAGAAATCAGAAAAACCAAAAATTATGATTCCAGGGTTCGGAAATTAATTTATATTTTAATATAAAAGTAACCAGGTCAATTTAATTTTTCCTTTTTCTTTAGAAATTAATTAGAGTCTCGAGGGGTTTTTGAACAAAACTTGACTCAGGAAGATCTAAACTAGTAGTGAACATGAATAGGAAGGCGATGCGAATCATGATAGGCGTGTTGACAGGTCACTGCTCGGTCAGAGCAAGAACCAGCATTTGAGAGACTGGCACTCCAGATTGTTGTAGGATGTGCGGGGATGAAGAGGAATCAGAAATCATTGAACATATTATCTGTCATTGCCCGAAGCTGCAACATCATAGGCTTAGATGGCTGAGCAGACGTTTCCATGAAAGCATTACTGATGTCGGGAAGTGTAAACTAGAGGCTACATCATTTGAATTCGGTGGCTTAGTGGTGGATAATAGGGCCGCTTCTGGCTGCAAATGGGAGGGTAAATATTACATTTTGGGCAACAGAAGGGAAAACAAAATACACAGAGAAAAAACTGCATCATAGAATCAATAAGATTTTCTCTATGAAACGTTTTTAGGTTAAGGGCTATCCCAGCAGAAAGAAGCGAAGATTTTTTATAGAGATTCCTTATTGTTTTTATGTGGTAAATCTTATTCAATTTATCAAGAAGAAAACCACATAAGAAGAAATCTTATTATTCACAACTTTTTTTACTCAATTTCCGTTATTTTTGGCACCCAAAAAACAATCCATAGAGAAAATCTTCTTGATTCTATGAGGTTTTCTTATAAATTGTAAACTATAGGGATTTCTTATTGATTTTATTAGGTTGCCTTGTTGATTTTTTCAATAAGGTTTTCTTCTTGATTTTATTAGGTTCCTATATGATTATGTGTAAAGCATCTTATTGATTTTTTTTAATAAGGAAATCTTTTTGATTTTATGAGATGTCTTGTTATTTCATATCTATAAATAGACATACAGACAATTTTTTCATGATCTTTTCCGTTTTTTTATAAGCATATTTGCACAATTTTTTCAATGGTTATTTTGACTGCTTGTTGGCATATTGGTTAGAGTGTTTGTCTATCAGTCAGAAGTTTGCTGGTTTTCAATACTTGTCTCCTTTCTAATAATAATATGTATGTATGGTGAGTTAGTTAATGACAATATAATATATATGTATGTATGTAAAAATGTATAAATAAATAACATCTACATATACTACATACATACATAAGTAAATATATGGTAAGGAAATGAAAATATAAAAATATAATGATTTTTTTTCTTTTTATGAGGTTGCCTCATAAAATCAAGAAGAAAGAAAACCTTATTAAAAAAATCAATAAGATAACCTCATAAAAACTACAAGATTTCTTCTTGATTTTTTCAAAAAGGTTTTCTCTATGAAATTAATAAGATTTCCGTATTGAAAAAAAACCAGAGATTTCTTATTAATTTTGTTCTATTTTATGAGGCTTTGTTAATTAAATACATATTTTCTTTATTAAAGAAAGAAAGACATTAGTATTGAGAATAAGAAAAATTAAAAATAAATACATATATAGTTTCAGGGTTGGAAAATTGAAAATTTTTCGGTATGCAGATAAAAGAAATTATCGTGTCTGTCATGACTTTCACATCCGTGTGAAAGTGCATCTTTTCCGCATATTTTGGTGTCCTGACATTCACTTTCGAATAATTTTTTCGTTTTACTTTCGACTGCAGCAAGCAATGTGAAAGTAAATAGAATTGCCTTTTTCCACATTAAAATTAATTTAATTTAAACGAAATCTTTTTTAAAATTAGGCTTGATATCTCATCTACCTAATTCGGAAATTTAAACCAATATATATGTATTTGGTTTTAATACATAGAAAAGGGGACATGAAAAACATGCCCACATTAGCAACCAATTTTGCAAAAATATTCGGCAGTATGCAGACACCAAATCTTTTTTTTGCGATTCGGAAATTTTCATTCTAATTGAAAACGTTCGACAGGCGTGACAGACACGTATATAAAACTATTTTTTTATTATTTTTAATTAAACATATTGTAATTATATATTAGAAATGCCTTTACTCAATTTTGATATGAAAATCGAATTTAAGCATAAACATTGGCACTCATTAGTCTTACAAAGTTTTGTGATATGTTGCGTATTATGCACAAATGCAGGTGTTTAATTAGTTTAGGTTGCTTGCAGATGTTATAAAATAGAAATTTGTTTAAGTAACATTATGAATAGTTATTTAATTCAGTTTTCGGTGTTGGGATTAATATAAATTATTAATAATAATAATTAATAAATTCCCATTAAAAAGTGCTGATCTCTATTAAAGACATCTCTAATTAATTTCTCTTCATACATTTAAAAATAAATTCAGTAAAGTGCGACTCTGACTCGCGCACGAAGGGTTCCGTAAGAACACTAGATATGTAATTTAATACAAACTTCATCCTATATAATATATAGTTTTGCAATTTTTTGTTTGTTTTTGGGATCTTTTCGGTTTTTTTTTTTTGTTTTGGCGGATTTTGCGTTTTTTCGGTTTTGGCGATTTTTTTAAGTTTTGGCTCTTTTTTTAGTTTTGGCGATTTTTGTTCGGTTTTTGACGTTTTTTTCATTTTTAAGATTTTTTTATTTTTGGCGATTTTTTTAATTTTTGCGAGTTTTTTTTTATTCAAAATTTTTTTTAGTTTTGACGACATTTTCGCGTTTTGGCGATTTTTTTTAGATTTTTGGCGTTTTTTTCCTTTTGGCGTTTTTTTTCGAATTTGGCGATTTATTTTAGTGTTAGAAATTTAGTTTTTAATTTTGGCGATTTTTTTCGTTTTGGCGATTTTTTTTATATTTTTGGCCAATTTTTTTGTTTTGGTTTGGCGATTTTATAATTTTCGGTTTTTTTAGTTTTACCGTTTTTGAAAATTTTAAGTTTTTGGCGATTTTTTTAAGTTTTGGCTCCTTTTTTAGTTTTGGCGACATTTTCGCGTTTTGGAGATTTTTTTTTTCGATTTTTGGCGTTTTTTTTCATTTTGGCGTTTTTTTTTTCATTTTGGCGATTTTTTCGAATTTTGCGATTTATTTTAGTGTTAGAAATTTATTTTTTAATTTTGGCGATTTTTTTCGTTTTGGCGATTATTTTTAATTTTTGGCGATTTTTTTGGTTTGGCGATTTTATAATTTTCGGTTTTTTTAGTTTTACCGTTTTTGAAAATTTAAATTTTTTGGCGATTTTTTTAAGTTTTGCCTCCTTTTCTAGTTTTGGCGACATTTTCGCGTTTTGGCGATTTTTTTAGATTTTTGGCGTTTTTTTTTATTTTGGCGTTTTTTTTTTTAATTTTGGCGATTTTTTCGAATTTGGCGATTTATTTTAGTGTTAGAATTTTTTTTTAATTTTTGGAGATTTTTTTCGTTTTGACGATTTTTTTAATTTTTGGCGATTTTTTTTTTTTTTTGGTTTGGCGATTTTATAATTTTCGGTTTTTTTAGTTTTACCGTTTTTGAAAATTTCAAGTGTTTGCCTCTTACGGTTTCCAAGATATAGCAAATTGTCAAAATTACATAGTCAAAATTGCATTAACTGATGGACCACCCTTTAATTTAAATTTTTTAAATTTTAGTGTTAATTGTTGTAGTCTGTATAAAAATACACTAATTTTACAAATTTCAAGTTTCAATATACATATGTTCATACAATTATATGTATATTACATGGGATTTTAACATATTTCATTGCTCGTTTTGGAACACCCTTTAATTTTTAATTCTCATGTATTTGTTGTTGTAGCGGCCAAGGTTCTACATACTGTGTCCAAATTTCAGGTCCGTAGCTCTTACGGTTCCTGAGAAAATACCGTGTGACGCACAGACGGACAGACGGACAGCGTAGCGAAAACAATAGGGTTCCTTTTCACCTTTGGTGTACGGAACCCTAAAAAGAAAAAAAAAAATTTTTTAAATTTTATATACTCGTACAAAGTGCAGAATAAAATTTTCAACTATTGCTTATGTCGAAAATAAAATCTTTGAATCATGAATGAATTAGTTCAAAAATACTCACAGGTCACTTACTATAAATTGCACAAGAGGAAAAAATAAATCATGTACATACATTTTCACTTAAGTATGTATGTATGTACGAGTATATAGTCTATATGTACTTCGGTGAAGGGTATATAAGATTCGTCAAAGCCGATTTAAATTTCATTCATATTTTGAACTTATATTACATGTGAAAATTTTTAAGGAACAAATAACAGCAAAGATAATTACAGTACACTCAGGGAAAATTAGCAACTTGAAAATAAGAATGCTTCACATTAATTCAATAATTTTCAATATAATAGAAAATGTATGTTAAAAATAAATAAAATTAATGAAATAATACTGTAAATTAATATTTTTCCATATTGAAATAAGAAATTTCAACATGACTAGACTTTTGTTAATGTTTCTTATTAATTCAATATGGTTTTTATTGATTTTAAGCTGTTTTTTCTCTGGGTGTACGGAATATGTTGCTGTTTTTGAATGTTTTTTTTCAGCATTATTGTGTTTGGTTCTCTGTGTGTAACGTCAGTTACTGCATACTTTAGCCTTAAATAAAAAATTTTCAGTGCAAATGGAATGCGTGAATTTTTTTGACTCATCATATAACAATTTGCTAAAAGATTTTGTTTTTAATGAAAACTGACATTTATGATGACTAATGTACAGTTGGGTAAACCGTTCATGGAGGTATAAGAAGCATTGTTTGATTATTGAAGATCCAAACTGCTAGTGGATATGAATAGAAAGGGGTTAGTCTTGCTAAGCGCGTTGGGTGGTGACTATTCGGTCAGAGCAAAGAGCAGAATTTGGGCAACTGCCACTTCAGATTTCTGTAGGATGTGCGAGGATAAAGAGGAACCAGAAACTATGGAGCATATTTTCTGCAATTGCGTGAGATTGCAACCATAGGATTAGGTGATGTCAGGCGCTTAAGGGCAGCTAATATGGCTTTCTAGGGTACAATGGGGTTTAAATTTTTATTAACGAGTGCAAATAGAAGGGATCGCCGAGTAGAGGTGTGTTTTAACACTACTTTTCCTAACCGAACCTAGACTACACATGTCACTACAGATGTGGTAAACGTGACATATCGTCGGCATCTATGTAAGTACCTCAAACAAGGTTCGGTAACTAGGCAACAACAAACGGCAAAACATTATTATATACATATACATACATACAATACATATTTATATATAACAATAATTAACGCCCGACCAAAAAAAAGGGGTGTTATAAATTTTAAGTTTGTAGTGTGTGTCTGTGTGTCTGTGTATCTGTGTGTCTGTGTGTCTGTACAAGTACTCGTACAGACCAAACGGCTGAACCGATTTTAAATTAGTTTTTTATGTTTGAAAGGTGACTGTGTTTAAGGAAAATCGGCCCAGCCGTTTGGAAGATATAACATCTTTTCTGAATAAATCGGGGGTTTTTAAAATTTTTAATTTTTGTTATTTTAACACATAATTAATATTTTAACCTCATAAAGTAGCAACACTAAGGACAGCAATTATATATTCTGAATATAGTATGTACATGTAAATATACTACAAACCCCTCTATATTTATGTTTACGTGTTTGTTAATTTTTGTGAGATAATACAAAATTAAATCGTTTGAAAAAAAAACAAGACCAAACCACCAAATACAACAAATATGTAAATCAACAAAAAAACAATACAAAATAATCTATTTATCTGTGTGGTGGTTTTTTATTTTAATCTAAAAATACACAAGCATGCAAACCCAAAAACTTTCTTCAAGTTTAAACTGATAAAAAAAAACGGCCCTTTGGTAAATAAAACTGTTTTAACTTTCATAATCCGTAAGTTTCCGTGGTGTAGTGGTTATCACATCCGCCTAACACGCGGAAGGCCCCCGGTTCGATCCCGGGCGGAAACATGATAATTTTTTCCTTATATTTTTACTACCATATAAATAACTTTTTGATAGATTGCTAAGTTTTTTTATAATCATTTTCTCGAAAAATTATGGAAACTAATAGTGTTTTCACACTGACATGGTTTTAATAAAAGTTGGTTTTAACGTTAAAACCAACTGTTAAAACCTGGTTTTACCAAACAAATTGTATTTGTTAAAATCAAATTAAAACCATTTTTTTTTTGGTTTTAAGTTGGTTTTATGAATTGCAACCTTGTTTTCGCTGTGATAAATTCAGTGCTGCCAAGTTAAAATGACCGACAGCGGCTGATAATGTTATACCAGCGAATAACAATAGATGGCGCTTGAAAAATTTTCAACTTAAAACTGGATGCAGCAGCAACAATAATCAAAAAATTATGGGAAAAAAAGTTTTTTGGAAGGAAAACAACGAAAATATTTTAAATTCAATTGTGGAAAGTGAAAATAGACAATATGACTGACATTCATCTGTCTATCAAAAAAGTTTATCTTATAATGTATTTGTGCATTTTTTATATTATTAAAAATATTTCCAAGCACTTCTTCATTCTGTATAAGAAGTTCCATAATTTAAAAAAAAAATTATTTACAAAATATAAAATAATTTCCATTTTAGAGCGCATTGTGAAATATCTCAGTTTTTCATACAAACAAAAACAACTGAACAGTATGTCCAAAAAGTATTATTAAAAAGCAGAAAAAATGCAACAACAAATACACGCATTTCGGCAGGAGATTTATTTTATTTTGAGCAAAGTTATTAGACAGCCTGTGAGTTAAAACCTGAATTTAACAAACTTGCAGTGTGAAAGCAAAATCAGCTGTTTGTGGTTTTAACGTTAAAACCAGGTTTTAACTTTCAGTGTGAAAACACTATAAGTAAGTATTATTTATCAAGAAATTTTGTTTGTGTCACAGCGCACTTTTCTTTTAGCACACAAGGGACTGTATTACGTACACCAGGGATGGCAAAGTTGGTACAATTGTACTTTTTTGTTACTACTGAAACACGGAAGGTACAATAGTACCAGTGTTGTTAGATAATTTTTTAGAAAAATCGTCAAATTTTATAAATAAAATCGTCACAATTTTCAAACAAATTCGTCAAAAAATCGTCATACCAAAATTATCCGTTTTATTAAGCAACTAATATGTATATCATATTAGAAATAAAAGACTATTTTATGTAATAAAAACAATTCATCGACTTTATAGTCAATGATAAAAACTATAAGGTGAAATTAAAGCAAAAAAATTCTGAGTATATAATAGCGTGAAACAATTTCTAAACAAAACTAGTTTCAAAATAAAACTATACATATATTTTATATATTTTTTCTTAGTGTCATTATTACAGCACTCCGATGAGATAAACCTCAAATAATCTTTTGAAAACATGATTTCAAAGATTTCTGTTTCCAGTAAATTTCAGATCTTGGTTTTAGTAAAATTAATATTACTAAACATTCTTTCAACACTAGCCGGTGGCAAAGTAAAAAAAAAAGTAAAATACAAACTCACATAAGTTACGAATATGAAAAAGAAGTTTATTGTTTGGTAAATCAAACGATTTAATTTTTTTCCAAAACATACTTAGATATAAGTAATTTTCTTCAAAGTTAAAAAATCTAAGTTCTCTTATTTAATTTTCAACGTTTTAATATTTTCTTTTATACAAAAGATTTGGAAAACTTTTTAGTAAAGGAAGAATTTCAGAGTGCTTATTTAAAATAATTGATGCTCGAAATTAATTAAATTTTTTTTGATAGTATTTGTGTTATCGAAATCAAATCTCTTCCCTGCAAGGCTTTGTTGGCATATTTCATGTTACTAAATTCTTATTTCAACAAATCCTCAAAATATGAGGAATATTTGAAACAAAATCGTCAATCGACATTTTGGGAAATTTGTTATAAAAAATCGTTAAATTGACGTAAAATCGTCAAATCTAAAGGTACGGTCACACTTATCAAACATTTGCCCAAAAAAGCGTAACCAACAAACAATAATGAACAAAGTTTTGATCAAGACACTTGTTTATCATATTAAACAGTTTCGAACACAACTAATGCACAATGTCATAGTATCTAACAATATTGGCTACTCTTTAACTTGACAAACTTTTGTTTGAATTGAAAGATTTTTCATTAGCATTCAGTGGTTACGTTTTTTTGGGCAAATGTTTGACAAGTGTGACCGTAGCTTAACAACACTGAATAGTACACCAATGACTAATTTAATACACTTAAGGAATCTCCCCAGTTTCTCTCTCCAGTTCTTTTCAAACGATTGTATATATCAATTTTCATTTTTGAACTCATATTCTACTAACTTGAAAACAGTCTTGTGAGAGCAAAACGCAGCGAGAAATCCAAAAGAAGTGAACTCTTCCATTTCCAAATAATTTTTCCTCTAAATTCGCATGCTATAGCACATGCTTTTAATTTTTATATTTGAAATTTCAAATTAAACAGGTGTAACCACATTCTTTTAAATTATAACTGACAAGCAAATTTGTGAAAACGGTTCGGTAGCCAGAACAAAGTTGATTATTTTAATAAAAACTAACAGAAAAATAGGTAATTTGAACTAAAAAATAGTACAATTAGTACAATTTTTGAAAGTTGTTGGTACAATTTTAAAACACTCAGTGCCGTCCCTGACATACACTATATGTTTTACCACATGGTGGTTATCGTAAATTCACCATGCATGGTTGTATGATCAGCATGGTATAGTTGTGTAGCACTCAATTGTTTGATTATAAAATTTCCGTTAATTCAAATATCAATATTGATCAGCTGTTTTTTACCGCCGCAGTTACATTCCATTACAGTCCGATAACTGAGTCCTAACTTCATCTTAAGCGAAATTTCCTCCTGCTTCGGACGTTTTGTAAAAGTGCTTAAGAAAAATAAAATATTTTTATGGAAATACTATACATAGTTCATATATTTTTGCACAAATATATTAATGAAGTGTTGCTTAATGTGTGCGCCTAAAAATTTTCTAAAAAAAAAATTATGGCTCGATTATGGATGGCAACCGAACTTTGGTTGTGTTGCTAGTTGCCGAAATGGTATTACGGATGGCAACTGGCAACCAACATCTGGTAATTTCAGTTGCCATATTGGTAACCACAAATTTGTAGTTGCTGCATAGTTTTAAAAGCAAAAAATTAAAAGTAATTGCAATATTATTTTTATTTTCAACGTTCTAGTATGAATATTTAAAGAAAATATGCATTAAAGCTAAAAAATATATTGTTAAAACTTATATTAGGCAATAAAATAAACCCACAGTAGATGCGGTAATTCTAAGGAGCCGTCTAATAATACATTCAACATTTCGTACTTTCTTTTCTTCATCAAAACTTAATTCCACTTAACTAAACTTTTTATGATCAGTAATGTTTTAAACACTCTTACTTAATAATTTTCTTTTTAGCACTTGTATTTCTTATATTTTAAATTTATGTTTAATTATTTTCAGTTGCCATACTGTCATAATCGATAACTTTTTGGCAACTGGAGGAAGTTGCCATACATAATACCAATTTTAAGTTCAGTTGCGTTGCTAGTTAACTCGGCAACTGAAGTTCAGTTGCCATCCATAATCGAGCCATTAATTGAATTGAAGTAAAGCGTATAACGCTGCAGCCACACGTTCAATAAATCGCTTTCAATTTCATCACACATACTGTGTGTCAAAATTTCTTTAAATTGATATCGATGACACAAATTCATAAGCAGTTTCATTCTTTAAATGCCACCGACGAAGAAACAACTGAAATTTGTAGCTTCAATCAATGGGTGCATTCATAAGACGTAGCTGTTGTGCAACCGTTGATTGTTTGTCTTAGAAACGCATAGTTGAGTAGTTCCGCTCCACTCAACAGTTGAGTAATTTTCCATCATAAAATTTTTTCGCTACCTATTATAGTCAACATGTTTTGCTCAGTCTGAACAGCTGATCGAATAGAGCTTTATCTTTTATGTGATTTGTTAGGTGGCAGGAGCAAAATATTTGTTAAATTTTACATTACAAATGCGATGAAGTAACAAAATAAAGATATAAGATTAAATTATATCCATCAAGCCGTTTCTAAGACGTAATTGTTGGGGCCAACAGTTGCCAACAGTTTCACAACTGTTGAGCTCAACGTCTACGTCTTATGAATGCGCCCAATGTGTGCTGTAACCAGCTATTCAAATTCAAAATAAATTGCCATATAAATGGATAGATAGGTGAATTTGAAAGAAATGTAGTTTCCAATTTAAAAAGTTTGATTGTGTTAGTGAAAAAAATGTGAGTGCATTGAAAAGTGAATGGAATTGAAAGGCAAAAATTTAGCGTGTGGCCCCTAAGTAAATAAAAAAAATTATTATAAAATTTTTTAACTAAATTTTTTCCGTTTATGAAATTCGTGCGGATTATAAAACTATTTGAATTTTGTAATTTGGCAAATTGAGTGATCTAGATTGCGCAATGGCATTCATTGGTTGGGATTTTCCAAAATTAATTGAAAACTGAATAGTCGCAGCTTAATTTATCACCAATTTTTAATTTATCATCCCCGAAAATGCCCAAATTGAGTTTTTTTGACTAAAATTTTTCTTTTGTGAAAAAATAAATATCTAAAATTTTGAAAAGAAATATATTTTAATTTACCCTTTATTTGTGTAAAACGTTTGAGTTCAAATTCTTGGCGTTTTTGTAATAGACTAATGGAAACTTGTACAACTTTTCTTTAATCTATTACAGAAACGCCAAGATTTCTAACTCAAACGTCTTACACAAACAAGGGGGTTAATTTTGTAAATTTCTTTTGTTCACTATTATTTTTACTTACGAGTATCTTTTTTAACACTGATAAATTTTAATTTTTACAGACAGAATGAATTGTATATTTTTTTTTGTAATAAAACTCGATGTTTTAAAAGTTTTGGCATTAACAAATAGACTCTTGTCGATTTTTTTTTATGTAATATGTATATCGTTGGTCACAAGTAGAAAGGCCCTAAGTAAACAAAAAACTGTTACTTTACAGGAGAAGGTAAGAACATAATAATAAACAGTACAACTGCTTGTAAAAGCGTTAATTATTCACTGTTGTTCTAAATTTTTATGAAGAAGTGTATTTGTGTGAAATGTATTGGAATCACTGAATTTCCAATACCAATGAAATTCAATTTCGTTAAAAATACGTGTTAATGCCTTTCTACTTGCACCCATCGATTATCGATATGTAATTATTTTTCAAATATCTTTGGTCATCCCACCCGTGCAAAACTTGGCAGCACCATTTGTTATGCCTTGAGATATGCTTTGAATTTGCTTAAGTTAAAGAAATAAAAATTGGTGCTGCCACTAATGATTTAAGTTTTATTTGTTTTATCTTTATTCGACTTGGTAATACTCGTATTTTGTGATTGCGTAAAAGGTAAGGTGTTGTTAAAGGCTCAGTTAGCCGACTGTAATGTAATGTAACTGCAACAGTAAGAAACAGCTGATCGATTTTGTTATGTGAAAAGTAATGAAAATGGTTAGAGAGATGTAATGTAACGTAACCTACTTTTCATACAAAAATTTCAATCAGCTGTTTCCTACGTTGCTGTTACTTTACATTACAGTCGGCTAACTGAGCCTTAAATCGTAAGATTCTAGGTTATCAGTCAGCCTATACAAATTTAAATAGAGCACAATTAACGTCACGAGCAGTGATGCCAACTTAGCCCTTTTAGGGCTAGATTTAGCCCGTTTTCAGTAAGTCAAAACGCGAAAAAAAAATTTTAGCCCCAAACTAAAAAAGGCGCAAACCTAGCACTTTTTACAATAATCTTTCAGCCTTTTTAGCCCCTTTTAAGTTTTTGCTCGATATGGCTACATTTAAACTTTTGCGAACTTTTTCTTCCTTTAATCTAGCAAAATAAAATGAGTAAAAAGTCGATATTGCTTTACCAATTTAAAAAAAAAGAACAATATAGAGTAATCTTTTATTTCTTCCAAATTTTTTATACCTTGAAAGTTATTCAGTACAGCCTGAAACAGATAATGTATGTTTTTGGAAGAGCGAGAAATCGAAATTTTATTTAATAACGGCCAATTTTAAATGTATCTACTTATGTAAACATACATATGTATATATGTATATATTTCTATTATATATGTATGTATATGCTAACTATTTAATCTACGTATGTACATACCTTATTGAAATGTAATATGAAATGTAAACGAAATATGTACAATTTTGAAGCTCTAAAGCTATGTAGTGTTGATCTCATGATAGTTATTTATATTGTAATAAATTAATTTACAAAAATTGATTTGATGCTTTTATTTTTAACAGAAACATTTTAATAATAGCCCCTTTTCGCGCTTTTTCGAAAAATTTTACTATTTTTTTTTTATTTTTGAATATTTTTCAATTTAGCCCTTTCTAGCCCTTTTTTCAAAAATTTTTACGCGTTTTGAGTCTCAAAAGTTGGCACCACTGGTCACGAGAACTGTGTTCCTATTCTCTAATAATTTCCAGCTGTCAAACTTAAAATAGTTTAATAGTTCCATCATTCTTGGTCTAGGGAATTTTTTATTGCTGTATTGCCAACTCTCACACATAAGTAAGGGAGTACGCGGGATGCCATTTTTTACCACAAACAGTTTTTGTAAAGCAAATGTAAGTTCGCACACATTTTTACTTGTATTGTGGAAGATAGACAGACAATTATTTAGCTATATGTATTTTTCCGTGTGGTCTGATACAGATATAAGTAGAGCGGAGCCGATAAAAAATAGAACATTTTTTAATTCTGAAGGACGCTGCTCATATTTATAACCTTTTTAGAAATACCCTTAAAAAATACCTCTCACCACTTGTCGGTTAACCTAGGGTTTACACGTGGAAGTGCAAGTTCGAAAAACTCAATACACTCAAACTCTTTTACTAACACATCTACACTTTCGGCACTTGCAGTCTACTACCAACTCAACTGCCAAGGAATTTTACAAGACAGTGACTTGTTGAACTTGTAGCAAGTAAATGGAAAGTTAGCTAACAGTGTTGCCCTATTAATAGTTTAGCACAAATTAACTGGATTTCAGTGTATTGTTATATGAGTTTTTACTCATTTTAAATACATTTAAAAGCTAATTTAATAATTTTTTTCTTAAATATTCATAAATCGAGCAGTTTATTAATTTTTTAGACATAAATAACATTGAAACAATACGAATAAAGTTCAACACTATATGGTTCCCTTAAAATTAAAATTTTTTATGTTATGGGCAACTCTGCACTAAAAGGCAAACATGCAAGTTGCAAGACAGTCGGGCATTTGTGCGAAATTTTCGTTGATAATACGTACATAGAGCTTGCATGCAAGGCACTTGCATGTGTA
The DNA here is from genome assembly GCA_949987645.1 of Tachina grossa. Classification (NCBI taxonomy): domain Eukaryota; kingdom Metazoa; phylum Arthropoda; class Insecta; order Diptera; family Tachinidae; genus Tachina; species Tachina grossa. Next base: position 141,314,980 of record OX465278.1, read on the forward strand.
AACGCAGGGTAAGCATGTAGCTATACCGCATGCCGATCGCTACTCGTTGATTTGCTGCTCATTGTTTGGCCTCGGCCTTAACCATTGTCGACTTAAATGAAACCTTATGTTACTTATTATCAAAATAATGACATGAATAAGCACAAGTCATTACATCGTAATTAAAAAACCCATTACCCCAAGTCCTAAAGCTTTTGTTGTATTTGACTTTGACCTCAACTTACCAAAATAGATTGTTAAAAAAAAAAAAAACTATTTAAATTTTCAAAAGTTAAAACAATTGTCGTGCATACCTTAAATATTTTTTTATTTTCCTTAATTTTCATTGTTTTATATTCTCGTTGAACTTTATCGGCCATATGTATAATCAAAAATTGACATGAAGCTTAAATGGCAAAATTGAGCATGGTCTTAAGGTATTTTGCCATGTAATTTTACATTAAAAATCATGCTAGGATGTAATCGTGTATTAAAACTGAATTATGCGTTGATTTTTACTGTCAAATTGTATAGAGAAACTCGTCAACACTTAGTTCAATTTTGTTACTCATGCTAACTTCATGCCAATTTTTGATTATACATAAGGCTAATTGTACGCTAATGGAAAAATTGCTCCAGCAAAGAAAAGAAAGAAGAAGAAACTAATTTTTTTTAACTTGACAAAGTTCTAATTGTTTTATTACGACTTTTAATTTTGATTTAATTTTAAAAATACATATGCAATGAATTTTCGAAGGATAAAAAGGATTTTCTTAATTTTTTTTTTTTTTTAATGAATAAGCTAGTAATAAAACTATAATAATAAAAAAAGGTATAAATCCTTGCGTGCACTTTTTGGAATTGTGATGATGTTTGTTAAAATAAATCCAGATTTTTATGTCTTTTTGCCAAATAAAAATCAAAGTTGCTGTTTTATTCTTTATAAATCTCTCAGAGAGAGAGAGAGAGAGAGCAACTATTGATTCGGCTCTTAACCAGGGCTGTCAGATATGGCGATTTCTCGCCAAATGTGGCGATTTTTCAACTTGTTTGGCGTCCAAATTTTTGGTCTGGCGACATGGCGATTTTTCTGGCGATAACTAAATTTGTTGGCGATAAATAAATATGTTGGCGATTATTATGGAAACTTTTTTTTAACAAAATTGAACTTCAAAATTGTTCTAATTCAGCAAAATTAGTTTGTTGAAGGAGTAGTTTCAAAAATAAATCCTACCAAAACTCGCCCACAAGAAGTTAAAACAATTTAACTTTCATGATTTTTCTTATATTGATTATAGTTTTTGATGGATTTTATAATTGGATTAGAAAATTTTACAAGAAATAATTTTTGGTGATTTTATTTCTAATTTGACGATTTTCTGATAAGTTTTGACACGACCATTTTACAAAAATTTCTATTAAAAAACTGTTATATCAAAACAAATTTAATTATCAAATATTTACTAAGAAAAACTACATAAAACTGATTTTTGGCGATTTTTAAAATCAATTTGGCGAAATAGGTCGGAAAAAATCTGACAACCCTGCTCTTAACTACATATAAACATGTATATAGAAAATTTCTAGTTTTGGAAATCGCTTTGCATTATTGCTGCCTGGCATAAATAATGGCAGTTTATTGTAGAGCCCTGCAACAGACCACTTACAAGAACTCTTAGGGCATGAGGTATTTTTCAAATGCTTTACTACAGCGAAATCTTCTAAAACAAACGCTAAACAACACTGTTTGCAAGAAATTTGTTTCAGTTATTGCAGGTATAGACGCACACATGCATCGACATTAGTTGTATGCGCTTGCTTTAAAAAATCACCCTTAAACACATAATAGCTTAGCATCTACATCTTACACACACACTCATGCAAAATAATAAGTATACCGGCAACAACACTACTTCTTTTGAGTGTTTGTTAAAAACAAGAAGTCTGCGCGAGTTCGCTTGTAAACACTCATATACACGAACATCAATACATACATCGTGCTTAGCTTATTAAACTACAGCATTTATTATTGGTTAAGTATATTACATGGTACGAGAATACATTTAAAAAACATTTCAAGACTCTTTACGCACCCCTCTAGTTTAGTGCTACTTAGAAAATGTTTAAGCTTTGACTCGTTAAATATTTAAAAATAAATTCAGTACAGTGCGACTCTGACTTGCGCACGAAGGGTTCCGTACGAACACTAGATATGTAATTTAATACAAACTTCATCCTATATAATAAATAGTTTTGGCATTTTTTTTTCGTTTTTGTTTTTGGGGTCTTCGGTTTTTTTTGTTTGGCATTTTTGCGTTTTTTCGGTTTTGGAGATTTTTTAAGTTTTGGCTCTTTTTTTAGTATTGACACTTTATTTTCTTGTTTCGCCGATTTTTTCCGGCTTTTGGCGTTTTTTCATTTTGGCGATTTTTTTTATTTTTGGCGATTTTTTTCATTTTTGCGATTTTTTTTGTATAAAATTTTTTTTTTAGTTTTGGCGACATTTTCGCGTGTTGGCGATTTTTGGCGTTTTTTTCATTTTGGCGATTTTTTCGAATTTGGCGATTTATTTTAGTGTTAGAAATTTTTTTTAAGTTTGGCGATTTTTTTCATTTTGGCGATTTTTTTTTAATTTTTGGCGATTTTTTTTGTTGGTTTGGTGATTTTATAATTTTCGGTTTTTTAGTTTTACCGTTTTTGAAAATTTCAAGTTTTTGGTGATTTTTTTAAGTTTTGGCTCCTTTTTTAGTTTTCACACTTTATTTTCTTGTTTTGGCGATTTTTTTCGGTTTTTGGCGTTTTTTCATTTTGGCGATTTTTTTTATTTTTGGCGATTTTTTTTTATTTCAAATTTTTGTTTTTAGTTGTGGCGACATTTTCGCGTTTTGGCGATTTTTTTCGATTTTGGCGTTTTTTCGATTTTTGGCGTTTTTTTTTCATTTTGGCGATTTTTTCGAATTTGGCGATTTATTTTAGTTTTGGAAATTTTTTTTAATTTTTGGCGATTTTTTTTAATTTTTAGTGATTTTTTTTTTTGTTTGGCGATTTTATAATTTTCTTTTTTTTTTTAGTTTGAAAATTTCAAGTGTTTGCCTCTTACGGTTTCCAAGATATAGCAAATTGTCAAAATTACATAGTCAAAATTGCATTAACTGATGGACCACCCTTTAATTTAAATTTTTTTTAATTTTAGTGTTAATTGTTGTAGTCTGTATAAAAATACACTAATTTTACAAATTTCAAGTTTCAATATATGTACATATGTTCATACAATTGTATGTATATTACATGGGATTTTAAAATTTTTCGTTGCTCGTTTTGGAACACCCTTTAATTTTTAATTCTCATGTATTTGTTGTTGTAGCGACCAAGTTTCTACATACTCTGTCCAAATTTCAGGTCCGTAGCTCTTACGGTTCCTGAGAAAATACCGTGTGACGGACAGACGGACAGCGTAGCGAAAGCAATAGGGTTCCTTTTCACCTTTGGTGTACGGAACCCTAAAAAGGGTAATAGACAGAGGAGAAAACAAAACCATACATTTACTATTTACTTGCCAAACATTTCCATTTTGCTACACTGTTTACTGTCAAGTAAATTTTGCAAAAGCTTAAATTCTATTTGAACATTTTTTTTTTTTGCCATATGCTTCATAACCATTGAATTTATAAAGCAAAAATATTCCCAATTGAACTCATGTGTGTAAATGGTTTTTATGGTTACTGCCCTTAAGTAAAATATATTGGCCACATAAATCTCGCATGGAAAACAAAAGCACCAAAGCAATATTTTAAAAGACAATATTGCTAATTCTAACGCATCTACAAAGCTTAAATACATATACTAGGGCACCAAGCAGAGACATGCGCCGAGCGATTTTGTCGGCGGCGGCTGGCTCATAAAAAATCATCGGCGGCGGCTGAAAATCGGCTGTCAGCCGGCTGAAACACCTTCAGGTTTAACCATAATACAATTATATGGAGGTAGAGAAATTCAAATATAATAGGAAACAATATAATAAAAAATAAGATAATAAATAAGAAAGAAGTGAAAGTTTCATTGCTTCAAATACTAAAATGAGTGAACTAAATATAGGTTTGATCATTTACTAAAAATTTTTACGAATTTGTAACAATTGTTACTGGAAAGTGTTCATTAACTCAAAAAGTTAACATGGAGAGAGAGAGAGCGTCAAAAGGTACAAAAAACATTCCAAATATAAATTACTACTAGTAAAATTTTTCATTGCAAGAATTATCCAACCACCTGTTGTGTGTTTTGTTGTCAAGTTAATTATTTCAAAAATATCTGAAAAAGGAAAACTGAAAAATGTGCATTTCTTTGCTAAAAAAGTATGTATGTTTCCTTAATTTATTCTTTTTCTTTCATTAATTTAATTTTAATGGCAAATAATTTTGTTTGTTTCCATTACCTGATCAGAGATTGAAAGTGGAATTTTTGTATTTGTAAATAAATAAATTTAAAGCATTATGAAAAATGCGCAAAAACAGTAAGAATACATGAAACTGTGTAAAGATTTTCATATAAAATTTTCAAAAAACAATTTCTAAAAAACATTGCAATTTAAAATATTATCAAACAAAATACATCAGAAAAAGTACAATTGTATAATGGGAAAATAAATGAACAGACCTTATGTTTTAAAAATTTTCTTTCAATTTCATTCAATTAAAAACTCAATTTTAATAATATGAGCTAAGGTTTTTCTTTATTAAGGCAACGATATGTAGTTAGTGAAAAATTTACAAATTGAGTAAATTCAAATCTAATGGGTGTTTTTTATTGAGGTATAGAACTTTAAGTTGGCATCACTTTTTTAACTGGCGGCCATTTTGTCAGCTGTCAAATGATTAATATTTAGTTTGGTTTGCCATTTCATCATGAACAGGTTGACAAAAGAACAACGCTTGCAAATCGTGCAAATTTATTTCGAAAATAATGGTTCAGTTCGCGAAGTTTACCGCAAGCTCCGTCCATTTTATGGTCGACATAATCGTCCATCAGAGCAATTAATTCGGTTAACCATGGATCGTTTTCGCACTACGTTTACTCTATGTGATAATACGCATCCGCAGAGACGTCGAACAGTGCGCACCGAAGAAACAATTGCCGCTGTAGAGCAAAGTGTTGAAGAGGACCCGAATGAATCAATTCGCCACCGTGCACAGCAATTGGAGCTTTGTCCATCAACTTTATGGAAGATTTTGTTCCCGAATTGGATGGCATGAATGTGGATGAGTTGTGGTTCCAACAAGACGGCGCTACATGCCACACAGCGCACGTCACAATCGATTTATTGAAGGAAACATTCGATGAGCGCATAATTTCGCGGAATGGACCTGTCAATTGGCCACCAAGATCGTGTGATTTGACACCATTGGATTATTTTCTTTGGGGATATGTGAAGTCGCTCGTCTACGCCAACAAACCAGAAACGTTAGGGGACTTGGAAGCCAACATTCGTGGCGTTATTGCCAACATACGGCCCCATATGCTCGAAAAAGTGGTTCAAAATTGGACCTTTAGAATTGGCTTTATTCGAGCCAGCCGCGGCGGCCACATGCCCGAAATCATATTTAAACATTAATGGCATAAAATTATCCTTCCAATAAAGCCAAATTGATGGACATTAAAACGATTTTCTTGTGTTTTATTTCAATTCGAAGTTCTATACCTCTAAAAAAAAACCCGTTATAATAATATCCAAGAAACAGTTTTTCAGCCGAAAAAATATAAATAAATAAATATTAAAAAATAATATCAATCGGCGGCTAATTTCCAGCCGCAAATTAGCCGAAAAAAAATCGGCGGCGGCGGCGGCTGGTCAAAAGCATTCGGCGGCTCGGCTAAGCCGGCTCTCAGCCGATCGGCGCAGGGCTCTGGCACCAAGTGCTAAAAAAAACAAAAAAAAAATTTACCAGCCCAAGAAGCAAGTGCGCCCACATGATTCCAATAAATGGTTGATTTTTGTTATTTTTATAGTTTATTTAACAATATAAATATGTTTGTTTTATTTTGAGCTCAAATCCTCAAACTTGCTTTTGTTTGGTCTTGTTATTTTGGAAAATATTGGATTTTATAGAACAATGTAATGTATTCCTTTTTTAACCGACTTTAATGGAAGAAAAATTTCTGCTGTGTTATCCATGTACTTCGAGGTTACAGGCTCTGGAGATCTTTGGTTTCAATGAAGGTCTTCTGTTTTGCTGGGATTAATGACAAAATAGTATTGTTCTTTTTTTTTTTGTGTGCAAAGTTTTTAACTTTTTTGCCTTCAAACTTTTCATCTAACAACTAAGGAAAATTGGTAAACAATTGCCATTACTGCCACAATTGTATACGTCTAAGTTCAAGTGTACAAAATGCTAATGCTACTTTTGGGGTTTAAACAAATCAAAAATTCTGCCACGCTACCACTATGGATCAATTAGATTCAAATTGTTGGTTTCGCTTTAATTTTGCTGACATTATGGTTAATTATGTGAATGTGTCACGATTAGAATCAAACAAGCACTCAGAAGCGCTCATGTCGAGTCACGGGTGAGGCAGCTGAAATAAGGATTTTATTTTTTAATTACTGCTGCAGAATTAAGGCCCAATAATTGACTTCTCAATTATGCGTCATTTATCTTTAAGTGTCTCTTAAGTACCGAATTCATTTTTTCAGTATAAAGTTGAGAGCCATTTAAATGCCCAACCTTGTCTATTTAAATCACACACAAAGGCCCAACTATAATATGAATAAGCTGGCTTAAGCTAATGTCAGAATTGAACGATAAGTCTGTCAAATGCTTAAACAATTCAGATGTGACGTGGCCACAATGTACTTACATGCACTTAAGTGTTCTTTAGCCACAGCTGCACATCTAGGTATTCTCAATAATTTAGTAGTAATTTTGTTTCTTCTCATAACTCCTAAATGAATGCAATTCAATCAAACTAACTTGAAAGAATGTCCTAATCTATTAAAAATTCACATATAAATATATCCATCACCTTATTACTTGTTTTATTTGTTTTGCCTACTAAAAAGTACAACAGTGAATATACTAGAGATGTGCAAATGTCGTAATTTTATAGTGTCACGCGTGAGTCACGCGTGATTCACGTGATTCGTGATCAGATATTATAACTAATCACGCGTGAGTGCGTGAGCGTGATTGGAAAAAATTTATTTGTGCGTAATCGTGCGTGAGCTTTTTTAATAATCACGCACGAATTCTCACGCTCTCACGAGATAACATTCCTGCATAGGTACATATGTAACTGTATTCAATCATTTGAAATAAATTATTTTATAATAATAAATTCATATATGTATGTATAGTAATATGTATGGTAGTATGAGCTTATAAACATAATGAATACCGCCAAACAAAATGTTTCGACTTTTTCTGAATTCAGACTTGTCGTACCGCATTCGTTAAGACATTTCGGTAGTTTCTCTGAACAATTTTTTTTTAAAATATTAAAACCAAGGTGTATCTAACTAGGTGGCAGCGCTACTTCAGCTGATAATTTTATGCTCCATGTGCTTTGTAGCTGAAGAATGTCAAAAACTTCGATTTTGTTTTGGTTTTAATACAATTATTTTTGTGCTTTTGACATTCTTCGGTTCTTTACACAGCTATGGTTGCCGTATTTTTGTATAACAAATCCTTACGCAGTCACCTATATAATTACATAATGTGTAAAACTTTGATTTTTGAGTACACAAGTAAAAGTCTGTGAAAATTTTTTTTAAATAAATATGTATATGTTGATAAAAAAAAAAGGATTGCAACAAATATAAAAAAACGTGCTGTTATTTCGACAATAGCAGCGATGAAGCGGTACTCTGCTATAAAAGCAAAAAGAAATCGTACCTACATGTCGTTAGGAATTCGTACCGACTTATCGTAACGAATTCGTACCGACATATCTGTACGAAGTCGTGTCAACCATTTCATACAAAAATTGTTACGATTTCGGTAATATTTCGGTGCCGAAATCGGAAGATTTTGTCGACCAATCGTTACGAATTCGTAGCATTTTGTTTTGTATACATACACCTTTGTAAGTATGTATGTATGTTTCTTAGATACCCTGTAGGAAGTATCAATTGAGAAACAATACTGATTCAGCAGTGCCTTTGTCAACAATACTACTGTGGAATTGTACCGCAGAAAATGTTTTTTGCATTAGGCGCCGTCCATATATTACGTAACGCTGTAGGGGGGAGGGGTTGGGTTCGAGTTTTGTTATGATTTGTTATGGTGGAGGTGGGGGGAGTCTTTGAAAATGTTACATAACTGAAAAATTTTTAGTAATTTGTATGTTTTCTCATTTAATATGCTTTTCTAATTTATTTTATTATCATTTATTTAATTGATCATACGTCTTACCTTCACATTTATATTATGTATGTATACATACATACATGTGCGGAATGTCAATTTTTGATATACGAGAATTCGAATATTTAAAATGATATCCGCGAAGACGAATATTTAAAACGATATTAAATTAACATTGCTATATTTTAATTTACATTGTAAATTTTACAAAAACACGAGTATACATACATATATACATAGATATGTATATCGTCACCTAAAATCCAAAAGGCCGTAAGTACACTTTTTACTATTTTACAGGAGAAGCAAAAAACTTCATAAATTTATTCTATTTACATGTATGTTAGATGCCAAATTGAATAATGAATAAAATTGGTATTTTTAAACATATGTGAGTAAAATTTTAGGAAAATATGTATTTTGTTTAATCACATCATAATCAATCAAAAAGTCTATTTTGAATTTTTTGGTTGTTACGGCCTTTTGGATTTTAGGTGACGATATGTAAGAACCTATTTTTCAACCCAAAAAACATGAAAATTATATTATACATATACTTTTTCGTGAGCGTGCGTGATCGTGATAAGTTGTAAGCCACTCGTGCGTGATTAAAAATTGTTTATTCGTGAGCGTGTGTGATCGTTAAAATTTTCAAAATCATTCGTGCGTGAAAGTGCGTGAGTAAAATATTTTTCTGCGTGAGCGTGCGTGTCGTGAGTCAGAAAACACTCACGTGCACATCTCTAGAATATACATAAGTAAATACATGTGTATGTGTATATATATGTATTGTAAAACAAACAATGAAAATAAAAGTTTTGCTTTATTTTCCGAGTTTAAAATAAGAAACAATAAAAAAAAATATTTAAAATCAATGAATATTTTCTGCTGCTGCTTGTTTGAGTTTAAAAGATGCACAAACAGTTGTTTCCTTACGGAATGTGCGTTCAGTTTGGCACTTTACTTAAGCAAATGACATTTGACGAAACTTGACGAAAACTTTGTTAAGTACATTATAGTTTCCCACATGCATTTTATATGTAACCGCACAGTTGCTTAAGCTGGCTTATTCATATTATAGTTGGGTCTTAAGTCTTACGAGCATAATATATGTTATTGTGATTGTGTGTGTTTATTGAAAACATGTACATGAACACCATGTGGTCGTATTAAAAAGAATTTCGTTTAATTTTCATAAATATATAACATATACAATGCATAGAATCATATCAAATAGAAAAATGCGTTCTGTGACTCTTTTGGTTTCATAAAATGTGTTTTTATGCAGTTTTAATTTTCTACATATTGATAACCTAACTTTCTTATTTACATTAAACATCTATTTTCTTTTAGAACTATCAACATTTCACAGTGCGACCACACTTTCATAGTATTTAAGTGATCATTTAATTTTACGACTGAAAAAATGAAACTGCAATTAAGTGCAACTTAAAATTAAGTGGCTATTAGCTAAATGACACTTACTTGAGAAGTCGATTATTGGGCCTTAGTTTTAAGCATAATGTGAAGCCGATTTTGGTACTCGTATAGATTTTTTTTACAGCAGTGCGCTAAACAATAGTTGAATATTAATATATGAGATTTTCCACGAAAAAAAAGTTGCTTAATTTTTTATATCTACACCATTTCCAGTTGTATTTCAGAAGTTTCCAATTGTTTTTCAGAAATTTCTAAATATGTTTCAGAAGTTTCTAATTACACTTTGGAAGTTTCCAATTATGTTTTAGAATTTTCTAATTGCATTTCAGAAAATTCTAATTGCTTTTCAGAAATTTCTAATTGCTTTTCAGAAATTTCTAATTGTTTTTTAGAAATTTCTAATTGCATTTCCGAATTTTCAAATTACATTTCAGAAACTTCCAATTGTATTTTAGAATTTTCCATTTGTATTTCAGAAATTTCTAAATGTATTTCAGGCTGTTATGTTGATATATTATTTTTGTGCACCTACATTTTATAAAATCTAATCATTTCTAAGTATTGTATGTTAACATATTTTCAATAATATATATATATATATATATATATATATATATATATATATATATATATATATATATATATATATACGTATATTGTGCGAAAACCAAGTAACCTATACTTTTTTTGTTGATATTATTATAAATATATATATATATATATATATAAATATATCAATAATCATTTTCAATTTATACATGAATAATATATGTATTATAGAATTGCACATATACATCTGTTTGCACTAGTTTTGCCTGTTTTTTAGTTCTGGTATGAACAAATATGTTATTTATCGTTTCCTGTTACAGTTGTAAATGTTGATTTTTTAAGCAATTATTGTATGGTTGGGCAATGAGCAAATGAAAACAACACATTTATTTTTTTTGTTTTTCTAAGGCAAATAAGATACATAAAACTGCTTTCACCATAAGTGCCTTATGATGTGTTGAGAAAAAATGTAATTGGCTGATGAATGAATGAATGAAAGCAAAATTGCACATACATATGTAAGTAAATGATACATGTACATGAAACACATGCATTTGTAATTACTCTCAGAGCAAAATTGTCTCTTTCTCTCTCTATACTTTGGCTGCGCCGCAAAATAACATAACGAACGTCCGCACATACATCTGCACATCATGTATTTGTTTTAATAGTGGTTTTTTCATATATTTGTATTACAATATGTATTTTTTGAGCAAAAACAGATCAAACAGTTGCTCACCAGCAATACAATAAGCAATTGTTATTTGTTTTCAATTGTATTTTAATTTGGAAAAGCACGCACACACAATAACTCTTATACTAGTTCTGTCGTTTTGGCTATACAAACGAGTATACAAATGCAACCCTTTAATATGTATGTATATGGTGTTGCAAGTGCTGTATTGAATAATATATGTACATAGTAAAAAATTGTACATTTATTAAGATAGAACAACAAAGCATGTGCCGAATATGTCCACAATCAATGCTGAGAAAGCAGCTTATAAAATTGATGCTATGTAATCATTTGCTATATGCAGCGTGCTATGATTAGGTCAATCTTCTGCATATACATACATATGTACATACATATACATGTATGTATGTAAATTTTTACATATGAATGTATGTATGTAGTACACAATAAAGTGGTATAATTCCTACACATATTTGGGGTATTCACAGGGGTGTCCTAACTGTCATAAAGTCATAAAGTCCTAACATTTTAAACCAGTTTAAAACTATTTCTATTTTCTTTCATATAAAAGGAGTACTATATTAATACAATTCTTCACTCTATATATTTGTTACTGTCATAACCAGGGACAAGGACTTCATGCATTTAAAAAAGGTATTTTAGGCGCCTAAGATATGATATCAAAAACGCAAAATATGCACTAAAAACAATAAAATATGCACATATCTTTAAAAAAAAAAATTATTCAAAAGTAAAGTTTTCAATCTACATATCACTAAATAAAGATGTAAAAATATTTTCTTTTCTCAAGAGGTGCGTGTACAAGCCTTTTATATTAAATCTTTACACAAGATTAAATATGGTATTATTAACTCCAAATTCGCATTTTCGAAATATGTATGTTTATATTACAGTAAAGGAGCGATACGTAAATAGAAAAAGAAAAGTGTTATTATTTATTTACGGCCTGGCGCACGATGTCGACAAGAAATCATCTGTCGCTTAGTAATGTTGAAAACAAAAACAAAATAAGAAAATTTGTTTTTGTTTTCAATATAACTAAGCGAGAGATAATTTCTTGTCGACAGTGTGGGCCAGGCCGTTATTTTTTTATTATTCATACATATGTATTATCGAATGTGAAGTCCAATCAATATGTTCTTAGAAAGCTTTGTGCATTGAAAAAGGCCCAAATTTAAATGATTCTTTTTATATAATGTTGTATATTTATTTAACTCAACCATTACAATGAATTGAATACTAGCTATTAGATTTTGTTTTTGAATCCGTTATAATTTTTAAAAACAATATCAAGTTTCAGCATAATTGTTTCACTACTCCCGGATTTAATAGCAGACAATTTGAAATTATCAAAAGTACAATTTCCATTAAATTTGGTACGTGTGAGTGCTTGTACAATTGTTCCACAATTCTACAACAATGCAAGCGAATACAGTTGCCAGAAACAGTTTTGCAATATTTTTTTAAAATTTGAATTTTTGAGAAAATCAGCATTTATATCAAAATATGAGACAAAAATATGCATTAATAACTCAATTATGCAAAAATATGCATTTTCAGCAAAATATGCAAAAATATGCACTAACAAATTGATGCCATTTTTAAGCAAATTCATTGTTTCGTAAAGAATGTTATCAGAGTTAAGGGAAAAAACATGCATTTGCATGAAACCCCTGTCCCTGGTCATAACTAATTATTTTGCTTTTTACTTTTCTTTTTCGACAAAATGTCCATTTACGTTTAAATACGTGGCGTTTTTCTTAAGCAAATTTCTACTCAAATCCTTATATATTGCAAAAAATATAAAAATTCGCAAGGTATTAAAATAATAGAAACAATATCCCAAAGCTAATTATATAGACCGCAAAAAAAAGTAATAGCTCGAGTATAGACTTACAGCATATAAATCGCGTAAGCTTGCAAAAATGCGAATATCTTCTAAACATTTCCAAAGCCTCAAAAACTGTAAACGAGCAAACTCAGTAGATTTTATGAATCAAAAATTAGCTCACGTGCAAAAAATTTGCGAAAATTCGCGAATAATTTTTTAAATGAAAAAAACTTAAAATTTATTTTAAAAAATGCTTAAATTGCAAGGAATGCAGGAAACTTTTAAAAATCCGCAATTAAGAAAATTCGCAAACACTTGCTGACATCAAAAATATATTAAAGTCTGATACTTAATAAAAAAATTTTAAAACTGTTAAAAAAAAAAAGTAAAGAATTGGGAACAATCACTTTTATTGCAAAAATTTGCAACAAATTGCAAAAATTGTAAACAAGCTCCAAAAATACTTAGAAATGCCTAAAGATCTAAGAAATTCCAAAAATCGCAGAAAATTGGCAAAATTATGAAAATTCGCACAAATAGATAGATGTATTAAAAATCGGTAAAATGGTAAAAAAAAGCAAGCCCTATAATAACACATAAATACTTAAAAGTATAAAGCTATGTACAGACGGTTGTCAGATCTTACAATATTGCCAGTAAAATGTGCTCAAAATTTCTTACAACCGTGTGAACTGACAATTTTTGTCAGACGTCGTTGCCAGAAAAAGCATTGTCAGTCCATTGCAAGACTAGCAGCTGACAAAAAATTGTCAGACATCTTACAATCATGTGAACACATTGTAAAATTATTGCCAGATATTTGTCATACATTTTAATATTGTCAGATATGCGAAGTTTATGCATCTGACAATGGCGTCATTGTAAGAGAATTCTTTCTATGGGCAACACTGCACACGCTTGATTTGAAAGAAAAAATTGATAATAAAATATATGCAGAAAAAATCATTGCAATTGCTTCTTTATGGTCCATAATAATTTATACTTTAAATTTTAACATTTAACACAAACACAAACGATAAATATTTAACAATTTCTAACAAATGATTTTAAGTCTGGCATCGCATAACAACAGATCTAACAATTTGTGCATATGACAACCGTGTGAACTGACAATTTTTCTACTGAAGATTTTGTCAGATGATTTTATTGTCATACAACCGTCTGGCAATAAATTGTAAGATTTTCTGACAACCGTGTGAACTGACAAGGAATATTGTGCTGGCAATTCTCGATTGCGAGTACATTGTCAGCACATTGCCAGATCTGACAATATTGTAAGATCTGACAATCGTATGTACATAGCTTAAGAAATTCCAAAAAATCAGAAAAATTCGCGAAAATGAAAATTTGCAAAAACTTGCTAATACCAAAATGATAGCAAAGTGTGAAATGATAGCAAATGTGTAAAAAAGGCAAAAGCTGCAACAACAAAACTAATTCAATCAGACAATGATGTGGCTTGATTCAATCCTATTTTGTTAAAATTACACACAAGAGCAATAAGCTTTATCAAAAATTAAATGATCGCAAAACTTAAGAAAATTTGCAAATAAATTCCAAAGCCTTAAAATTTTAAAATGTCAAATGCTCGAAAAAATTTTGTTTTACATATTGCAAAAATTCGCAAATAATTATCGGAAACAGATAGAAGCCGTTAAATAATTTTCTCATAATTTTGCATATTTGTACCAAATATTATTTAATTTTTGTAATATTTATTCCCATTTGTTTTGTATCATATTGTTTATGTTTCAACTAACACACTAAAATATGAGGGGTTGCTCACAGCAGTCGCATTTTAAACTAGTTTAAAAGTTTAGAACATTATGACCGTGTGAATACCCCAATTGTTTATTTAAAAAAAACCCAAAATTTTATACAGAATAATATATGTATGTATATAAATATCTGAAATAAAAATGAAAAATTCTGAAATACAATTGGAAGTTTCTGAAATGTAATTTGAAAATTCGGAAATGCAATTAGAAATTTCTAAAAAACAATTAGAAATTTCTGAAAAGCAATTGGAAATTTCTGAAAAGCAATTAGAAAATTCTAAAACATAATTGGAAACTTCTGAAGTGTAATTAAAAACTTCTGAACTATAATTAGAAACTTCTGAAATATATTTAGAAATTTCTGAAATATAACTAGAAATTTCTGAAATATAATTAGAAACTTCTGAACTATAATTAGAAACTTCTGAAACATATTTAGAAATTTCTAAAAAACGATTGGAAACTTCTGAAATACAACTGGGAATGGTGTAGTAAAAGAGAAAAGCAAAAATAAAAAAGTGTGTTTTTAAAATGTAACAAATTGCATACATACATACATACATACCAGAGTCACAATGAGTACTCAAAAAAATATGCATAAGTATACCCTAGTCCTTATTTCAGTAATTGCATATAATCACAATTGTACGCTCACATAATTTCTCTCAAGAAACTATGACTATAGCGGATTCCAACATACAAGAGCATCTGTACTTTGATTATGAAAAAAAAAATACCCTACAACTAAAAAGGCACATGCGTATCAAGAGCATTGACTCTTACTCATACTTATAGCCTGAGTATAAGTATACTCACGCATGATACTCGGGATATTTGTTGATTTGTTTTTGAAAAAATGCTTTAAGTGTGTGTGTTAGTGCTGGGATACTATCGATATTTTCCACTATCAATATCTATCGACAGCTCAGATTTCACTATCGATACTATCGATATTACAATCGACTGAACGTTTGTGCTTGAGAAAGAATAACATTTATTTTTTTTTTTTTAAATGCATGTTTATTATTTATTGTATCTTCAAATATGAACTAACAATAAGTATTCAAATCTTAGATCTATAAAAAAAAAATTATTAGGCCCGACCAATGTCGGACATAAGCTTAGTGATAGTTATTAATAATACATAAGTAGTGATAAGCAACAAAAAGAAAAAGGTGTTTTCAAGCAGCTTCATCATCTAGAGTGTTGAATATTAGAGCCCGTGTATCTCTCTTTTTTAAGCGGATGTGTCCAGTAAAGTTCAAAATATTACGAGCAAGCGGATTAGGATGTGACTCGAGTTTTGTTAGGTATTTGCCTGCGTATTTTGCAATTTCTTCAGTCACTAGTGGCATATTCAAATCGCGATGTATATTTGAATTTTTGATGTACATCAAAAATTCAAGAATAACATAACTAATTTTTTATCATGTTACAGTTAGTTTTTTATCACTTTATTGAAATTATATACAGGGCAATTATGAATAAAATTCCGCGAGAAATATCTCCCTTATATTAGAATTTTTTGTTTCCCCTATTACTTGCTATTAATTGGAATTGCCCTCATAGTCTTATGTTTATTTTAATATGTATTTATGTATCTAGGAACGTTATTTTAGGTGAAAGTTTTTGAAAAATTGTGCTGTCAGTTAAAAAAAAATTTATAACACCTCAGGTTTACAAATATGCATACTATCGGTATCGATATCGATATCGATATTTTTTCCTATCGATATTTTAGATATTTTAAAACTATCGATAGTAATATCGATAGTATCCCAGCCCTGTGTATACGCATATATAGCCGATTAATAGTCAGAGTATTTTTATACTCATATGCATGCAATTTTTTTTTTCTTAGAAAAGAAATTCTGAGTATGCACGTTTTTAGAGTACTATGTGGTCCATAATAGGTGACAACTTTGGACCGCCCGCATCGCCTCCTTCCCAAAAAAAGTGCGTAACCCTCAGAAAATACCAAGTTGAAAACTTGACGATATTTAGTTCAAATTCATGTTTTTCAGAAATAGATTCATGAACAATAATAAAGGAACACCTTGTCTATAAATTTGCAATATATTTTTCCATCTCGAATGCATCATACCTTGGAAAGGCTTAGTTAAAGCACAAGATTTGTGTTAAGGGTTATAAATTTCAAAATTTAACTTCACACACTTTATCCAGGGCAATTATCAGCCACGTCACAGAGCTCAATTCCATTCGGAATCGGAATTGAATCCGTATTTTGGTGCTTTAGAAAACGAAAAACGAAAAAAATTTCGGAATGAAATCACTTTTAATTTCATGGACGGAATTAACATTCTCTGCATGTTAAAGTAAAAAAAAAACATTTTAAACAATTTTTTTCAATTAAGAATACTATTTTTCATTTATTTATTCAAAGCTGGATTACAATTATTTAGTTTTTATTTATTTATTATGCAAATTTCTCAAGTCATTACAAAAATAAAATCAACAGAACAAAATGTACGGAATTGGTTTCTTTGGTATTGCCATACCATTTTTGTATGTACTTTATCAAAATCTTCATATTGGCAGCACACAAAACCAAAAAATACAAGGCAGAATTAAAATATGCATACAAAAAAAAAATTTAAAACGCCTAAACATATGCCACATTATCATTTACTACAAAATTATGTTGCCACTTTTGTAAAATTAAGGGCCATTATTATGACTTGACGATAAAGTTCCGGATAGTTAAACTTAACTTTAGCAAAACTGAACTGTAAAGTGACCTTTAAAATTTGTCCATTATTACAACTGTCCGATAAAATAAATAATACAGTTTTTGTTTGGTGGCAACATATCTGTGGATTTTGTGGATATTGATTGTCAAAAATGCTTAGTGGCAACTTGCTTTTGTTTATTTGTCAAATTACAATCTAATGAAAACGGTTTTGTCAATTGTTTTGTTTTTTGTTTTATTATTATGTGTTTTGTGTTGTATTGTTTTTGTTTTATAACATATTTTAACCACATAAATTTGGCAGTAATTTATAAAGTAGAAAGTGTGGCAAGGGATGAAAATATGGCAACTTCAAATGACTATACCTTACGATAAAAGATACAGGTAGAATGAACTTGTCTTTAACTTATCGTTCACTTTTGGTTAAAATGAAGTTGTAAGAATGAAAAAGAGTTTATCCATCCAATAAAATCCTACCTTTAGCTAACGACAAGTTATAATAATGGCCCTAAGCATTTTTTTCGGATTGATGAAAACGATGGGAATCTGAAGCACCAAAATGAAATTTGAACGGAATGGTTAATACGGAATCAAAACCATTCCGAACGGTATCTGTGACACGGCTGTATGAATAAAATTCTGCGAGAAATATCTCCCTTTTCCAATTTGAATTTCTTGTTTTCCCTATTGCTTGCTATATATTAATGGGAATTGTTTGTTACTCGGGAAAAGTTTATCGTGGAATTTTATTCATAATTCCCCTCATTATGTATAAAGGCAATAGTCTATTATTTTGCCCATAACTGCTAACAGTCCTAAACACTCAAAACACTTGTATGCATTTGTATGAGTGCATATCGTTACCTTAGTACAGAAAGACCCTAATTTTTTTAAATCGAGTTTTTTGAATATTTCGATAGAAATGTATCGAAAAATGCAAAATTCTCGATTTCACAAAAAAAAAATGAGTTGGGGTCTTTTATATATTAAGGTAGCGATATGTTTGTGTGTTGTCCTAAGAGACCGTTAGTTAACCCCTTCAGTTAATCGAAAACATTTATTGTAACATTTCAATTGAATTAATTGATACTTGGGCAGTTTTACTTGTAACTGGAATGACGATGAAGCACAACACAAATATTTTAACGGCCAGACAACGTAGCATTCTTGTGTTTGTAAATTTATATTCATTTTAATGGGAATGTTTTTGTTCAGATTCAGTAAATTGTTGCCTGCTTTTGTGCGCCTATAAGTGCAATCCTTAAGTTATGCTATGACATTCATTTATACTGCGAGTTCCTTTTGTTTTTCATTTACACCGAACCGTTTCTTTGCTTCTCAACATTTTACTCTGTTATACCTGATTTACATTAAGCATTTTTTCGTGAAATTTCATGAATTTTGTTGCATGCAACTTTTTCTATTTGCTAATTGCAGCTCTATAAAAGAGAATTTTATATAAAAAAGGGCTTAGAATGAATCTCTGATGCATTTTTGACAACTTTTTTGATATAAGTTGCTTCTCCAGGCATCGTATTGACAAAAAAAAAAATGCTTAATGTAAATTAGGTATTAGTAGTAAAGCAACGAAAGCGCATTTTTGTAAGATTTAAAATTTTATTAATTTTATTTTTCAATAATGGCCAGAGAAGTGCGGACAGGTCTCTGTTATTTTTGTTAATCCCAGCAAAAAATTTCAAGAAAGGTAATCGAGTTTGGAAGTAAGCATTTTTGGTGGAAGCACTTCCCTACTGGATTACCAACTTAATGATTTTAACAAGGCGTGAGACTAAAATAATCGATTCTTGAGAAGTACTTACATTTTTTTTATTTGTCAACATTTCACGTAATCTATTTCGTTTAAAAAAATCATTCTGTTCATTTAGCAACTTGCACGTAATTTTTTAAATTTTAGGTAATGTAATTT
The DNA here is from genome assembly GCA_949987645.1 of Tachina grossa. NCBI lineage: Eukaryota > Metazoa > Arthropoda > Insecta > Diptera > Tachinidae > Tachina > Tachina grossa. The sequence goes on from OX465278.1 coordinate 141,334,290, forward strand.
GTAAGCGAGTTATGAAAATTTGCAATCAGAAAAGTAAGTCATTATATGGCAAGTAGTTCTAATGGTAATGTATAATTTTTTGCTGGGATGTTTTTAATTATATTTGTTTCCATTGCTGTTACTGCATGAATGTATGTCAGTGTGCGAGTGTCTGCTGCCAAGAGCAATGTGTTATAAATGCCCATAAGTGCATGTATGCCAGCATTTGCATATGGATCTCACCTGAAGTGTCAGTTTTATTATTGGTGGCAGGCAGATAGATACTAGAGGGCTGCGTAAACAGTCTTGAAATGTAAATAGGTCTTGTTTTTTTTTTTAATGCACTGTCCTAGCATGTATTATATATATATTAAACCAATAATAACATGCATGACGTTTGTATACGCGCCCCTTCGTATGAAGAAGCAACCATCGCAAATTCTTCCGTCACGAAGTATTTTCTTCTTTATGCCTATACCTGCAATAACTGAAACAAATTTCTTGCAAACAGTGTTATTTAGCGTTTGTTTTAGAAGATTTCGCTGAAGTAAAGCATTTGAAAAATCCCTCGTGTCTTAGAAGTTCCTGTAAGCGGTCTTGTGCAGGGGTTTAATGGATAGTTTAAAGATATATTTTATTGAAAATAGCAACGTTAAGCAGATTGAACCTCAAACTGTTGTTTATTTTCACAATATTTTCATTCATCTTTATTCCAGTGGTCAACATCGACGTCACGTCAATACAATCCAATAAAATTTAGGGCTTGTCTACTTCATACTCGAGAAAAATTTTAAGCTATGGACAGTCTATTTTTCTTACCTGAAGTCTAGAAAATAGCATGAGAATAGCAACAGAATTCAGTTGTTTTCAACAAGTTCAAAATTTTTGGTATTTTATTGACGTGACATCATTGTTGAAAACTTGAATAAGAGTGATTATCGGATGAGATTTGATGGGGTGTATACAACTACTTGCCTTGCTTTCGGTTATAGTATAAAAATATTTTGTTATATGCCTGATCAAATATTAGAGAGTTTTTTTCCCTGTTATTTGCAGATATTTCCTTCGGGGTTACGCTACATTCATTCAAGAGACAAAACGATATTTTGATCTTCTAAGCAACTTCACTACGTTAGGCCAGGTTGAATGTATTGCTAGATCTGCTACGAATGTTGCACGCCGAGCCAATGGCTTGTTCAGGGTTTCTTAATAATTTGACTAGCGTTCTTTTCTCAATTCTGTTGCCTCAAAGGTACAGTCGATACTCTGAAGTCTAGTTTAGCGATATATGAATTGGTCCATGGTTTTCCCTTTTGTTCATTCAATCAACTTCTAATAATTTTCATTGTTACATACATACATACATAACTGGAGCAATCAGCAATATCCAACACTGGCCCTTAGAATCCCTGCAAGAGTGTCTAATGATGATTTTTACAAAGTTTCAGAGCTCTTTAGCTCTCTTCTGACTTACATATGTGTGTGTGGCTAAAGGTTTCAGTTTTCTATTTCTATCCCAATTTTCATTTTGTCATATCTCTCATTTACTTCAATAGCATCATAACTAAAAAAAAATATGCAAAAATGTGTAATTTATCCTCGAAATGTAACCACATAATAATTAACAAAGAACATATTAATACTGCAGCTTTCTACATAAATTAATGAATACGATGAATTTAATTATCAAAAATATTAAATTATATCCAAGTTGAATATGTTATATTCTATTATTTGATTTTATGATTCAATGCCCAATTTGCTTATAAAACAAAGTCTTGTTAATTACTAATTCAAACTCCTTTACGTAAATGGCAGCATTAAATTAATTAAAAGCTTAAATTAATTTCAATTACATGCACACATCCATCCACCCACAACTATGCAATCACACACTCACACTGGCAAGCATTAAATTCATACAAATTCTTAAGTGCGCTTGATGTGATTTGAAACTTCTGAATGTTGTTCACAGATTTAGTTGTTTTTGTTTATAATCAAACCATACATGGACTAAATTTTATTTTAAAATAAAACTTATTTACAATCAATACAACAATGCAACAAAACGCTGTACAATTAACATGTACAATGTGTGAATTGTGCATGAGACAACTTGAATTAAAACGAAAAAGCTTAAACGCGTATAATATTAAAAAAAAAACAAAAACAAACAAAAAAATGATTAAAGTGAAATTAGCAAATAGAACATTGACAATGTGAATGCATCTAACTCACAGAATTATGCACACGTACGCTAGAGATGGAAGAGACGTTTTGTGTCTTATTTTTGGTACACATAAGAAGTCATTCTCGATTGAATCGAATAACTCTTACTCGTATTATACAGTTAACTCTCGAAAGCATGAACTCTCGAAAGCCAAAAAAAAAAAAAATGCATGGTGTTGTTATTGATGATGGCAGTCAGAGACCGTGCTAACTACTTCAGCCAACGCCAGCCTAGATATTTGATAAAATCATTAAGTTATTTCATCTGAATCACAGAATACACAGAAGTGAAGACAGTGACAGGTAAAAAAAGCTGCAATCAGGTTTTTGTTAAAATTCGTGGAAAAAAGAGAAAAGCATAGTGTATTTGATACTGTAGTGTATTACTACATACTTACCAATTAACACAGCTAATAAAAATTTATTGCACTAGAAAGACGTAGCAAAACAAAAACGACGACAAAATTTGAGGGAAAACGAGACAAGCAGAAAAATACCCGTATCTTCCGTCTCGTGACACTTCTATATGTTTTGTGTCTGAATCACCGTGCACGGATATCCGCTCTTTATACAGCATGTCAACATTTCTCTTTTCGCTTATTAACTTTCTAATAAGGGTGGTAAGTATATAAAAGCTCATGTTGAACATAGGCCATGTAATGCAACTACTTAACACCAGATGCGCTGCAATGTTGCTATAAAAAATAGCAGAATGCACAGCAGCTGAGTTTTAAATCGATTTGAGATTAATAATTTAATGCTTCATCATTTATGTGTCCGCTCTTCCTTATTCTTTTCGGAAGGTACTGCTCTATAAAATAATTATTTCTGCCAAAAAATAAACTGACTTCAATGTAAAGATCTTATAGAAGAAGATAAGAAGTACGTGAAACATAAATTTTAATTTTAAAGGGGCATGCCTCCGCCCATTTTTTAAATGTAAAATTGTATGTTTTTCAGAGCTCAGGGTGCGTGTTAAGTCTTGTAAAAATCGGTAAAGTATAACCACTTAAAATAAAACATTAAATTTTAATGGGCGTAACTCCGCCCATTTTTTTAGTCGAGGATTGTGTCTATTTTACAGCTCAAGGTGTGTGGTAAGTTTCGTAAAAATCGGAACCGCAAGAAAAATTATAATAAATTTTAATGGGCGTAACCCCGCCCAGTTTTTCAGCTTTCAAGTTGCATAAATACAATAACCAAAGGTGTTTATAGGTTTCGCAGCAATCGAATAAGTAGAATATTATAAAATTATTTATATATAAAAATTGTGGGCGTGTCCCCGCCCAATTTTGTACAATTGGACCAGTGGGAAGCTATACCCTCTCATACAATAAAAAAAAAGAATTTTTACAATCGATCTAAAATGTACCGAGTTATGAAGTAACACCCAAAAAAAAAAATAAAAATAAAAAATAGAGACGATTTGTTAACCTCCTCTTTTTTTTTTTTTTTTTTTTTTGAAGTCAATTAAAAACTTGGCCGTACTTTCCATCACTTTGGTCGTACGACTTTCGAGAAAATACAACCCTGGTATGATATAAATTTTCAAAAGAAAACAAAAATTCATTAGATCACGGTTGTATTTTTTTTTTTTTTTTTTAAGTCGTACGATTTAGTAGGATAGTGAATATTTTCTCATCCCAACCTGATTTACATGTTTACCACGCTGCTTATATATCACATTAGCTCTTTTCATCGGGTAAGCCAACCTTTAAAACTCTTTTTGAGTGAAAGATTGTAACAGTGTTTTGATAACCGCTAAGAATTTATGATATTTAGGTCCTTCGAACCAACAACAAATTCAGTGTGAACTTTGTCATAGATTGACTCAGTGTGCAAAGTAAAACATTTAAATTTTTGCCACTTAAAAGCACAGCTTATTGCTACAACTGAACTTGTCAGTCTTCTCGCGAATATGTATTTGCAAAATTTTCTGGAAGTGAAGCAAACACAAAAAAAAATAAAAAATAAATGAACATAAGCGAAATATTAACAATTATTTAAACATATAAATTATCATCAACAATGAAAACAACAACAACAAAAGAGTGTAAACAATATAAAAATTATTTAAATAAATTAATCAAAATAAATAATAAAGTGAATAAATGAATTAAGCAAATAAATAGATACACATTCGCACAGAGATGAATTATGATAAATTAATTATGCAAATGCCAGTGCAATAAAAGTGTTTCTGTCTACAAAGCTTAAACACACTAACTGTGTGTAAAATATTGCATCCAGTGCAGTAGTGTACAATGAACAAACTTCTGCTGCTGCTGCTGCTGCTGGTCGACGTAATTAAATTTAGCGTTCATTAATAAACATGAAAATTTATGGAAAGTCAAATATAATCAAGTCATGTTTTAACAAAATGAGCCAAAAATTAAAAAAAACATCCCAGCTAAAAAAATTATATATGGTCCATATATTTTTAATATATGAATGTATTTAACTATATATGAATATGTATGAATTCATGTGTGGAAATGTATGGGATTATACATGGCAAAACTATTATATATGAACTAATATATGGACTAATATATGAAATGTATTATAATATATGAGCTCATATATAGAAATTTAATTATGAATCTCTTCATATGGGGATCCATATATAGAAATACGATTTAATATATGGAGCCATATAAGAATGTATGCATACATGATATCTCACATAAGATCGTTTATGCAATCAAAAAACCTTAGTATTTTATCACTGATGAGTTAGAAATCCATTAGAAAATAGATACGGTATGCAAAGTTTATATGCGTACCCTCAACGTTAAAAAAGAAAAACTGTTGTTAAAAAAACCATTCTTGTAAAGGGTGTTTTTTATTGAGGTATAGAACTTTAAGTTGGCATCACTTTTTTAACTGGCGGCCATTTTGTCAGCTGTCAAGTGATTAATATTTAGTTTGGTTTGCCATTTCATCATGAACAGGTTGACAAAAGAACAACGCTTGCAAATCGTGCAAATTTATTTCGAAAATAATGGTTCAGTTCGCGAAGTTTACCGCAAGCTCCGTCCATTTTATGGTCGACATAATCGTCCATCAGAGCAATTAATTCGGTTAACCATGGATAATACGCATCCGCAGAGACGTCGAACAGTGAACACCGAAGAAACAATTGCCGCTGTAGAGCAAAGTGTTGAAGAAGACCCGAATGAATCGATTCGCCACCGTGCACAGCAATTGGAGCTTTGTCCATCAACTTTATGGAAGATTTTGCGCAAAGATCTTGGCTTGCGACCTTACAAGATCCAGCTTGTGCAAGAGTTAAAGCCGCGAGACCATGTAATGCGTCGTGATTTTGGTGTATGGGCCGAAATTGAGATTGATCTCGATGCTGATTTTCATCGCAAAATTTTGTTCAGTGATGAGGCTCATTTTTGGTTGAATGGCTACGTCAACAAGCAAAATTGCCGCATTTGGAGTGAAGATAATCCACATGAGACCCTTGAGACGCCATTACATCCACAAAAACTGACTGTTTGGTGTGCTCTATGGGCTGGTGGAGTCATTGGGCCATACTTCTTCCGAAATAATGCTGGAGAGTCAGTTACCGTTAATGGAGACCGGTATAGAGCCATGATAACCGACTATTTTGTTCCCGAATTGGATGGCATGAATGTGGATGAGTTCTGGTTCCAACAAGACGGCGCTACATGCCACACAGCGCACGTCACAATCGATTTATTGAAGGAAACATTCGATGAGCGCATAATTTCGCGGAATGGACCTGTCAATTGGCCACCAAGATCGTGTGATTTGACACCATTGGATTATTTTCTTTGGAGATATGTGAAGTCGCTCGTCTACGCCAACAAACCAGAAACGTAAGGGGACTTGGAAGCCAACATTCGTGGCGTTATTGCCAACATATGGCCCCATATGCTCGAAAAAGTGGTTGAAAATTGGACCTGTAGAATTGGCTTTATTCGAGCCAGCCGCGGCGGCCACATGCCCGAAATCATATTTAAACATTAATGGCATAAAATTATCCTTCCAATAAAGCCAAATTGATGGACATTAAAACGATTTTTTTGTGTTTTATTTCAATTCAAAGTTCTATACCTCTAAAAAAACACCCTTTATGATCCCAGCAAAAAAGTTTGCCTACTAGAATGCAAAAAAGTGTATGTACTTTCCAGTCGTGAGTACTTACAATTTGACTGAATAAGCCATTATTTTTGTATGAGAAGTTCAAAAAGTATGCGGTACCCTATCCTTTTTGCCTACAAATATCCAAAAGTTAATAGATTACTGATTGCCTAAAAGTATTCAATTAGTGTTTTTTCTGGTAGGAATTATTTTGATACGAAAACAGCCACTAAAAAAAGTAATACAAAATGCATTATTAAACTACTTCAGTTATTAACAAATACCGAAAAAGTGACCCTTTAGATTAGTGGAAGGAAAGCACGTGATATAATATAACCAGCAAGTCAGGTGCTCACAAACATGATAAATAATTTAAATTCTTTCAATGTCGGTAAGATTTTATTTCTACATTTTAACAATGACTAAGTAATAACATCAATTGTGAGAAAAAAAATGTTCATTAAAAAATATTTAGAAGATAATTTAAGAGATTAATGCACTAGAAGTGTTAAGAGTACGTTAAAAATTTTTATATACAAAAACAAATCTTCAAACTTATTTATTTTCATTTGTTATAAATTAATTTAAATATACTTGTATTTTATCTTTGTTTTTCCATATTGCATTATCAATAAAATAATATAAATAATAATTTTTAACTTTCCATATACATAAATACATATAAAAAGTATTGAGTAGTATCGAGTACCCAATTGAAAAAGTATCAATTAGTACTGAGTATTCAAAACTAGCCGCTTTTTACAACACTAGTCTCGTGACACTTCTGTATGTTTTGTGTTATTATATTATAAACTTTCATTTAAACAAATGAGAAGCTCAATAACAAATAACAAAGTTGAAACAAGAACTCAATAATCAACATGTTTTTTATTTTCTTACTTTACCATTGCTACATTGGCTGACTTTTTTTCAGCTTCAAATTGTAGTCGTAAGAGTATGTAAAAGAAAATAAATGTAAATAACAACAACAGCTATTTAAGAATAGAGTGTTGCCACACAAGTATTTTTTTGACCGGGTGCAGTCAAGTTAATAATTACAGCCTGGCCCACGATATCGACAACGTTCGACTTGTCGCACACTTACATTTGAAACAACAACAAAATATTAAAATTTGTTTTTGTTTCAAATGTAAGTGTGCGACAAGTCGAACGTTGTCGATATCGTGGGCCAGGCTGTTAGTGTTTTTTATGAGAATTGTTACAATTTAAGTTCACTCTTACGACTACAATTTGAAGCTGAAAAAAAAAGTCAGCCAATGTAGCAATAGTAAAGTAAGAAAATAAAAAACATGTTGATTATTGAGTTCTAGTTTCAACTTTGTTATTTGTTATTGAGCTTCTCATTTGTTTAAATGAAATTTTATAATATAATAACTCTAGTTGTTCTAAGAAGCTTTGGGTAATGGGTCATTTTATGCTCACAAAAATGCAAAATTTAATAAAACAGCCAAAAATTATAAACATACGTACTGGGGATCGCGTCTTGTTACACCTAGAGGTCGAGCCTTGTTCAATACAATTTCAAAAATGGGCTTAGATGTCATTTCGAGTGGGGAGCCTACTTACTGGCCTACTGACGTAAGAAAGATTCCAGATGTTATAGATTTTGCCGTCACGAAAAATATTCATAGGGACTTAATTCATGTAGAGGCCTCTCTAGATCTGTCCTCCGATCACTCTCCAACAATAGTTACAATTTTCAACCCACTAAGGAGTGATTTAACTAACTCATATGTGAAGTTGATTAATGGAATCAACTGGCTGGCATTCAAAAAATATCTTAGTAGTCACTGCGTAGAAAACATTCAGCTTAGATCATGCGATGATATTGAATTTAACATTGCCAATCTTAACGAAAATATTAAACAGGCTGCTGAACACGCCACTACCTCCTATCCGCAGACCGGCTTTAACAGAATTTATTCTACGGAAATTGAACGTCTTGTATGTGAAAAAAGGAGAGCTAGAAGAGAATGGCAACAACACAGATCACCCCTAAATAAAATCAGACTTAAAGAATGTACTAAACGACTCAAAGAGCTGCTATCGTCGGAAAAAACTGCACTACTGGAAAAGTATTTAAAAGATCTTGATGTAACGTCCGCATCTAATTACTCTTTATGGCGCGCTACTAGAAATCTTAAACGACCCGTTGATCTTAGATCACCATTGCGTACTGCGACCGGAGGCTGGACAAGAAGCGATAGTGAGAAAGGTAAGTTATTTTCTGAGCATTTAAAATCAGTATTCACTCCCAATTCATGTACGGGTGCTGCTGATTTACCGTGTGTAGTTTCTCTACCCCCTCGTCCCTTAAGGTTTAAGATGCGTGAATTACAAAAAGTAATTGCTGAACTCAACCCGAAGAAAGCTCCAGGTATTGATGGCATTAGTAACAAAATGCTCATGAACTTGCCTCATATTGCAATAAGAATCCTGCTATTTACTTTTAATGCTATTTTAAGAATGCAGTATTTTCCACATAACTGGAAACTGGCCAAGATCAAAATGATTCCAAAGGCGGGCAAAGATCTTAACAAGACTGAGTCATATAGGCCTATAAGCTTACTATCTACAATCTCAAAGCTTTTCGAAAAGCTGCTCATGACTCCAAAATTTTAACTGATAATGGGTGCATCCCGGACCATCAATTTGGCTTTAGAAGTCAGCACAGCACGATTGAACAAACGCATAGAATAGTCCAAGTTGTAAGAAGAACATTTGAAGAAAAGAAGTATTGTTCTGCTCTCTTTATTGATGTTTCTCAGGCGTTTGATAAAGTATGGCACGAAGGCCTAGTTTTAAAATTGAAGACATATCTGCCAATAAACATTCAAAAGCTTTTGGAAAGTTATATTATTGATAGGAAGTTCACTGTTGTGGAAGGAGAGTTCACGAGTGTGCCCGAATCTATATCTTCTGGTGTGCCACAGGGTAGTATTCTGGGTCCTGTTTTGTATTTAATATATATGTACTTGTGATATGCCTGTGAGCAATAATATCCATATTACTACTTTTGCCGATGATACAGCCTGTATGAGTGTGCACGAAAACCCTTATGAGGCATCCCGCAATCTCCAGGAACATATCACTCAGCTGGAAATATGGTTGAACTTATGGAGAATTAAAGTCAATGAACAAAAGTGTGTCCATATAACATTCACCCTAAGAAGAGATACTTGCTCCCCCATTCGAATCAACAATCAAAATATTCCTCAACATTCCCAAGTGAAATACCTTGGTATACACCTTGATCGAAGACTTACATGGAAACATCATATTGACTCTAAGTTAACTCAGATGAAACTTAAGTTAACTCCAATATATTGGTTGATTGGCAGAAACTCAACACTCAGCCTAGACTGCAAACTTTTATTATACAAGTCGCTTTTGAAGCCAATATGGCGCTACGGAGTTCAGTTATGGGGCACTGCTTCAGCTTCCAATGTCGAGAGAATCCAACGAAGGCAAAAAAAAATTTACGGTTAATAACATCGGCTCCATGGTACATCCAAAATTCTATTATACATCGTGATTTAAATATGCCACTAGTGACTGAAGAAATTGCAAAATACGCAGGCAAATATTTAACAAAACTCGAATCACATCCTAATCCGCTTGCTCGTAATATTTTGAACTTTACTGGACACATCCGCTTAAAAAAGAGGGACACACGGGCTCTTATACCTAACACTCCAGATGGGACTACTTGAAAATACTTTCCCCCCCCCCCCTTTTTTTGATTATCACTACTAATGACACTGGTCTGGCCTAATAATTTTTTTTTATAGATTTAAGATTTGAATACTTATTGTTAGTTCATATATGAAGATATATACAATAAATAAATTCATGCAAAAAAAAAAAAAAAATATAAACAAATAGAATTTTGTAACATAATTATAAAATTTTAACCTTTTTTGGGATTGTTAAAAATCATAATTTTACAAAGCAAATACATGAATACGTATATTGAAGAATATGCGAAAATACTTAGATTTTGTAATAAATATTGTAGTAAACCAAAGTTATTTTATTGTTTTCGAAGCTCACTTTCACGATCAATAAATATTTTTTAGATAGATTTCAGGATTAACCAGGAAGTACTACAATAAGTACCTTCATGTAATGATATAAATAAGTTGTTATTTTATTCATTACAAGACAGTCATTATTATACACATAAAATAATTAAATAAATAAGTACCACTCATTACTTTGTAAGCCATTAAAAGAGTACTACCCATTACAAAATCGTAAAATTTTTTTGCTGGGATTTTATACATTGTGGCCCCATTTAATATCACAAATAATCAAAAGGATAATGCAGTCATTAATTTTATCTTAACCCTAGAATATCATACTTATTTTTATATCGCAAACGTCATACTTCGTCGAATCGACTACGACCTATTTCAAGAGCCAATAAAAAACGTCTTGAGCAAAAATAAGTACGAAAATAGATTTATTATTGATATTTAGCTAGTTTTTAATTATCATATAACGAAATTCATATATTTCTTTTAATCGTTTAACGTAAAATTAACATTTCACAGACTTCTATCAATTGGCATTTTTTCTTAAAACATAGCATTTATAGCATCAATTGTATGAAATATTACATATTTTTTTTCCATTAAGTCTTGTAGTTTCTTATAATAAATTTATTAAACAAAAAAGCAACATTAGTTTCGAGTAACTGATATTAGCGGCTAACGCTATACGAAAAACGAAACAAAAACAATCACAAAAAATATGTTTTAAATCGAAAATAAAATCGCGCGTCGTCATTTCGACGAAGTATGATAGTGCAGGGTTAAATAAAAGAATTCCCTATATAAGAAACAAAGTTCATATTACTGAAAAAATTTTTGTTTCTTTTATAATTTAATAATTACTTTTTAATCTGATTTCTTAAATTAGATTTTATGTGCGATTATGAGTTTTGTGTGTTTGAAATAATTGATTCACCTTTTAACTTAAAATGAGGAATGAAATGACTTTTATTTCTTTTTGAATTATTTGTCCAAACAAATGTTTCATTAAATACAACCTCCCTGTTCAAAAACTAAAAAAAAGTAATTTTAGTAATTTAATTTATTGCACAGCAGTGCGCTTTTGTGAATCAAGAGAGTATGGCCGGGAAGTTAAACTAGCGTTCTTTTCTCAATTCTGTAGCCTCAAAGTCTGAAGTCTAGTTTAGCGATATATGAATTGGTCCATGGTTTTCCCTTTTGTTCATTCAATCAACTTCTAATAATTTTCATTGTTACATACATACATACATACCTGGAGCAATCAGCAATATCCAACACTGGCCCTTAGAATCCCTGCAAGAGTGTCTAATGACGATTTTTACAAAGTTTCAGAGCTCTTTAGCTCTCTTCTGACTTACATACATATGTGTGTGTGGCTAAAGGTTTCAGTTTTCTATTTCTATCCCAATTTTCATTTTGTCATATCTCTCATTTACTTCAATAGCATCATAACTAAAAAAATATGCCAAAATGTGTAATTTATCCTCGAAACAGTTTCATACATAAATAATAGAAAATTTTATAGAATCCAACATGATTGGAAAGTGTTTAAATCAATAAATATATGTCTTAATCAGTTTTTCATTAGTAATTAATTGGTTACGCTTTTTTGGGCAAATGACACACAAGAAACGCCAGATGTAAACTCAGCCTATGAATATGACATTTGCATACTGTAGAGGAAATATTTGCTCATAAATGTATGAAAATGTATGAATATATATAATCATATATGTCCATATACCCTCATTTTTCGGAGCCAAACCATATATGGGATATCATATACATATGCTCCATACATTTTTTTTTAGCTGGGATAAATCAATTTTGTAAATCTATTCGCATTAAAGTAAAAGCGAAAGCGTAAGCACAAGTATTTTTATTTAGATATTACAGTTAGAATTAGCAGCTATGAGTATTACATGGTTAACAAAATTAAATTTAAAAAAATTGGAAAAAAATTCAAACTTAAAATGAAACAAGTTTTAATAAAAGAACTTTTATTTGTAAATATTATAATCTAATTAACACTTATTAAATCGTAAAATATTGTTATATTTAATTCCTTTATTTGAAAACATTTCATTCACTTACAAAAATGCACATTTATTTTACTGAATAATAATAAAAATATGTTTAAAAAAATTTTACTGAACAAAGATAATATTAAGTAGTAAACAGATTTATCAAAAGTAACGGGTCAGTTCGTCATTTTGCATTAAAAAAAATTAAATAAAATCAATCAGAAATTTATCTCTTGCAGGCATAAACTAACCTTGGCCCCAAGATTAAGATTATTGTGTATTTAATTTAAATTTTACACTTTTTTTTAGATTTGTTTATAATTTAAAAAAAAATCACACACTGAATTAGGAAAATAATTTCAGTTCCATAGTATTATGCGAATAATTTTATTTTAATTAACCGAATAATTACCCGATTCATTATTCGAATAATTTTGTTTGAATTAACCGAATAATTATCCGATTAATTACTCGAACAAGTTTATTTGAATTAACTAAATAATTACAGTGGAATCTCTCTTGAGCGGACACATAAGGCACCATTGAAATGTGTCCGCACAAGGGGACTGTCCGCTTAAGAGAAAGCAATGCTTTGCTTATGGAGCTGTCAAAAAATTTTATTTGAATTAACCGAATAATTATCCGATTAACTATTCAAATAATTTTATTTGAATTAACCGAATAATTATCCGATTAATTATTCGCACAATTTTATTCAAATAATTTTTATTGAAATAAATTTTTATGGTACAATTTTATTCCAGTAACATGACGGAGAAATATTTATTCGAATAATATTTTTTAATAAGTTTTACTCGAATAGTAGTAATTTGAATCATATCATTTGCATAGTATTATTCGGTTGATTAATTAATTACAAATTTCAATAAATAAAAATACATAAGTTATTCATTACTTTGGTGTAAATGGTATAGATTTTAATTAAAATCTTTTAGATTTCGTACAGGTGTAAATGCCCTATCAAATAATTTTAAATTTTCAAAAAAAAAATTTTTTTTAATTATTTTTCTTTGAATAAGGTTCATCCCAGTAATTTTTAGTCGAAAAATTTTCACTCAAACAAATGAAAAATGACACTTGAATAAACTAACCCCATGTTCCTATAACCCAGACAATTGATTTGAGCATAAAATTTATACGGAAAGCACTATTTTTTTTTTTTTTTGTGATTTTCATAAAATTTTTTTAGAGGAGCCATCTGCCTGACTTGTGGAAACAGGGGGCAAATCGCAGCTCTCGTTATCGAACGAAATTACGAAATATTTCATTGGAGTTTAAATGGAAACATTTAGTAATTTCGTTCGATAACGAGTGCCGCGATTTGCCCCAGGACGTAAGACCTACTGCCAGTTTATAGAAGCCATGTAAAAATTCACGTCTGCCTATTTATACTGAAAACAAAAGCAAAGCAAAGCACTCAAGTTTGTTTTTGTTTTCAATATAAATAGACAGACGAGAATTTTAACGTGGCTTCTATATAAATTGGCAGTAATTTTATAAATCCAGCCTTCGACCCTCTGACTACTAGAATAATACACTGAATTCTGGCCAAGAGAACAGTATTAGCATACTATGTTTGTAATTCTCAATTATTTATTGTTAGTTTTTATAAATATATGTAAGCATTGTAAGTTCCACAACTTTTTAATCGACTTCAAAAAAAAAGGAGGAGGTTATCAATTTGTCTCTATTTTTTGGGGTTGTTACTTCATAACTCGGTATATGTTATATCGATTGTAAAAATTCTTTTTTTGTCTGAGAGGGTATAGCTTCTAATTGGCCCCATTAAAAAAGTGGGCGGGGACACGCCCATACATTTTGTTATATTATTTTAAGATAGTCTACTACTTATCAGATTGCTGCTAAACCTAGCAAACTCCTTTTGTTCTTGTAATTAACATAATTTTAAAGTTGAAAAAATGGGCGGGTCTACGCCCATTAAAATCTATTATTATATTTCACGTGGTTCTACTCAACCGATTTTTACGAAACTTACTACACAGCTTGAACTCAAAAATAGACACAATTTTGCGTTTGAAAAAATGGGCCGAACCACGCCCATTAAAATTTAGTATTTCATTTGAAGTGGTTCTACTGTACCGATTTTTACAAGATTTAACACACACCCTGAGCTCTAAGGAGCACAAAATCTTGCGTTTAAAAGATGGGCGTAGACATACCTTTTTTTTAATTTTTTTTTTTAATTTTTTCCCATACATTTTTTCGAGAAAGTTGTATCAGACCCTTGCATTGAGGTCGGGGTTTTTTTTTGGCAGAAAGAATTATTTTGAGTTCTGGTTAAAGCTTTACTGATTAGTTGACATATGTGTCTACCAAAGAAATGCATGTCGATCATGCATAAAAATAAAGCGGTATGTGCTCGAAAATTATTTTTCCGCAATAATGCTCGTATTATTTGTATGAAAACAATTTGCATAATTTCCATAAGAATAATTTTATTCGAACAATTCGTGTTTGATTAATTTTTATTAAAATTATTTAATGCTTATATTTAATTGACTATATTTTCTTAGATTAAAATAAATCGATTAATTTTATTCGAATAATATTGTGTTAAAAGCTTCTTTGCAAATATTTTGTTTTCTTGCTTTATTCGAATGGTTTTTATTCGAACAATTTTTATTCGAATAATTTTTATTCGAATAATTTTTATTCGAAGAATTTTTTTTTTTGGAAAAGTTTTACTCGAAAAGCCTTTAATTTATGTTGAAATTTTTATTCATTAAAATGACATTAATTTGCTCCCTTATTAATGCATTTTATTCGAATATTTTCATTTGAGCATTACAATGTTCCTTAAAAAAAATATGTACTTCAAAACGCATGTAAATAATATTTAAGTAAGAATTATTTGAATATTGATATTAGAATAATTTGTAATCCATTATTTAGATATTCAGCCCAATCATGAATATTCATTCCCTCGGAATTCATTTCTCACGTAAAAAAATGTTCTCGAGAAAAAATTCCTCCAATCATAAATTCCTTGGGAACAAAAAAGAGTAATACGCAGTACGAAGCTCGTTGTTTTGGTTGTTTGTTGGCATTTTGTTGTAGTGAGAGAGTAAACAAAATTATTAGGATTCACCAACTTGTAAAAATATGCAAAAATAACTTTAGAAACTTTTTTCCCCGGGGAGTTTTTTTTTATTCCCGCATTTGGTAAAAGGAGGGAAAAAACAAATTCATAATAGTAGAAAAGGGAAAAATGATTATGGGACACAAATGAAGTCTTGTGGGGATAATTTAATCTTTTATTTCAGAATCCCGCCAAGTGCGCTCGTTTTGAATATCAGTTGACGAGTTTCTGAAATAAACGATTTAATCACTGCGCAATTATATCATTTCTTAGTTTAAGAAAATAAAGGCAAAAATATACAAAAAGAAAGAATAGGGATGATTTCTAGAATGTCTCTGTATTGCTTATTTTGTATGCTTCTTTCGCCAGCGATTCTGAAGGGCCTTCACATTAATGAGTTATCCTTTTGCTTTGGTAAAACGAAACAAAACAAAAAATTTTCCTACTTCTTCTCATAGAAGGAAACATGGAATTTGTATCTTATCTTTTATGTTAAAAAGTAGAGGACTTATTTAAAACATTATTATATATCAGCTGTTAATATTTCTGCTGTCACATCAAAGCGAAAAAATTCGGAAATTTTTTGACAGCAGGAAATTTTACACTAACAAATAAACAAGGCGTATATGGAGAGTTGCAAACAGAGAAACAAGTCGACCGGCTCGAAGCCGACGACGCGGCGCCGCTGGTTATTTTTCTTTATATCAAGCCGCCGCCGATTGTATCGGCTCGCATCGTCTCAAAATTAGCCGAAATTTTATCTGCTCAAAGACAAATTTCCGAGAAAAAATTTTTAAAATCAATTTTCTGTTTAAATTTTTATTTGCTCTTTAAATTTTCATATGCCTATTTGCGCCGCCGGTCACAAAACTACTGCGCCGCCGCCGCCGATAATTTTGCCTCGACTGGTTTCTGTGGTTGCAAATCGAGACCACCTGGTATGAATTCGCCTTGGTCTGAAGTTAGAAGGTCTTCCGAATTTTTCCGCTGAGTTTTTATGCTTACTCTAACGTATAAAAAGAAATCATGCATATTTCTAATGCTAAATAAGAGAATCTGCTCTGTAATTCTAGGCGAAAAAATAAATTATTTCAAACTTGTATATTACCAATAATGCAAGTCCACAGCATTTTCCTTCAATTAAAATTACGGAATAATCTCTTGTTGTGTTTAGTAAATTTTAATTTTGATTTATTTTTTTGGTGGAGCTGTATAAGGTTTCATATTAGTTTAATGAAAATGGCCACAACTTTGTCTTAATGTCATTTGAAAATTGAAGTTGCGACATCACTGCCTTACTAGCGATTACGTGTACGTATTCATTATAGGACATGCGTTGTCTCTCTCTCTTTTTTTTATATTTCTATTCATAAGTCAAGCCCAGCTCTAGTGATTCTATATCTCGAAAGCATTGTTTCTGTTTATAATTAAATATATTTTTTTCTCAAATGTCACGAACTCAACTTGATTATTGGCAGTGATGAATGAAAGCACAATTAAACTTTTTTTTTCATACATACAAAAAAGTATAAAATAATTTTCTTCATTTCAACTTTATCAAGTTTAGTCTTTTTTTCATAGTGAATTATTAAATAAATTAATTTTGTTTTTATGTTCAAATAAAAATTGTATTTATTTATAATTTTAGTGAAATGATTCATTGCATTTAAAAAACACAAAAATGAATTTATACATGCATACATACATATGTACTCGTATATTGAAATACAATTAAGAAAAAAAAAAAGCTAAAGAACGCATTGAGCGGAAGTGAAATTTTATTGTTTGAAAAAGTAAAATGTAATCGGGAGCTTGTTGGTTCAGTCGGTCGGTTGGTCGATCAAGTTGTCATGCGACTAATTATAAAGTGATAATTGCAATTGTTTTGAATATTATTTAATTTAAATTATTGAAATAAAATAAATTAATTTGATTGCAATGCTCTAATTCAATTGACCGTGATATTGAAATTTAAAAAATTAAATATTTTTTTTCCTATTTTTTATACCATAAATTTTATGTAGAAGCATTTTTTGTACTTTGTTGTACAATTTGTTTGTGTTATTAAAAACGTGACTTTGTGATGAAAATTTAAAATTTGGTTTTCAAGAGGTATCGAAAAAGGAAAACAAACTACCTTTCGCTTAAGTTAGTTATTATTTTAAATTCAGCAAAACACAATTGCTTAAATTTATTCTTAGAAATGTTGTACTTGTGGCTGTTCACATTTAAAGATTTGGATATACGAGGGTTGCCCAAAAACTAAATTACGTTAAGTGCAGTAAAATTGGTGCAAAAAAGTTTGGGGGAAAACTCTGAACTTCACGATATTCAAGTTCCAATGTCCCACTAAGCTCTTCGCTCGGCTAAATAACCCCCCTTACCGTGGTTGGGCGTATTTCCACTTTGACTAGGACGTTTTTGTAATATGTAGTTTAAAGAACACTGCAACCTTCATCCTTTAATCTAGGAACAAAATGTCATAATTGAAGTATGTATATGTATATACTCTAACCACGATGATATCCAATAAATTTTTTTTTATATTTAAATTAATGGTGGAGTTACTACTTAAATAAAAATAATATATATACCGACTTTAGTAAATAATAATTCTAATGTAACATCAGCGCGCCCTCTTTTGTCGGTATTGTGTAGCAGAATCAATAAAATGACCACTAAGCACAGCTTTAAAAAAAAATTAATACGCCTCATTGACACCAGAGGCGCTGCAACACTGATTTAATAAAAACATACAAAATAAACAAGAGTTGTTAAATAATGAAGCTTTCCTCTAACTCCCACTTCACACACCTGTCATCTCTATCACTATTCCTTTCCTAAACAAGGTAACACCTACTAAAATTAGTAGGTTTTCATCTCCTAAGTGTTACTTCTCTTTGAAAAAAAAATAGCATTCTTATTTGAGTGTTCATCTAATTTTATGACCGCCCCCGTATTTATGGTATTAGTTTTAATTTAAATAGTTTTAATAAAACCGCACACACACCCTAATGCAGATTATTGCATTAGGAAATGAAAAAACTAGCATTGGCAATTTCTTATCAATGGAATGGAATTACGCTAGCGATGTATCGTATTTTATTTTTATGGTGCCACAGCGCATACATACATATTCTACCGGGTGTTATGATACAAATCGGATGTAGTTCTTTGTGGGTATGACTTAATAAAATTACTTTCATATTGAAAACACGATATTCTTAAGAACTAAATAAATAAAATGAAATTGTGCAATTGTTACAGAAGAAGTTATATAATTTTTTAGGACATAGTTAATTTAAAACTCTAAAATAAAGTAAAACATTAAACTCATTTTAAAAAGAGGGAGCGTTGGCTGAGGGTGGCTGAGGTAGTTAGCAGGTTGACTACAAAACCGAAGGTCCTGAGTTCGAGCCCGGTCTTCCATAGTTATTAAATTTTGTTATTTACGCGTTTTTCTGACGTTTATTAGGGTCCCTCCTTTATATCAGTTCTTGTAAGAAAGTTCAAGTGATGAAAGCATAGTCACTGGTCACTGAACTATACCGACTTCAGCAGATACTAATCCTAATGTAGCAGAAGTAAAATAATCAAAGTACGAGTAATAAAACCAATAAAATGGCTACTAAGCACAGCTTTAAAAATTTAATACGCCTCATTGACACCAGAGGCGCTCCAACTCTACATTATTAAAAACGTGCAGAAAAAAGATTTGTAAAAAGAATGAAGCTATCCTTTATTTCTTCTTTCATCACTTGTCTTCTCTATCACTATCCCTTTCCTAAAAGAAGGTAACAACTGGTAATAGTAGCATGCATTCATCGTGTTACTTCTCTTAAAAAAGCACAAAAAAGTTAAAAATAATTTAGATGCAGTTAAATTAAAATTTGTTATATCTATTACCTATAATGCCATTCAAAGTCGGTGCCAATCAGGTTAGCAAATTCTATATTTACCTATACATCAGAGAAGCGCAATGAGTAGTGAAAAAGTAAGTAGAGTTGAATCATGATTTATAATTTATCGTACTCATGCGCACTCATACTTATTGCAATGTTGTCTATGAACCATATTCACTCGAAAGTTTGAAGTTCTCATCGCACTCATAATCAGCGTTGCCACGACCAAAAAAATTTTGTAACCAAAATACAAAAAAAAAAGTAACTAAATGCATAAAAAAGTAACCAAAATTTTTATATATTTAAAATACTGTTTTATTTGTACTTCAGTTGAAAAATATACATACATATATTAATATGTATTATTACAAAATCATATATAGGTAATATAAATGGACCATTACATTTAAATTTGTACTTCAGTTGTATAAGTATATCTTATTATAATTAATAACAAAAATTAAAAATTTTAAAAACCGCCGACTTTTTGCAGAAAAGATGTTATATCTTCTAAACGGCTGGACCGATTTTCTTCAAACATAGCTAAGAATCCTCTCGATCAAGTCATCTTTCAAACAGAAAATAAATGCAAATTGGTCCAGCCGTTTGGCCTGCACGTGGACACGGACAGACACACAGATACACACTACAAACTTATAACACCCCTTTTTTAGTCGGGGGTTAAAAATCAATAAAATCAATTTTGTAACAAAAATACTTCAGGTAATATTATTAGAAATTCCAAACCAAAAATATTTTTAGTAACAAAAAAATAATATGTAATTTAATTACATACATTCGTTATCAAAACACAAGACTGTATAGACAAAGTATTAAATTTGTTAGTATTAAAACAAATCTTTGGCAGACCAAACATAATAGGAATTGTTTCGATTGATGCACAATTCTTTAGATTGCATTATTGTATTTACAGCCTTAAAATGAGCTTATTCCTATATTTAGTTTTGACTAGACTTAGCTGCGAAAATATCCTTTCAGCAGCAGCCGAACTGTGTGGCAGTGACATTAAATTATATACAAAATTATTCAAATCATAAAAACATTTTTCGTTCAATCCATTTGTATGTTTTGAAACTGCGTCCCCAAAAATCAACTATGTCCATATCAGCACTTACTTCTAATTTAGAAAATCTGCCAGGAGCGGCTGTTAGCCGACTCACAGCCGATCGCTTTCGTTCCCTGCTTGTTACGCTCTCAAACTTGGGGCTCAGTTAGCCGACTGTAATGTAACGTAATTGCAACAGTAAGAAACAGCTGATCGATTTTGTTATGTGAAAAGTAATGAAAATGGCTATAGAGATGTAATGGAAGATAACCTACTTTACACATAAGAATATCAATCAGCTGTTTTCTACGTTACAGTTACATTACATTACAGTCGGCTAACTGAGCCTTTAAATATAAAAAAAAATTTCTTTTAACTTTTTACATACAGCCCAATTATGAATAGCAATTCCCCGGGAGTTTTTTCCCTTTTCCCATTCCTCCTTTTATGAATTAAAATTTCCCCGGGGGAAAACTCCCCGGGAAAAAAGTAGGTATTCTAAATATGAGGGAGAGGGAGAATTTGTTGCTAGACTTCTCCCCAAAAATTTTGAAGGGAACTAATGCAAAAATTTAGAAATCATATTAATAAATGTTGCAAAACAATAGTAAATATACAAGCATTTATTTAGAACAAAAAGTTTAAATAAATACCGAATTATTATTTTCCTTTTGTAGTTTTGCATTTTTATCTAAACCCTGCGCACATGCACTTCAAAAACATAAACCTCTTCTGTATTCAGAAGAAATACTAAACTACTCAATTTTGCAGGCCTCCTTTAAGTTCACATAATAGGTAAATGGAGGATTTGTTTCCTTCTAATATTATCAAGACCGATAAGAAAAACTTTATAAAATTTACAATTTCCTTTGTACACACAGTCCTTCGGAATTTAATCAATTTACATCTGCACCTGGCTCAGTTTTCACTCCACTTTCTCAGCACAAAGTTATTACGCATGCCTGTGAATGGTTAGTGTTAGTGGTTTATATAATTTTTATTTAAGCATAAACAAATATTTATATTAACACACAATTTTATTGGCAATGAAAACATAACATTTTTATTAAACTTCTATTGTTGAACTCTTGCGTTAGTGCAAAAAATATGTAAACATTAAACAGCTGATGAAGATTTTACTCTCTCCAGTATTTTCTTATTCCCCGGCTGTTTTGAATAGGAGTATTATTCCCCGGGAACAAATGGTAAGGAAGGGAGAAAACTCCCCGGGAATATTCATAATTGGGCTGATAGTGTTTGACGTTTAAAGATTTTGCAACCATGAATGCATCTGATTTTTGAAACCAGGCTTGTTATGTTCAGAGACAGACATGTATTTGTTTTAAACGCTATGTTGATTAACCACACTCATAGAAAAAACGTGCTAAAATCAAGATTTTACGTCCAAAATCAAATCATTTCAATTTTAATAGTCTGTTAAATACGAAAATTCTTAATTTAAGAATAAAATCTAAATTTTTTAAGATCGCATTCAAGAACACAATCTCGAAAAAATTCTTATTTTAAGAACGCGTTCAAGAACACAATCTTGAAAATTAAGAATATATTATTAAAAATCTAAGAATATAATCTTAATGAAGTTCTTGATTTGAGATCGGTTTTAAGAATGTATTCTTGTTAAAAATGCTAATTTGATTTTGAATTTGACGCAATAATATAATACATTCTTAAAATTATATCAACTTAAGTCTAACATATGTCTTTCCATTATTGATTGGATATAAATGTAAAGGAGGGCTAACAAAATCAGAAATTTTAATAATATGAATTTCATTCAGTAAAGAACCAACTTCATACGGTTGGAAGTGTCGATAACAATATCAATTTGTCTCCTGTAGTCATTAATTGTCTGCACTCCAAGGGCAAAACTTTCCTGTGCATCTACTATGGTGACCATTTTCCTACGTTTTCCCGAGTTATTTTCAAATCTAGCTGATGATGGTAAAATTCTGTTGCGAAGTATGGCGAATATATAGTCCTGGGCATCTATAGAAAAAAGAGGATCAGGGTTAATAAAAATATACTTTATATACAAACTTCTATTTCCTAAAAACCTCCATTCGAAGTCCCAGAGGAGGAATTGATTCTTTTATGTCGTCCTTTTTCATGTATTGCAAACTTTTAAAAGTCACTTTGCAGTCTGAAACAAATAAATGCAATGTCCAATAATAACAGCTGATTAAATCATTTTATGCAGGCAAGTATGTATGTGAATGTAAACAATATTGTATTAGCACGCATTTCTTTTAATATTCACGTTTTCTTAATTGTTTATAAATAAATGTATATGACGGAGTACTTACCCTTAAGATACCTGAAAACAGACTCCATTTGAAACTCTTGTAAAAGGTTTTTTAACAATGTGTCGTCCGACAAATCCGATTCAATTTTCTCCGGCGTGCTGCTCATATGATATTGTCCATCAGCCACCGTTTTCACTCACAGGTAAACTTATAAGAACTACTTCCCCTACGTTATGATCTTCAACTATGTTCTTAAATTCAAGAATACAATCTTAAAATTAAGATTTCATTCTTGAATTTAAGAATGTGTTCTAAAAATTTAATATCACGTTCTTAAATTGAAGACTACAATCTTAAAATTAAGATAACGTTCTTGATTTTGAAAATGCGTTCTACAAATCAAGAACTTATTCTTAAATTTGAGAACGTAAATCTTGCTAAAAAATATTTTAAGATTGAAACTTGAAGATTTTTGCAATCTAAATTCAAGAATTTTTTTCTTAATTTTAGAATGTCATATTTCTACCAGTGCAGTGATGTATTTAAAACGCATTAAAAACGCTTAAATTGCGATCTTTTATCAAGATAATTAGTTATGTGCAAATTTAACATACCACATATGTACATATGTATATGTATAAAAAATGGTTATTTTTGTGTTGAAAAAAAGTAACCAAAATGGAAAAAAAAGTACACAAGTACACATTGAAAAAAAAAGTAACCAATTTTGGTTACAAGTGACCAAAACGGCAACGCTGCTCATAATTAGCAAGATTTATGACGTTGTTGATTTCGACTCTCTTGAACTCAATGTGTATAGACGATGCAGAATAAGTATTGTATGGCAAAGCCAACGTCGTATAAGAACATTCAAATACTCATTATGAGATTATCAGCCTGGCCCACGATATCGAAAACGTTCGACTTGTCGCAAAATTACATTTGAAACAACAACAAAATATTAAAATTTGTTTTTGTTTTGAATGTAAGTGTGCGACAAGTCGAACGTTGTCGATATCGTGGGCCAGGCTGTATGTGTTCTTGTTTACCTCAAACCAGTGCTGCCAGAAAAATTTTGACTCTTGTCCCCAATTTAAAACGCCATGTCCCCAAAAAATTCCCATTTCAACAGAAAAATCCCAACTTTTGTCCCCAAAAATATATCATTCATAAAAAAAAACGATTATTAAGTCCTATGCGCAGGGATGCGAAATAAGATTTTCACAAATTTACAAGATAAATTGTACTTTTTTCAGTACGATTGACCAAATTCTTTATTTTTATTTTTTTAAATGTTTTTATTAACTTAAAACGTACATAAAATTCAATTGTACATGCATATATTTACATATGTATGTGTGTAAAAACTTAACAATTGACAAAAAGGCATTTTTAAGCATGATATAAATATACAAGGTAAAGGGTGTTTTTTATTGAGGTATAAAACTTTAAGTTGGCATCACTTTTTTAACTGGCGGCCGTTTTGTCAGCTGTCAAGTGATTAATATTTAGTTTGGTTTGCCATTTCATCATGAACAGGTTGACAAAAGAACAACGCTTGCAAATCGTGCAAATTTATTTCGAAAATAATGGTTCAGTTCGCGAAGTTTACCGCAAGCTCCGTCCATTTTATGGTCGACATAATCGTCCATCAGAGCAATTAATTCGGTTAACCATGGATCGTTTTCGCACTACGTTTACTCTATGTGATAATACGCATCCGCAGAGATGTCGAACAGTGCGCACCGAAGAAACAATTGCCGCTGTAGAGCAAAGTGTTGAAGAGGACCCGAATGAATCGATTCGCTACCGTGCACAGCGATTGGAGCCGACTAACCGACTATTTTGTTCCCGAATTGGATGGCATGAATGTGGATGAGTTGTGGTTCCAACAAGACGGCGCTACATGCCAAACAGCGCACGTCACAATCGATTTATTGAAGGAAACATTCGATGAGCGCATAATTTCGCGGAATGGACCTGTCAATTGGCCACCAAGATCGTGTGATTTGACACCATTGGATTATTTTCTTTGGGGATATGTGAAGTCGCTCGTCTACGCCAACAAACCAGAAACGTTAGGGGACTTGGAAGCCAACATTCGTGGCGTTATTTCCAACATACGGCCCCATATTCTCGAAAAAGTGGTTGAAAATTGGACCTGTAGAATTGGCTTTATTCGAGCCAGCCGCGGCGGCCACATGCCCGAAATCATATTCAAACATTAATGGCATAAAATTATCCTTCCAATAAAGCCAAATTGATGGACATTAAAACGATTTTCTTGTGTTTTATTTCAATTCGAAGTTCTATACCTC
Source organism: Tachina grossa (assembly GCA_949987645.1). Lineage (NCBI taxonomy): Eukaryota > Metazoa > Arthropoda > Insecta > Diptera > Tachinidae > Tachina > Tachina grossa. Next base: position 141,359,367 of record OX465278.1, read on the forward strand.
TGAAAAAAACACCCTATACTTCCATTCTCTCTTTGTTTTGAAAAATAAGGATTTTTGAAGTTTGTTTTTATTCAGTCGAAATAAACAATCTGAAGAAGATAATAGCAAAAAAAGTAACCTTTCGTGAACAGTTTTTTCTTCGAAATATTTTTCCTCTTCCCCAAATTGCAATCGTGAATAATTTTACCCCTTAAATGTGTTCCCTTTCTTGATTCCCCTCATCGTGAATAATATTTTTCACAAGGATTTTTTCACTTTTCCCTCCGTTTTGTTCACTTTATTTTTGCAGGCGAATTGAATTAATACACTGCGTAATTTCAATACTATACTTGCAATTATATATTAAAACTTATAAATAATTCTTTTTAGGGCAAGATCAATAAATAATGTCTACGATTAATAACAATAATTCCTTGGAACACCTTTTTTCTTTGAAAATGAATCTCTAAGGTTGACATGCAGTAAATTTTATGGCTGTGGAATGCTAAAAAATATTTTGCACGGCGCCTAAATCAATTAAAAACACAACTTTACACTCTATAACATTTCATTTGAAACCCGAAATAATTATTTCTCTTGATCTAACAATTTTTTTCTCTTATTTGTTGTTGTATCAAAGCCATAATACTTAAAGGAAGAGAATTGAATAAAGTGAATTAGCTTGGTTGAAGGGATTTTGTTTATGTTTTTTTTTAATTTCATGTATTATTTAATTTTGCTTGCATATGTATGTAAGTTTGTGTGTGGCTGTGTTTTAATGAATTTTTTATGACGTTTAGATATGTACATTTTCTTTGAATCTTAAATTATTTACATTTTGATTCTAGAATACGGACGAGTGTGTCGTCCGTTTGGTATATCTAGTTTTATATTAAACCCACAAAAAACAAAGAGAATGCAAAGCAACAGACAAATGTACATACATACATTGTTATGTTTGTACATAATACCCTTTTCACACTCACTCACATCTTTGAGGAATGCGTGGAATATGTTGAAAATTGAAAAAACCTGTTCACATTACATCTTTCATCTTTCATCTGTCATGTATTATAATACTATTTTTACGAATGTGAGCTACTAAAAATTAAATAATAAAATGCAATTTAAAAATTCAGTAGAAATTGATTTAATTGCTGGCTCCTGAGGAGCAGAAACAAATAATGCTACAATGTGCAGAATTAGTTGAAATTATGCCAGCGGACAATGATAATGAAAAAATATTACAAACTTTATCCGCAAAGATTTCGCGTAGACATTTGCAACTACTTTTATGTAATTTATTTCGATTTGGAAAACATATAACAGATTTTATTATATGCATACATATACATACATATGTATGTATATAATAAAATCTTACGAGTAATTACGGATCTTTTTTTGGGAAGGATATTCCAAAATGTAGCCTTGAATGTATGTAAATATGTCCATGCATATGGAAATATACATACAAACATACATGCATATGTATATATTTTTATAGTATGTATGCATGTATGTATATAGTTGCATAAATTTTTTCTAGTGATGACACTAAAATAATCGAAAGATGTTGAACGGAACAAAGTGAGATAGGAACATCTTTTAAAGATGTTGAAAGATGTTGAACATTCAGCCCTGTATAATTCTTATGGGAAAATGTTATCATCTTGCCAAATTGATGAAAGATGAAAGATGTGAGTAAGTGTGAAAAGGCTATAAGCTACATACGTTGCTGTCTTGCTATCTCATTTTTATATATGTACGTCACTATTCTCTTTGCTATGCATAAGACAAAACCGAAGATCAACAAAAAAAAAACACTTTTTTAATATTACTCCAAATTAATACTCCAAATTAAAACACTTAAATCTCGGCTCGCCGATATCGGATCGCCTTAATTTTTGGCCTAAGCTTTTCGTCGAAACCCGCACTAGCTTTTTTATCCAAAAATTAATAAAATCGGCTATGAATTTCCGGAGAAAATCGCGTGGGAAAATTATATGAAAATCGCCCAATAATCACTTTCAATACCGACTGCCAAGCAACGAACAAACAAACGATGATTTACTCTTACATACCTAACACTTGCGTATGTATTGAAACTGATAGTTTACTGCCCTAGAGGCGCGCGTATCAAAAAAAAGTTATTCCGCTTTATTATTTGTATCATGAATCTAACATTTAAAACAAAACAAAATGTTTGTGTCATAAAACTGTGATTAATTCCAGTTAATAAATTGATTCAGTTATTTAAAATTGTCATAAACCCATTTCTTTAAAAACCAGTTTGAGAACAAAACAGACAGACAGACAGACACACAATACAACAAATCCATTCACTCACCTGTTAAAATTTTATGACGCTGCGTGATGTTTAAGAAAAATAATAATGAAAAAATAAAAAAATAAAAATTATGAATGAAATTTGTATGGCAAATACCCAAAACCCTTAAAGTGTTAAAAGTACCGTGACTAATCTGTGTTTATTGTTAAAATTTACTTACTCGTGAAGATTAAACCGCAGAACAAAATATATTTGAAAAATTCAATGGTGCTGTAAAATATGCCTTCATCATGAAACAATGAAGAAATGTTTTACGGGTTCAATGAATATATGCGAATAAGAGAAGTTATGTATAACAGAAGTTTAACAACATATAAATCACGGTTCACACTGTAACATTCTGTTGTTAAATATCATTCACGTCTACACATCGGGATTTTTTTAATGAAATTCCATTTTTTTTTAATTTTTTTAACATTTTAAAAACAAAAACTAAACTAAGTTTTATAAAAATTTAATAGGAAAATATTAAGGTTTAATAAAAACTTAATAAGATCTTAATTAAATTTTCATATTCACAACTACGAATTAGGAAACAGAAAGTTTATTTTTTTCTGTATAATTACATATGTATGTCTGTAAGTCCCTATTTACACTATGCAAGTCTTATTGCTAAGCTGATTAGTTTATCAGGAGAGAGAGACGGGGGGAAATGAAACGTTTCTGTTCCCCTCGTCTCTCTCTCTCTCCCTGAAACTAATCAGCTTAGCAATAAGACTTGCACAGTGTGATTCGGGACTAAGTGACTGTTTGCATTGAAAGCTAAACCTATATAATATTTTCAAATTTTTCTTGCTATTTTACAAAAATATTTTTGTAAGATTAAAAGAAAAAAGGAAAAAATTTAATATTTAAATTAAAAAAAATAGACTTCCTGAAGAAGTTAACCAAAGGTTAACGAAATATTTAACTAAAAAATCAAAAATATAAACAGACCTAAAGCTTGAAAAAAATAGTTTTTAATTGAACATATAAAATAAATTCAGTAAAGTGCGACTTTAACTCGCGCACGAAGGGTGTCTGAACCGAAACTAAATATGTAGACCTATACGAACTTTAGCGTATATGTATACATATGTAAGTTTTGGCCTATTTCTCATTTTTGAGTTTTTCGGTTTTTAGTGTTTTTTTAAGATGGCGTTTTCAGTTTTGGCGTTTTTTTTTGTTTTGGCGCTTTTTTTTCTCGTTTTGGCGATTTTTTCGGTTTTGGCGTTTTTTTCTTCATTTTGGCGATTTTTCAATTAGGCGATTTTTGTTCATTTGGGTGATTCTTTTTCATTTTGGCGATTTATTTTAGTTTTAGACGTTTTTTTTAATTTGGCGCTTTTTTTGTTACGGCGATTTTTTCGGTTTTTGACAATTTTTCTTGGATAGGCGATTTTATAATTTTGGAATTTTTTAATTCTAGCGTTTTTGAAAATTTCAAGAGTTTGTCTCATTACATTAATTTCATTAACTGATAGAATACCCTTTAATTTTATTTTTTTTATTTTAGTGGTAATTGCTGTATTCTTTATAAAAATACACTAGCTTTACTAGTTTCAAGTGTATACATATACATACAATTGTATGTATATTACATGGGATTTTAACATTTTTCGTTGCTCGTTTTGGAATACCCTTTAATTTTTAACTCTCATGTATTCGTTGTTGTAACCGCCAGAGTTCTACACACTATGTCCTAATTTCAGCTCCGTAGCTCTAACGGTTATCGAGAAAATAACCTGTGACAGAGAGACAGACAGAGTAGCGAAAGCAATAGGGTTCCTTTTCACCTTTGGTGGTCGAAAAATAAGATACATTTTTTCCTATATAATATTAAAAACAAAATTTGCAATTTTTTTTTCGTAAGGATGCATTTTAGGCATTTCAACAGGAATATCAACTTTTTGTCGCGTGCGACACCAAACAAATATATGTATATTACTTTTTTTTTTTTTAAGAAAGCTTAATTTTTTTACTTCTTTATATGTATATTTTTGTAGGTCGTCAGCAGCTCTATATTATGTAAAATTTTAAGAAAAATCTAGTTACACTGTTCTGAAATACAAGCTTAAGTGTGTGCTGTCGCACGTGACAAAATAGTGAAAATGCCCATATTGTGATTTCACGTGTCATCCTTTCGATTGGAATTCAGTTCATGACAATGAATTATTTGCTAAATGTACAAAACAACACATTAACCCAATTCTCAATATTGTGCAAATGGTCTTGATTCGTAGCATATGGAAAATGGTTTAGTATATTTATACTCACCACTAAGAATTGATAAGTGCTGAGTATCAATATGTTACGCCATTTCGCACAAGATGCAAGACCATTTGCACAAGATTGTGAATTGGGCTATTATTTAAGTCCAAACCAATTACTGCTATTGTTTTAATAAAAAGTTCAATGACCTTTTTCCCTTACCCATTCTTCTGTAATAAAACACAAAACTACAACAAAATTCTCTCAGAAAATAATTAAAGACTCGCTGAAGAGTTTTAGTAGAAAGTAAATGTACATGAGGGCATACATACATACATATGTATGTACACATGAATGTATATATCGCGCGTGTTCCTTTAAAGGCGGTCAATTCAAAATTTACAAATTTTCATTATTTGTTAAACTGTTTTTTTTTTAATTCATATCTAGTAGTTAGTAGAAGTAGGTCTGAGTGTTATTTCTCTTTATAAAAAAAACTATCACATAGAAGAATAGATAAAACTGTATTTTTTTCTTAGAGCAAGAGTAGGGAGAATTCTGTAAGATTTTTACAGTGGGAAGATATGACCACTGACTGACTATACAACCTTTTCATACAAAAAGTGAAAATTAAAAAAAAAATTGAGTTGACCTTTCTTAAAGGAACACGCACTATATGTTTAAAAAATCATTTAACTGTACATTTATTTATACTCTCCTATATTTGCACTTATTAAAAAAATAAGTTGAAAACGAAAAAAATGCTAGAATTTGTATAAAAAATTAATTTTTATATTATCGCAATTTTGACGCTCTTAACTTGCTTGACCTAATTCTTGTCATGAAATGCTTTTCAATGAACAAAAACTACCGCACACACACACACACATGCACACACGTGCACACGCACATATACGGTGGGATTAATTGTGAGCCAGTGTGCGATGTGGCAGGCAGTAAACAATAAACGAATATGAGTAGAGTTGGCAAAATAAATCAAATGAAAAATAAAAAATATAAAATAATGTACATACATACATTTTAAAAGAATATGTATATTTATATATGTACATATGTATGTATGTATGTATAGTATGTGTGTACTTAAAGTTTCATGTGAATCGTAATGAAATTTCCGCAAAAATGTCAAAAACACGCAAATCACCAGTCTGTATAAATTCAGATAAAATATAAAACTCATTGTACACACACAAACACACTCATACTAGCACGTACGCACCCACACAACAATAACATATGCTGTATGTTTAAGTAGAAAGTAATTTATCCAAACGAAATATATAATAAATATTCCTACAATATACAAACTTTTGTTGTTGTTCTTATTTATAAACTATGCAAAAATTTATATAATACATATTTTCCTAGATGTATGCTACAATAAGCGACAAACTCATATTCCAACAAGCAGCAGCAACTAACGATAGTTGGTTAAATATGCAGTTGTAGTTGTGCAATATGTTGACCTATTCATATTTTGCTAAGAGTCCTCCCCGGTGGCCAAGTCTGCAAGACATCATTGAAAACGCGTGCTTACTCGACGAGATATTGACGATAATGCAGGGTGACGTTGGCTGAAGTAGTTAGCACGTTGACTACAAAACCCAAGGTCCTGGGTTCGAGCCCGGTATCCAACAATCATTAAAATAACAAAACCACGCATTTTTCTGATGTACATTAGTGTCCCACTGTATCAGTTGTTGTGGAAAAGTTCAAGAGATGAAAGCATAGTCACTGGTCACTGAAATATAACGACTTCAGCAGATACTAATCCTAATGTAAGATCAGAGCTCCCTCCTTCGTAGCAGGATCATCGGCTTCAAAAATTTAATACGCCTTATTTAACACCAGAGGCGCTGCAACACTGCATTATTAAACATGTGCAAAAAGCAGAGTTGCAAAAGAATGAAGCCTTTCTCTTTCCTAAAGAAGGTAACACCTAGTAATAGTCGTGCCTGAATGTTACTTCTCTTTCGTAAAAAAAAAGTCAATTGCAGACCATGTTTCTGCAACAAAATGCACTGAACTCATACATGACAATGTTGGTGGTAATGTCGTCCATGTACACTGCTGTCCATTAAGTATATTTTGTTTTAGATTTAGTATATTTTGCACTCATTTAGCATATAAAAAATGATTTTAGCATCTACTACATTTTTTTTAGCATATTTTATTCGTTTTTAGCAACTTGTTAGCAAATTATTTTTACTTAGTATTGAATAGTTTAGGTTAGGCTACGAAGAGTAGTGCCTAAGCAGTAGAGACTTATAGCTCCGTTGTGAATTCCTACTATATCATTGCACAGATACATCTGTTGGCACCAGTTTTGCGTGTTTTTTTGGTTCTGGTATGAACAAATATGTTATTTATCGTTTTCTGTTACTAGTTGTAAATGTTGATTTTTTAAGCAATTATTGTATGGTTGGGCAATGAGCAAATGAAAACAACACATTTATTTTTTTTTTGTTTTTCTAAGGCAAATAAGATACATAAAACTGCTTTTACCATAAGTGCCTTATGATGTGTTGAGCAAAAATGTGATTGGCTGATGAATAAATGAATGAAAGCAAAATTGCACATACATATGTAAGTAAATGATACATGTACATGAAACACATCCATTTGTAATTACTCTCAGAGCAAAATTGTCTCTTTCTCTCTCTATACTTTGGCTGCGCCACAAAATTACATAACGAACGTCCGCACATATGTACATCTGCACATCATGTATTTGTTTCAATATTGGTTTTTTCATATATTTGTATTACAATATGTATTTTTTGAGCAAAAACAGATCAAACAGTTGCTCAGCAGCAATACAATAAGCAATTGTTATTTGTTTTCAATTGTATTTTCATTTGGAAAAGCACGCACACACAATAACTCTTATACTAGTTCTGTCGCTCACACTACAATTATATGGTACATACCATGGTATATTTGTTTTGGCTATACAAACGAGTATACAAATGCAACCCTTTAATTCCTACACGGTTTCCCTCCTCCTCTGACTCGCTGAGAATTAGTGAACTCAACAATTGCCATTGCGCCAACTGATACCCAAGACGAAACCGCTGATATACTCGAGCTTACATTGCGTATCATGAACACTTCTACTCAACCACTTAAAACTGTGGCATTGTAGTCCCGAGCAAAGAAGAAACATTCATATTGAATGTTTTTGCTAACAGTTACCCTGCACGTTGCCCTCAATAAGATTATATTCAAGACCAGTTGATCATATTTTATTATTATCTTGTCTTCAATAAATGTTGCTACACAACACCTTGTACCACTCTACTGCATATCAAACTTGTCTTCAAATGTATGACACAAAATTTCACCTGTTCAAATTGCCTGGCCAACTGGGATGGTATTAAATTTTCAATCGGTTTCTCCAGCCAACAAACTGATTGTTGTTCGGTTTGGCACGTGAGTTTTATGCAAATTCGCACATAATATTGTAAACTAAATGCTCATTTCTGTCATTATTTATTAAAACTACAAACACATTTGCCATAAACATATTTAAGCTCACTCACGTAGTAAACGAACTAACTATACCCTCACTCACCTCCCTCATTCACGCACTCAAACAAGTGTAAAATACGTAAATTGAAATCTGTTTGATTCTTGTTATAATTCACTAAATAGATTTTATTTCACATATTGTACTCGTAGTAATTTTCTTATTTCTCTTATTATGTTCATTTCGCTAGTATTGCATTGCATTGTTGTGCCTGAATTAAAATGTAATAAATTATTTTATTTTATACAAATAAATACGCACATAAATATTTCGAAATTGTAAAAATTAAGCCTTGACTGACTTTCCCGCTGCTGATTTGTTCGCAAGCATTTAAGGCTTTCTTTCTTTTTTTATGTTCTGTGAAAGAAATTTCAATGCGAATGAAAATTTTATTAACCGCTTAAATGTTTTTCATATTGATTACAGATAAGCTGGATGCCTCACGCCAAACTTTTCTTTCGCTCACGCTAGGGTAAACTAAAGTAGAAAAATTAACGCAGTTCAACAGTGGAATTTGATTTGCATTGTCTAAACAGTATGAGTGAGTGAGAACGTAATTTACTGATATGATCGTTTTAATTCCTATGACTTGCCAATCAACTGGTATCCAAGAAAGTCCATAACGAGGGCTTACGCAGTAATAGACTCACATTAAGCATATTTTTGGAGCCTGAGTTTTATGCTGCTTACAAGTTAGGTTAAATTAGGTTAGCAGGCACGTTTTTAATAATGCAGTATTGCAGCGCCTCTGGTGTCAATGAGGCGTATTAAATTTTTAAATTGTCTTTAGTAGCCATTTTATTGGTTATTTTACTTCGCCGATGATTCTGCTATACACACTGACACCCTGATGTTACATTAGGATTAGCATCCGCTGCATCGCTAGAACTTTTCCTACAACAACTGATACACAGAACAGTAATACACGTCAGAAAAATGCGTGCTGTTGCTATTTTAATGACTGTCGGATACCGGTATCGAACCCGGAACCTTCAGCTTGGTAATAAACGTGCTAACTACTTCAGTCAACGCCACCCTCAAATTGCTTTCCAAATTCACTATTAAGCTGATTATATGTATATCGAAAAAATTCCTGGAATTATTTAAAAACTCGTTTTATGTAATCTGTAGGAACATCGAGTGCTACTGGATGCAGGTCTTGATTTACGTCGTTTTATAATTTAAAATAAATTTCAGTATTATTAGAAAATTCTATAGGAGACAACCTAGTCCTCAACTTTATGACAATAAATAGTTTTCGTCTCAGCCAGCAAGAAACCAAGCCAATTTCCGATAATTCGTGTTAAAGAGCACCGATTGGGTTTAAGGAAATATTCAATTAACTATAGATAGTGTGGCCGGGCAATGTCAGGAAAAGCATTGTCATAATGTCAAATGATAGATTTGGTTCAGATGTCTATGGTTATCATTATGTGGCTCAATGAGTTCATAATAAATGAGAAAAACAGCTTTACCATCAAACTCTCAGTATTACTTTACGCTTAAATTAGACGTGACATAGCCATAATGTCATAGCCATAACCAAACCAAAATTCAATTGGTTTCTATGGTGAGAGTTATGGCGTTATGGCGAGTCACCTATAATCAAATACAGTGTTGCCCATTAGTTTGGTACGAACGGCTGCTCTCTATGGCTATGGTTATGTCACATCTGATTGAGCCTTTACTCGCGATGAAATTTAGGCTTGCAATTTTTTTCGCTTTTCACTCTCATTGTGAATTTGTATTTCTTAAAAAACAGCTGCTAGTAGTCAGAAATTTAGTTTGTCACGCTAGAGCAGCATTTCAGGCATGTTAACTCGACTTTTCGCGTCCAGAGACGTTTGTCCATTTGGCAGAAATGATGACCGCTACGTGCATCTTCCAACACTTACCTGCCATGGTGAATATCGTGTATTAAATCCGGTGGACTTAGAAAGAGGTACACCATCGGTTTTCGGTCGATGGATGATGCCGCTACATCATGATCCATTAATTCCAGCGGAAGATTATATTTTGTGTGTCATCGGGCCCTTATTACGAAACCACTGTTTAGTCTTCGAAGTTTCACCTCAAAAGGTTTACCTTCTATCGTCTACTGAATTATTGGCAATTCAAGGGAACGTCACACCTTTTCCAGGGAAGTATCCAAGTTCCTTACTTGAAAAAATATGTGCACATCCATTTCTCTGTTATTTCCGAGAGTGGGTAGTACCGCATACAGCTTGTAGGTAACCAGGCGAAGGTAGTGTCTGAAAAAGTCATATTAACCATACTAGAATGTCGGAATTTTCATAGACATTATTTCAAAGAGATACACCTGCGTTAGCTCATTGTGTAACAAATACTTCACATTTCTCTGGGAACTATCAACGGAATATACAAGAAACGCGCAATCATCTGTCAGGAGCAGTGCTTGGTTGTATCGCTAACTCTATATATATGTACATATATATATTTTTTATAACTAACACTCAGACAATGAATGCCTACTACAGTAATTTTGACTTGCCTGCACCATCAACTTTGCACGACTTTTTGTGCAGATAAGTCAAAAATGCTGTTATCTTAAATGCACTTACCTGCCTAAATGTACAGGTATACAATTTTTGACTTCAGTTTTATACACATACATACATACATATGTAGCAACATTTATTTATTGTGTGCAGCTAACTTAAAAATTTATATGAGAATAATTTAAAACTGCCAAAAAATATGTTAAATGCAGGTATACAAAGTACACTTAAAAATGGATTTTGAACAATAATTACAGAAAAAATATATTTTGTGCAGTTAAGTCAATGTGCAGCTAACGTTGATTTTTTGTATGAAAATCTTTTAAAATTACCAAAATTTTAGGACACTTATCTTAAATGTGCAGGTATAGAAAGTGCACTTAAAAAACGAATTTGTATGGGATTTTAAAGAATAGTGACAGAAATTTATTAGTTTAGGCAGTTAAGTGCAAAGTGCACTTAAGCAAAAGGCAGCTAAATCAAAACTGCTGTACTATTACTAGGTGTTACCTTCTTTATGAAAGGGATAGTGATAGAGAAGGCAGGTGATCAAGGAAGAGATAGAGGAATTCTTCTTTCTTTTTACAACGCAGCTTCTTGCAAGATTTTTAATAATGTAGTGTTGCAGCACCTCTGGTGCCAATGAGGCACATTAAATTTTTGAAGCTGTGCTTGGCAGCCATTTTATTGGTTATTTTACTTCGCCGATAATTCGGCTACATAATACCGACGAAGGAGGGCGCTCTGCTGTTACATACAAAAACCGGTTAAAGAAACACTGGCAGACAGCATTACAAAATATTTGTTAATTATTAATTATTTATATAATTCGGTTGTTTAAAAACTTGTTAAAATTTTGGGCACTTGTTTTACTAATGGGTTAAAAAAATAAATAATCCCTGATTTCATTCATATTAAAATACAAAATAATACATTAAACAAAAATAATTATTACAGCAGGATCATCAATCAAATTATTATGACATGATGCTGATGATGACCGCCAACACCATCGCATCGCCATCCGTCTGATAATAATAAAGAGAATGAATACTGCAAATAAATAAACATTTTTTTAATGTGCGAAATAATTTGGAATTTAATTTATTACATAAATTTTATTATGGAAATGCCAGCCCGGGCTATTGTATTCATTTTGAAATATGTTTTGTTTATAAATTTTGACAATTGAAAATCTGATCTTTTGTTATTTGTTAATTATTAAAAGCAACAGTGAATGCAAATGGCAAAGTAGTGTCAATAAATAGATGGATTTGGAACAGAACTTGATGCACATATGTATGTAGTTTATAATATTTACATTAGTTTGGATTAGTTTTATTTAGTAACAGAACATTGAAAGCTTTAGCACATTTGTAGAAATTTAGAATAGATTTGAATACCTTCCCACACTCATTTAAGCTGTATACTTTGAGGGATTAGAAATACTCCAAATAATTGCAGAAAACGGCGTTAGCTGAAGCTCCTGGATACGAGCCAGGCCTCCGAGAGTCATTAAATAGCAACACCACACATTTTTCTGATATGCATTAGTGTCAATTTGTATCAGTTGATGTAGGGAGGTTCAAGTGACGAAGGCCTAATCACTAGTCACTGAACTACACCGGCTTCAACGGATACTAATGCGAAATATCAGAGCACCCTCTTTCGTCGGTATTGTGTAGCAGAATTATAATACTCCTTAATACTTCTTAAGGCCGTGATACACTATCATACAAAGTCGTGCGATCTACGAAAAAGTACAACGCGGGTATGATGGAGTTTATGAAAATTTTCAAATGACAATAACAATTCATCACACCAGGATTGTATAATTTCCTAGATCGCACGACTTTGTATGATAGTGTATCACGGCCTTTGTTAACACTAGAGACGTAGCATAAATGCAGAGAAGTGACACTCTGGCAATGAATGCCTACCAGTGATGGGAAATGAGATTTGCATTTCGGTATCAATAAAAAATTTTTGAGTACTTTTTTGGTCCCGAGAGTACCAAAAACTATTATTTTTTTTAATTTAAATTTGATAAGCAAAAAATTATATAAAATTTATTTACAAATAAAATAAGGAACACATAGCATATACGTATGTATGTTCATCAGAGATGGGAATTGGAAATCTTGATTTCTTGCCGAGTCTGTTTCTAAATATTACCAAAATCACTTGAATAGTGCCAAACCACTTTTTATTCAATTTAAAGTGTTTCAATAATAATTAATTTAAGAATTTCCAAAATTATTTGTTTATGTATGTATATGTATAATTTATTAATTCTTTGTACTTATTTACAAGAAATACAAATACCTGTGATCTGTTTACTTATTATTGGAATAAGAAAAGTTTCCATATTAATACGAGCCATAACCGCCAAAAGGGCTTAAGACAATCGCAGATAATCGATTTTCGTTAAAACAAAAACGAAGTTAAAAAGATATTCCGCTTAAAGTTTTTTTTTGCGGTTATGGCTCGAATGGACAAATAAGTGCCTGTGCCATCTAACATCCAATAGTGCCAAAAATGGCACAATTGCGCCACATTTCTCATCACTGATTTTCACAGGTGCAAATTTTAAAGTTATAACAAGAAGAGTTTTTAGACTTATATAAATTTTTGGCCTGTATAAGACTTGATACTGTCGGAACATAAAGTCTGTTCCTATGTTATGTTTTCATGAGATTTTGGTAAGAAAAAATCCTTTCGACATTTGCAGGGAAGTGAGGTATAGACAAAATTCCGCAAGCTACTTTCGATATATCAGGAATCATGTATTCATCTAATGCGTTTTTAATTTTAGACACTCTAGACCAGAAACTGCATATATTATTTTGTTAATGGTTTCAGTTCTTCCATATTAGCCAATGATCTATATCGGTTGTTAATATTTTCAAAATTTAAAAGTAGTATAATGCTGTTGGTTTTACCAGATAAAACATTTTCAGAGGAAATCTTATTAATACAAACTAACATTTCATTGTCAAAGTCCACCCACTTTAGAACTTGACAGAATTTAATATATAACTTTTTACAATTTTCTTTAAACTGATTTAAAACAGTTGTTTCAATATGATTTCTGTTTATATACAGATCAACTTCTGTGCCGCAGAAAATATCATTTGTTAAAATATCTTTATTAATAAAGTTTCATGCCATTTGTCGAAAAAGAAAATATATGCAAACGCGCGACTTCTAACTGCATTTCTAAGTAGACCGTGAGAGTATCAAATGCGCTGTGGGAGTACTACGGTACTTTTTCATGTCCAATAGTATCAAAAAAGTACGATCGTACCAACTTTCCCAACACTGATGCCTACTACTACTACTAGGTGTTGCCTTCTTTAGGAAACGGATAGAGTTAGAGAAGACAGGCGGTGAAGGAAAAGACAGAGAAAAGCTTCATTCCTTTACAACTCTGCTTTTTTGCACGTTTTTTTTAATAATGTGTTAAATAAGGCGTATTAATTTTTTTTTTGAAGCTGTGGTTAGTAGTCATTTTATCGGTTATTTTACTTCGCCTATGATTCTGCTACACAACGAGGGAGGGCGCTCTGATGTTACATTAGGATTATATCTGCTGACGTCGGTAAACTTCAGTGACCAGTGACTATGGCTTTATCGCTTGAACGTTCCTACAACAACTGACACAAAAGGGACACTAATGACTGTTGGATACAGGCATTGAACCCAGTACCTTCGGTTTTGTAGTCAACCAACTAACTACGTCATCCAACGTCACACTTAAACAATAACTTGTGAGCACATATATTTTTTTCGTCTTAATCTGTTCTTGCATGTGACCACAGCTGTATATTTATCAATTGTATTTTTTGTTTCATAAAATTGTAAAATAATTATAAAATGTTTAATTTACAAATAAAAAAGACTGCGTAAAATGTTTTACAGCAAGAAATACACGTGTTAAGAGAAATACGTGATTTTTGCCATTTTTTCCTTAGAGTCAACAAAAAAAAAGCTGCAATTGAGATTTTATTGTTTATATAAAAACGTTGCTTTCATTCGGCCCTGTTCTGTAAACCGAATCCGACGATTCAGACGTGTTGAAAATCATACACGATAATTTTCTTTCAGATATGATATTTGAGAATCTATATAATGGAAAAATTACAAAAAGTCTGAAAAAATATTTCTCTTAACGGAGTTAGTTTTGTAAAATCGTTCGATTTCAAATCGATTCGGTTTACAGAACAGGGCATATTGTTATTAAAACATTGCAAAAAATATATGTAAGTAAATTTATCAGTTAATTTTTCTAATAAAAATCAAATCAAACTTTGGTCGAGCCTTTACTTTAAACTAAATTTTCTAAACAGCACAGTTTTTCCTTAAAAGTGATTTTCAATAAAATATATTTATTTATTTAATAATGTGACAGATAATTACGAAGTCTATAATGTTACCAAAGTAACCAACACTTTCAAAAGTTGTAGTGACCATGATATTGATACGGCTAGGGATTGCCGTTGGGTTTTAACGGAAACCGAAACCGAAACAGCGGTTTTTTACCCATAAAAACCGAAACCGAAACCGACAACAAAACCGTCGGTTTTTAAGTTTTACTTTAACATTATTATCTTGTTTAAAAATGCAGCAAATGTGCTTTACTTTGAAGACTTTTATATATTACTAAGCATTCTGTAACAATCAAAGGTAAAAAAAATGTAGAATTTTAAGAAAATTATAACGATTCTTTGCAGGAAGAATTGTAATCTGTTATCAAAAAATCTCTAGCAGATGTAAAGCAAAAAGACGATAATTTTAAAGTTCTTCGGCAAGAATTTGTACTTTATAAAAAACGAACAACAAAACAACCAACATATTGTTACGTTTTTCTCTCTATAAAAACGCTTTTCCGTAGATCCGAAGACTTGCAAATGAATACAAGAGCCGAGTGTAGTAATTAGGGTTAAGAATGATACAAGTTTTATTTACAAATACACTTATACTAAATTAATCAAGAGCTTAAATACCTAATACAACTTAAACTACTGAATTACACACATATATTCACAACTGATGACCACTGCGCCTTCCTCGCTGTAGTTTACGCACGTTTCTTAGCTGGCTGCGCAAGTAATCACGTGACACCTCTTTGTCTGCTACTCGTCACTTACGAGACTCATGCTGCCGTCACTCACAGTTGATACACCAATACTTCTTTGTCTGCTGCTTGTCACACACGGCACTCACTCTGCCGACACTCACAGTTGATACACCAATAAAGACTCACTGGCTTTACTTACACCCTTACACACGTCTATTCGCTGCGCTGTTCCCTTTACTCCAGTCGACACGATAGACTCCACAATAATCTCAATTCCACGACAGACTATTATTAATTCACAACTTAATTATCAACTGACTAACGAGTTCTTGACTTCACTACTTTCTGATTAGCACTAACTATAACTGTTCGCGACTGACTTACAACTGCAACCAACTAACTAACTCTTTGGATGCGTCACCTCTTTTTATATTTCACACAAATTCCACTAGAAGTTTCAAGCAATGTCTAGACGATCATTATCATCTTATATGCTGCCTAATTAAGTTCATGTGGTAACTATGTACATACATGTGTATATGCGTACATGTGTACATCATTAACTAAGCAATACAGGGTGGTTGTTTATCTTTTGCTTTTCGTTTGAATTAGCATGTATGTATGTGTGTAAATATGTGAATCTTCTTAATAAGCAGACGCTTTTTCTTGTTGTTGCTTTTGCTTCTTTACGTTTCATCAAGCTAGGCATGCTTATTTAGTTGTTGGCTACTATTCTAGTCTATTCTTTGCTTTGACCCTGTAGGAATATTTTCGCGTAGCACTTACATTAACCCTGTTGGAATATTTTTGTGTAATGCTGCTTAAACCCGTCGACGGCTATTTTCGTAACAATATTATTGCTTCACAAGGCAACACAGTAGTTTTCGTTTATAGTCACTACCGCTTATTGTC
Organism: Tachina grossa; assembly: GCA_949987645.1. Classification (NCBI taxonomy): domain Eukaryota; kingdom Metazoa; phylum Arthropoda; class Insecta; order Diptera; family Tachinidae; genus Tachina; species Tachina grossa. The sequence goes on from OX465278.1 coordinate 141,375,947, forward strand.
ACATTAATGATATGGTCCATATTTAATGTTTTTTGTGACTTTTGAACTTAATTTCATTAAAAAAGTTGACGATATAGTCCATTTACTATATAGTCATATTTGACATATATGCACCAACTTTGTGGTAGTCAAAATCCAAATTGTATGCAAACAATTGGCCTTATAGTCACAAAAATTTTCAACAGATTTTTTTTAGTTATTTATTTAAGCCATAAACCAAAAAGTATATACTCTTTAATAGAAGAACATGTCTTTAAAACAAAACATTGTTGCATAAAAGGCCACACAAATGTGCCTTTAAAATACAACATTGTTTTGTAATTGAAATAATTGGATTGTATGGAAATTCTTTTATATACCTCTGCGTGGCATATAAAAAAATTGGGCTTATAGTCACATTAGCGATATATAGTCCACAATTTCTGTGCAATTTTAAATGTGACTATAAGCGAAAACTATTGTAACACAATAAAGCCCTCTTCAACTGAAAGCGAAAGAGTGTTTTCTGTCGCTGGTAACTTCTGCACAAAAATAAGATTTCGTTTAAACGACTCTACATTGAACGCTTTAACGTTTCTGAAATTTTATTACTTGGATAATTAAATACAAGGTGGCGCAAAAGTAATCCTCCTATCAGAAAATGCTATAAATTTTGCGATTGGCGCCTAATGTCAGTTCTGTTTTGACATTTGTGTAGTAAACACATGCGAAATACACGTTAATAAACAATGTTACGCTACACTGCTCCAGAACGCGGAATATTGGTGACTATTTATTTGACCAATAATCGGTCGTGAATTTCGTCGCAGATTTCCTGGCCGTCCAACGTCTACTGGTGAAACACTCGAAGAGACTGGCACAACATGAGATGCTGCCAGGCGTGGCAGACCCCGGAGTAGCCGTTCCGCAGAGAATATTGCTGCTTGCTGCTGTAGCCAGGGATGTCATGGAAGCGCCGTCGACATCGACCAGACGACGTGCCACGCAAATGGGTATCAGTCGATGGTCTTTACAGCGAATTTTGGTACAAGATTTGAAGATGTTTCCGTACAAAGTCCAGATGGTGCATCAGCTGTTAGCTGCTGACCGCCAATCGCGTCTAACATACGCTCAAGCCATCCTTGATCACCACCAAGAGGTTATTTTTGCGCCATCCTGTATAAATATTTTATTCTTAAGCTTTTTATACACATACTCACTACTAAATGTTCCTTTTCTAATATAAGTACCTGAATTGAATACAAACCAGAGAAACTATATCACCCCTATAGTAACTATTTTTTCCCTCGAAAAATTTTTACCAGAAATATTTGCCCTTATTTGGTTCCCCTTATCATGAATAATGTGCCTTATCGTGGTTGGCGTGTTTCAAATACGACTACGACTGTTTGGTAATAGATTAAAGAAGACAGTGTTTCTTTAATCTATTGCCAAACAGTCGTATTTGTATTTGAAATACGCCAACCACGATAAAGCAGAATATTTTTCACGTGCATTTTTTCACTTTTCCCTTGGTTTTGTTTACTTTATTTTTGCAGGAGAACTGAATTATTACATCGAATAATTTCGATATTTTTCTTCTAATTATTGTTAACAATAATTCCCCACAACACATTTTTTCATAGAGTATGAATCTCTTTGGATCACAGACAGTGTGACCAGATCCAAAAAATTTTTGCGGCTAAATTGACTTCAAAATAAAGCTAAAAAATGCTAAAAAAAATAATTAAAGTGCTAAAACATAATGCTAAAACTTAATATGTACTTATTTTAATCAAATTGTTTCTTTTATAGTTGTTATTTTTTAATTTCTGCTTACATTGCCTTACTTATATTTATTTCCTTTGAATGAAACAGAATTTTGTTTTAAATTAAAAATTTTTTCTTGAACATAAACCGCATTATGCAAGTGGCGAAATGAAGCATACGCTTAAGGATTTTTCGCCTATAGTTTGATTACATTACACTTCACGCTAGAATTTTTAATAGTCGGTGAAAAGTACATGCGTCGATTTTTAATGACAAATTGTATGGTGCAACTCGTTAAAACTTAGTTACGAGTAAATTCGTAACTTCCCAGAAAAAAATATAATTTGGAAGCACTAAAAATTGAGGGTAGCTATGCATTGCTTACTTGATAACAAAAGCTTCGAAAAATGCTTTTGAAAAGCACTAACGTGAGGCAGTCAGCGTGACCGTTTGACCGACTAAAGTGGCAATTTGCCACTTTTTCGACTGCCTTGCCACTTTTTGTTCCCCTTTTTTTAAAGGGAATTATGTAATAATACATTGAAAATAAGAAATTGTCTCGATTTTTTAATGTTGCCCCTTTTTTGATAAATCCCCTATTTTTTGCTACTTTTTAAAAAATGTCTTCGGTCACCCTGGAGGCAGTCTCTCTAACAAAATAGAAAATTATTACAAAAAATTTTGCAAACCAGCAACTTTTGGATCTGAGTATTACTTCTATGAAGCCTTTTATGCACCCCATACACGTTTCAATTCAATTGTGAATTGAGTCTTTCAATTGAATTGATTCTTGGCCACACACTTCATAAACTGAATTGAAAGATTTTCATTCAACTGTCAAATTTAATTTATTTTCACAATTAAAATTTTTAAAATTTAAAACTTCTATTGCATTAATTCATTAATTTTAATATTTTTTATATAGAATTCAATGAAATTAAATACAATTTTAAAAATACATAACTTTTTCTATACAAAATAAAGCTACAAACATATATTTTGACAGCAAATCAAGAGACTCGAACACACACAGCACAATCGAATTGAAAGATTTACTAGTGAACATGAAAAATCAAAATCTTTTGATTTTTCTTCAACCAACTCGACAACTGCCAAACTAATCAATTGACAAAGCCATACACGCTTTGATTTGGACAACAACCGACTCAATTGAAAATTGAATTGAATCGTGTATGGGCTGCTTCAGTAAGGCAAAAAATTCATGGCTTTTATGAAGCTAAAGGTATAAGTTCTAGCTGGCTCATCTCGAACAAAAACAAAAATGCCTTATTCATGCGCAACAGAAAGTGATTCTGTAACATTTTACCACTTAAGTTATGTACAGACGATTGTCAGATCTTATAATATTGTCAGATCTGGCAATGTGCTGACAATGTACTGGCAATCGAAAATTGCCAGCACAATATTTCTCGTCAGTTCACACGGTTGTCAGAAAATCTTACAATTTATTGCTAGACGGTTGTATGACAATAAATTCATCTGACAAAATCGTCAGTAGAAAAATTGTCAGTTCACACGGTTATTATATGCAAACATTGTTAGATCTGTTGTTATGCGTTGCCAGGCTTAAAGCATTTGTTAGAAATTCTTAAATATTTATCGTTTGTGTTTGTTTTGCCCATAGAAAGAATTCTCTTACAATGACGCCATTGCCAGATGCATAAACTTCGCACATCTGACAATATTAAAATGTCTGACAAATATCTGACAATAATTTTACAATGTGTTCACACGATTGTAAGATGTCTGACAATTTGTTGTCAGCTGCTAGTCTTGCAATGGACTGACAATGCTTTTTCTAGCAACGACGTCTGACAAAAATTGTCAGTTCACACGGTTTTAAGAAATTTTGAGCACATTTTACTGGCAATATTGTAAGAGCTGACAACCGTCAGTACATAGCTTTACAAATACGCTTCTAGGAAGCAGTAATTTTTGCTGGGTTATGATAACAGCATACCAGTTTTTCACTATACAAAATGCCGAAAAAGTATTTAAGGCAAACTAAAAACATTAATTCACGCACGGTTCTTCTAGAAGAAGCCTTTTCCCACTTACGTTTCATTTATAAACAACGTTTAAAAACTGGTTTTTTAAAAATACTCTAAATCTTTTGTCTATTGCACTTTTACGTAAAAAGTTAAAAGTTTGTACAGTCTTCGGATACGGTATTTACTACGTGCACAGATCAGAAGTTGCATAACATTGTAAGTATGAGCACCAACTTTGCAACCGATGCGCTGCTTGATTGTTTGCGGTGTTCTTAATACTTGTCAAGGACGTTTTGAAAGGGTATGCATTGTCAATGTTTTGTTCTGCTGTATTATGAAATACTACACTCTGTTGGAAGCCAAGGCAGTTGACGCTTTGAAACTCAGCCTTTTTTACGTATAACCGAAATTGTTACAAGTTACGTTGATTATATTATGAAAAAATGCTAGAAAATGCTAATTAAATAATTGAAAAATGCTAAAGAAAATGCTAACTGCTAAATTGAAAATTTTGCAGCTAAATCAACAAAAAAAATGCTAAATTTAGCTGCAAAAATGCTAAAATGGTCACGCTGATCACAGACAGTAAATTTCACCACCACGGTGGTATATTTAATGGAAAAAATAGCTAAATCGACAGAAGCGCCTCCATGAGTACAACTTTAAAGTTAAATAAGTTTCATTTATAACCTAAAATGTGTGTGTGGTATTTTATTCAACTTAAATTTGTCCGATTTTCAATTAATTTTTAAGCTTTACAAAAATTCTTCCTGTTTTACATTCACGTGGACTGATAGCGGGGAAAAAATTTCACGGGATATTCAATATAGCATTTTTCTCTTCGAGGGGAATAAAAATTTAACATGAAAAAAAATTCCATTTGTTATTCACGATAGGGATGATTATTTTTAAATCATCATTTATCTTTCCAGCATACATACATATTTATATACATGTATATTTTTAGAGCCGAAACCGAACCGAAACCGACCGGTTTTAGTAGCTTAAAATCGGAAACCGCGGTTTTCTAATTTTCACGGTTTTTGGCAAACCCTAGATACGCCCTCCATAATATTGATACAGTGGGCTAACTGAGCCTTGAGGCTAAAATCTTATGGCTCAGTTGGCGGACAGTAATGGAATATAACTGCAACGGTAGGGAACAGCTGTTCGTTATTTTTATGTGACAAGTAATGAAAATGGTTATAGAGATGTAACACATAACAATATATATCAGCTGTTTCCTACCGTTGCAGTTATATTCCATTAAGCTCAAGTTAGACGTGACATAACCATAACCATACAAAACAGCTGTTCGAACTAAACGTAGGGGCAACACTGTAGTTAATTATAGATGACTAGAAACAAAGCCATAGCCATTACCATAGAAACTAATTGAATTTTGGTTTGGTTTTGCAATGGTACGTCTAATTTAAGCTACAGTCGGCTAACTGAGCCTTTACATGATTTCTGCACCAGGGTTGCATTAAGCTGGACCGTATCAGCACAAGATTGGTGTTGGTTGCCGTGTTAGCCAATGAATTGTGAAAGCATAGGAGTGGCATTGTAATAATTGGTTTGTTGCGGCAATCGTGTGATTCTGCTTGGTTGTTTGGTTAACTTGGCTGCAAACTTTACTCAGGCAATCATGTAGAATCTTGAAATCTTGATTCCTTTTTGACAGACCACTTTACACGTCGATGTCAAACTATGCAGTACCATATCCATATTGGTACTAAATCCAACTCGCTACATTGAGATATGAGTATCTGACAAGGTCGCCCACCCCAATATTTGATAAACTGAATCACGGATGGAAATCATGGTACAATTGTACTTTTTATGGTACATTTTTGACCTTGTTGGTACCGTGGTACTACCGCGAGTTACTTGGTACAATTTCAAAATGTCAATGTTTCACTATATGGTAACATTCATTTTGCCTATATTGTCTTTAATTTTTTTGTGTTTGTTTTATTTTAATCTCTAATATAATAGTCGAATATACGAATGTACCTTTATGAATGTAATATTTAATATTTCTTTGTTATTTTTTATTGTATACTGAATTTTTATACACATTTGTGTTAAGTTTCTGTTTTTTATTGTAAACTTCTGAATTTTTATACTCATTTTTTTACGTTTCTGTTTTTATTAATAAATATTAAAAATTGGTACCGTCATGGTCTAAAAAGTACATTTTATTTTCATAGTTGGTACAAAATCCAAGAAATAATTTTCCTTCCCTGAACTGAATGGTCGTCTACTAAATGACTGCCTAAAAATTTGCAAAGCAAGACATTCGAAAAAGCAAGTGGAAGACTGTTTCTTCTTTGCTTTCTTCATGATAACTATGATCCAAGATGTCTCAAACGGCCGACTGAATGAGTTCGACCCAAGTCTACAACGTGGTAACTACTTCAGCCAAGGCCACCCTGGGTTAGGATGGGTTAAAAATAAGGTCAAATCAATATTGCTTCAATACGTTTCGGTTTGAACTTGTGCTTTTCTAGCCTGTTGAGATTGGGGAAAGTGTCCAATAGATAAGCATAAAAACCTATTAAAATTAGTCGGGATAGGTACATAGTCTCCTCAATATACTTTCTTATAATTCTCCATTCTGAATCTCTAAGATATTCCATATCTGATATATTTTACAGATGAACGATTTGTCTTCTAATTTGACTGAATAACACAAGTAGTGTTCAAGAGTTTCGTAATCTTCCTGGCAAGTTCACATGTTGTATCGTCAACAGCAACCATGCCAGCCAGATGACTTTTTAACTCTGTTGGCCTTTTTAAACTTTCTATTATATTTTCACTATTTGGGTGTCGCCAGAGAATTTCGGTCGCTCTATTATTAGTAGATTTCTGCCAATCTCTGGTGTATTGTTCAGCCTATCCGCCTCTTGGTTTCCAAACACATCCCGGAATATATATTACCTTCATTTCTCTACAGTAACTGTGCCTAAAATACGAGAGTGGATCATTAACTCACCATCTTTTTTAATTTCCCGCCTCTTGATTGGAATGGCAACATTGCTCCTGTCAAGAGGGAACTGTCAGTTGGCTCCTGTTTAAATTTGAACAAGCGGTGTCATTTAGTTTAGTTTGACAGCCGTTGATAACACACTGCCTAGCCTTTTGAAAAGAAAATGGAAAAAAGTGAAGTTCGTGTGCTCATTAAACATTATTTTTTTTTTTGAAAAAAAAAAAACGGCAATCAAACCAAGAAAAATCTCGTTAAATACTATGGGGACTCTGCACCATCGAAATTCAATGTTAAAAAATGGTTTACAGACTTTCGTTGTGGTCGCACAAGGGCAAATGACGCTGAACATTCTGGACAGCCAATTGAGGTCAGTACATCCGGAAATGTTGAAAAAATCCACGATATGATGTTGGCCGATCGAAGAGTAAAAGTGCGTGCGATAGTTGATGCCATATGCATTTCATATGGCAAAGTGGTTTCGATTTTAAATGATCAGCTGGGTTTAAGAAAGTTTTGCACAAGATGGGTGCCGCGTGTGCTCTCACTGGACCATAAACGTTCAAGACGTTTTGTAACTGTGGATGAAACATGGATTCATTACTGTACTCCGGAGACCAAGCAGCAGTCTAAGTCTGCTCCGAAGAAGGCCAAGGTGAGTTTTGTCCGCCAAAAAGGTGATGGCAACAGTTTTTTGGGATGTACGCAGGATAATCCACATCGATTATCTTCAAAAGGGAACAACAATAAACGGCGAATATTATGCCAACTCATTAGATCAATTTAATTAGGATTTAAAAAGATAAAAGACCCCATATGGCCAAGAAAAAAAGTTCTTTTTCAGCAAGATAATGTACGAGTGCACACGTGCGCAGTCTCAATGGCAAAAATCTATGAATTGGGGTACGAAACGGTACCCCATTCGCCATATTCTCCGGATTTAGCCCCTAGTGACTACTTCCTTTTTTTCAAACCTTAAGAAATGGCTCTGTGGAAAGAGATTTAGCTCCGACGATGAAACTATTGCCTATTTTAAGGACCTCGAAAAATCGTATTTTCTGGAAGGGATACAAAAACTGGAGAACCGTTGGACTAAGTGTATTGAGTTAGAAGGAGATTATGATAAAAAATAAATTTTTATTTTGCAAAAAAAAAATGTGTTTCATTCAAAAAGTCACAGACTTATTGATCCGCCCTCGTACTTAGAAGTTCTTTTAGTTTATTTTGCAAATTAAATGTCCTAAAAGTAAAGTTGAAAGTTGCATGAATTACAATATAACTACAAGCAATATTTTTCGAGTGTAACGTATTAGAGACGTGCGTAAACAGTCTTTAAGTGTAAATACGTCATGATTTTTAAATGCATTCACGTCGCATGTATTATACTAAGCCAATAATAAATGCTGTCGTACTATAAGCGAAGCTCGATGGATGTATTGGTGTACGCGTATATCAGTGTTAACAAGCGATGTCGCAAGACAGCTTGTTTGTAACAAACACTCAAAAGAAGTACTGTTGATTAGTGTATGCTTGTTATTTTTCATATTGTACGTGTGAGTGCGTGTGTGTAATATGTAGATGGTAAGCTATTATGTGATTAAACGCATACAACTAATGTTAATGCATGTGTGTGCCTTTGCCAGTGATGCCAACTTTTATGGCTCTAAAAGCACATTAAAATTTAAAAAAGCACAAAAAGTGTAATCTTGAGATCTAAAAAGCGTAAAAAGCACTACCGTGAAAAAGAGTGAAGAAACAAACGAGTGAAATTTAATAATGTTTAATAAGGTCTAATATTTTCGAATCTATTCGCTGTTTAATGAAATATATCAGACGATAAAGGTATTCTTTACACTGAAAAAATAAATACACCATGCTTTTATTTAAGTAATTTGAAGAAATACACAAATTTCTTAAAAGCACTACTTAGTGCTTTTTCTTAGTTTGGCACTAACGCTCAAAATTTGGCGTTTTAAGTCTTCAAAAAGCACTAAAAATAGTGCCAAAAGCACCAAGTTGGCATCGCTGGCCTTTGCATGTGCGCAGAAAAATAAAAGATCATACACACATACATGCATGACGTTTGTAGAAAGAAGCAAGTCAGGCCTGTTCTGAAAATCACGGTGATTTCAAATCACGTAATTTCAAAAGTAAACTAATAATAGCTGACTTGATAATGGGTTTTTATTGTATTTTAAGTTTTTGTCATTTATAATACAACATTTTCTTCTAACTTCCAACGCTATAAATCGTACAATTTACAAAAGCATTGATTTAGCTTTCATTAATTTCTTCAAATCACCGTGATTTTACATGTCGTGATTTACAGAACATGCCCGAGTATCACAAATTCTGCCGTCACGAAGTGTTTTCTTCTTTACTTTTATACCTACAATGCTGGAACAAATTTCTTGCAAACAGTGTTGCTAACGTTTGTTTTACAAGATTTCGAGGTAGTAAAGCATTTGAAAAATCCCTCATGTCTTGAAAGTTCTTATAAGATATCTTGTGCAGGACACTATAACGTATCACATCCAATCCAACCAGAAACTCTTTTTTTTAATAATTATGTATATACCACTAAAACACACACACTCTCGTGGCACCATAAAATTTCGTTTCTAATGAGAGTACATAATGAAATCCACAAGATACTTCTAATCGTTTTTGCCATAAGCTTCAAGTGGTTCGGTTGGTCCGTCTTGTGCACTCTTTGAGATTCGTGCTCATGAAAATAAAAATAATTATAAGCATGTGTCCCCCATACACGATCGAGTGCATTTCGGCTGCCTGCGTGCACAGCACTGGGAGAAGGAAATGCATTTAAATGCAGCGAGAGCATTTATAAAATAATTAAAACATAAATATCAGCTGTTTTGGGTCTCGGGCCATTCTCCATTATCGTTTATTAAATTGATAGTGTGTGAGAGAGAGTAGATATTGAAACGAATGCAAATAAAATTGAGCATGCATTTAACAATGAGTGTAAATAAAAGTTGCTGCTGCTGGTTGCATACAGATGTTTGAAGAATTATTATTAATTTTGTGTGCCAGTGTAAGAGTGTGTTTTGTTTTATATATAGTTTTTTTTTCATTTTGCGTTCCACTTGAAAACAACCAGCACAATAAAATAAAAAATACAATAAGAAAGAAACACAAATAAACCCAACAAAGTCGCAAGTCGCCTTTAATATCAAACGAGCCGAGTAGCAGCAGTAGTAAGCCTAACTAAAGTCATTTCAGTAATCAAACAAACGCGAACGAAGCCAAGTGGTTGGCCAACAAAACTCAAGTGTGTTTGTTGACTTTTAAATTTACTTTCAATAAAATTTCTTTAGTCAAGTATTTATTTTATTTCATTTTACACATTTCATTTGTAATTTGAATATCGGTTCGATTTATTTTATTTGTGTTATAAAGAAAAAAAATAAATAAACACCGCATACGATTTTGTTTTGTCTTCTTCCGGCATTTTGGCACAGATTGACACAAACAAAAAACAATTGATTTTTTTTTTTATTTACAAATTCTAACGATAATTGGAATACGCGCTGCGCTGCTAACTAAACTAATCAAAAGGCAAACAAACTGTCATATCGGTCTATACTCGTACTGCTCACATTTTCTAGTTGGCCTCTCTTGGTTTCTGCTACATGTAAATAGTTGTTGTTATTATTGTTATTGTTGTTGTTCTCGTTGTCGTTGTCATTGTGCGTGCCACACAGTCGAATAGTGTTCAATTCAACATTTCGCATTTGCAGTGAAATTAAATGGAAAATTAGGGTGTGTTTTCTTTATTTGTTGTCTTGAAAAAATAAAAATGAAGTCCAATTACCACAAGTAATTTTGAAAATTTTTTAAAAATAATTTATTTATAAAAGCAAAGAAAAGCCATAATTAAATATACACATTTGCACACACACACACACACACACACACAAAAGAAGTGAAGAAAAAAGTCAGTTGTCAGTGAGTGTAATCCTTTGTTGTTTAAAAAATTTTTCCGGATTTTCAGTGTGTTCATCAAAATGGCGCATGTGCGTTTTTGTTAAAAAAAAAAACAGAAATCATTTCAATCATTATAAAGTGTTCTAAAAGCAAAGCGAATAAAATAATAATAAAGTGCATTTGTTTTTTTTTTTCAATATTTATAAATAATATCAAGTCGAATAAAAATAATATCAGAAATATAATTATCAAATAAATCTCATTGACTTGTGTAGTCAATATAAAATATAAATTTCAAAGAATAGTTCTTGGCATAAGAGCAACAATTCTTTGTTTAAAGCAAAAAAAAAAATAAAATAAATAAGTTCAATAAATATAAGATAACGCATTTGAATTTCCCAACGACCACCGCAAAGTGCGTTTTTATTTTCTGTTAGATAAAAAAAAATAATATTCTTATCTATAAAAAAATATATAAATAAAGCAAATAGTGATGAATATGTCTGTGAAAATGTTGAAAATATTTTTCATTGTATTGCTGTTGCAACAAAATATTTACGCTTTTGCCAAACCAAATGATGACACTTCTTCAATGACAGCTTACAGTCTGCGCAAATCAGCCAAAAGGGAATCAGCTGTTTCTGAGGATTCGGTGGTAAGTCAAGAAGTGCACATACATTCATATACGTTGACATACTTATTCCTATACATATATGCATATTAGAGGCCTGCGTAAACAGACTTGAAATGTAAATATATTTTGTTTTTTAAATGTATTTTCGTTTCATGTATTATACTAAACTAATAAAAAAAAAATGCTGTCGTATAAGCAATGTAAAGAAGTAGTGTCTTCAGTACCTGTATTCCGTAACTTTTATTACGATAATCGTATCGTTATAGTAAATATAAAGCAAATTTATCGACTCTGCTATTCACTTACATATTTTAACGATATTCGCTGTCGGTTGGAGAAAAAAAAATTAATTCACAAAATCAAACTTGTCGAGTTTTTCTTTATTATTCTTTGTGCTTTTCTCTTATTTTCACATTTTCTATGCAGAGCTACCACATAATATTGAATTAAATGGTGAATAAGATAAAGCGGGAGACTATCGTAAAAAAGAAATTACAGAATCACATTATCGTTATCGCAAACGATTTCGGGTGCGCAAAAAGTTACTGAGTCCAGGTACAGATGTAGATGGTAAGCTATTATGTTTGTGTTTAAGGGAGTTTTTTTTTTAAAGCAAGCGCACACAACTGATGTCACATCACAAGTGTCTTGCAAACAGATTTTTTTAAAGACTTCGCTGTAGTAATGAATTTGAAAAATCCCTCATGTCCGAAAAGTTCTTTTAAATGGTCTTTTGCAGGGATCTAATGCATATGTAAGTATATGCACATAGATTATTTATATCTATACGTATGTAGATAAATATTTAGTTGATATTATTTAGCTCTCCTGGTTCTTGTTTGAAAAATTTCATGTGCTGAAAAAAGTGTTGCTAAAGTAGCTGAAATACATGTGATTTGAAGTAATGCCCTAGAATGTAAAAATATTATTTTTATAAAATCGTAGTGTGTATGCACTCGTAACTTATTATCTCTGATGACGATCATGAAGCCGAAATTTTCAACACTTTTTCGGGTCAATACCCGATAGGTTTTCCTTTTGTTTTTGACCCAACAAGTGAACATTGTGTGGAGTAATTTGCAGTTAAAAAAAAATTATTGAGGTTAGGACAATATTTGCCGGGCTCAGCGATGTAGCAAAAATATATATTTAAAATTTTTGATCAATGCATGACTTAAAGAAATTTTGTTCACTGAATGGAACAAAATAAAAAAAAAATTGGGGCGTTTTATAAAACGCTTAACTATTCATCCTGCATTTCCTAAAATCAGGGGGTCTACTCTGTAATTCGAAACGAAAGAAAATGCTTTCGAATTTGTATTTTAATAACACGCAAATTCGAAATCATTTTCTTTCGTTTCGAATTACAGGGTAGACCCCCTGATTTTAGGAAATGCAGGATGAATAGTTAAGCGTTTTATAAAACGTTTGTTGTTCCAGGAAATGTCTTTTATTTGTTTCCCTAATTTTTTTGGATAGTGCAGCTACAGTTCTGCAGCTTAAAACGGCTTAAGTCATACTTTCTTTCCTCGTTTTAAATTTACAGTTATTTGTTTAAAATTCTACAGCTTGAGATTAGTTTTCAAAAGAACAACGATAGTGACAATTACGCGGGCGCAGGAAGAAAAGTAAACCATTCGGGATCTTAATAATTGACTAGAGCCCACTTGCACCACTCTAGTTGATAAACCGAGGAAAGGAAACCTGCGTAACGCGAGCTCAAAATGTAATAATGATGTACTTGTTGGTAGCTTTACTTCTCAGCGTCACAAAGCAAATATTTGCCTAGTTGCAAGGCGGGCCTTCTGAGAATGGAGTTTGCTGCTGAACTTTGTTCTCACCCCGTTCTATGATCCGTTATTACTAAGGTATTCAGCCCAATCATGAACAAAAATTCCGCGAGAGTTTTTTCACTTTTCCCTTTACTCCTATTATGAATCTGTTTTTCCCCCCTTTTACCAAATGCGGGAATAAAAAAAACTCCCGGGGAGGTAGGTATTATGAACGCAATTGAATTTGCTTTTTTCACTAAAAATCTTTCCCTGGCAAAACAGAAGGGAGTTTACATAAAAACATATTTAATACTCCATTAAAACAAAATGTATATACATAAACTTGTATTTTATAGTTCTTTTATTTGGATTAACACATATAAAACTTATATAAACTCATTTTTTTCATTTTGTCAAGTTGGTGAATTTTAATAATTTTGTTTACTCTCTCAAATAAAAAAAAGGGAGAAACAAAATGTCAACAAACAAGCAAAACAACGAGCTTCGTAATGCGGTGATGCCACATATTACTATTTTTTGTTCCCAAGGAATTTATGATTGGAGGAATGTTTTCTCGAGAAAATTATTTTCCGTGAGAAATACATTCCGAGGGAATATTCATGATTGGGCTGATTCTTCAAGCGGCTATTGTTGAAATGAAGACTTATCCCTTTATAGGGCACATGATGTGCTCTTGTCCAGCATCATTGAGCTTCTTGTCAGCATGAGTTCTGGATCGACTAAATGATGTCAGGACATACAACCTGGTATGATGGAGTCTATGAAAACTTTCAAAGCACAGTAACATTTCCCTAGATCAGGGTTGCATTTTTTAAAACACTTGAGATTATGTAAGAGTGAATACCAGCCTTTACCAACCACATGAGGCCACAATGCATCTTCTAGTATTTTCATCGTTAAGACCACCGTGACATTCAATCTGAGATACCCAACTTCACTCTTGACTGCAGTAATTTCGACGTTTTGATTCTTTCTTCGAACTTTGGCAAGTATTTATAACATTGCAGGATCTTTTTTTTTTAAGTTTTATAACATTCTAATACGTTTTATATTACTCGTAACTAGGAAAGAGTTTGCGGCTAACTTATAATAATACGTGATGCAACTAATTTTAATAACAGCCGTGATGCAACTAATTTTGATAACAGCAATTTTTTATTATTATTTATATAGAATAGGATCTTACCCTTGCCGTAAACATTTCATTTGCTTCTGTTTGCACTTGGAAACATCTCGTACCATTATATCTGTAGGAGTCTTTTCATAGAGACTTTGAAAATTTTAATCTCCCAAAATAATACGTCTCATTGACACCAGAGGCGCTGTAATTCTTCATTTAAAAAAATGTGTGCGAAAAGCAGAGTTGTAAGAGAATAAAGAATTAATCTCTCTTTCTCCCTTCCTTCACCAAATGTATAAACAGCGTTGTCAACTCGGTGCTTTTCGCACCGTTTTTAGTGCTTAACTAATTTTTGGTGCTTTTTATTTCTTGGCTGTGGCACTAAACCCAAAATTCAAAAAGAATTTTCCTTATATAATATATATCGAGAGCCTATATTCAAAACACGTCAACTCAAATTTGGTCAAAATGAGTTTCCGATGGCAAATAGCTCCCCTATGCAACATTCATCTGTAGTATAAATTTCGAATAAAAAAAATGATTTTCCCCGTTTTATATAATTTTTTCTTATTCTGCTATCTCAAACTATATTTTTATTTTTTTTTTTTGGTGAAAATAAATGCTAACTCCCATGTAAATTTCCAATATTTTTAAAAAACTTTTAATTTATAATAAATCTACCTCATATCTGATTGCATTTGGCATGCTGAACACGCATCTGGTAAGGACTTTGATATCCCATGGTTAGTTTTTGAGATATGTTCACTTTTAATATATTAGTAAAGAGGGCTTCCAATAAAAAAAATTGGTAATGTATGTATAACTTTTAAACTGTTAATCGAACAGAAACATTATGTATGGACCGATTATAGACAATGGCATAAGCTTTCGAAATTGATAATTTGGAGTGACCCTGTTACACTAGAAAGTGAGTTAGAGAGTGCTAAAGCTGACCTCTTCGAGATTGAAGAGGCTTTCAGTAATTTTTAAGTTATTTTTTATGGTATTTTAAGTTTTTTCTTGTAGATTTTCAATTCTTATATCTAGTATTGAGTAAAAGATTTTACAAATGGATTAAAAAATAAATATATTTAAAAAAATATTTAATTTTTTTCCGACAAAATATGCTAACTCTAAGAAAATATTTGTTTTTGATCGACTAAAATATGCTATCTTATAAAACTTCGCAAACCAGTGCAAAATAAAATATTTTTTGCAGACCTATAAATTAGTAAGCATATAAATTATAAACCATAAGACACATCATTTATTTTTACAATAATCAGCGAATTATCTAGTTATTTCGCTCTACTGAAAAGTTAGCTTTTTTGAGTTGACGTATTTTGAATATAGGCTATCGATATATTTTTTTGAAGAAGTCTAACATTTAAAAAACATAAGCACTGCAGTTGAATGGAACATTTCCAAATATTCTAATAAGATTGTACAAAACTTGGTTGAAGAAATACTTGAATTTTATTCTCAAACTTTCACATTTTAAGCACAAATAATGGAAAACATTGCTTTGCCACACGACAAAGAAGACATAATGCAAGTATAGTCTAATAGCAAAATATTTTCTAGTCAAACTTCCATTTTTAAACGCAGCAGTTGATCACGTTTTTACCTTTATTACTTTATTTAAGTCTAAAATACGTAAAAAATTGTCCTTACGCCTGGCTTTCTATAAAACACAGAAGAACGCTGATGATGAAGGTTTAGTGGCCTTCGAAAACGGCTAGATATTCTTCAACTATGTGTTGTCAGAATATTTACAACTAACTTTGATGTTATTTGTTCATTAATAATTATCACATGTAATTTGGCTTAAAAAGCGATACGAACTTTAGCCTGTTCAAATCATAAATAAAAAATTTTAATTTAGTGCTTTTTTAATTAAATTACGCGTGTTTTTCCTGGTTTCAGTGCTTTTTGAAATTTAAAAGTTGACGACGCTGTGTATAAAGCCTTTGTACTCATTCATTCGCTAAATAAAAAATTGCCTGATATGTAAATCTTAATACAAAATTTGCAACACCTGTTTCTTACAGAAAGCGAGAGAGAGAGAGAGAGAGAGATAAGGAAAATATAAACGAAGAAATGTCAATTGTCAATTTTCCGTTCTTGCTCTAAACTCTATATTCCAAGCTTGTCTATGCCACTCGACTGAAAAGTGCCGTTGACTGAAGTCGCAGGGGCAAAACTCTACATGTAAATGCTCTCTAACAGTTTGCTATATAATTTGCACATAATTTTCTACATTTTTGTATTAAGCAGTTATTGTTGGAAATAAAACTATTTGTTTGAGAGTAAATTTGCAATTTAAATTATATTTTACTTTTGAAATAATTAACTTCAAAAATTAATAGTTTTATGAGGAGATATTTTTTCCAACTAAAGTTTTTTTTTTTTGTAATATCAAAATTATTTCAAATTATAAATTTTACTAAATATGGGTAAAAAGATTATAAAAGTTTTTAATTGTTAAAGCCGAAACTACTTGTTCAGAACATACTCCCCCTCGTTAAAATAGTATTTTAACTATGTCAATCTTCTGCTTCGGTTGATTTTTTTACATCGACTTTTGCTATCTTTGCTACTGGTCTGTGTAAAGCACCACCTGCGGTTTGAATAAAAGCACTCCTTACATTACCATCATTTGATTTGACAACTGTCTTTACGACTCCCTTGGGCCAGTTATTTCTTGGTAAGTTAGGATCCACAACAATTACTATATCACCAACTTCAAGTGGAATACATTTGTTAAACCATTTTGTACGTTTGGTTAAGGTCGGTAAGTATTCATGCAACCATCGTTTCCAGAAGAGATCAGCAAAATACTGCATTTTTTTCCAATTTTTTCTCAAGAAACAATCGTCTTTTGAAAATTCACCCAATGGTTTATTTCCATTAGAAGATCCCAAAGGAAAATGATTTGGGGTAAGAACTTCGTCTGATAGTAGTTCCAGATCCACATAAGTTAATGGCCTAGAATTAATCACTCGTTCACATTCTAGTAGTCCATTATAGAGTGTTTCCTCTTTAAATACAAGGCTAGGAGTAGTTTGATGCAATACTTTTTTAACAGATTGCACTAAGCGTTCCCAACTGCCTCCCATATGTGGCGAAGCTGGGGGATTAAAGTGCCATGTTGTTGTTGACGATGAGAATTTTAAAGAAATTTTGCTAAAATCCACATTCTTTATATTATTTTTTAACTCGATTTCAGCGCCTCTAAAATTTGTGCCATTATCGCAGTATATCTCACGCGGTGTGCCTCACCGAGAAACGTAGTTTTGAATTGCCATAATACAATTGTCGGTTGTCATATCATGGGCAACTTCTATGTGTATTGCCCTTATTGTGAGACATGTGAAGAGCACCCCCCTCCCCACCGCTTTTCCTTGTGTCTGCCAATTTTAACGTACAGTGGAACAAAATAATCTACACGCACGTATGTAAACGGACGCGTAAAGGGAATCAAGCGTGCTTTCGGGAGTTCGGACATTTCAGGAATTACTGGTGACGAATTTAAATTCTTGCACAGTTGACAATTCCTTCGTACCTTTTATAACTCTGCTCTCAATCTGGGAATATAAAAATACTGACGCAGCTCATTTAAGCATGTTTCATGGTAAATGTGATGAAATTTTTCGTGAAAATGTTGTATCAGAAGTCTTGAGCAATAATGATTTCGTGATAAAATAACTGGATACTTAAAATGATTAGGTACACTAGGAGCCAACCCAATTCTTCCATTCATTCGAATCATCATCTTATCATCAATATAAGGCGAACATTTGTATAAATCGCTTGATTTCGAAATTTGCCTTCGGTTGCTTGATAAAGTACCATACTCATCCTTAAAGCATTCGTACTGTATTTTGCGGTAAATTATATTTTCTGCCATTTCACACAGCTTAGTTGCATTCGGCGAGTTATATAAACTTTATTTCTCCTTTTATAACTTTTCATTTTCATCTTGTGTATAAATTTATAAAGATATGACACAGTTTGAAGTATTCTCTTCCAAGATGAAAATCTGTAAAAATCTATAAAGTTGCCATCAATTACTTGAAGATTCAGCATAACAAATTTGATTCTAAGTTCTTCTGAATTTTTTGTATCTTGAGGCTTTCTTACTGGCCATTCTGAAGAATTTTTTTTTTAAGAAAGATGGACCATTAAACCATCGTCCATCCATATCAAATTTAAAAACAGTCTTCCATTTTGTCGCATCATCAGCGAATCAGCATCAGGAATATATCGCCATTCTGATGGTTTGCTACTTTCAAGAATTTCCGCAATTCGATACATAACAAACTGTTTATAATTTCGGGGATCTGCGTTTAACCAACAAAGAACGGTATTAGAATCGGACCAGAAAGTTCGATTTTCAATTTGAATGTTTTGACAATGTCTTTCAAAAATGGTTGGTATGGATTAAACTGTTGCCAAATATTGAAAATGTGAAAATTCCTCGGTGGTATTCAATCCAACCTAAGTCATCAGTTCAATTACATATATTTGTCGATGCTAGCGAATTGGCATACGCAGCTGTTGCATATTTTCGAACCAGCTACGTCCAAGCCATACGCACAATGTGCAAACTTTTATAAAGAGCTTTTTGTGCTTTCACATCGAGGAGAGCACAACAAACACAATATACATCAATGCTTGCTCTTACTTTGCAAATAAACAAGATCAAATTTAAGAGCTTTCAAAGCTGCGTTTGGACGTAGCTGATATAAACTTAAATCTATATGGATCCATTGTATGTGACAATCACGAAGAACTATAAATAAGGGAGTCCAACTAGGAAAGTTGACCGGCGTCTTAACGGGTCAGTCTAACTTACGAGAGAACTTGAACCGGATTGAAGCCACAGATAACAATGATAGCAATGGTTGCAAGGAGGATATTGAGATAATGGAGCACTTTATTTGTCATAGTCAAGCTTTCACCCAGCCGAGATCCCACCAAGATTGACTGGTAGATTGATACTCCAACAACAAGAGGCCTATACTGTACGTCCCTTGACATGTGCGTAATGTGCTCCTCTCATCAACCTAAAACAACCTAACCATAAACATATAACGCAACATTTTTAAATAAAATATTAATGTCAGGCTACCAGTTCTGTCACAATGTCAAAGATGTACCCATATTCAATGCTGTGAATACATATTTGTCTCACATGAAATATAGAACAGGGCTGAATGTTTCATAATGACTACTTCAAAGCCTTATGAGCAATTTAGTGTCCCAGTAAAACAACTTTTTCAAAACCAGCAGAATGATTTGACTTTATTTTCTTTAGGCCAATAATTTTATAAATGTTAATAAACAATTCTTTGATAGCCATCTTTATTTATAAAAAAAAGAAAACAATACGACTAATTTTCCAATATATTATTAATTAAATATGTAATGCCAATTATGTACCATTATTTAATATTTCATAAAAATTAAAAACTTGTAACATATATTTAACATCGGCATATAGAGGGTTAAGCATTTTTAAATAAATGTATAAGCTCTTGCTATATCAAAAAAATTTCTCTCCCCCCCCCCGTCCCCCCGTCTCTCTCTAGTAATAAACTAATCAGCTTAGCAATAAGACTTGCATGGTGTAAATAGGGACTTATACTGAGTTTACACCTAGCATTTCTTGTGTGTCATTTGCCCAGAAAACCGTAACCAACTAATTACTAATGAAAAACAGTTTGATTCAGACATAAAGGGTGTCCCAACAAGAACGCAAGATTTAAATTTGGCGCCATTCGAAGTGTCATTGTTTGACATTTGAACAATTGTTATTGTTTGCTAGTAGAAGGTACGAGGTTAGTAAAAATGGAGCGCTACACGAATGAACAACGCATTCTCATTGTGAAATTGTTTTACCAAAATGGTGAAAGTTTTGCGGCTACAGTTCGCAAATTTGCGATCAATTTGGGGTCACAATAATGCTCCAAAAGAGTCAAATGTAAAGAGATTAATGAATAAATTTGCCGAAACTGGAAAGACAACAACGCACCTTCGCCCAGGTCGATCGACCGAAAATGTCGCAGCTGTACGTGATGATGTCTCTCAAACGCAGGTCAAGCGCAAACAGTCAATGGTGTTCGGTATCGTGAAATGATAACTAGTTTTTTCGTGCCTAGAATTGAAGAAATTAATGTGGATGGCATGTGGTTTCAACAAGACGGCGCCACATGTCATACAGCCAGAGAAACAATTCATTTGCTACATCAGTCATTTCCCGGTCGTCTTATTTCGCGTTTTGGAGGCCAGAATTGGTCGCCTAGATCGTGCAATTTAACACCATTAGACTTTTTTCTTTGGGGTTTTTTGAAGTCGATGGTTTACGCGAATAAGCCGACGACGACTTAAGCCTTAAAAGAGGAAATTGGAGGCTGCATTAATGAAATACCGCAGCATTTATGCAAAACGGCCATTGAAAATTTCATTAAAAGATCGCGTGTGTGCCAGCAAAGCCGCGGCGGCCATCTGCCCGATTTGTTGTTCCACACATAAACCTCATTTTGTCTACTTTACGATATAATAAAGTTTCACGATTTTTTTTTTGTAAATATCTGTGTTTTATTTAAAATTTAAATCTTGCGTTCTTGTTGGGACACCCTTTATATTTATTGATTTAAACAGTTTCCAATCATGTTGGATTCTATAAAATTGTCTATTAGTTATGTATGAAACTGTTTAACTTAATAAATACATGTGTGAATCAAACTGTTTTTCATTAGTATTTAGTGGTTACGCTTTTTTAACGCTTCAGTGGCAGGCACATGGCACACAGATGGAAACCCGGCCTTATTCACTTCAAACCACAAATCCACCTAAAAGAATTTCATATGACAACACTGACTGGTTCTACACTCCTTTAACACTGCGTCAAATAAATAGTCTCACACCCTTATACATTATTATGTCATTGGATTTATCAGCCAAGCAGGCAGTATTTTAGTCATGCTGTCACTCACTCATACTCCACGCCAACCAGTGTTTCCTCTGTAAATTAATTTATGCTGCATTGCTGGCTGTTATATTTGTGATTCCTTTTGCTATATGTTGTTACTGCAGTTGTTCTTGTTGTTGCTGTTGTTGTTGTGGTTTTGGGTTTATTGAACTACATACATACACGCCACTACAAACAACTACGTTAATATTTGTATGACTCGTATAGTACGAGTATGTTAGAATTTTCGATAAGAGAGCAAAGGAGCTGAAAAGGAAACTCTGGCTATTAAAGCATTTGGCGCCGGTCTGTCGCATTTTGCCGGTTGTATTTAGTTTTGTTTAATTTTTAGCCAGGTTTTTCCTTTATTTTCCCCATAACATTGTGCTTTTCTTTCTTTTTGCAGTCTTAGCACTCAGTTACTCATTCTCATTTTGTTTTGATAATATTTTTCTTTATTGTATCTTTTTTTTATTATTATTGGCCTTCATTTGGTTGTTTTGTGTATGTCCTTTCGACAAAGAACAAATTGAGAGAGTTGTTGTTTGAGTACGAGTATGTATGTATGTAAGTATGTGGTGGTGCTTGTGCGAAATTAAATTCCGTGGGTGGATTTTTTCTGCGATGACCTTAAGTTTTCTTTTCACATAAACTTGTTTATACATGTGAATCATAATTGGTTGTAGCAGGACAATAGTACATACATATGTACATACGATATATACATACATACATACATATATACATATACGAGTATTATGTGTTAAAACAATATTTATGCTTGAAGCGGAATTTTCAATGAGTAATACGATGCTTAAATAAATACATTAATGAAATACAAAAATATTAAGGTGGGTCGAAACAAAGGTTGTGCCAGTCACCCGCTAGAATGAAAAATATGTCAATGAAGTAAAAACTTTTTTGCACATAACTTAATTTTATTTAGCGCGGCCTTTTAAAGTTCGATCTCAACATATTGCATATCGTTACCTTAATATAGAAAGGCCCTAACTCATTATTTTTGATGTGTAAACATCTATACGCTAGGGGGTAAAAATCTTTTTCACAATACAATCACAAATTTTGAGTAAGATGCACACCGCGTAAAGCCGCTCACGTAAAAAAACACATCGATGTTTTTCCTCATTCGATTCATTATTAATTCACATCGATGTTATTCGATGTATCGATTTAAGAAAAATATACAGCTTTGAAAATCGGACCAAATGTCAGTTGTCAAAGTAATATTTTCTATTGTGTGTAATTTAGTTTTCAATGTTCCTGACAATGCGTCATATATTTTATCAACCCAACGAGTCACAGTAGCTCTACTTGGAACTTTAAAATGCGGTGATATAACTTTCACTAGGTGTCTAAAACCTTCTGTAACAGGAATTTTAAGCCAAATATATTATTGATTTTAACATCAATAATAAGAAAAAGAACTTACATTGCTGATTATTACCATTAAATATCAAGAAAATTTTGAAAATTTTTCACAATAAAAATATATATTTGGATGCAGTAAAATAACGCTGTTGCTTCGATGACGCTTTGTAAATGGACAAAAAATACCTTTAGTATTGTGTTGTTACATCAAGCGATTTTAAAACAATTTTAAAATAAAAAAAAAACGTTTTAAGTCATTCTTGGAGTTGAGTTGCAAGCATCAATATATTCAAAGTCGTCTTTTCGATACATCGAATAAGAACATCGATGTATCGATTAACATCGTATGATACGATACATCGGCATTTATTCGATGTATCACAACCAAAACATCGATGTTTGCGATGCATCGGTTAACATCGAGCGGCTCTAACACCGCGTTGTCAAATCGGTGTGAGCTATGTATGAGTGTATTAGTGCTTGAAAGAAGCAATACAAACTTATTTAAAATATTGTAAATACATAGGAATTTCCTGGTTTTTAGGGTTCCGTACACCAAAGGTGAAACACTTGAAATTTTCAAAAACGGTAAAACTAAAAAACCGAAAATTATAAAATCGCCAAACCAAAAAAAAAAATCGCCAAAAATAAAAAAAATCGCCAAAACGAAAAAAATCGCCAAAATTAAAAAAAAAATTCTAACACTAAAATAAATCGCCAAATTCGAAAAAATCGCCAAAATGAAAAAAAAACGCCAAAAATCGTCAAAAAGTGAAAATGTCGCCAAAACTAAAAAAAATTTAAATAAAAAAAATCGCAAAAATGAAAAAAATCGCCAAAAAAATAAAAAAAAATCGCCAAAATGAAAAAACGCCAAAAACCGAAAAAAAATCGCCAAAACAAGAAAATAAAGTGTCAAAACTAAAAAAAGAGCCAAAACTTAAAAAAATCGCCATAAACGAAAAAACGCAAAAACCGCCAAAACAAAAAAAACCGAAAAGACCCCAAAAACGAAAAAAAATGCCAAAACTATATATTATATAGGATGAAGTTTGTATTAAAATGCATATGTAGTGTTCGTACGGAACCCTTCGTGCGCGAGTCAGAGTCGCACTTTACTGAATTTATTGTTTGTTTTATTTAACTTGATAATTGCTTTATTAGGGTTCCGTACACCAAAGGTGAAAATGAAGCGTATTGTTTTCGCTACGCTGTCCGTCCGTCTGTCACAGGGTATTTTCTCGAGAACCGTAAGAGCTACGGACCTGAAATTTGTAAACAGTGTGTAGACATTTGGCCGCTACAACAACAAATACATGAGAATTAAAAATTAAAGGGTGTTCCAAAACAAGCAACGAAAAATGTTAAAATCCCATGTAATATACATACAATTGTATATTGAAACTTGAAATTTGTAAAATTAGTGTATTTTTATACAGACTACAACAATTAACACTAAATTTAAAAAAAATTAAATTAAAGGGTGTTCCATCAATTAATGCAATTTTGACTTTGTAATTTTTACAACTTGCTGTATCTTGGAAACCGTAAGAGCAAAACTCTTGAAATTTTCAAAAACTAAAAAATCAAAACATGATAAAATCGCCAAATCTAAAAAAATCGCCAAAAACAATAATAAATCGCCAAAACGAAAAAAAGCACCAAATTAAAACTAATTTCTAGCACTAAAATAAATAGCGAAAAACCGGAAAAATCGCCAAAATGAAAAAAACCCTTTACAAAAAAATCGCCAAAATGAAAAAATCGCCATAATAAAGAAACCCCAAAAACAGAAAAAAATCGCCAAAATTAAAAAATCGCCGAAATGAAAAAAAACCAAAAACAGAAAAAAATCGCAAAATGAAAAAAAATCGCCAAAATAAAAAAAATTGCGAAAATGAAAAAAGAACCCAAAAAGAGAAATACCGCCAAAACGAGATAAAAGCGACAAAACTGAAAAAATCGTTTAAACTGAAAAAACTTAAAAAAAGGAAAAAACCCACATCAAAAAAATGCTCAAAGCCGAATGTACGGAACCCTTCGTGTGCGAGTCAAAGTCGCACTTTACTGAATTTATTATAATTGCAATGCGTACACAACAACAAGAACAGCAACAACTAAACGCTGAACAACAGGAATTAAAAATTAAAAAGTAAAAGTAAAGGCATTTACCAGTAAAAATAATATAAAAATTTTAACCAGTAAATTACTAAAATTGTTTTCTACAACTTCTATATGATTTATTATATGATGAGGTGCATTGAATTTTCAGTAATCAGTAATGCCCATATTCATAATGAAATTCTACCAAGTGGCTAAATGTTTTTCATACAAAAGTTTAAAAATTTTAATAAAAAAAACTTTGCCATTTGCTACAATTTTATTATGATTACGGCCCTACGATTTTACTGGTAATGCAAATTAAATTTCATTAGCAGTAAAACTTTACTGAATTTTTTCAGTTATCAGTAAATTTACTGCTTACTGCAATTTTGAATGCAGTACATATACATATACTGCAGTGTGCCCATTTACTAACCAAATAAGTTTAATAAAACAAACAAAAACCAATAAATTCCTATGTATTTACAAAAAAGCATAAGTACTTCCAACTTAAAAAAAAAAATTTCATTACTAGATGTTTACACATCTCCTCTGTGATCGGACTCACATTGTTTTTCTTTTTTAAATCGAGTTTTTTGTATATTTCGATGCAATGCTGCTTTAAAAACTCTTTTCGATGATACCAAAATTTATTTATGTCGTCTTGGAGCAAAGTACAAAAAAATTCGAAAAACTAAAAAAGACCTGTTTTAAAAATAGTCCAGCTCACGGATGGTCAACGCTAGAACCAAAATGTTTTGGGAATCATCATAAAACATATCAAGCTTTATTTTCAGAGGAGTAACAAAATCACTTTTTTTCAGTCGCTCTAATGTATGTTTATGTGTGATCTTCTACGAGAAAAGGGACCTAGTGTGTGAAAATGAAGTTTTGAGAAAAACGCTTTTAAATTTTCATAACGCATTATCACTTTGAACATACCTTCAGTTGGTAGATGCGATTTGGTATGGTTAAATTTTTATCAGAAATCTAACTCATTTCAACTTATTCTACACTCTTTTAGGTACCAGAATCCACAGTAGAAAACAGAGAAAACAGATTCGTTGTAACAACCGAATTTGTTGCCAATTGAATTTTGGCGGTTGCAGCAACTATCATAGAATTCTGCTATGGCGACTGAAATTTTCTTGTGGTACCACTATATTTTAATTATAGCCCTCAATCCAATAGTTGCAGCAACAGAAAACATTGGTTGACAGTATGGAATATGAAATAAATGTTATTCTTGCTACCGAAAATTTGGTTAATATAATTAAAACAATATCATAATTGGTACCTGTAAAAGAAAAATTGGCCTTCCTTGCTGAAATAAAAATAAACAATAAACGCAAATAAAAATACACAATTTAAGAAATTTATTATTTGACATATTGTCATAAGTTTATTTTATTTGAAATTTATTTCCTAATGTCTATATACATTTCTTCAACCACACACTTTGAAAAGCCACAAACCTGTTATCTTATGCACAGACTTTCAAAAACCATTTGAGAATTAAAAAAATCATAATATCTTTGAAAGTCACAAAAGTTAATTTTTTAATTTGCTGCTTTAAACTATGATAGTAAACACAACCTCTAGTTAGTTGCAGCAACTGATTGAAAGTTTTTATTTTAATTTTAGTATAGAACGACAATTTTTTAGTTGCTAATACCAAAAGTTGGTAGTAAAATGCAATTCGTAATATTTTATTCGGTTGGGTTATCCAATCAGTTAATTAGTCATGACAAAAGCATACGGTCGGTTGATGCAATGAATTTAAGTATTGTCATAATCATATTTTTGTTACAATTATGCTTTTATGGCAATGAACATGTATTGTTTTTTGGATTAACAGAAAATTGATAGCGTGAACTGAAATATAGTTAATGCAAATGATATTTTATTGGACTAACCGTTTTCCAACCAATCTTTTTTCTGGGTGTATAAACCCGTTTTTTGACATACTAGATCTGTTTCCTCGGAGAAGGTCACATATATATCTGTGGCAATAAGGAAAAAGTGTATAAGTCATATTTGACTGTTTTGCAGGAGAGCACTTTAAAACGTTAAGTCGATTTTCAGAAATTTATTTCTTTTACAATTAAATTTGGAAATTCTCGACTAACCTTTAGTTTTTTAAGCAGACATCATTCTACACAGTATAAGTAATACATTTAAGTTGAAATATACCAAAGTATAACCTAAATTAAGATATTATTCCAAATGAGATTAGATGTCTGAAAAATATAAGCCACAAGTCATTTTGCTATAATTTCTTGAAAAGTCGCACAAATTAATTGAAGTTTTGCCCAGGGGTACTTTCAAGTATGCATATTGCTGAGGTACCATTAACTCAAAGTCAGCTTATCTCGACTTTTTCTTTTTTGCCAGCTCAGCTTTGCTGAGTGAGTGCAAGAATCCAAACATAACAGTAAACATTTACTGGCAGAAAAACCAACATTATTCAAATTTATATACTCGTACATACGCTGATGGCACATCCCGTGTTGTACGTGTTTCTGCACTTAGTATTAAAGCTCGTATTTATTAAAAAAATGCAAAACACCAAAAATCAACACAACTTTCAAATGTTTTTTTTTTTTTCATTTGTAAATAAAATTTTTGCTCATAATTCGCTAATTATTTTTATCATTATTTAGCACTTATGAGTGCATAAAAATGCATTAATAGTTCCTTCTTTTGGCTGAGTAATACCAGCCATTGGAGTGATATTACACCACATATGTTGTATGCATGTAAGAATGCACCACTTGGAGACAAAAGTTTTTTTTGTTGTTGTTGTGTGTTTGTTTCATATGCCTGGCCCTAAATACCTAATCTTTTAATGGTATGCTACGACATACAATTCCAATTCATCATGGCATTCATACCCATACTGTTCAATGGTTATTGGGGTCCGCTATTCTCTGCTTAATATTGTTGCTTGTAAGTAGGGATACGAGGAAAATCTTGGCAGATTTTTTCTTCTTCTAAGATTGACCAAAACATTCAAATATTCAGAGCGTATATTTTTTACATTAATAGGGAATCATTTAGGTTAAGCTCTTTTAATATGTGTAGAGATAAATTTGAGCTTAAAGAATAGCGACAGAAACCGAAAATTTTAAAGGAGCTCATTTTGCAATTAGCAGCGCACCGTTGGCCACATAATATTCCTAGAAAAATTAATAAATAGCCATACCATGACATAAATTTATCATGCCATTAATATATCATGGCATATTATATATATCGCAGTATAGATATGTTATGCCATACATGTGTCGTGACATGAACATGTTTCGATATAATAATGTATTGATATAACTATTTTATTCTATAGATATGTCATGACGTAATTATATTATGAAATGTTTTGTTATAACTTTTTTTATATAAAAGTTAACTGTGCTAAAACATACCTTTCTTATAAAAAAGTTGGCTGTGTATAAGAACACGATATTGAAAATATTTCTTCTTTATCACTTATCGGCTTATTTTTATCTCTGAGTAGAAGAATCTTCGTCATAGTAATTCCAGATTGCAGAAAAGTTGGTAGCACCATGCACGCAGTTGTCATTATATATAAATAGATCCTGAAATTTTTTTGCAATATTAATCGGTATTAATGCTGCAGCAAAAGACTGTCGCCACATATTTAAAAGCTCGAAAGCGGTTTCAAATGACTCATTGCCGATTTACCCAAACGAAATTAGTTATCAAATCGTTTATCAAAACGTTTCAGTTAAAGAACTTTGATGACTCCCTTCGCAGCGAGCCTATTTGTATATTTATTTTACAGTGCTTACGATAATGATGTTATCGGTATTTTGAATATACTTTCCGTATGAGTAGTACGTTCCCAGTGACTACTGAATTTACTGCATGCTGTCTACACATGCACTCTGCTTGTCTGATTGCACACATATCAACACAAACGAGTATATCCACAAACACACACACATACACACATGCAAACAAATACTTGTGCATACAATATGCAGTCATTTTGATATATATGCCTAACAAAGTGCGTTTGTGTTTGGAGTTAATGTGTGCTCTGCTCGTAAGAAATAATCAACATTTGTATACGCTCATTTAGATTTAGCATGATGATTTTATTTATTTGTATTTCGTTTTTTTTTTGTACTCTACATAATAAGGTTAAGTAATTCAGATCTTACAATATTATTATTAAAATGTAGTAAAAATTTCTTACAACCGTTTGAACCGGCAATTTTTGTCTGACATCGACGCCAGAAAAAGCATTGTCAGTCCATTGCAAGACCAGCAGCTGGCGTCAAATTGTCAGACATCTTACAATCGTGTGAAGACATTGTAAAAGTATTGCCAGATATTTGTCAGACATTTTAATATTGTCAGATGTGCGAAGTTTATGCGTCTTTGTAAGAGAATTATTTCTATGAGCAACCCTGCACACGCTTGATTTTTAAAGACAAAATATATAAAATAAATCGATGCAGCCAAAATCATTGCAATTGCTTATTTAGGGTCCATCATAATTTATATTTTCACTTTTTAGAATTAACACAACCACTACCGATTGATATTTAACAATTTTTGACAAATGCTTTGAGTCTGGCAACACATAACAACAGATCTGAAAATTTTGGCATATGACAACCGTGTGAACTGACAATTTTTCGACTGATGATTTTGTCACATGAATTTATTGTCGTAAATTCTTAATTTATAGAATGAATTCTAAAAATCAAGAACGCATTCTTAAAATCAAGTATTATTCCTCTCAAAATTAAAGTGTCCTGGAACTTAACATACTCTACCACTATGTGTGTTAATTAGGTCGTTAAGTCTCTCACATAATCACTTAGTAGTTTTGATCTGACATGGCTTCCAATATAGACAATAATCTCCTCCATTTTATTTTTAAGACTTTATACTTTGCTTCTAGCCTAGAATTTTGGGTTGAGAGCGCTTGCTCTTTTCGTAGAAAAATATGCAGTAAAACTATGAAAATTCAAGGCAACGCTATCTTCTACCCGTATATTCTCTAAATAGCACGATCTGTGACGATACATGTGTGAAGTTTGTTCAGATACTTTAATAATGGTGAGAACTATATTAAGCGCTATCCTCTAATTCTATCAAGTGCTGAGGGCAATTACTTAATAAATACATCTAGTTTTCCATTGTTCCACTGTTTATTGCAGGTACGTATAAGCCAAGTCAAACTCACATCAGGTGATCTCAATTTACCAGCTGATATTTTCTCCGCTGTCAAATAAAAGCGAAATTTTCGGAAATAATCTGACAAATATACAGAGCCAATATGCAGAGTTGCATATCGAGACCACCTGGTATCAATTAGCCTTGTTCTAAGCCATATGTGTGCGAGCTTTTACATAAGAGCTTTGTGCTTCCAGATGTCGGCGGCAACAAGCTTGCTTTTTACTTGGCAAAGAAATAAGAAGAAAGCCCAAGAAATTTCAAAGCTGTTTACCTCATACATGTGTAAACGTCACATTATGTTTAGTTGAACCTGGCTGGTTTAGGGTATTGAATATACCTTTATTGCCGTTTCATGATATTTTCCATTTATGGATGTTGTTTTTTCTTGCTTTTTGATTGGCATGCGTTAGTTGCTACTTATGAGGCACAAACCGAACTAAACAATGCCTGCTAATTGTGTTTTATTGTCTTTGAAGTGCTGCTTATGTTCTTTCCATTTTCGTCTTTGTATTTAACTTTTTTTGTTTTGATTCTTGCTTTTTATCTTCTCTTTTCCTAGTCTCTTTATTAGGCTTTCTTGTTCAAATGTTTTTATATAAAGAATTAAAAAAAAACAAAAACCAACAATGGATGTGAAATAAATAATATTAAAGAAAAGTATGTATCTTACAAATTCATAAAACTGTTGTTGTACTTAGTTGCCCGTACTTTGTTCGATAACAAATCCAACGAATAGATGATACCCAGACCTCTTTATTATTATACAAACATACATATCGTCATCTAAAATCCAAAGGGCCGTAAGTGCACTTTTTACTTTTTTTTACAGGAGAAGCAAAAAACCTTATAAATTTAAGACTATTTACATACTTGTTAGGTGCCAAATTGAATAATGAATAAAATTGGTATTTTTGAATATACTCGTATGTGAGTAAAATTTTAAGGAAAGATGTCTTTTGGTTAATGACATCATAGTCAATCAAGAAGTATATTATATAGGTGACGATATGCATGTATGTATGTAGTACATACCCTCTAGTCAACCTAGAACCATATGTCTCTATGTCAATACTCTTTCTCCAGCGACAATTGCACTAGTTAAAATATCGACAACTTTCCTTTTATGCGCGAGTAGAGATACGTTAGAGACGACTGTTCTAGTGTATTTCTGGTGATATTGTCAATGAACGCGTCAATAGTTTGTTTTTCTTTTTTATTATGTTGTGCAATAATATTAAATAAATATATGTAGACGAGGGTCACTAAAATCTACGAGTGAATCTTCGGTTCAATAGTGCTAAAGTCTACTGATAGATTTTGAATGACAACCCAATGTTATTTGTCAATAGGCATTTGCATTGGCTGGGGTACACCTAGTCAGTAGCACTATTGACAATGTCACTAGAAAATCACTATAAGTTTACTATTGACAACGAGAGAGGATATATCGACATTGTAGACTAGAGCCCCTAAAATTTACTAGTGAATCTTTGGTGCCAATGTCTCCATGTGGTCCCGAAAGAACTACTAAGTCAGTAGTGCTATAGTCTAGTGGTGGATTTTCAATGACAACCTAATGTTAAATGTCAATAGATGATACCATTGGCTGGGGTATACCTGGTCAGTAGTGCTACTGACAACGTCACCAGTAAATCACCACAATTTCACTATTCGCACTTTCTGCAGGGTATATTTTTGTGTACATATACATATGTATGTACTACATACATATGTTGTTTTTTTATTTTATTTTATTTTTTATTAAGTTTCCATTATGCTGCAAGTTGCAATGAGAGTTGAAAGAAACGATGGGATTATAAATGAATTTATTGACTTTTTCTGAGAAGAAATGTAAAAAAAGCCTTGTTTATTTATTTTAACTTTAAACACATTCAATACAAATGGCGTTATTTTACAAGATATGGGCGCTTAATTACATATTTTTAATTTTGTTCGTCCTGAAATTCAGTCTCGTCAAAGCAAAAATGTTTCCAGTTGTAAGTAAAAAATTTTTTTTTGTTTTGATTCGTAGCTAAATGCTCATACATAGATATAAATAGGAGGCAAATTAAAACATTCGATATCGAAGCAAATTTCAAAAAAAAAACATGTTTCTATTCAAACTCTACAGTAGTTTCCGCTTAACTGACCCTGGTTTAATACATTTACCCGCTTAATGCAAAAATCATTTAATTAAGTTGATGAAACATTTAACGAAATGTAGCATAAATTATTTACCCGTTTAATTACATTCAAGATCATATGTTTATCTAGAATCAATTAAATGGTGCTTACAGTATTCAAATATTTTGATGGTATGTTCGTTACCCAATGCATTAATTCGTTTCAAGGTGTATCCCAAGGTTTGGTTGGAAACATGGTTTTTGCATTTTCCGAGCAGTAGTGCACTCTATAATAGATTAAGTTTAGACTTGGATCGAATTCGTTCACCAGGTCATTTTATAGTCTGAACACAATGTAACGAGAATTCATTGCTGTACTTTTTTTCATACGATTTGGAAGTAAAACCCCGCAGTGCGGAACGGCATAAATTTAAAATCTATTTTATTTCCATTACGGACTTTCTTATTCTCTCAATTTTTGACTCTCTTTCTCTTTCTGATGTTGCCATAGTTTTTGAATAATTGGCGGTGTTCACAGCAAAAAATAGGATTTTTAAGTTCAAAAATGTTTGTCATAAAATATAAAAGCTTAAAAAATGTATCAAATATATCTGCGAATGTATAAAATTTTAATCATTTTGTGTTTTTAGTTACTGCCATTACAAAATATTTAACAGAAAGAGTAAATTTTTTTTAAATGTATGCACAAAAAAATTAATAAAAATTTAAACAAACAATGACAAATATTGCCGTCGCCGTCGCCGTCGCCGTCTTCCGTTGTATTATGTTTATTTTTCTCTCCCGCAACGAGAAATCGCACCGCACCGCAAACATTGTGTTTAGACTCTTAGGGCCGATTTCACCAACTCTATTTAAATATCAATTCATATTTAAATGTCGATTTTGATTAATTTTTGTATGGAAAAATTATTTTTAAATACGAATTGGTATTTAAATAAGTTGGTGAAATTGGCCCTTAGACTCAAACCCACGACAAAAGGCATGTAATTTAAATGGATTTGATACTGATGCTCAAAAATTAACTATTGAACGAGTTCGACCCAAGTCCAGTTAAGTTGCAATGATCTAAGTCCCGCCTCGTGCAATAGCCTAATGAAAAGTGCAAGATTTCGTAAGATTCGGTTGGCTACAACTACCGCAAATGTTATGTTAAGTCATATATTGATATATTATTGATATATAAATGAATGTGAAGCCCTGACAATATTATCAGGCCTTGCAATGTATTGACAATTAAAAACTTTAGATTGGCAGTTCCACATGGTGGGACAAAGTTTGTATGAAAAACTTTAAATTTAGTGCCAGACGATTGTCTGGTAAAATTGTGAGTCTAAAAATCATCACTTTACACGGTTGTCAGCCAGAGACCTGGGCCGACCGGCTGACAGCCGGCTGAGTCGAATTGTTCTCGGCTCAAAATCGGCTAAGATTAGCCGCCGATTGATGATTTTTTTTATATTTTACTTGAGGTTTTTAGGTTTTTTCACTAATCCATTCACATTTTTAAATTTTTATACAAATTAGTTATCAAATGTTCTTTCCAATTGACATACCGTCAGTTGGTTATTGGTTTGCTGCAGACATAGTGAATTTTGAATATACTGTGCAGCAAACCAATAACAACCCGACGATATGTATATCTCGTTTATAAGCACTTCTTATTTGCAAATAAAAGTGGAAAACGTTACCGTATATAATATACAAAAAATGTAAGTCTGAACCGGGACTTAACGACTAAATTTCAGAGAAAACCTGCTGTAGTCCGCGTTGCCACATTCTGATTTTGTACCACAAAAAAAGCGAAAAAGATCGCTAGAAAATTATTATATAACAAAAACAAATTCAATTTTACAATGATTTAATGTGTAACAAGAAGTGATTCTTTTTTGATATATGACAATTTTCTAAAAATTTTTCCGCTTTGAAAACTGATTAAATCAGTTTTTCCCTGAAATTTAGCTTATAAAAATAAATCATTTTTAAAAATTTTGTGAATTTACTTTGACAAAAATTGTGAAGCCGACTCAGCCGATTTTCGGTCGCCGCCGAACAATTTTTCATGAGCCGCCGCCGCTGACGAAATTGCTCGGCGCAGGTCACTGTTGTCAGCTGCAAAAGTTGCCAGATCTGTTATTAGGCAATGCCAGGCTAGAAGCATATGACAGAAATTGTCAATAGTGCATCGTGTGCTCCTCTGTTATTTGTAAAAAATTTGAAAATAAAAAATTAATATGGACCATAAAAAAGCAATTGCAAAAGTTTTGCCGGCAGCTATTGTATTATATTTTTTCACTTTCCTTTTTCTTTAAAAACAGGTGTGTGCAGTATTGCCAATAAAAAATATGCCCTGAAAGATGCATAAGCTGCGCACATCTGACAATAAAAAGATTTTCTGAACAATATTTGGCAATAATTTGACAATAGCAATGAAATGTGTTTACACGATTGTTAGATGTTGTCAGCTGCTAGTATTAGAAAAGACTGACGTTGGTTTTCCTGGCAACGTTGTCAGATAAAAATTACAAGATCACATTGTTTTTGAAAATTTTTTTAGCACATTTTACTTAGAAATAGTGTAAGATCTGACAATTATCTGTAGAGAGCTAAAAAACTATTTTTGCCACAGACAATAACCACAAGCCAAGAAAATCCAATATATTTCTATTTAATATTATTCACAGCACTTGCCTGAAGTGAGAAAAAAAATATGCATTAATAAATTTTATTATTATTTATTAAAATCATTTTGTATTAATAGTTTGAATAAATAATTTTTATAGCTGTAAAATTATTTGATTTGCAAAGCAGTTTAATGACTTTCTAATGCAAATTTAAGCGCCAATTTTAATTTGCATGCTAAACAAATTTGCTGCTGTTAAACAATACAATAGCAAAAACAACAATAATAAATTCAGTAAAGTGCGACTCTGACTCGCGCAAGAAGGGTTCCGTACAAACACTAGATATGTAATTTAATACAAACTTCATCCTATATAATATATAGTTTTGGCATTTTTTTCATTTTTGGGGTCTTTTCGTTTTTTTTTTGTTTTGGCGTTTTTTGCGTTTTTTCGGTTTTGGCGATTTTTTTAAGTTTTGGGTATTTTTTTAGTTTTGACTCTTTATTTTCTCGTTTTGGCGATTTTTTCGGTTTTTGGCGTTTTTTCATTTTGGCGATTTTTTTCATTTTTGCGATTTTTTTTATATAAAAATTTTTTTAGTTTTGGCGACATTTTCGCGTTTTTGCGATTTTTGTCGTTTTTTTTTCATTTTGGCGATTTTTTCGAATTTGGCGATTTATTTTAGTGTTAGAAATTTTTTTTAACTTTGTCGATTTTTTTCGTTTTGGCGATTTTTTTTTTTGGTTTGGCGATTTTATAATTTTCGGTTTTTTTAGTTTTACCGTTTTTGAAAATTTCAAGTGTTTACCTCTTACGGTTTCCAAGATATAGCAAATTGTCAAAATTACATAGTCAAAATTGCATTAACTGATGGACCACCCTTTAATTTTAATTTTTTTAAAATTTAGTGTTAATTGTTGTAGTCTGTATAAAAATACACTAATTTTACAAATTTCAAGTTTCAATATACAAGGTGGCGCAAAAGTAATCCTCCTATCAGAAAATGCTATAAATTTTGCGATTGGCGCCTAATGTCAGTTCTGTTTTGACATTTGTGTAGTAAACACATGCGAAATACACGTTAATAAACAATGTTACGCTACACTGCTCCAGAACGCGGAATATTGATGACTATTTATTTGACCAATAATCGGTCGTGAATTTCGTCGCAGATTTCCTGGCCGTCCAACGCCTACTGGTGAAACACTCGAAGAGACTGGCACAACACGAGATGCTGCCAGGCGTGGCAGACCCCGGAGTAGCCGTTCTGCAGAGAATATTGCTGCTATAGCCAGGGATGTCATGGAAGCACCGTCGACATCGACCAGACGACGTGCCACGCAAATGGGTATCAGTCGACGGTCTTTACAGCGAA
This sequence comes from Tachina grossa, assembly GCA_949987645.1. Classification (NCBI taxonomy): domain Eukaryota; kingdom Metazoa; phylum Arthropoda; class Insecta; order Diptera; family Tachinidae; genus Tachina; species Tachina grossa. Next base: position 141,412,014 of record OX465278.1, read on the forward strand.
TTTTGGTACAAGATTTGAAGATGTTTCCGTACAAAGTCCAGACGGTGCATCAGCTGTTAGCTGCTGACCGCCAATCGCGTCTAACATACGCTCAAGCCATCCTTGATCACCACCAAGAGGTTATTTTTGCGCCACCCTGCACATATGTTCATACAATTGTATGTATATTACATGGGATTTTAACATTTTTCGTTGCTCGTTTTGGAACACCCTTTAATTTTTAATTCTCATGCATTTGTTGTTGTAGCGCCAAGGTTCTACATATTGTGCCAAATTTCAGGTCAGTAGCTCTTACGGTTCCTGAGAAAATACCGTGTGACGGACAGACGGACAGCGTAGCAAAAACAATAGGGTTCCTTTTCACCTTTGGTGTACGGAACCCTAATAAAAGGAAAAGCTAAAATAAAATTAAAATCAATTCATTCATTTGTAGAGTTGAAGTTTCGAGCACGCAGCGAGCAAAATAATTCCAAGCAAAGGCCTGTCGTCAGACGCTCGCACACACACAAGCTTGCACAAATTACTACATTCAATTAATATAGAAAAGCTGTTTGTTTTTTTTTAATTTTTTCTTATCCAAAATTTGCTTATAAATCATATAAATTAATTAATGACATTTATTTGTTGATTAAGGAAATTTTAAATTGTTTTAAATTAATATTGTATTTGCGTATTCGCTTTTAAAAAGCTAAACCTTTAAGCAGAGTTTTTCGCATTTATAAATTCAGTTAAGGATAATTTATGCTTAATGCGATGAGCTGCATATGCGTGGGTAGAAAAAAAAGCATGACTTGCATTGGCATTGGCATTGGCGGAAAAAAAATAATAAAAATAAAAAACGAACGTAAAAAGAATTAAACTTTATATTAATGGAGGGAATTTACTTAAATGCACTTTAAGCGAGCGGACATGTCTGGATATCAGCAACACTGCTAAGGTTTATTAACCTTGTTGTAACATTAAAGATATAATAGTTGATGTGGAAAAAATTAATTCATAAGTACACTCATTTGTCTGTCTTAAAACAATTATCAAGTATGACTTATACGCTTAAGATATGTATACACAGAAGAATATCGATGCATTTGCTTGTAAATTTAATGCACATAAAATAGTTATTTTATAGGAATCGGCTTTATATTAAAATCAAAGATCTTAAGCTTGTTTTTTTTTATCAAAATCGATAATTTGCTATCGTAAGACCTCGTTCACTAGTTCATATTTGACACAAACCAATACTCATGGGTTTAAACACAGGTTTGTGTCAAAAGTGAACTAGTTCGATTTAGACTTGGTTCGAACTCGTTCACTAGTTCATTTTTCCAACAAAACGATGATCAAACCCATTTAAATTGCATGGGTTTGATCATAGACTCGGTCGAACTCGTTCACTAGTTAATTTTTGAACTGCATGCAATTTAAATGGGTTTGTGTCAAACATGAACTAGGCTTGGGTCGAACTCATTCAGTCGGACACAAACCAATGATCAAACCCATTTAAATTACATGGGTATGATTATTGGTTTGTGTCAAAAAAACGACCGACGGAATTAGACTTGGGTCGAACTCGTTCACTAGTTCATTTTTGCCACAAACCAATGATCAAACCCATGTAATTTAAATGGGTTTGATCAGTGGTTTGTGGCAAAAATGAACTAGTGAACGAGTTCGACCCAAGTCTAGACGGAATGAGTTCGACCCAAGTCTAATATGATTATACTTGGGTCGAACTCGTTCACTAGTTCATTTTTGCTACAAACCACTGATCAAACCCATTTAAATTACATGGGTTTGATCATTGGTTTGTGGCAAAAATGAACTAGTGAACGAGTTCGACCCAAGTCTAAATATGATCGAGGTCAAAATAATGAATGATTCGAACTGCTCCATGAGCAGTGTCGTGCAGATGTTTCCTATCAATTGCATGTCTACTCTTTCTGTACTTTTAAATGTTTTAAATGTGACTGTAATTTTTTTTTGACGCAACGTTAAAATATCATATTAGTTAAATGCTTCTTAGGTCCAATGAAGATCATTCACCATACACTATTGTATTGAATTGCTTTTATAAAATTCTACTGTTTGCATACTTACAAATGAACTTGACTGCTTATGCTTAAGAAAATTCCCTTTATCAGAGTTTTTAATGTGTTATTTTTTTATGCAGGCATTAATTCCAAAGCTATAAAATGAAGAAAAAAATATATGTGTTAAAAATTATTATACCCTACACCAAAAATTGCAAAAGGCATAATATATGTATAAGTTTATCATTCCGTTTGTAGTTTCCGCAATATTCATATGCGTTCGCATAAAGTATATTTATTCGGCCTTATTACGAGTGCCGTATTACGATTTTGACTGCGAACGATTTTGTAGTAGACTAAAAGAACATTCCAACATTTTTTCTTTAATCTAATACAAAGTCGTTGTAGTCGTAGTCGAAATACGACACTCGTAATTAGGCCCATTATGTGATTTTATGTATGACTTTAGAGTTTTACGATAACGCCGAAACTAAACGCTTCAAATAGCTCCATTCAAATGATTTGTTGCAACACTGTATGCCCAAGCCCAATTGACAGAACTTCATGTTAAACAAATGGATCGTTCGATAAGTTAATAATTTTCCAATGGAAAATAGACATTTAATATGCACATAAAAAATATTTGTATCCTTAATTTTAGCTTTTTGTTTAGTTTTTTTCTGTATCTATGTTATTTATGAATACTAAACACTCACTAGTGTTTGTGTGTGTGCTTAAAGGAATACATAAATTTAAACAGTTACCTTCAACTTCCTGCTGGAATGGCAAAAAAAAAGCCATAAAATTGTCATTTCCGTTTAATTTGCACAAAAATTACAGACAAATATAAACCAACCAGGAGGGAGAGACCAGCCGACTCATTGACAAACAAAAATTCACTTGAGTCATAAAATCAGCCACAAACGGCAAATATATAAAATACGTTTGGTTGCATTATAATTTAAGACGACATTTCTGTTTTTATTTTATTTTATAAATGCCTTTTTACTAAAAATTTGATATTCCTTCTGGTATTCCATTACAATTTTAGGATTTATAAAAAAAAGAAAAAAACTTTTCTAATCCTTCTTCGGAACCTTCAATGAAAATTAACATAAATTGGTAAAGGCAATTATTTTTTATATAACATTAAACAAATAAAATTATCTTCAATTGCTAAGAAGGCAAGAAATATTTAAGTTTTATAGCTTTTTATTAGACTTAAAGAAAATGTGAATGAGAATTTGATTTCAAGGTAAGCTCTCTCGATATGGTGAGTTCCATGGTCGGTAGATCATGCATATAAAACTTTACTGTCTCATAATAAGACTATATAATGACACTACAGTCTCATAAGACATACAGTCTTATACTAAGACAACTGCCGTCTTATACTAAGACAACTACCGTCTTATACTAAGACTACTATCTTATACTGAGACTACCGTCTTATACTAAGACTACCGTCTTATACAAATACTACCGTCTTATACAAAGACTGCCGTCTTATACTAAGACTACTACCGAATTATACTAAGACTACCAACTTATACTAAGACTACTACCGTCTTATGCTAAGACTACTACCGTCTTATACTAAGACTACCAAATTATACTAAGACTACCGTTTTATACGAAGACTACCGTCTTATACTAAGACTAGCGTCTTATACAAAGACTACCGTCTTATACTAAGACTACCGTCTTATACAAAGACTGCCGTCTTATACTAAGACTACTATCGAATTATACTAAGACTACCAACTTATAATAAGACTACTACCGTCTTATACTAAGATTACTACCGTCTTATACTAAGACTACTATCTTATACTAATACTACCACCTTATACTGAGACTACTGTCTTATACTAAGACTACCGTCTTATACTAAAACTGCCTTCTTATACTAAAACTGCATTGTTATACTAAGACTATTAAGAGTACCGTCGTATACTGGGACTACCGTCTTATACTAAGACTACCAACTTATAATAAGACCACTACCGTCTTATACTAAGATTACTACCGTCTTATAGTAAGATTACTACCGTCTTATACTAAGACTACCGTCTTATACTAAGACTACTGTCTTATACTGAGACTACCGTCTTATACTAAAACTGCCTTCTTATACTAAAACTGCATTGTTATACTAAGACTATTAAGAGTACCGTCGTATACTGGGACTACCGTCTTATACTAAGGCTACGATTTAATACTGAGACTACCGTCTTATACTATGACTATCATCTTATACTAAGACTACCATCTCATACTGAGACAACCGTCTTATACTAACACTGCCGTCTTATACTAATATTATCATCTTATGCTAAAACTGCCGTCTTATACTAAGACTACTGTCCTTAAGTAAGACAACTAAGACTATCGTCGTATACTTAGACTACCGTCTTATACTAAGATCACCATCTTATACTAAGACTACGGTCTTATACTAAGACTACGGTCTTACACTAAGACTACCGTCTTATACAAAGACTACCATCTAATACTGAGACTACCGTCTTATCTAAGATTACTATATTATACTGAGACTATCATCTTATACTGAGACAACCGCCTTATGCCAAAACTGTCATCTTATACTAAGACTACCGCCTTATACCGTCTTATACTCAGATTGCCTACCGTCTTATGCTAAGAACACCGTGTTATACTAACACTGCCGTCTTATACTAAGACTACCGCCTCATGCTAAGACTACCCTCTTACACTAAGACTACCGTCTTATACTTAATCTACCGTCTTGTACTCTGACTACCATCTTATACTAAGACCACTTTCGACTACAGACTTATACTAAGACCGCCGTCTTATACTAAGAGCACCATCTTATACTAAGCCTACCGTCTTTTACTTAGACCATCTTATAAAAGTTAAACCGTCTTATAATTACTTACACTATCTATCCTCTTGTACTAAGGCAATAATCTGATATTCTTTATCTTTACAACTATCGTTTTATACTAAGAATTGTAGCTTAGACTACTGTCTTATACTCATACTTCAGTTTTATACATGGACTGCCTCTACATACTATCTGATATTGATATCTGATATTGATATCTCCGGCCTATACTACGTCAGCCATTTTTAATTACCTCTTCTTTAATTTTCTAAAGGAGAGAAGAAACTTTGGGGGAAATATCCAAAAATGTAAATAAATTCATAAAAAATATTTTAGATTTATTACAGGTTTATTTGACAAATTTCCCATAGAAATATGTCAAATAAGCGCTTAATAAACCTGAAATATTTTTATGAATAAGGCAGTTAAGGTTTAAAATAAAATTACTATTTTATGGTTAGACTTTAAGCTTAAATTGAGAATGAAGTTTTATACTTAGATTAATGTTTTAATACCTATATTTATTATAATAAAAATAAAATATTGTATTTAATATAGTTATTATAATAAGAATGTCTTATTATACTGGAAACAAATGTGATGCACTAAAGCTTGTGTCTTATATTAAGAATAGTCTCAAATACAAATACTTTTCCAGAAAATTGCAATAAATATATAAATAAATAAAAATTCCAAATCAATATGAGCCAAATATTTTTTTTGTAATTGCCAAATATGTTAAATTTAAATATTGGGAATATCTATTACAAATTAACATGTAATTTTTTTTAACTTAATTTGTCTTTGTTTTTTTTTCTATTTAAAACAAAATATTTTTAAAATATTTTGTGGCAGAGTGCACTTGTATTGGTTTTATAAGAAGAAAGTTTTTCTTTAATTGCTTTAAGGAATTGAAATCTTTTTTGTTCACACAAAAAAGAAATGAATTTTATACGAAAATATCTTCGTTTTGGTTTTTGTTTCTATTACTTTACTCTTATACTTCAAAAAATATGCATATTTTCAAATAAATAAACAACAATAATAATAAACAATATTTTGCTTTCTTCTCTCAATTTTATAGTTTGTGTAAAAAACAAAAATATCAAAAATAAATTTATGGCAAGTGATTTGTTAACTAATAAAAAAAAATGGTAAAGAAACAAAAAATCGGACAGAATTGTATAGTCAGACAGATAGACAGTGAGGCAAGCAGTTGTTACAAATTCTAAAATACTAGAGATATACATACATACGTAAAGAAAATGTAGATGAAGGAACAAACGAAATTATGCATTCAACCACAGATACAATCATTAGAGAGCTTTAATAGTGTTCCAGAAGGGAAAAAAATAATATGTATATTAGGGCGGGTCGATTTAAAAACTGATCAAATTACAAGGAAAATCGTATTCTAGGGATCAAAATAAAAAATTTTACCCTTCGGATCAAAATTCGGGACATCAAAATACATTTTAGAGGCATGGTTCGTTCCTTCGGCAAAGTTTCTTATTTTGATCCCTAGAATACGATTTTCCTTGTAATTTGAGCGATTTTTTTTTTTGGCTCCATACAAATCGACCCGCCCTAATGTATATGCAAAATGGCAATAAGAGAGAACAAAATGGAAAAATCTTAGGAAGGAAAAACTAAGGCAACAACAGCAATCCAGAAACTACGACCCTAATAGTTAATATTTTTTTTTGTGTGTGCATTGTGTTTTATTCAAATAAACTACAAACTAATATTGCTCAAAGCTTGGGAAATATCAGTGAATTGAATGGAATACCAACCACAGAATGCATGAATCTAAATTTAACACTTCCACAGCACTTATTTAGATTTATTAAACTACAACAGCACACTAAACAAATTGTTTATGTTGTTTGGTTTTTCTTTCTTTCTGTGTAGTTGGGACAAAAACTAATAAAATCAAAAATATAAAGAAACACCATAAATGAATGAACGAATATTCATTCATTCTAGAAGGAACCGAATAACAAACATTATGAATCAATGAAAAATATGGGACACCAGCTGTGCAATTTTTATTTTTATAGTTTTTAACTGCAATTTTTTGCTCTAATGTGGGTGAGGGTGCGATTGTTTGGTTTATGGTAAGTATTTTGTCAAATAATAATTCTTACTTGACTGCATTTGTAGGCGATTTTTATAAACTTAAATAAAGGCGACGACTCATGGTAGTTGTAATGCACTACCCAAGCGATTTGGTAAATGAAACAAAATTTCTGGCTGGTACTGAAAAAGTCTTATACAAAAATTTCTTAGCATTGTTACGTTTTAAGCCTTTAAAAACGCTTCTCCGTGGACGTGGAAGATTTGCAAATTAATAAAAGACCCCAGTGTACTAATTAGGGTTAAGAATGACACTTTATTTAGCAGTAGATACACTTACACAAATCCAATTTCAAGAGCTTAAATACACTCATGTAGATTACTTAGATATACCCCAACTGGCTACCACTACGTCTTCCTCGCTGTTGTATACACAGGTCTCACACCCAGGGTGACCGATGACATTTTTCAAATACTGGCACCTAATAGGAGATATATCAAAAAAAAAAGGGGGGCAAAATTAAAAGAAAACGAGAAAACTACACTAAACTCTTTATTTTTAATGTATTTTCATATAACTCACGCTAAAAAACATGGGGACGAAAAGTGGCAAGTCAGTCGAAAAGGTGGAAAGGCAGTCGAAAAAGTGGCAAAACTCCCACTCGGCTGTTTGTCACACACAATACTTATTCTGCTGATGCTCACTGTTTATACAACACTACTGACTCACTGCCTCTACTTTCATTACTTCCGCAAGTTGTCTTCACTTTCAATGATGTTGACTCTACTTTTATCTGATTTACACTAACTAACTCTGACACGGGGTAAATGTGTGCATTTAGTAAAGCCAAATCGTATAAAACGGTAAATTTTAGACCGATTGTAAAATTATTTTTTTGTCTGAGAGGGTATAGCTTCCAATTAATCAAATTGTAAAAAAAAGCAGGTGGGACGCGCCAACAACTTTTTATTGAATTTTATGTTATTCTACTTATTTGATTGTCTAGCAAACCCTTTTGTTTCTTGTATTTGCACAATTTTAAAGTTGAAAAAGTGGGCGGAGCTACGCCCATTAACATTTAATTTGATATATAACGTACTTCTTCTTAACTAACAAATTTTCAAAATTATGTTAGAGTTTATTTCCAGTTTGGGCCCATAATTTTTTTCGGAAAGGTTCTGTCAGATCTTTTGCGTATTGAAGTGGGATTTTTTTCCAAAATTATTTAATAATATTTTTAGTTTGTAATGACCCAGGCAGAAAAAGACAATCAGCATGACGTTGCTACGATTATCTCCGGGCACAACTAACATCAGTACAACATTCGTTTACCAAGATTTTAATGTACTCATAACATTAAAATGATAACGACGAATGACCGTCCTCCGAATCTTGTTTTCAATGTTGTCACAATACTCTAAATACATATTTATAAGGTCGTCACAATGTAAATTTCCCAACTTAAGTCAAATTTTTGTATTTACGGTGTTGCAGCGGTAAAGAATTATTGTAAACGGGATACTTGGGGAACTAAAGTCAAATTTTTGTATTTACGGTGTTGCAGAGGTATAGAATTATTGCAAACGGGGTATTGGGAAACTAACGTCGCAATTTTGTATATACAGTGTTGTTGTGGTATAGCATTACTAAGAACGCGGTATTTGTAAACGTTAAGTCATATTTTTGTGTTTAGAGTACTGTGGTAGCACAAAAATTTTGGAAGAGTCATAATTTTGTATTTACAGTGTTGTGGTGCTACATATTTTTTGGGCAAAGTCAAAATTTCTGCCTGGGGAGTTTCGAGATTTATTGAACTCATAAAAGTTTTTTCATTCAATTAAATTGGTCTCAAATAAATTTACAACTTTTAAATATTAAAAGCTGGGAATAGTTTTTTTACAACTCATGCATTAAACACATTCACGACAGCATGCTAGAGACTGCAAGACTACAAATGGTAGTTGCATAGTTACAATAATTGTAGCCAAGGAAAAGAGTTAGATACTTAGTTATTTTGATATTATATTCAGTGGTGCGTCTTTCAAATACTTCGCATTTGTGATTTCAGTATCAAATTCACGTTGTTTCAACTTGAAATAACTTTGATTCAACATGATTCTTCATTTTAATTTAACACAACTGCAATGTTAAATAAGTGTGAAATAAAGTTACTTCAAAATGAAAAATTTTCTTTAAAGATCATTGTAAATCATGTTGAGTTAACATGAAACAAATGTGAAGAAAAATCATTGCCTTGCTCTCGTAGATTTTAATGTGAAATTTTTCTATATATATTATATATATATAAGTTAACACGAGCGCTTAGCCCAGCAATTTCGTTACACGCGTGACACAGATTGTTTGCCTTTTTGCATTCTCATAAAATTATGTTCCCATAAAAACCGAAACATGAGACCTGCCTTCCGTTGGTTTCATATTAAAACCATTTATTTGTTTCTTGACAGAATTTGTTTATTGTAAGAATTGCATGGTAAGCAATTATGCTTACCTATGTAAGGTATAAAATTAAGAATAAATGTTTTAATAAAGTTAGTTCTAAAAAGAAACTCAAAATGTTTATTACACAAAATAACTGACGCCCAACGTGAAGGCTCTATTGAAGCAAAGCATAAAACAATTTTAAGTGAAAACAAATATACTAACATTAACAGTTTGTGTTTGTAGAAAAAGAAGTAAAAGTATAAATAAAACTGTTGAAAAAACATTAAAATAAAATACACAGAAATAAGAAACATTAAAATTTTTTACAAAAAATAAAAAGTTAATTCTCAAATTTTATCAAAAAAATATAAACGAAACTGTTGAAGAACATAATAAAAATAATAGAAATATTAAAAATTTACTTAAAAGTAAAAAAAAAAAAACAACTATATGAACAAAAGCTAAAAATATAGAAACCCTGGATAGAAAACAGAAAAAACTCAAAACTAAAATATTGGAAAGGAAGCTTGGTCAAACAACGATTACCAACACAGGAAAAGTCAACCAACGAAATCAACACTGAAGAAATCAACTAACGACACCAGCCCGAAGGAAGACAACAACAAAGTAGTTATGGCCATTAAATTTAAGATGATTTTTTTGTAAGTAGAGCGCAAATTTTTTAAATTAAATTAAAATTTTTTTTTTTAAAAAACTTTAAAATTTTTTTTGTAAAATTCTGCTATTGAAATTTTTTGTAAATCTTTGCACGGGTTATTATAAGGAAATAATTTTTATTGTGCTAAATTTTAAAAAAAACGCCGTATGAGGGATTCAGAATCAGACGAAGATTTGAGTCAGGTCGTGGAACGAATGAATAAAATAGAAATTAGCAAAAAAGAAGACAATACAATGGCTTTGACAACTGACTATATGAAAGCGATGATTGAGGTTGCTATTAATACCGCCCTCAGGTCACAAAAACAGGCTTTGGAAAGACAAATCGAAGACATAAACAAACGGTTCGACGAGTGTGTAGTTAGGACCCCCGAAGTAGAAACATATCAAGAAATCAGAATAACAGAGGGGGTACAGTGTGAGGAGTCCTTGGATATTGTAAAATCCCTACCGGATTTTGAGGGAAAACAGGAAACATATGTTTCCTGGCGACAGGCAGCCCAGACTGCTTATAAAATATTTGAGAGGTTTGACGGTTCTTCAAGACACTTTCAAGCAGTAGCCATAATTCGAAACAAGATAAAGGGACCAGCAGATATGGTACTTTCGTCTTTTAATACAGTACTAAATTTCAGGGCAATTATTGCACGCCTTGATTTTACCTACTCAGATAAACGACCGATCTATCTAATCGAGCAGGAACTTTCAATTCTCCGTCAGGGAAATTTGACAATTTTGCAATTTTATGAAGAAGTTGAGAAAAAATTGACATTGCTTACGAATAAAACCATTATGACATACGATAGGGACACTGCGGCGTCCATTAACGAAAAATATAGAATGGACGCGCTTCGTGTTTTTATCTCAGGAACCAGAAAGAGTTTGAGTGATGTACTTTTTTCAGCTCGTCCAAACGATTTACCCTCAGCACTGGCATTGGCCCAAGAGGTCGAGGCTAACCACGAACGGTACTCGTTCGCAAGCAACTATGCTAGGTGCCTTGAGGATAGGGAAAAAGTCAAAGGCGAATCTAGACAACGTAATGAAATAAGTGGTATAGGAAATCAGTTGGTTAAGAACCCCTATTTTTTTAAGCGCCAAAACTTCGGCAACAGGGCCCCCAGAGAGAGGAACCAGCGCAACCAATGGAAGTTGATAATTCAATGCGTTCTAGACAGCCAACAAGGTTCCAACCTGGAAGAAATGGTCCTTCCCGACCACAGTACCATGAGAATAGGACACCTCTGCGGTACGATGTAACGACGCAGAGTAATTATTACAACAGTCAGGCCCCAGCACAGGCAGTAAAACGCCAAAACGAGGGCTCTGCTAGATTTACGGGAGCTAAACAGCAGAGGATTAACCACATTTCCCAACAAATTGCGGCAGAACATGAGTGCTATGAACAACAGGCACATTCAGTAGTATCGAAAATTGACGATGAAGCAGACTCTGACCAGATTAATTTTTTAGGCAGAACTCCCTGCTGCCATTCATAGAAAGGACACTGGCGGGGAGAACCATTAAACTACTAATAGATACAGGGGCTTCAAAGAACTATATTAAGCCCTTAGGAGAGCTAAAAGGGGTATCCCCAGTAGATAAACCTTTCTTGGTTAAGTCAATCCATGGTTTTAACACCATAAATAAAAAATGCATCCTTAATATATTCAATACGAATAGTACTTTTTTTATTTTGCCATCGCTTTCAACATTCGATGGTATAATCGGCCTTGATCTGCTAACGCAATTAAGCGTAAAATTAGATTTTAAGAATAAGGAAATACAAACTCAAAACTGTTCGGAAGAAATAAAATTTTTAAAGTGTACAAATGTGAATTTCACACAAATAAAAGACATAGTAGTACCTAACGTGGTTACTGAGGAATTTCGGAAAATGATGAAAAAACGATTAGAAGTTTTTGCAAACCCTAATGAAACATTACCCTTCAATACGAACATCGTCGCCACAATCCGTACGGATAACGATGATCCTATATACTCAAAACTATACCCTTACCCTGCGGGTGTAGCCGATTTCGTGAATAAGGAAATAAAAGATTTATTGGGAAATGGTATAATCAGGCCTTCTAGGTCTCCTTATAACAACCCCATTTGGGTCGTTGACAAGAAGGGTAAAGATGAGCAAGGGAATGCTAAAAAACGACTCGTTATAGATTTTAGAAAGTTAAACCAGCGCACAATTGATGACAAATACCCTATCCCGAATGTAACAACGATTCTATCAAATTTGGGTAAGGGCAGGTTTTTTACAACACTTGACCTTAAGTCAGGGTTTCATCAAATATCACTCGCAGAACGCGATAGGGAGAAAACTGCTTTTTCTGTTGGAAATGGAAAGTACGAGTTTTGCAGGCTTCCTTTTGGTTTAAAAAATGCACCAAGCATTTTCCAGAGGGCCATTGACGATGTTTTAAGAGATCAGATAGGAAAATTTTGCTATGTTTACGTTGACGACGTGATAATTTTTTCAGAAAATGAAAGGGACCATGTTTCACACATTGCATGTGTCTTAGATAGATTATATGAAGCTAACATGAGGGTCTCTCGGGAAAAATCACGTTTTTTTAAGGAAAACGTTGAATACCTCGGCTTCATTGTAACTAGGGGTGGGATTAAAACAAGCCCCGACAAGGTAGAGACTATTCGCAATTACGAACAACCAACTACGTTGTTCAATGTGAGGTCCTTTTTGGGACTAGCTAGCTACTATCGGTGTTTTATCAAGGATTTTGCCTCGATAGCAAAACCTTTGACCGATATCCTAAAAGGCGAAAACGGCAAGATTAGCGCCACTCAGTCGAAAAAAATTAAGATAGATTTCAACGAAAATCATGCCCAAGCTTTCAACAAGCTCAAAGAAGTTTTAGCTTCCGAGGAGGTTATGCTACTTTATCCTGATTTTAAAAAGCAATTCGATCTAACGACGGATGCTTCATCATTGGGTTTGGGAGCCGTCCTGTCACAAGGAGGGCGACCAATTACTATGATCTCCAGAACTCTGAAGGATAGGGAACTCAACTACGCAACTAACGAGCGTGAGTTGTTGGCCATTGTGTGGGCGCTACAGAAACTCAGAAACTACCTCTATGGAGTTAAAAATTTGAACATTTACACGGACCATCAACCGCTTACATTTGCGGTTTCGGACAAAAATCCAAACGCAAAGATCAAGCGCTGGAAAGCTTTTGTGGACGAACATAATGCGAAAATCTTTTATAAGCCGGGTAAGGAGAATTACGTTGCGGACGCTTTATCCCGCCAGAATATCCACGTTTTGGAAGAGGAAATGAATTCCGATATTGCTACAATTCATAGCGAGATCTCACTCAATTACACGATCGAGACAACGGATAAACCACTGAACTGCTTCAGAAATCAAATTGTATTGGAAGAAGGTCGCTTCGCTCTAAAACAAAACTTCATTATTTTTTCAAAAAAAAACTCGTCACTTCATTAGATTTACTGATAGGAACAACCTTATTGAGGAGATGAAGTTAGCGGTGAATCCAGAAGTGGTAAACGCAATTAACTGTGACCTACCAACATTGGCCCTTATCCAACACGAATTGGTCAGATGCTTTCCAGCAACAAAGTTCTGGAACTGCAGGAATATGGTGCTTGATGTTATTGATAAAAACGAGCATAGGGAAATAGTAGTTACCGAACACAACCGCGCGCATAGGGCAGCTCAAGAAAATGTCAAGCAAATACTTTGTGACTATTACTTCCCGAACATGACCAAATTGGCAAATGAAGTTGTAGCAAATTGTAAAATCTGCGCAAAGGCCAAATATGATAGACATCCGCGAAAACAACAACTAGGTGCGACACACCACGAATCTGACGACGTACTATGAAATGGTTGAAGAAACGAAAAGACTTAAGAAACATTTCCCTCTTTCTCACATGGTAAAATTATTGGACTCTGATCTGGCTCATATAATGACACTTTTGACATCATTCGGTACTCACCATAGACACGCCAGAAGCATTAATTTGTTAGGTACGGCCTTAAAGGTGATCGCTGGTACGCCGGATTTCGATGACTTTGAAGAATTGAAATTAAAACAACAACAACTAATTGACTCAGAGAACAAACAAATATTAATTAATACGAAAGCACAGGAACAAATAAACAAACTAACCGAAACTGTAAACACTATTATTAAAAATTCAAATGACAAACAAATTGATACAGGACATTTATACGAGACTCTACTCGCAAGAAATAGACTGGTAATTTCTGAAATTGAATCCTTAATGATGGCAGTTACCCTTGCAAAGATAGGTATCGTTAATCCCACAATTTTGAACTCTGATGATTTAAATGTAATAATGGAAAAGCGCTCTACAAATGCAACTATAACTGACATTATTGAAGTATCGTATATTAAAGTTTTATTGGATAATGAATTCTTACATTTTATAATTAAATATCCTAAGCCTAGATTAGAATGCAAAAGGGTAGCTCTATTCCCTGTTCAGCGTAATGGAACGATCTTGCACTTTGCTGAAGAAAGCAGCGTCGCCGATTGTGGGAACAAAATACTTGCAATTGGAAATTGTAGTGCAGCACTTACATCAACATTCTGTAGAGAATCATCAATACCCACATGCGCTCAGCAGCTCCACTCTGGTGTCATGGCCCACTGCAATACTCGACCTAGCCATCTTGAACCAGTGATGAATGTTGACGATGGTATCATCATTATTAATGATAGCACAGTAGAAATAAAGACCTCTGCGGGTATTACAGAACGTGTTACTGGAACCTATTTACTTACCTTTGAAGATGAAGTCCAAATTAACGGTTCACTCTATAAAAACCAAAGAGGCATGATAAAGAAAACTCCAAGCCTGTCTGCTGCCCCAATTCTTAACATTACTAGCCACCAAGAAATTCTGAGCCTACCATACCTTCAAAAACTAAGTACAGAGAATCTGCGCTATATTGGCGAGGTAAAAAACAATCTCAGTATAGGCCCAACAGTTTCCAGCCTGGTTACAGTCATCATATTGGTCATCTGCTATGCTGTCTTCAAATTATGTCAGAAACGAAGCGCTGAACGTCAACGTCTCGAAATCAAAGCAGTCATTGACAGTTATTGGAGACCCGAGGACGGCCCTCATTTAAGTGAGGGAGGAGTTAACACGAGCGCTTAGCCCAGCAATTTCGTTACACGCGTGACACAGATTGTTTGCCTTTTTGCATTCTCATAAAATTATGTTCCCATAAAAACCGAAACATGAGACCTGCCTTCCGTTGGTTTCATATTAAAACCATTTATTTGTTTCTTGACAGAATTTGTTTATTGTAAGAATTGCATGGTAAGCAATTATGCTTACCTATGTAAGGTATAAAATTAAGAATAAATGTTTTAATAAAGTTAGTTCTAAAAAGAAACTCAAAATGTTTATTACACAAAATAACTTATACATAAATAATAAAAAAAATCTATTAAAATCAATTTCTACACTTGAAATTTCCATTTCATTTAATTGACCATCATGCCAGAGTTAGTAATATGAAATGTTTTTATTATTCATTAGGGTTATTGTCAAATACACACTTGTCACTTGACCCGTATAGAAAAATAAAATTTTTTTAAAGAAACTTAATCGATTCTAGTGAATAAAAAAGTATCAAGACAAATGGCTAAGATTGAAAAACGAATTTATTTTCAAGAAATTGACCTTTAAGAAGATTAGAAATGAAAATCACAAATATGCATATGAAACACAACGAGGCCAAGCAAAACAGCAACAACAACAACAGCAAAAGCCACAAATTATATGAAGTCTCCAGAAAAATAAAACAACTGTCAATTGAATTTGAAATTTCAATAAATTTTATCACATTTAAATGCATATAAAAATAATAATAATAATAATAATAATAATAATATAAATAGGATAGTACAGAAATTTAAAGTGATTCATTCATACATATGATAAATTTATTTTATTGTTATAGCTAGACTAGAAATAATACAGGAAACTTTTAAAGAAAATATGTTTAAGTAAGCTTATCGTTTTTAAAATTGACAAATGTCTACTGCGTGGGAGTGAGGGAGCAAGTTCGAGTCTGCACAACATATTTATACAAAAGGTGAGTGAATAAGCTACGCTCTTCTTCTTTTTCTATTGAAGGTGTGTGAATTAGCTAAGTCGGCACTTTTTGGTTTGTAGTCGAGGACTACTAAATATTAGACAAAGGATTTTGGATACAAAATCTTGAAAACTGATTTAAAAAAAGCTTAGTGTAAACGATATAGATTTCGATAAAGCTTTATACTAGATTTCGAGACAATGTAATGAAGTATTAAATTTAATTAGCAGAGAAAAAAACCAACATGTTTAACAGAGCCCATTTTGCAGTTACATAACAGGGTAGTGTTAACCACTTAACAGTCATAGTAATATTTATTGATACTATATCAGTGGCAAAATCTATTTATAAATGTCAATAATAATGAAATTATATGTATATATATTTAATTATATATTTATAAATGGGATGTAAAGGATCTTCCAAGAGGCCCATATATTTTTTTAAGCTACTATTTTTGTAGTCTGTTTTGCCAAAGAAAAGTTCTAGTTCGAGTAGAGTTTGGCGTGCATGTTGCTTGCTTAAACTGATCACATTCCTTGTCGAAAGTGTATCAAGAGGGTTTCTGTTAAAATTGTACACATAATTGTCAATTTGACAATGAATGTATAGAAGTTGACCAACCAGCATTATCAATAACTAAAGTTGACAACGTACCGATTGACTTACGATTGACACGCGACTGCAAATGCCCCTAGCATTATTTGTCGCGTCGTAGCCCAGTAAAAAATTACACATTAGCATTAGAACTACTTGCCATATAATGACTTACTTTTCTGATTACCAAATTTCATTACTCGCTTACAAAGCACATTACATAAAACTTAAAAAAATGCTCTACAAATCGATAAATGAGAAGAATTATTATTTTAGATTTAATAGATTGCGTGAATGTTGACAAATAAAAAAAAAGTAAGTACTTCTCAAGAATCCATTATTTTCGTCTCACGCCTTGTTAAGTTGGTAATCCAGTAGGGAAGTGCTTCCACCAAAAATGCTTAATTCCAAACCCGATTATCTTCTTTAAAATTTATTGCTGGGTAGGTTGTTATATTAACCACAGGCGTTGTTGATTTTTCAACGTCTTTTTTCTCTCAGTGTAGAGCTATAGGTCGATGACTACGAACTTTGTTTAGCCACAATTGAATCACAGGGATGTCAATGAAATAAGGCTTAGGCAGGATGGCGGTACCTGTCATACAGCTAATGCCGAACTGGGCATTCTGTTCGAGGGCCTGCACATCTCACATTTCTTGTGGTGTTTTCTTAAGTCGCATGTCTATAAGAATAAGATACAAGCCACATCGAGCCTCAAGGACAGCTTAAGTCATACTTTCCGTTAGATTCAGACTGATTCAGATTATGCCAGAGTAATGGAAAATTTGATATTTCGCATGCTCTCTCCACTTAGCAAAAAAAAAACGCGCTGAAACTAATCCTAATGTAACATCAGATCGGCCTCCTTCCTCTGTTGTATTGTGTAGCTGAATCATCATCATTGCTACTTAATACAGCTTCAAAAATTTAACAAGCGTCATTGACACCAGAGGCGCTGCAAAACGCAGAGATATAAAATAATTAAGCTTTCCTCTATCTCTTCCTTCACCAGCTGTCTTTTCTATAACTATACTTTTCTTAAAGTAGGTAGTATGTACCTAACATAGGGTCTACACCTAACATTATATGTAAGATAAGAGCGTCAAATTCAATCGCAGAGCTAATCATGTTACGTGTAGACTTCAAATTAGTGTTATCTCAATCTTATAAGATTTTTTATAAGAGCGTTGTTATAAGAAATCCTATAACAACAATCCTATGAGATGAAGTGTCAAAAAACACACGTATTTGAAAGTAAATTAGTATGCATGTATGAGTGTTTATTAAAATAAATGAAAAACAATGATTTGGACAACATTTCTGGGATTTTATATGTTTAAATGTGCTTAATTGATTCATACATTAAATTTTGTGTGAAAATGCGAAAATAAAATAACTAATTATACAAAAATAAAACATGTTAACTCGATGAGAATTTGCATTAAATGAAATGTTATAAGAAAACTGAAATTACGTGTTCCTGTTGTATGAGATGAAGAGAAATATCGGCATTTTATTTTTGTTATTCTGCCGACGTTCTCTCAAATATTATGTCAGAGTTAATCGCAGTTGTAGACGCTATGTAATAATAGTGGTAGGCAGTCGTTGCCTGAGTTCCCCTTATCTATAAAAAAAAACTATTCTATATTTCGCATTCGAAAAGAATCACAAATTCGGATAATATCTCACACTCAAAGATAGGAGTCGCTTAATAAAAGAACTTTTAATAAAAATGTACAAATTATATCAGAAATTTATTTAAAAATGCTCATTCTTGAAAGAATTGTGATGATTACAAACTTTATCTTTAACGCAATTTTTTTTATTTTTTTCTTTCCGCTTGGAAAACATTTTAAATATTCTTTAAGTTACTTTTTATATTTTTTTAATTTTTGCTTTGTAAGAATTTACTTTAACTTCTTTTGTTTGCTTAATTAAATTTGTTTTTTTTTAATATATAAATCAATAACGAGTAAATTTTCATTGATTGATATTTTGTATATGATGCAACACTGAAGATTTCAGTAATAATTTCCATTAAAAGATTGTTTGTGAAAATTAAAGGCAAAATGCAGAAGAGAGAGAGAGAGAAACAACCATTTTGCTTCATCATCATCATCAATTATGCCAGAATAAGTAAAATAGACGGGAATGCAAAGTGGGCTGAATGGATGGCCCAATGCGAGGAGCTGCTGTTATTGATTCATCATCACCATCATCAATCAATGCAATTAAATGAAGCATTTTATACACAGTAATTGATTTAACTTTGACTGTGCGTTTTCTTGAGGGTTTGTCTGTCAGCTTGTCGCAATTTGAATACATATTCGTATTATTATTTTAATTTTATTTTCTAGCAAATTTTGCAGTTTTATTTTCACTTTTAATTCCGTACTACAATTTCTACTTTGAGTGGAGCACACAAATAAAAATATATTTATATATATATATATATATATATATATATATATTTATATTTAAATATAATTCTTTTCAAATCATGCATATCAATTATTTATACGAGTTTTATTTAGACGGCCTAAATAATAATATTCTGTGTTATGAAGTGTTTATGTGTTGAATGGCAGCAGAATGATTTATTAAATATTGCTTGGGCTATAAGCCTTTTTCGTGAAAAGTGAAAGCGAGAAAGGGATTGAGTTTTGTAATTAAGTAATTTATTTTGTGTTCTAGAACAAATGGGAAATGAAATGAAACCAACAGGGCTTCTTTCTTATTGTTGTTGTGTGGCAAGAAATATCAAATTAGAAGAAAAAAAACTAGAGCAATCTAGTAACATATCGAGCCATAATCGCCAGAAAAGCTTAAGAGACATACAGGGTGGGCCAAAAGAAGCCAAGGGGTGTAAAAGTTTAATAACTTTTTTGTTTATTAATTTTTTTTTTATTTTTTCTTTCAGATTATATAGACAACACTTGGAGAATTTATAATGGAGAGGTTCACAACTGAACAGAGAACCAGAACAATAGAATTTTATTATTTAAACCAGAGATGAAAATTTGATTACGAATGATGAAGCTCATTTTCATTTGAATGGCTTTGTTAATAAGCAGAACTGTAGGTTCTGGGGTTCCCAAAATCCAAGAGCCATTCATCAACGCCAATTGCACCCCATCAGGTGTACAGTATGGTGTGGGATCACATCTGAAAATTTCATTGGGCCCTACTTCTTCGAGAATGAAGATGGAAGTGCTGTAACCGTAAATGGAGAGCGGTATCGGTTTATGATAGAAAATTTTTTACGTCCTGCTCTTGAAAACAGACCTGGTATGTGGTTTCAGCAGGACGGAGCCACTGCCCATACTGCCCGAGACACAATGGCACTTTTAAGTCAAATTTTTGGAGAGCGAATAAAGTCTCGAAATTCGGAAATTATTTGGCCAGCGCGATCGCCAGATTTGACAGCACCCGACTATTTTCTTTGGGGTTTTTTGAAGGAGCGATTGTATGTGAACAAGCCGGAGACAATCCTTGAACTCAAGGCAAACATTGTTGCAGAAATTCGAACGCTACAGCCACAAGTTTTGAAAGATGTTATGGAAAATGCTCTAAAAAGAGCCCATCAGTGCGAAGCTGAAAACGGTGGTCATTTAAGAGACATCATTTTTCATACTTAGTGTAAAAAAATTTCCATTTTGTATATTATATAATCTGAAAGAAAAAATCAAAAAAAGTTAATAAACAAACAAGTTATTAAACTTTTACACCCCTTGGTTTCTTTTGGCCCACCCTGTATTATGTGAATTTCGTTGCGGTCGAAAAAAAAAACGAAATTTCGTTTAGAAAATCGTATATATACGATCGTAAATAACACGAGTTTACACCGAAAATGTAAATTTGATGAGTGGTGAATTCCTTATGTATTTTCTTCCGCTGAATTCGAAAATCAAGGTTAAAATTTTTTTTATGGAACAGTTTTTGAGCTATTGTATTTTTTTCCATTTTTTCGACCTTTATTCACTTGAGCAATCATATATCTAGCTAGAAATGTCCGATTGGGTCATTCTTGGTACAAATAATTGTGTAAAATCGGATCTTTAATTGATAAAGCGGTTCAAAATATTATTTATTTATTTATAACATATTCTACAAAGTAAATTTAGTAGAATATGGTTGCACAAGTATGGACGGAGTAACTAGACCATATGTCCAAGATGTTATTAATAGAATTTTAAAAAGTTTTTGTGACTGACTGTACACGACCTATGCCTTCACATAGGAAGAAACTTTTTTGGGGTTCAAAATATATCGATGAAAATAGGGCACATTTCCAAAAAAAAAAAAAACATATTTTACAGTGATTCTATGCCGACAGAAAAATTCAAATCGTTAAAAAAAGGTCTGGTTTCTGTTTATGTACGTAAAGGTGATACCTTTACATAAGAACTAAGACCAACCAGAAGAAAATCAACCGAAAAACTTGCAGGGGTATATTGAATATCATGTGGATTGGTAACGTCCCAAATTTCATGCACCCATTCTCATCATTGAAGATGATTTTTTGATAAAGAATTAGGATCCGTTTCCCAACAGCTCCAGATCCCATTGTCTATGGTCGTTTGCCCTTAGTTCCTGGATCAGTTGAGATATGTGCAGATTCGGGCCCGAGTCACAATGCAAATTTCACCAGGTAGTGGTCTGCGAATTCTCCTGAACCCTGTCGGGGACAGCGGCGATATTTTTGGCAGATCTTGCGTTTCACCTACACGCAAAGAAAATATATGGTTGTAGAATGGTTGGGAAAACAATATTATGTTCTCTGATATAAATGTGTGGTCGTCGAAAACTAGTTATTGTTATTTTAAATATTTATTTCGTTACGATAAACAGAGTAATGTTTGAATTTAATAATTACATTATCTCATCCATAAAAAAGTGTGATATGGTTAGAGTTTAACAATATACTTTTGTTAAAAACGTATGACTACAACATAATTTGTATTATTATTTAAAAATAATATGATGTAAATAACAATATAATGTTTTCCAAAACCATACTATGTTAAGTTAAAAAAAAAAAAAATCAGAAACATCTGTCAGTTCAGTATTTTGTTTGTAAGCTATCGGTAGTGCACGGGTGAAGTTAAACAAATGAATAAATAAATAAAGTATAAACAAAAGGGTAGACCAATAAAAATATATAAACATTTGTGTATCTCTTTATACAGACATGTCTGTATGTCGTTTAAGTATACATTTCTATATACACATTTTATTTCAACAACATTTATTTATTTTTATTTCGAATTTAACGCACAGCTGTTTCTACAATAAATACATGATTAAAAAATAAAATAATATTATTATATTAAATAATACTGTGGTCGTATTTAACAATATTAATATAATATAAGAACATGGTATGGTGAGTCTCAATTATATTTTAGTCACATCTAAAAATAGTGTTGTCATATTTACAATGCTAAGATTAGGTGTAACAAAGTTCATTGTTTTTGTAGATAATATTATTATTAACTCAGATAATAATATTATTAAAGTTTACAATAATATGATTTGACTGCAACCATATAATTGAATCATAGTAACTATGTTGCTGTTTGATTATGTTTACCTCAGCAATATTTTTTCTTTGCATGTAGGCACGATTGCTGCTTGATTGTTTAATGAACTGTTGTAGTCTTATAGCATAGACAGACGAATTATGAATTATCCTCATCTGACAGTGAATTAATACTGAATTCAGCTATATGATAACACAGTCCTCATATGGTAACACCGTCAACAATCAATCAAATGTTGGCAAATTGTTTTGGTTTTCAAAATTAAAATGCGATTCGGTCATAAAATATAAGTTATTTTAATTATTTTTAGAAAAAGAACAAGGAAATATTAAAATCGAGACACATTTTTTCCATTTTAATATTTTCAAGGAAGTGTTATCGAAGTGTTTGTGGCACGAAAGGGATGTACAGATCTTGTTTACTTAATACAAATACTGTCGTCTGTCAGGGTAAATTTTTAATTCACATTAGTGAGATTTTAATGCAAATTAACGCTGTCGTCTGTCTACGCTATTAACACTGCTAACGGAAGAACTATTATGGCGGCGACATTGAAATAGATGAAGCGCGCAGAATATTGTGCTAACAGAATACTTATTTTTATAAAGAGAGTTGTTGAATGCTGTAGCCATCAAGAGTGAAGAAATGATAGCTAATTCGACCGATACAGCTTCAATAATATGCCCGCAATCAACATTCAGAGCTGTGCCAAATCGTTCTTTTCAGTGACCGGTCATTTTCGTTCAATTAGCAAAAAATTGACCCGCTCGTTCAATTGTTCACGACAGTATGAAACATTGCTATTTTGTAAGAATAATAAAATCGGTTGTATATACGAATTGAATGAATGAATTGAATTGAAAAATTTATTTAAAAAAAGTTGAATTATTTATTTAAAAAATTAAATTCATTTTATAAATAATTTCTTGTTCTTACGACTAGAATATTGTACATTTTATTTTGGCTTAATATTTAGTTTAATATTAAGATTAAGAAAGGTACTTTTTATTGTTATTTATATATCAATGTTTGAATTTTACTTCTCAAAGTTTAAGTTTAAATTTTGTCCTCAAAAATATTTTACCGGAAACAAAAAAAAAGTATCTCAAGCACTACAAATTCAGTTTAGATTGAGGTAATGAAATGTATATACAGTTAAGGTCTAACATCTTTACTTTGTAAAAAAAACTTTATAAAGAATACTAGTAAAAATACTTCTTGTGAAAAGACTGTTAAATCAAATTAAAAAAAGAATGATGGGAGTGCTACAGCGATGTTAAATAGAATTTAGTATACACGTACCTAAACCTTTTAAAACACAAAAACTCAATTCAAACAAAAAGACATAACATAAATAGCAAACATGAACGAAAGCAAATTTGACATAAAAGACTTGAAACACTACTGATCCAAAAGCGTTCAGTAAAATCGCCGGATCAGTCCGTTCAATTAAGTGATTCGTTCAATTTAACCCGTTCGTTCATGAGCTACACAGCTCTACTGGCAAGTAACTATTGGAGGACCCTTTCTATTCGATTTGTTTGATTTAATTATTATTAGCATGGTTCTAGTCCCCTTAAATAGATTTTGCCTCCTATTTATCAATAAATCTAATTATGACTGCTAACAATTGTCAAAGTTGGGAAGACCCTATCGCAAGACCCGTTATATATATACCCTAAAAAAAATGGAAGTCATTCTGAAGGAACCACATTTTCATTGCTTCCAAAAAATCGATATTTTTAATTTGCCGATAGTTAGCAGAAAACCAAGTAAAAGTTTATTTAAATCACACAAAACCTTGTACTTTTTCCATAGTTTTAGTAAATACTCACCAAAATGTTCAAAAAAATCGATTTTTTGAAAGAAATTTATGAACTAATTTTGGCCTAAAATTTAGAAGTTATTTGCTTAAATTTACATGAAAACACTGCTTCGCGTTTAAATTCATATAAAAAGAAACGAATTGTTAAAATATGTAACTTTTTAAAGTTTTTCCTAGATGAAAATATTACCATAGAACACAAAAAAGGAAATTTTTCTTAAAATCGCTTCTAAATCGGTGACTAGGCATCGAAAAAGAGAACTTCTTGCAATGACAACCCTATGTAAAAATCATTAGATCGGATCGAAATTTGAACTACTTCCAGACTGCAAACTCTACATTTCATGACTTCTTTGGAGTGTCTTTTTTTACTGGGTATTTAAGCTACGACTCTTTTAAGACTCTTATGTTTGTCTTAGAGATAGGTGCGTGTCGAATTTTTCCAACACATACGAAGGATACACTTCATGTTGAGTTGCGCGTGCTCGTGTCACAAAAAAAAAACTCTACACGTGTCCATCTCTAATTTGTGTTACATATACTATATGACCACGGCTGCCAGATTTGACGATTTATAGTCATTTTGACGATTTTTGGTGCCGATTTTTTCTTCAAAATTGACGATTTTTTAAAAGTCCAAATATGGCAGTTTTTTTTTATAAAAAATCTACTATTACAAATTCATGTATTACTTACTTAATAAAAGATTTTGATGTAATTTTGCCCAGTCTTTATTTCATGTTGGTATCTGTGTAAATTGGTATTTTCAAAAAACATAAATGTGAAAAAAAGCCAAGTTTCTATCAAAAATTTTGGGCATCATAAAACTTGGACATAACTTGGCAATATTTTTCATAGTTTAACCACTGATGGGAGCAAAGTTATAATAGGTTAAAATAAAACGATTGCATACACGTCGAAAAAAACTCATTTTTATTTGTGCGATATATCTGACGATTTTTCGAGTAGAAAATGACGATTATTTTATATTTTATCGGGATTTCGACGATTTTTTGATAATTTTATCTGGCAGCCCTGTATATAACATACATACTCTTTAAATTAAACTCCAAAAAAAACCAAATCTTAAAACTAAATACCATCATTAAGAAAAACAATCACAGCCACGAATAAGTTGCATAAATGATCCCTCAATTCAAATAAAATTAAAAGTAATTGCACAGTAAAAATCTACTAAATACGTTGATAATGACAATAAAAAGAAAGAGTGCATTAACTTTGCTTAATTAAAAATTAAAATTCTAATTATTTTTTATTAAAACTTTTAAGTAATTTATGCATAAAAATGTCTCATCTGATAACAAAAAAAAAAACAAGTAAGAGTGCTATATTCAGCTGTGCCGAATCTTATATACCCTTTACCAAAGTGCGTTTATGTAGTATAGAGATACATACATAAGCACATAGTTACTTTTATGTACAAAGAAAAAAATAAAAATTTTCAAATCCTAGAATCATAATTTTAGATTTTTCTTATTACTTATATCTAGCAGTTCTTAAAAAAATATAGAAAGTGTGTTAAGTGAAAAAAAAGGAAATTCAAAAATAAAAAATGTTTAATTTAGTTACTTTAATGTCCATAAAAAAATCATAGTTTCTAGCTCTGGAGCTGTGGTTTTTATTTTTATAATTTTCTATACCAAACTTTTCTTTCCAAAACGTAAAATACATATAATTTATAAAGGAAAAGATAAAAATTAATTAGACTTACCCAGCTAAAAAAATATGTATGGAGCATATATGATATCCCATATATGGTTCGGATCCGAAAAATGAGGGTATATGGACATATATGACCATATATATTCATACATTTTCATACATGAATGTGTATTCTCTATATAGTATGCAAAGTTCATATTAATTAAAAAAGCGCACTGCTGTGCAATAAATTAAATTATTAAAGTTATTTTTTTGTAAGATTTCGTGGAGATAGGTTGTGTTTAATGAAACATTTGTTCGAAAAAAATAATTCAAAACAAACTAAAAGACATTTCATTCGACATTTTAAGAGAAAATATGAGTCGATTATTAAAAAAACACAAAACACACATTCGTAAACAACATATAATTTAAAAAATCAGATTAAAAACTAGTGCAATTATAAATGAAAAAATAATCCATTTATATGAACTTTGTTTCTTAATATATCTGAGGATTCCGTTACTTTTTATAAAATTAATAACAATTTAATGACTGAATTGTCTTTTTGATTATTTGATTTATTAAATAGGCACACAATATATAAAATCCTATAAGAATGATTTATTTTATTACACGAGTTTTTATTTTTTAAACCTTGAGGCTCTACGCATATAAATTTTGCATAGACTTCCAATTCACCAGTGATAAAAAAGAGAGAAAAAGATGGAATTGAAAAAATTCAAGCTTTTTTGATTGCAAATGCGATCTTATGTGAGATATCATATATGCATACATTTTTATATGGCGCCATATATTACATCTTATTTCTATATATGGATCCGCATATATGAGCTCATATATTATAATACATTTCATATATTTGTCCATATATCAATTCATATATAATACTTTTCGCATGTATAGTCCCATACATTTCCATACATGAATTCATACATATTCATATATAGTTATATACTTTCATATATTAAAAATATATGGACCATATATAATTTTTTTAGCTGGGTATTTAAAAAATATTAAAATTAGTTTTCGGTAGTTAATTTTTTATATCACAAAAAGTTTCAGTTTCCCAACCCTGGAATCATCCTTTGTAATTTTTCTGATTTCTTACACCAATCTATTTCTTTTAAAAATATAAGATATCTTTAATTTATAGAGAAAAAGGAAAAATTTGATTTAATAAATAACTTTTGTATAAAAAAAGTTAAAAGTTTTCCAACCCTGGAAACATCTTTTTAATTTTAGAAGATTAATTTTTAATTTGAAATACCAATTTTATTCGTACTAAAGTATGAAATAAGTTCATTTAATAAAAAAATAAAAATTAATTTTCAGTAGTTAATTTCTTATATCACAAAAAGTTTCAGTTTCCCAACCCTGGAATCATCCTTTTTGTTTTTCTGATTTCTAACATCAATTTCTTTCTTTTAAGAACATTAGATATGCTTAACTTATAGAAAAAAAGGAAAAATTTGTTTTAGTAAGTTACTTTTGTATAAGAAAAAAAATTAAAGTTATCCAACCCTGGAAACATCTTATTAATTTTTTGAAGTTTAATTTTTTATTTCAAATACCAATTTTATTCGTGGTGAATTTTAATTTAATATTTAATAAAAATAAATAAAAAATTAGTTTACGGTAGCTAATTTTATATATCACAAAAATCGTAGGATTTCCAACCCTGGAATTATCCTTTTTGTTTTTCTGATTTCTAACATCAATTTCTTTCTTTTAAGAACATTAGATATGTTTAACTTATAGAAAAAAAGGAAAAATTTGTTTTAGTAAGTTACTTTTGTATAACAAAAAAAGTTAAGGTTTTCCAACCCTGGAAACGTATTTTTAATTTTTTTAATTTTTTTTTAATTTTTTTTCAGTTAGAAATACCAATTTTAATCATACTGAAGTATAAAATAAGTTAATTTAATAAAAAATTATTAAAAACTAGTTTTCTGTAGTTATTTTGTATGGCAAAATGAAGTTTAAGACTCCCATCTCTGAAACCGTCTGCTCGATTTTGCTGATTTTCAATACCAATCTTATTTCGAGCATTTCTGACACACCAGTCCAAGAACGAAGCCTCTAGCTTTTCTGGGAGCTTCGGAAAACCGATTTCACGTACAGACAGACGGGCAGACGGACATCGCTTATTCGTATTCCCTATGCATAAGGATCCAGAATATATATACTTTATAGCTCGCTTATTAATATTCTAGAAACTACAAACGGAATGACAAACCTATATATACCCTTTTACCATTTTTTGGTAAAGGGTATAAAATAATAATAATAATGAAAATGATTACAAGTAGAAACTGCACTAAAGCCAAGAAAAAAATACTGAATATAGAAGCGAAAAGTACCCAAATGACCTCCCCGAATTAAGTGAAGCAAACAAACTTTGGAAGCCTGAGTAAACTCAGAAAGGAAGGGGCGTATAAATACACACAACTTTAACGTTAAATGTAATAATGTTGCATGCGAATTGTAAGATGTAGAAAAAAAAGGTTATATATTAGGGATATTCAGGTTGCATATTGAAAATTTTGCTTACTTAAGGCCATGCATGACTCACTATCCTACACAATCGCATGACCCACAAAAATTACAACAATGATCAAATGAATTGTTATTGTCTTTTGAAAATTTTCATAGAAAAACAAAGTAACATAATATCCACTACTATAATACTTAAGGTGTCTTTACATGGTAATACAAAGTATTACGACTTTGTAGAATCAAAATATTATGAAATTCTCTCCGTGTTTAAAAAAAAAAAGAGAACAAGAGTCTGTTGTAGGTATTTTTCATGTTTCCACTCAGCGTTGTCAACTTTGAAATTTCAAATCGCACCAAAATTTGGGAAAAACGCACCATTTACAAAAAAACGCACCAAGCTTAGAATTTATTTTTTTAGTTTAAAATTAAATTAATTTTGCATAAAAAGTATAGTAAAAGTTTTTTTGTGTTAAAAATTTAACACTTACGTCCTCTTCATAATGTATGATTAAGAGTTAACGTGAACTTTAACTGACAGTTCTTCATACAAAACTTCATACAAAAATTTGTCAATATTCATTTCTATTTTATATATAAAAATATTTTTTTAATTTCATAAATTCAGTAAAAAACTTTTTAAAGAGATCAAGGATTAAAAGTAAGGATTCAAAACTAATAAAAGTTTAGTATTTATCATTTTATTAAAGATATAACAATAAGAACAAACAGCCTTTTACAATACACATATGTACATAATTAAAAAACTTAATACAAAAAACTAAACAAATTTGTACATACATAGTATACATGTACTCTTAATTATGAAAGTGGTCTAAGTCATACGAATTTTCGACTCGATATAGTAAAATAAAGTTATATTAATCGAGACTAGTACAACTCTAAATTAAACGGTTGCATAATAAAAAATATTTTTGGATTTATTTATGTATTTATTTAATAATAATTTCAATACCGACCTAGAAGTTAATAAACTTAAGGTTTTCTATTAATGTCTCTTTATTGACTAATTTGTAGCAAGATATATCTGATCTGCAAATATCCAATTTCTCCCCAATATACGATGTAATCTGCTCCTCACTAACTGATGTCTTGAACGATAAAATGTGCACCCATTTTTTTCCGCAACTTCGAGACTAACATCCTTATTATTTCCATAAACAACGTTGGATCTCATATTTCTATCCAGTTTTTTGTAAATCAACGGTTCAATATCAATCGACTTACTATTATTTGGGCTGCTGTTTTCCGAGACCTGCATAGAAACAGCTATATGCGAAAACTGCATATTGACATCACTAACATCAATAGCAACAATGTTTTCAGTTGTATTATTACAGGCATTACGTTGAGATATATTATAGCGTAGACAGACGACAGCGTTAATTTGCATTAATATATCACTAATGTGAATTAAAAATTTACCCTGACAGACGACAGTATTTGCATTAAGTAAACAAAATCTGTACATACCTTTCGTGCCACACACTTCGATAATTTTAAAATGGAAAAAATGTGTCCCGATTTTAATATTTCTTTGCTCCTTTTCTAAAAACAATTAAAATAACTTATATTTTCTGACCGAATCGCATTTTAATTTTGAAAACCAAAACAATTTGCCAACATTTCATTGATTGTTTGTTGACGGTGTTACCCATATGAGGACTGTGTTATCATATAGCTGAATTCAGCATTAATTCACTGTCATTTAGTGCATTTACGGATGAGGATAATTCACAAGTTAATTTGCATTAAGACAGTTAATGCAAATTAACGCTGTCGTCTGTCTATGCTATTATTATTTGTTCGTATGTAATCTACTAAATATCTCGACCAAAGAAATATATGACTTATACAACTTTCATAATTAAGGGCCATTACATAAGTATGTTCATTTGTACAAGATGATATATTTGTGTACATTAATTTTATAAATTCTGTTTTAAACTTTTTAAAAAGAGATCAAAAATCAATTATTCCAAATTAATAAAGCTAATATTTTCATCATTATTGTTATTGGTAATTAACACTATCAGGAAGTTGGCAAGTTTCACAACAAGAATTTTCCGGTTTTAACCCATTGTTGTGTTGAATTTGCATTGGTGCCACCAAAAATTAAAAAACGCACCGAAATTTAAAAAAAGCGCACCACGCACCAACTAAGGAATTTTTTCGTACAAAAAATTTCAAAAAGCACCCAAAATGGTGCGAAACGCATCAAGTTGACAACGCTGTTTACACTGATACTGTAAGTAAAATGAAAGCAAAGACACTAAACTTTTGAGCTAAAAATAAAAATTGGATAATTGCAAAAAAAAATGTGTACTAATATAACTAAATCTTGGAGAAAACATTTTATTATTGCAATGTAATTTTACTACAAAATATAATTTTTTTATAGGTTTGTTTATTGTTTGTTTGGTTTTGTGGTACGGGTCAAGTAGCTGATGGTTGAAGTTGTACAATGATTACAAAAACAACATGAAAATTTCCTGACTTGATTTTGGTTGTTTTTGTAAAAGTGTTAAACCCTTCAATAAATACCATCAGTACTGGCAACGTTTACTTTGAAATACACCTCTGGTGTGATGAGAATACATATGTAAGTTTCTAAAATGGTGTAGAAAATGAACATTTACCGACCGCTTGTCAGATTTTCTATCCGTATTCTCTCCTACTCGATACATTTTGCTTTTACATGATAAGATTTTGTATAACCTACAGCATTTTTTGACATGTCGTAATACTTTGTATTACCATGTAAAGACAGCTTTACATGCATGTACCGACGGTACATCGAATAAGTAAAAATAATTAATGTGATGATCGTAAAAGATAAGCAAGAATAGTTAAACATACGTGAGTAGAGTAATATAACTTCGTGCTAACCTAAATAGAAAAATGAAAAAAAATGGAAAAACAGGGGAAATAAATAGTGATACTTACATATGTATTTATCAAAGGTAAATCAATAATTGTACAAAACAATCATTTCTCACATTCCGTTTCATTAGAATTTACGTTAAATAGCTGATGTTAATAACAATCTCTAACCAAGTAGATAGACTAGGGTGCTGATGAAGTGCGTTGCTGCACAGAAAAATATCGGTATTTCCCCCAGCTTAAAAGTCTAATTTAATTTTTCTTCTCTTCTTTTTTAGAAACTCACATTAATTAATAAAAATATTTCATTCAATAAAAAGAATTGAAATTACTGAACTTAAGCCTGACTAAAAATTATTTCTGATTATAAATTTTCATAGACTTCATCATACCAGGGTTGTATTTTCTCAAAAAAATCGCACCATTTTGCAGGATATTTAGTGCATCACGAGCTTTAATTATTTTTATATTAAACTAGTTTACTACAAGATTATCTCATAATGACAGTTTATCTTCTAAAAGATGAGCAACATATTCATTAAACAGACTGCCACAAATAAATTACTGCCTGCGCATGGCAAGGTAGATGAATGATTAGGGTACAGATATTCCCTCGATACCGAGCAGTGCAGCAAGATTTTTGTGAACCTCGATCTGAACAAGTCCTCCGAGCTCAAACGAGCTCTATGCCAACTGTAGTATTAAAGTAATTCTGTTAGGTGCTATACCTATCTGGATAAAAAACATCGTGAAACCCCCTATTACTTCTTACTGCTTTGCGTTGCCCTTTTAAAACAAAAGATGTTGCAATTTGTTCCTAAAAAAAAAGTTAGCGGTGGGTGTAAGAGTTCGTCAGTGAATAAGATAAAAGTAAGTGTTGATTAAAAAACTTAACACTATGCATTGTAACACTAAGTTGTTTGCCTCTTGCTGCCACAAAAGGTTAGAGAAGATGAAACGCTAAATGGCTAGCTCTGCTGCAGTGTAGATGATGACGTTGTTGCTGTTGAAATTAAGTTTAAATTTAAATTGTGCAATAGACTTCATTTGTGCAATATATGTAAGTACATACGTATAGTGCCGAGTTAATTTGTAGAACTTTGCTAGCTCTGGCATTAAAAGTTGTTCCTTAATTTAAAGCATGATGTGTTGACTTCGTTTCGTCCTCTATGGTATCTTTTTTTTGTTTTTTTTTTTTTGTTTTTTTGTTTTGTTTGTTCTATTCTTTTGTTGTGTGTTATTTGTAGTAGTTTGTATAATTTGTTCATTTCGGCAGCAATGTTGATTTAATATTGTTTTTTTTTTTTTTGTAGCAGAATTTTAATGTGTTGCTGTTATTGTTTTTAATATAAATAAAACTTTTGTAGACATAAAAAAGCATGTGAAAGAATTTAAACGGCAACAGAAATCAAAAAGGCAAAAAATGTGTTAAAATTAAAAACAAAATTTCAAACAAAGAATAAACAATTCTTAGTAAATTTTGTTCAAGTTTCTTAAATTGAAATAGTGCTCAGAATGGCAGGAGCAACCTGCTTACTTGTTTTCTACGGCAGTTTGATGCAACAACGTTTGGGGAAATAATGTCCCTAAAAAATGAGAAATAATATCTAAGAATCGTATTTTGAGGAAGCCAAAACACATGTGATAATATGTAAGAAACAATTTCTTACATTGACAAACCTTAGCAGAATGAAAGAACATACTATTTTCAAAGGCCGCTACAGCTTCATCATAAGCATTCTTGAGTTCGCTCGCTTCAGCCTTATATACAAAATTTTTTTTTAATGAAAATGAAATACGTGAATTATTTTGATTTAACGTATCACTGTAACCAATCAAACCTAAAGGAAAATAAGATCAAAGAACGATTGTATTAAGCTTAGGGTGATCGATTATTCGACTTTTTCCAGAAACCGGTTTTCGAATATTTGAAATTGTGAAAAATCCGGTTTTGGTTTTTACAATTCAGGCAAAACCGGTCAACCGGTTTTTTTAAGTAAGTAAATTATTATACAAAAGTTTTGATTTTAAATTACTTTATTAAAAAAGGAGTTAACAGTTCATGTAAATATTATAAAACAATACAAAAACTGAAGGTAAAACATAAAAATTAACTTCATGTACTTACACAGAAAGAAAAAAGCTTTACTAAATTCGAGTTTTTTCTACTTACTTTTAGTACGAATCGTACTTAAAAATTTGAGTGAGAATAGCACTAACATTTACTTAAAACAAACCAAAAACGGGATTACTTTGGAAAACCAATCCTGGAGTTTCTTAAATTGAGTATGAAGTGCTTGAATTATGTAAAAAAATATGAATCAAGTAAAAAGTTCTTAAATTGAGTAAAAAAAACTTATTTAAAGTACGGCTGTGTACTTAAGGTACCAACAGACGACATGTTTTTCACATTGTATGTGCCAGAATTTACATATGTAAAAATTACCACACATGTGCACTGATTGACGGGATTATTTGATCGTGTCCAGGGACTATTGTACTCATATTTGAGGATGTTGTTACCTTATGTAGTTAGTGCGTTGGCTACCAAACCAATGACGGTCTTAGCGAGCCTGAGTTCAATCCCTGGCCAGACTAATCTGATTAATTAAATCGCTGCATTACTTAAAATAATGCAACTACTTAACACCAGAGGCGCTGCGAAGATTCTAGAAAAATTAACAAAACGCACAATATCTCAGTTGTACGACGAGTTATATCTAAGCTTAATACATTAATACTTCGCCACCTGCTCTCTCTTCATACATTTTCTTACATACTCGTAAATAAAAAATTTTCTCTAGAAATCATAAAATTATAGCACAGAAAAATCTGAATTTTATAAATCGTCTTACAAAGCTACGGAGCTATGAGTGTGAAATAATATTAAAAAACATATATGAACTAAGAACATATTTCTTTTTTGAAATCAGTTGAAAGTGGTGGAAAACATGTCGTGTGTTACCTTTAAAACATTGCTTGTGTAAAAAACATGACAAAAGTCATAAGACATTATTTGAAATAGAGCGTGCTCTATATTCTTAAGTTAAACATACAGCTCCAAATGTCTATGTCATGCGAACAAATTCGTAGGCGGTTGATTATGTGCACTATCATTAGCCGTCTGAAGGAAGTATTTTGCAAGACAAATTAATTATATATTTTTTTTTTTAAATTAACGTTGTCGTTTTATTAAAATAAGTCCAAAAATGTATAAATTTTTAGATACAGCCTCAACGTCTTGTTTAAAAAAGAAAAAATTAAAAAAGCAAATTTGCGTCGCCAGTACTACAGCGACGGAACCAAAAATATTTCGACGGCTGCAAGCCATTTATAAAACAAACTACGTGGATATTTATGTACTGAAAAGAAGAAGTGATACTACATGTACGTTTGTGACCAAAAATTATAAACCTTACATAAATTAACCAATATTGACAAGCATAAAGAAAAACATACGAGTCGAAAACTTAAAAAAACACATGTAAAAAACATGTCGTCTGTTGGTACCTTTACTTTATACACATATAAAAAGAAAGAAAAAAATAAAAATACTTTTGAACAAAAAAATTTCAAGTTCATTAGTGTGCTTGTGATTGAAATTCAATATAATGAGAAAATCAATGCATTAAAATAAAAATTATTATATAATATTTGTATTTCTAACAGAAAATATTTTATTTAAAAGTTACTAGGCGCGGTTGATTTTTAATACTCGTGTGAAAAAGTTTGTTTTTAATAATATAAAAGTGAAAAAAATAAAACTATATATAATAAATAAATAAGTAAAATAAAAAGTGAAAGCAAAGGAAAACTACTAAAGGTTCTGAGGGGCTTAGATTGCGGAGCTGTTTCTCAATATTTAAGGCGTAAGTAAAAATATGAGTTTTTTTATATCGATTGTGCGTGTTGTATTTAACAAGTGCCGTTGCACACACGGCAATTTTAGTTGAGCAACTTTTTAGTTCATCGGCGAAAGAGGAAAATATGATACTTCCCATCTTCATTATCTTCTCTTTCATCTTCCATAATCCCAAAATTTGCTCAACTAAAATAAAATTTTCGTCTGTGAACCCAATATATAATTGCTATCGCTTCAGTCTTTGCAAATAATAAAAAAAAAAACAAAATACACACTTTGCTAACATTATGAAAATGTCCGTAAAAGATGTATATATAGAAGTATATTTTAATCTGTAGTTTTTTTATATTTTATAAATATACATACATACATATTAAGTAAAAAAATAGTAGTAGGTACGAAAACTTTTTGCATACGCATGCATGCCTCATAATTTCTCATTGATAATTATTTTTTTTTGCTCAACTCGCTGTAAGACCGGACTCAGAAATATGTTGTCGCTCTAGGTGACCAAGAACCCCTAGCTTCTTAATGACATAGTTTCCCTTAGAGCACTGATGGGGTTACACTTTTGGAGCGATAACGATTATAAATGTAATCAACTTAGAAACGTGGGCTTTAGTTGAGAGCAAAATATATAATTATTTATTGATGACAAAGAGGCAGTATCTTGCAGGTAAAGTGCCTATTATTATTTAGTAAAAAATCATTCAATTAACTGCTAAGAGAACCTATGTGTATACATAAATTTAAAATCTATAATTTTTTTCTTCCCCAGAACTTTAATTTTGGTCTCATTTAGCATTCTTCCATAATAATTTTCTTCCGAAACATGTAACAGAGCGACGTAAAGGAAGCAATGCTCGCTTTTGGTCTTCGCATGGAGTTTGGTGAAAACCTTTCCAAGTCGAATAAACTAATTAAAACAAATAAAATATTAATATGGACAGTAAAAAGTTAATTAAAAAATATACAAGTTTTATTTAAGCTTTAGATCCTTTTTGTAAATAGTTGATAACAATATTTATTATTTTATCGATAGCTTCTACACAACGTTGCAGCGAAATATCGATAAAATAATAAATATTGTTATCAACTATTTACAAAAAGGACTTAAAGCTTAAATAAAACTTGTATACATTAAACTAAAAGGTCGAATAAATTATTATAACGTTAATTAAAAAACAAATTAAATCTTTTTATTCAATAAATCAACTTAGGATTTCTTAAAACAGCTGCATTTAGAGATTAATTCAATCTAATTTTTTCTTAAATGAATCTCGTTTTTGGATTATTTCAAGTACGGATTCGGCACTAAATCAACCCCATTTTTAGATTAATTCAATCTGTGATTTTCCTTAATCAATCTCGTTTTAGGATTATTTCAAGTACGGATTCGCGATTAAATACACTAGAAAATTCTTGAATCAAGCGCATTTTGAATTTGATTCAATCTCAGGTTTTCTGAAATAAATACTGTTTTGGGTTTATTTCAAGTACGGATTCAGGATTAGATATGGATAAAATTAAGTATTTAGCACTTGAATTATCCGTACTTGAATCAAGCCTTCTGTACTTGATTTAAGTAAATCCGTACTTACCGTACTTATGACACCGCTTTGGATTGATTTAAGTACGGATGGATTGATTTTTATTTTGAGTGTATGTATACTACATATATACAATATATATATATATATATATATATATATATATATATATATATATATATATATATATAAGAAATTTATTATTCGACATATTGTCAGAAGTTTATTTTAATTTGAAATTTATTTGCTGGTGGTTCAGCGTTGTCTATATATTTCATTGTTGCTGTAACAAATCATCAGTAGACTTCAACCACACATTTTGAATAGTCACAAACCTCTTATCTTTGTATTAGTTTCAAAGCCTACTACGCTTATTTTTCTTTTGTGATTTTCAAAAATATTATTATTTGTGAATTCTCAAATAGTTCTTGAAAGTCCGTGCATAAGATAAGAGGTTTGTGACTATTCAAAATGTGTGGTTGAAGTCTACTGATGATTTGTTACAGCAACAATGAAATATATAGACAACGCTGAACCACCAGCAAATAAATTTCAAATTAATATATATATATATATATATATATATATGTACATATGAATGTATGGACAAGGTGAATATCTATCTACCTCTATATAAAATATGAAGCAAAATGTCAACAAAACTAAAAAACACTTTTTACAAAGGGATTTTGACATCCATTGCACACCATAAGGCTAATTTAATTCGTCTCTGCTACCACCTCATAAAATAATTTCACTTTTATTTCATGTTTCAGTAGGTGTTGCCATGCTCCAAAAACACCTAGAACTTTTACACCGAAAAAAAACTAAATCAACAGAACACGTCGGTCTAAATTTTAACATAGTAAAAACTAATTTTATTGCAAAATATACAAATCAAAAAGTATTCGACTCAGCCGGTTTTTAAATTGTAAAAAACCGGACTATTCGACATTCGGAAAATCAACATTTTGAAACAACCGATAACCGTATTGTGAAAAAAAACCGGGTTTTAAAATCGGTTGAACAACCGAGTCGATCACCCTAACTAAGCTGCATTTACAGCAATGCTGCCCACAGAGAGAAAACCGAGAGAAATGTATAAGCGTATGTGCATTCATTTGTATAAAAAGCCGATTGATGTTCCGCACTCTGGCGCTTCTCTGGCCAGCAGTGATTTACAGTATACATATCTGAATTGTGTGGTATCATTTGTTGTCTTAAATTTTCTTTAAGCTTGATTCACTGAGAAAGAAGTGTTTGGCCACACTGGCCATTTCCCTTAAAGAACTTAAAGAGGGCAATTATGAATAAAATTCCGCGGGAAATTTTTCCCTGGGAACAATTCCAATTAATAGCAAGTAATAGGGAAAACAAAAAATTCTAATTGGAAAAGGGAGATATTTCTCGCGGAATTTTATTCATAATTGCCCTGAAAGTAAAAATTTTTCACTAAGTAACATTTTCTGGAGTTTCTAAATTATTTGTATTTCAGTTGCTGTTTTTGTTTTCCTTGTTGTTTTATTCGTGAAGGATGAAGAGTGTGGTTACAGTGAACTTTTTTTTTCTAAAAAAAATTCAGTATGAAATGCGGGCCATGTAAATGAAGAAAAAAATTTTACATGCAATATTTTTTTGAAACGTAGTTAAGTCGATGAATATACATATGTATCTTCACATACATAATTACTTTGTCCAACATTTCTTAAATTTTTTATACCTTCCTTATTTATTCGATGAATCTATCTCCACACACATGAGCAAAGTGTAAAAAGTTCAAACTCGACTATAATTTTTTATACAAAATCCTTTGTCATTCAAAAAGTAACGGACTTATTCACCTGCCTCCTCTATGACAGTCTGTTGTCTATTTTTAAAGACGGGTATTTGATGCTAGAAATATGTTTCAAACGTAACGAATCTGACATGAATCTATTTTTAATGCGTTTCAAAACCAAACTACAAAAAAAAAAAATAACAGCCTATAAATAATAAATTAGCTTTAAAAAAAGGGTTGCCAGGTAAAGTTTGTCGTTAATCCGTAAAAATGTTTAAAAATGCCCGAAATCTCCCCTATGATTCAATAGCGTGTTTTTTTATAGAGTGACACAAGTTTAAATCATAATAAAACAAGGAAATATATTTTTAATATCAGTGAAACGGGCTTTATTGGAAAGAAAATTTTATAAGCCCAGCTAAAAAAATTATATATGGTCCATATATTTTTAATATATGAATGTATATAACTATATATGAATATGTATGAATTCATGTGCGGAAACGTATGGGATTAAACATGGCAAAACTATTATATATGAACTAATATATGGACTAATATATGAAATGTATTATAATATATGAGCTCATATATGGAAATTTCATTATGCAGCTCTTCATATGTGAATCCATATGTAGACATAAGATTTAATATATGGAGCGATATAAGAATGCATGCATACATGATATTTCACATAAGATCGTTTTTGCAATCAAAAAAGCTCGGTATTTTGTCACTGGTGAATTGGAAATCCATTAGAAAATACATACGGTATGCAAAGTTTATATGCGTGC
Source organism: Tachina grossa (assembly GCA_949987645.1). NCBI lineage: Eukaryota > Metazoa > Arthropoda > Insecta > Diptera > Tachinidae > Tachina > Tachina grossa. Next base: position 141,451,277 of record OX465278.1, read on the forward strand.
CCTCAACGTTTAAAAAAGAATTCATTAATTTTATGGAAAATAACAGAATTCTCTAGATATGAAACAAAGTTCATATTACTGCTAATAATTATATTGAAAACTATTGTTAGACGGATTATTTTTTATTTTATAATTAATTGCACTAGTTTTTAAACTGATTTCTTAAATTAAATTTTATGTACGAATATGAGTTTTGTGTTTTTTAAATAATTGATTCGCCTTTTGACTTAAAATGATGAATGAAATGACTTTTATTTCGTTTTGAATTATTTGTCCAAACAAATGTTTCATTAAAATTTAATGATTAAATACAACCTCCCTGTTCAAAATCTAAAAAAAGAGTTATTTTAGTAATTTAATTAATTGCTCAACAGTGCGATTTTGTGAATCAAGAGATTATGAATATGAACTTTGAATACTGTAGAGGGAATATTTACACATACATGTATGAAAATGTACACTCAAAAAAAAGACATATACTATTATTAAGGAAAAAATTTTTCTAAATTAAAGTAAAAAAAATTTCTAAGTTTAAGTAATTTTTTCTAAGTTTAAATAAATTTTTACAAAAATCTAGTAAAAATTACTTAATATGAGTAAAAAATAAAAAGTTCATATTCTCAAAAGTAGTTCATAAAAATACACACAAAAATTCTCACATTCAAGGTCAAGTTTACTGGTTTAAAGGAAATATTTACCAAAAATTGGAAAATGGTTTAAAAGTTTAAGGAAATTGTATCCTAAAAACTAGTCAATCTCGTTATAAATCAAAAAATAAATTTTAGGACATGACTTACTCCTAATTAGTTCATCAAATTTGGCTAACTTGAAAGATATAAAAAGTTATTCTAAATTTTAGAAATATATTTACCAGTTTTAAGTATTTTTTCTTTAAATTATAGAATATATTTTTTATTTGCATTAAGCAAAAAATTCAAGTACATTTTTCATATATCCGACGAATATTTGAACTTGAAATAAATTTTTTTGAAAATAAAATAAAATTGTAAAACACAAAAATTTCAATGCTTATTCAGGCTGCCTGTTAGGCAATTGGTTAGAGTGCTTGCCTATCAGTCAGAAGGTTGTTGGTTCAATACTTGCCCCCCCTCAAGGAATTAATACGTATGTATGGTGAATTAATACAGAATATAATATGAAGATATAATAAAAAACATACCATGTGGTATAGAATTTAATTAAAAACAAAAAAGTACCACAAAATTAAAGACAAAAAAAAACTTTGAAAAATTTACTAAATTTGAAATAAAAGATGAAAAACCTTTTTTGCAATTCTCCGAATTTTATGGAGAAATTTTACTTAATTTTAGAAAAATTTTATTTAAATATAAAAATATAATTACTATAAACTAGTTCATTAATGAACTAAAAATTTAGTAAATATTTTACTGGTTTCGAGTAAAAAACAGCTTTGGCGCCATACGAGTGTATGATAATATATAATCATATATGCCCATATACCCTCATTTTTCGGATCCGAACCATATATGGGATATCATATATGCTCCATACATATTTTTTTAGCTGGGAAATTAAAATTTAAATATGATTTCTGTCATGTGGCCGCCACGGCTGGCGCATAGAAGGCGTAATATGGAACACAAATTTTCAACAACTTTTAGCAGCATTTGCATTTCTTTATGTAAGAAATTTTCTTTCCGTCAATCAGAACTTCATTATATTTGATTGGAAGTAATATATATTGCTTATTCACTCAAACAACGCCATAACTAAAGAAAAACAGTTTGCCAGGAAATGACTTTGAAGTTTTCAATTTACTCGGCTTAATGGAAAAAGAATATTTTAAACTTTTCTCTCAAGAGTTGATTAAACATGATATTTATATGAAATATTTACACTAAATGAAGAACGATATGAGTATTAATTCTGCAATACTAACTCAAAAATTAATTTTTTTTTTAGTTATGACGTTCTTTAAATAAATGAGCGATATGTGTACATTACTTCCAATCAAATACAATGAAGTTCAGACTGACGGAAAGAAAATTTTTTATATAAATAGTTTCTTAAACAAGCGCAAGTTTAATATTTTTTCAATTCTTATTATAGAATTAATGTAGTTTTCTAAAGAAGGCAAGTAAAGTTAATTTTGACTTGGCTGGGAAAATGCCGCACTTTTTTAAGCCACCAAGCACATCATCATCAACTTGGGCAGAATCTGAATATAAATTATTTTTAAGTTTTGGTGCTTAGTTTTATAGTCGGCTCAATTTTTTTTTTTTAATTTTTAGTGTCAATTTTGTGTTTACGGGGGCTCCCGACTTTGCAAGTATTAATGTCCACCCACTTTTCGTAATTCAGCATTGCGTCACTCTGAGATTTGAAGGTGCGTCTCAAGTTTCGTAAAACTGTGTTTAGTAGAACCACGTTAAATATAATATTACATTTATTTTTATTTAAGAAATTTATTATTCGATATATTGTCAGAAGTTCTGAAAAATAAAATAGATTCATATCGAATATAAATTATTTGTTGGGATTTTTTGTATCAGTTTCTAAGCCTACTACGCTTATTTTTCTTTTGTGATTTTCAAAAAAAAAATATTATTATTTGCGAATTTTCAAATAGTTCTTGAAAGTCTGTGCATAAGATAAGAGGTTTGTGACTATTCAAAATGTTACAGCAACAATGAAATGCATATTGACTGCGCTGAACCACCAGCAAATAAATTTCAAATTTATTTTTATTTTTAACATGCAAGATTTTTTCTTTTTTAGAGCTCAGGGAGTGTACCAAGTTTGGTAAATATCGATCAAATAGAAGAACGCGAAATATAATATTACATCTTACACAGAAAAAATTTGTTCCTGCAATGAACGCGTTTAATTGAAAAAAAAAACTAAAAATCAATTAAAAATTTTATTCAGTCGATTAAACTTTAAATTAAATTAAATTTCTCAACAAAAGTTTAATTGAAACAATTATATTTTTAATTTATTTTTTTAAATTAAATATGTTCAACGCAGGAAAATTTTTTTTTATGTGTAATGGGGGTGGATTTATCGAGAGGCCAATATGTGAGCTGGTTCACAGCAATTGGATCAGTAAAAGATGTTCAATATATATAAAATAACAGTCAACACTAGTTTTATCAAGAAAGATCGGCAAAAATTTAACCACAAGCCATTGTAAAGGCTAAATTTAAGGTTAGGAAGTAAATTGGTTTAAAAACTCTTTTTTTTTTGACAAATTCAGTTTTATTGATATTAATGTAAAGTAGAATAATGGAAATTATTAATGGAATATAATGTCGAGGAAATATCTACCTCTAGCAAGTCGGCTGAAGTTCAATATTTTCACAAAACTTTGAAGCACCTTTTGCAATAAAGCTTCGCTTATCTCCTCAATGCAGCGCCAAATTTTATCTTTCAGGGCGTCAGTTATTTTTGGTTTGCTCACGCAAACCCGCTCATTCAAATTAAAATTTCACAATTAATATTCTTTCTTAAAGAATGTAACGTTTCATGGTTAAAATTTCCCAACTTTTTTGCTAAATAAATGTCAAATGATGACAGCTCAATTCTTGACATTCCATCATTTGACAGCCAATTTACATCCTAACCTTAAATTTGCCCATACTTTATATCACAAAAATTCCCTTGCCATAATATTTTATAAGGAGACATTAAAAAAAATTTTTGCAAAAAAAGTTAAAGAATCTTCTACTTTGGGAACAAATTCCCATTACGGGGAACCCTACTCCTAGAAAAAAAAATTCATTGCTAATTTAAAGTTCTCTGCCGCCAAATGGAAAAAACCATATAAGAAATCTAAAATGCATACACGCCAGTTCAAGCAGTTCAACTACAAAAAAAAAAAAACAAAATTCAGAATTTTAATTTTCAGTATCTTTGTGTCTATAATAATTTCTTGGGTTCTTCTTCTCTTGCTGATTTTTTTCCGCCGACTTTAATAGTTTTTATTCCAGATATAGTTCATAAAGAAGATGATGATGATGGCTCATTTTCAATTTCACTTTTTTTCTTCATAACATATTTCTATTTTTTACTTTATGTTGTTTTATTTTTAGGAAAATTGTAATTTCCTGTGTAATATTTTGGTTATGAGAGTTCATGTTTTGCTTCAGATGTATATCTTTTTTTAATGTTTAAACGCTGACATTTGCATTTTGCCACAACGTATTTTTCTTTTGCATTTTTTTTTTTCATTAATTAAAACAATTTTAAATACGTCTGTGAGCAGTTTTTTTTTTTTTTTTTTTGTAGTTTCCTTAGAGAATTAAAATGCAGTTCATTTCTTTTTTGATGACGAATTTTTTAGCAAATAGTCATAATAAAAAATTGAAGATAATAATTATCTTATTTTTCATAGAGCCCTTTTTGCAAATGAATATTTTTTATTAAGCTTATACGAGTATATCTGGTTTAATTCTTTTTTTTTTAATTTTTATGCAGCATTTAATGGCATAATTTTTAACGATTTGCTTGTTCAAAAAAAAAAAAAAAAAAAAAAACATAATTAAATATTTTTAACTAAGCGTCATTTGAATTCCTGGAATAAACCACTAATTTCTTTGCGATTTAACAACAAAAAAATGATTAACAGAAAATATCGCGCCATATCAGCCGAATAAGCTTAAGCGACATAATTTTCTAGCTTAATTTTTTGGACGAAAATCGATTATTTACGATCGAAGATAACCGATTTTCGTCAAAAAACGAAGTTAAAAAAATATGTCGTTAAGGGATTTTTGGCAGTTATGGCTCGATATGATTAAATAATTGGCCAAATCATAAACAAAAGTTTTAGTACCTTACACTGAAAGGAAAACCTTCATTCAGCCAATGAAATTCTTCTTGTATTAATGTTTCATTAAAAGTCAGCTAATGAAGCCCTTCATTAGATCAATTTATTTATGAAGTTAATTTTGGCGGTTATGTCATAAATATAATTAAACTATTTCATTAATTCAATGAAACTTTTTCATTAATAAAAAGTAGTTATTTCATTAATTTAATGAAGTTTTTACATACCATAAATGAAGTTTATTCATTAATATAAAGAAAATTTCATAAATATAATGAAATATAAGCAGTAAAAATTTTCTATTAAAAACATGAAATCATACCCCTTCAAGACCACCTACTTAATAAAAGATTTATAGATTTTTTTATTTTATTTAATATATACAAATACATATGTACTTAATATGTGTACATATGTACTTAATACGTGTACATACATATGTGCGTATTTATTAACGTAAAACATTTAAAATTTAATGAACTCATCAGTAGAGTTCAACCCAAATAATATTTTAAGTAATACCTAATTTACATTAAGCATTTTTTTCATGAAATTAGTTGCATGAAAATTTTTTATTTGTCAATAGGAGGCCTGGAGGACAAACTCGTATCAAAAAATTTGTTAAAAATGTATCAGGGATTCATTTTACGCCCTTTTTTATACAAAATTCTCTTTTATAGCGCTGCAATTAGCAAATAAAAAAATGTGCGTGCAACAAAATTCATGAAATTTCATGAAAAAATGCTTAATGTAAATCAGGTATAAGCCGAAAAACTTACATGTTTATAGTAAAACTTTTAATAAGTTGTTGAGAATCACAATACACAAACATAAGTTTAAAAGAATCAAACAAAAATCTTAGCAAAACAAAAACATTTATAAAATGTTTGGCACAACCTTTTTGTGTTTGTATAGAGGTGAGGAACTTGAATGGATAAAAAAAAAGAGAAAGAGAGACTATGTGCTATACAATGAAGAATATTACATTGTATAAATGAAATGATTTCATTGCATTTATGACGACCATACTGCTTTAAATTAAAAGGGATTAGAAAAATAAGAGAAAGTTATTATTTTTTAACAAAATAACTTTTGATTTATTTATGTTTGACAAACTGTATACAGTAAGAAGACAAAATTTGTGGAACTTACTCATATTTGCCCCAAATTCGGCAAAAAGAAAATTCGTTTAAACAATGTAACGATTTTCATTAATACAATGAACTATGAAGAACAAATAAAGAGCAGAGATTGAAAGATTTCATGCATACAATGAAATTGTTCATTGTATTAATAAAAAGTTTCATTAATATAATGCAGAACATTTAATGAAACCGTTTCATTCTCTGAATGAATGATTTTCCTTTCAGTGTACATAAATATGACGGAATAGAACACTTTGTGAATTGACCAAATAAATTTAGCTAGAGTATCACCTAATTTACATTAAGCATTTTTTTTTCATGAAATAAATTGCACGAAAATTTTTTATTTCTCAATAGGAGGCCTGGAAGAGCAACTTACAGCAAAAACGATGTCAAAAATGCATCAGAGATTCATTCTACGTCCTTTTTTATATAACACTAGCTACACCCGGTGTGCTTCGCTACCCCCATTGTGTTATCAAATGATGTAAATATTTTGTAAATAAACCGAAAACTCGAATTTTTTAATGCAACATTTCGAAAGTTTTAAAATTTTGATGTTGGATCATTATTAACAAAGGCTTTTTGTAAATATCTTCGGAACTACATAACCGATTTAAGAGTTTGATATCTCGTTCTGAAAAACATGACAACAGCTTTCAAAAAAAATAAATAAAAACAAAATAAAATAAAATAAAAACAGCAAAAAAAATAATAATAAATATATATACATATGTATATATGGCATAGGGGTGCAATATGAAAAATGGATTTTGCCTCGCCCCTCCGCCCGCAGACCGAAAATCAAAAACCAGACCTCACAGTGTCACCCACCTGAATATTCTGAAGATTCGCTGAAAATTTCATCAAAATCGGCCCAGCCGTTTTGGAGTCCACACATTACATACATACATACACACATCCTCTTTTATGGATATACATATATAGATTCTCTTTTATAGCGCTGCAATTACCAAATAGAAAAAGTTTTGTGCAGCAAAATTCGCGAAATTTCATGAAAAAATGCTTAGTGCAAATTAGTTACACGAGTTTAAAATTTTCACAATTTAAAATTCATTAAATAAAAAAAAAAAAAAAGAAAATTTATATTACATATTTTAGTAATGAAAACGTATATCGTCAGCTGAAATGCAAAAGACCAGATAATTACCAAAATAATTGAAAATTGGGTATTACATCGAAACAAATGTTCCTACCAGAGAATTACAAAAGTATCATTTTAAGTACTCTTTGAGTATTGAGCGTCAAACAGCTATGAATGTGTACAACAAAATAGATATATAAAAAAACACGCTTATATGCAAACATACGCTTTGATTTTAAACCGTGTAACTATAAATATCCAACAACTGTGATTATACACATTTTTTAAATTACGCGGCACAAGCAGCTATAACTAAAGTTTATAGACTGTGTCAGTTAAAATCATATGCATGAGTATAAAAATACTCTGACCATTAATCGGCTACACATGCTTATACACAGGGCTATTTGATTTGCACACAGCCACACACACACACACACATTTTCCATTCCATTTTATATACGATGGAGAGTGATGAATAAACATCCCGAGTATCATGCGCATATTTTTTTGTCCGATTAAATATCCATATCCTAAGCATAAGCATACTCAGACTATAAATATGTATGAGAGACAGTCAATGCGTTTGATTATTCGAAAAGTATGTTTATTTTAGACGAAATTATGCTGTAAGACCCAAGAATGCAATCAAATAATTCCTGTATAGACGGGCCTGTGCTGCAGCCCGAAACAGTTTTAAAAACCAGAAATTTCTTAAAATTTCCATATTGGTGTTCCACAAATTAATCGAGTTCGACTAAAATATGTATTTCAATATTAAAGCCAGCTTTTAAATAAAGAATTCGTTTAAAAAAGTCATCATTTACGCATAAAAAATTGATACAAATATTTCTTCATATATTAATGCAGAGTATAAAAGATTCGGCTCTACCACCTATCTATCATTCATTTTAATAAGGAAGTTTTGTAATTTCAAAAGTGTCTTAAAGCTTATCTCTTTCCCACAAAAATAAAGGATTTCTTTTTATTCCTTTATATTCGATTTCAACTGTATGGAGAAAAAAAATCTACAGAATGTGCATTGTTACTGTCCCATACATGTTACAGCTCTTACATATTAATAATCATAAAGCAAATAAAGACAAGTGCAATTATCCAGACAGAATATTGATATATATCTTCGTTTTTGTAAACGAATAAAGAGAAGAACGCGAAAATAAAAAATAAATAAAGTTTCCAGTATTATAGAAATAAAGTAAAGAGAGGCACTTGAAAAAGATTTTATGATGATTGTGGGAATGAATGTATGGATGTCTCGTATTGGTGCCATTGCTGCAGCTACTGCGGCTGCTAGAGAAGTCGACTGACTGTTACAAGTGCAGCCAGCACCTACTTATAACAGCCACTCAATGACACTTTAAAGTTGTTTGCTAGTTCGCAACAAAATTGCAAAAAAAAAAAGATAAAATTATTGCTGAAATTCCTAAAGGAATAATAAATAAATAATATGAGTAAAAAAACTACTTTTGTGTAAAATATGTTGTATTGCATCAATTTGCCAAAGATCTTTGATTTTGCATAAAAACTCGCTCGTATCAGTCAGACAAAGATAGAGAGACAATTTTGAAAATTTAATTTTATCTTGTAGACTATAAATATTTTAAGTATTGTATTCGTTAAAACTATAATTAAATCTTTTAAAGTGGATTAGTGTGCAAAGGAGTTAAAAAAAAGAAAAACTTGTTTGTGAACTGAGCGACAAATGGCTTTCTAAAGAAAAAGTGTAAGTGACTTTAGCAGGGATGGGAAGTTGATGCAAAGAAATATTTTCCAATTTATAGCGAAAATTTACCAACACAGAAAAAATATTTTTTGCAATAAGCACGTGCAATTGAAAAAAACCCAAAAATCAATTAAAAAATTAATTAAACTTTTGTTTAAGAATTTAGTTTAATTAAAAATTTAATTAACTCAATAAAATTTTTAATTGATTTCTTGTTGCATTTTTTAATTAAACGTGCTTATCGCAGGAATCTCTTTTATGTGAATTGGGTCTCATTCGCAAAATTAAAGGGTATTACATTAGTTAATGTAATTTCGACCACGCAATATCTTGGGAACCGTATATGCTTAAACAGAATAAGTCCGCAACGGCAGTAACTTCAAATGCTCTCAAATTTATTTTTTTTTTTATTTTCCTTTGTGCTTATTTTTCTTTGCAGTTTTGTTCACAAAATGTATGAAATTTATTGAAGTTATATATACATACATATATGTGAGAGAATAGGAAAAAACGCTGTCAAAATAAAATAGATTCTATCTCTCGACTTCTTTCTGGGGCTGTTTTTTTTTTGTGTCAATTTGTATGGAAAATGTGTTTATGCCGAAATTCTGTTTGATCATTAAGATGCAAACTATTAAAATTTTCAAAAACGTTAGAACTAAAAAATACCTGAATTAAAAAAAAATACCGAAATGGAACATCGCCAAAATGAAAAAAGCTCATAAATGAAAAATATCACCAAAAATAAAATTAAATGCAAAAAATCACCTAAAGAGAAAAGCTCAGCAAAAACTAAAAATTGCCAAAATCCGAAACAAATCCCCAAAACGCAAAAAATCGCCAAAACTAAAATCGCTAAAACCAAAAAAAAAAAACTGAAAACCCCTAAAAAATCGTCAAGGCGAAATAAAAGCACCAAAACTAAAAAAGCGTCCATACTAGAAAATCGCTAAAAACAGAAAAAATCGCAAAAAAAGCGCCAAAACGAAAAAATCGCTAAAACAAAAAGGAAAATAAACGCATAAGTACCTTAGAAAAATCGCCAAAGCGAAATAAAAGCGTCAATACTAAAAAATCGCTAAAAGCAGAAAAAATCTTCACAACAAAAAACCCTCCAAAATTAAAAGACTCGCTAAAACTAAAAAAAAGCAAGGAAAAAACGCATAAAAACTTAAAAAAATCGCCGAAGCGAAATGAAAGCGTCAATATTAAAAAATCGCAAAAAAAAGAGAAAAAGTTGCCAAAAAGAAATAAGCGCTGTACGGAACCCTTCGGGTGCGCATCAAAATCGCACTTAACTTATTTTTTTTTTTTTGTCAGTTACAATGCAAACAAATCACCAAAAGTAAAAAGGTTACCAAATAAACTAAAAAATCTCCAAAACAAGAAAAAAAAAACGCCAAAAGGAAATGAAATGCCAAAAATAAAAAAAAATCGCCAAAAACCGAAAAATATCAGCAAAACGAAAAAAACGCTATTACAAAAAAAAAAGGCGCCAAAGCAAAAAAAATTTAAAAATTTCTTCATCATTCAAGATGTACGATTATATAGTTTATATAGTAGAATCACATCACATACATTTGTATGATGTATTAATCAAGTAGATTTATTATCAAGTTCATTTATGTCTTAAAGTAACCATTAAAAAATTCAAGTATTTTTTAAGTAATTTTTAATGCTTCTACAATCTTAAAATGCTTAATTTTTAACATTATTAAAAAAAAACACCCATTATAAAATGTAAATTTCACACGTATAAAAAATCCAAGCATATCTCAAATCAAAATAATTTTAGCATTATGATAACTTTGACTGACAAGCCAGACTGTGTTGTGTGTTTACAAATGCATGAAATAATTAAATTTTTGCTTTCGCGATTTGTCATCTGTGTGTTAGTTTAATATATCGTTAGCTGAAATGCAAAAGTACGTAATTACTTTTTTTTTTTAATTTTATAGTAGAGAGAAAAAAACTAAGTAAAATTATTCAAGTGACTGAAGTTAAGTTTCTCTATATATTTTTATTTTGAATTCTTTTGATTTTTATAATAACGGTTTGAAAATTTGTAGGAACATAAGTTTCGATGTAATTTTGTATTTTTGTATTAGTTACGTGGTTTTGCATTTCAGCGACGATATGAGGCTGTTTTTTTTTTCTTCAACTTTAAGTCTACTAAACAGTTTTTAATATCTAACATTTTGATCTATGTCACATGCTTTTTATATTTCTTTTGCTTTAATATTTTTTATCATAAACGCACTTTTACCATATTAACACTTATAAGATGTGCAGAGGCGTTCTGTTGACAGTTATAATTTATGATGGGTAAAATTGGCCATCAAATTAACTAACGCTTTTACTATGAAATACATAAACCCAATTCACAATCTTGTGCAAAATGGTATAGCATATTGATATTCACCACTTAACAATTCTTAGGGCCAATTTCACCAACTATATTTAAATATCAATTCATATTTAAATGTCGATTTTCGTAAATTTTTGTATGGAAAAATTATATTTAAATATGAATTTGATATTTAAATAAGTTGGTGAAATTGGCCCTTAGTGTTAAGTATCAATATACTGTATGTACCCAGGGATGATAAATGAGAAAACCAATTTCGTACCAATTAGCTTTTAAAAATGTACTTTTTCGAACCCATAGTACTAAAATCGGTATTTTTGTATTTCTAACTTTTTTAAATTATATTTTGGGAACATGTCGCTCATTTTCTCAAATAACGTCATAACTCAAAAAAACTATTTTGCCAGATAACAAATTTCAAGTTTTCAATTCAATTTACACACGTCTTAATGAAAAATTAAAATTTTGTGTTTGTTTCAAAAAAAAAAGAACTAAAGGGTGTTTTTTATTGAGGTATAGAACTTTAAGTTGGCATCACTTTTTTAACTGGCGGCCATTTTGTCAGCTGTCAAGTGATTAATATTTAGTTTGGTTTGCCATTTTATCATGAACAGGTTGACAAAAGAACAACGCTTGCAAATCGTGCAAATTTATTTCGAAAATAATGGTTCAGTTCGCGAAGTTTACCGCAAGCTCCGTCCATTTTATGGTCGACATAATCGTCCATCAGAGCAATTAATTCGGTTAACCATGGATCGTTTTCGCACTACGTTTACTCTATGTGATAATACGCATCCGCAGAGACGTCGAACAGTGCGCACCGAAGAAACAATTGCCGCTGTAGAGCAAAGTGTTGAAGAGGACCCGAATGAATCGATTCGCCACCGTGCACAGCAATTGGAGCCGACTAACCGACTATTTTGTTCCCGAATTGGATGGCATGAATGTGGATGAGTTGTGGTTCCAACAAGACGGCGCTACATGCCACACAGCGCACGTCACAATCGATTTATTGAAGGAAACATTCGATGAGCGCATAATTTCGCGGAATGGACCTGTCAATTGGCCACCAAGATCGTGTGATTTGACACCATTGGATTATTTTCTTTGGGGATATGTGAAGTCGCTCGTCTACGCCAACAAACCAGAAACGTTAGGGGACTTGGAAGCCAACATTCGTGGCGTTATTGCCAACATACGGTCCCATATGCTCGAAAAAGTGGTTGAAAATTGGACCTGTAGAATTGGCTTTATTCGAGCCAGCCGCGGCGGCCACATGCCCGAAATCATATTTAAACATTAATGGCATAAAATTATCCTTCCAATAAAGCCAAATTGATGGACATTAAAACGATTTTCTTGTGTTTTATTTCAATTCGAAGTTCTATACCCCTCAAAAAACACCCTATATATGAGAATTAATCTCCATCATTAACTGAAATTTTATTAAAATTAGAGACAGTGGAACAAGCAGTAAATACATATCGTTGGTCTCAAGTAAAAAGGCCCTAACTCAAATAATTGCTATTTTACAGGAGAAGGTAAAAACACAATAGAAACTGTAATACTCTTTCTGTAATATTTTTGTACAACTGATGGTAAAAGCTTTACTTTTCAAACTATTTTAAATATATTGGAATCACTGAAAAATTGAATTTCGTAAAAAAATATGAGTTACAGCCTCTCAATAAGTCCTTTGTTTGTACTAGACTTTCAAGTCTTCGTTTTGATTATGAAAATTCTCTTTCCACATTCGCTGATTAGTGAAGAATTGACAATATTCTCCTGATAACTTTTGAAAGGTCATTAGCTCATCCAATTAATTTTTTAAAGATCGAAACTCGTTATTTATAGCATTATAATTTCCATTTTCTTTTAGGAATATTTTTTTAATAAGAGAGATACTATATTACTAACATATTCGGGAGTGAATTTTGTTAGCCATGTTAAAATTTCGTTATGAAAAGTAACTTTATTTAGTTTCGCAAAAGTTTCTATAACATTTCTTTTAAAATCCTGCTGTTTAACATTTCTTTTAAAATCCGTAAGTCCTGATTCACACACATCAGGTTTAGCTGATCAGTTTTTGTTCAATTTTCTTTTGAACCTGCATTTACGTTCATACACACCGTCAAGTTTGTTTCATCAAGTCTCATCAATTTGTGTTGTAGTAGAGTATTACGAATGGCAAAACAAAAGGAAAAAGCAAACTTGACTGGTACGGTTAAGTCTGTACCCCTTTCCATTCTCTTTTCCTCTCTCTCCTAAAAACTCAAGACTCGACGACTCAGACCTGACGTGTGTGAATCAGGACTAACTACACAACTTTTAGTTTTATTTCTAGATATATAAAGTTTTTAATTTCAAAGTAAATTTTAATCGTTTACATATGTATGTAGCATACTTAGCTTCATTTAATTTCATCACTTAAACGATTGATATGATAATAATATAGCAAGTTTTTTATTTCTTACAAATTTTATATTAATACAATAGATAAATTAAATGAAGACGGCGCTATCATATTGAAAATGAAACACCGGTGAAGTTAGATGTAGTTCTTTATAATAAACCAATCAAGTATAATGCACATCTAAAAGGGTATTCGCTCTCAACAACAAAACAAATTCGCCACTTTTCTCTCAAATTGATTATACTTTAGATGATCGCGATTAATTACATATTTTTTTGAAAATAAAACAAGGGATAGTCTCTCGCAAATTTTTCAAATAGTACCAAATGAGTCACGGGAGTACCAACGTACTTTTAGAGTTTGAATATTACCAAAAAAAGTACAATTGTACCAACTTTATCATCCCTGACTGTACCACTTTGCACATGCGACGATGCAAGACCATTTGCACAAGATTGTGAATTGGGCTATAATTTCTCAATATTTTAACTCTTAATGAGTCACTCTTCTAAGAGTATAATATTGTAAGCAATTAATGTTTACAAGCACTTGTATTTAAGGTTATTTTCGAAAGTAAATATTTTTCGAAAAAAAAAATTAACTCTGGAAAGATATTGCGTAAAGAAAGCGGCAAATGTTTCTGTTTTTATTTCAAGTGGTAGCGGTATCTTCAATACAAACATGTAAAGTGATTTATTATCAGTTAGTTCTAGTTTACACTATGCAAGTCATATTGCTAACAGCGTTGCCGTTTTGGTTACTTGTAACCAAAATTGGTTACTTTTTTTTCCAATGTGTACTTGTGTACTTTTTTTCCATTTTGGTTACTTTTTTGGTTGCAAAATATTTAAACGTCAAACACAATAGCGGAGTTCGATGTTTGATGATTTTTTTTATATATGTGACGCGCAAAATAGAAAGGGACCTAAGGGTAAAAACCGGTTTTGTTGAGGAGAGCCATTTTAAAGATTTAAATACGTGTATCTTTGGTATACCATCACATCATAAAACGCGCATATCTCCGGGAGGGAACATTTTTGGGGCATGGGATCGGTCTCATTCGATGCTCATATGTTGTCTTCGTCAAAAAAAAAAAGGTGAAAATTTATTTTTTTTACCCTTAGGTCCCTTTCTCCATGCGCTGTCACATGTAAGTTTGAGAACGAAACAAGCAGGGAACGAAGCCGATTGGCTGTGAGTCGGCTAACAGCCGCCGCTGGCAGATTTTTTAAATTAGAAGTAAGTGCTGATATGGAAATAGTTGAATTTTGGGACGCCGTTTCGAAACATACAACTCAATAATGCAATCTAAAGAATTGTGCATCAATCAAAACAATTCCCATCAGGTTTGGCCTGCCAAAGATTTATTTTAATATTAACAAATTTAATACTTTATCTATACAGTCTTGTGTTTTGATAACTAATGTAATTAAATTACGTATTAGCGGAGTTCGATGTTTGATTGCAAATTGTCTTGCGTAAGTGTAAATGCAAAATATCGTAGCTTTTCTTTCAAATCCAACAACAAAATACACACACAATTCAAAGAAAAGCTACGATATTTTGCATTTGCACTTACGCAAGACAATTTGCATCAAACATCGAACTCCGCTATTATTTTTTTGTTACTAAAAATATTTTTGGTTTGGAATTTCTAACAATATTACCTGAAGTATTTTTTTACAAAATTGATTTTATTGATTGTTATCATAATTAATAAGATATACTTATAAAACTGAAGTAAAAATTAAAATGTAATGGTTCATTTATGTTATTATATATTATTATATTATTTTATAACAATACTAGCTGAGCCGGGCAAACATTGTATTACCCTCAATTATGTTATATTTTTCTAACTACAAATTACTCCACACAGTGGTCACTTGTTGGGTCAAAAAAAAAAACAAAAACCTGCCGGGTATTAACCCGAACCTGTGTTGAAAATTTCGGCTCCACAGCTCTTATAGTTCCAGAGATCATGCGTTAGGAACAAATTCACACTACGATTTTATATATACAGATATATTAATATATGTATGTATATTTTTCAACTGAAGTACAAATAAAACAGTATTTTAAATACATAAAAATTTTGGTTACTTTTTTTTACATTTGGTTACTTTTTTTTTTTGTATTTTGGTTACAAATTATTTTTGGTCGTGGCAACGCTGATTGCTAAGCTGATTAGTTTGAGGGAGAGATAGGCAAGGGGAACAGAAACGTTTCTTTTCCCCTCGTCTCACTCTCCTAACAAACTAATCAGCTTAGCAATTAGACTTGGATGGTGTAAACTAAGACTTATCTCGTGAATTCTTTTATTTTAATTTTTAAAAAACATATTCATATGTAACTAAAAGAAGAGACACTGAAAGGAAAACCTTCATCCAGACAATGAAATTCTTCATTGTATTAATGAAATGTTTCATTAAAAGTCAGCTAATGAAGCCCTTCATTGGATCAATGAAGAATGATTCATTGTATTTATGAAGTTAATTTTGGCGGCTATATCATAAATAGAATGAAACTATTTCATTAGTTCAGTGAAACTTTTTCATGAATATAATGTAGTTGTTTCATTGATTTAATGAAGTTTTTACATACTATAAATGAAGTTTATTCATTAATGTAAAGAAAATTTCATATATATAATGAAATATAAGCAGTAAATAATGAAAATTTTGTATTAAAAACATGAAATCATTCATATCCCTTCCAAACCACCTACTTAATAAAAGATATATAGATTTTTTTATTTTATTTAATATATAGAAATACATATGTACTTAATATATAAGCATATGTATGTATTTATTAACGTAAAACATTTAAAATTTAAGGAACTCATCAGTAGAGTTCAACCCAAATAATGTTTAAGTAAGCCGAAAAACTTGCATGTTTATAGTAAAACTCTTAATATGTTGTTGAGAATCACAATACACAAACATAAGTTTAAAAGAATCAAACAAAAATCTTAACAAAACAAGCATTTTTATAAGATGTTTGGCACAACCTTCTTGCGTTTGTATAGTGGTGAGGGAGGTGAATGGATAAAAAAAAAAGAGAAAGAGAGAGATATATGCTATACAATGAAGAATATTACATTGTATAAATGAAATGATTTCATTGCATTTATGATGACCATACTGCTTTGAAATTAAAAGGATTGGAAAAGTAAGAAGTAGAAAATATATTTTAAGAAAATAACTTTTTATTTATTTAAGTTTGACAAACTGAATACAGTAAGAAAATAAAATTTTTGGAACTTATTTATATTTACCCAAATTCGCCAAAAAGAAAATTGGTTTAAACAATGCAACGATTTTCATTAATACAATGAACTATGAAGAACACATGAAGAGCAGAGATGGAAAGATTTCATGCATGCAATGAAATTGTTCATTGTATTAATGAAAAGTTTCATTAATATAATGCAGGACATTTAATGAAACCGTTTCATTCTCTGAATGAATGATTTTCCTTTCAGTGGAGATTTCTTAGGACACCCGGTTATAGCTATGCTGCTTTGTTATATAAAACAAATTGCATGTGTGAAATAACAATGCAATAAAATTATTTTATAAGATGATGTCAAATTCTCCGCAAATATTTCAAAACGTTTCGATTTATTTCCCATTATTTTCTTTTCTAGCGGCGTACGAGTAAATTAATGTATTGTTTGTGGCCGGTGGCGGCTGTTAGCCGGCTTAAAGCTGATCGGCTGTGTTCTCTGGTTTGTGCTCATGTGTAAAAACAATGTAAACACTAATTGGGCAATAGTTCTCATTGTTTTTTGTTTGGTTTTGTTTCACTCACTTCAAACAACGAAACAAAACAAAATCAAATAAATTTGTTTCGTTTATTTTCGTACTCTGCTTTTAATTACAAAGAAATCAAAACAAAAATAAATTTATAACTGTAATAGTGTCGATTATTTTTTTTTACGAAAATCACGTCCTAACTCCTGTATCGCACAATAAATAGCACAGCTATAAAAATAAAAATTGATATATGTACATATAGGCAAAAAACGTGACTTACACCTTTTCTTAAAAAGAAAACAATTCCAAAAATTTCGCTTGTCAATAAACATACATAAATTTTTTTATTAGGACCGAAAGAGGACACAGGCACAATTTCTGCCTCTCTGAAACTATCTAACCAATTTTTATAAAATTTTATATATAGATAAATTTGGATTTAAAAGGAGACACACGCTTTATATACATATCATTCAAATTAGAACTAAGAGCGGTAACCTATTGGAGAGTTTGCTAAACTATCAGTGCTAGGGTCATGGGTTCGATTCCCACCACAGGCTCCGGTTCGTTTCACTACTATATGTGAATATCTTTGCTAATATGCTCTTCAAAATAAATTTGCTATATAATTTGTAATAAAAAAATCCAGGACCTATTGCTATAGATACCTCTAATCTCAGCTACCTCATGCAATTTCGTTCTCTGATCGTACGGATAGCTTTGCATGGGTTTCCGGCGAAACGACCTCTTTTAAGCGGCGGGTTAACTCTTTGGCGTAATTTGTGTTAGCACAACCACTTTTTAATTATTAAAATTGATAGAGCAGAGTCCCTATAATCAATAATTTATTTACTTTCTGTAATAGGTTTTCTTACCTAATAAATAATGTGTATTAAAGTTCTTGCAATGGCAGTCAAAAGCAATTTTATGGACTTAGCTTCTCCAAAATTCTAGTCTAGCAATAGATAACAATTAACAGAGCCAGTGCTGTATATAAAGCTAACCATCTGAAATTACAAAAATTTACGGAACTATCAAACTGCCCTTATACTAACCTAATGAGAATTGTGGCATACATTGTACAAGACCACATATATTTGGCCAAGGTGAACTGTTATCTCAACACCCGCTATGAGAACGGGGTTTTGTCTTAGCTTATTATTATCTTCGCTGTCTTGTGTATCTTATGTACTTTTGCTATCAGCTTAATGCTGTTAATCTCAAATCTAAATGTGGTATGATTTGGTTTTAAACAATTTTCCTGAGAAGGAAATTGTTAATAGCCATGCTAAAAATAATTTTGAAGTTGACTGGGTTCCAACACTAAATTGTTATAAGCAAAAGTGGTTTGGTTGCTAAATGTGGTTGAGCAATGCATTTTCTATTGACTTACATGCATGCTTAGATGTATTTGGTTGTAAGGTGCATTACGTGTGCTTGTGATACAGTGATAATATTTAAGATAAACCGTAATGGGCAGCTGCTTCAGCCACTGGTTTTAATTTACAAAAATAATCAACTAAAATAAATATTAGTTTCATTAATAAACTATATTATCGCCTGGAGGATCGCATCACAACGAAACTCACTCTTACACAACTCAATAGCCCAACTCACAATCTTGTGCAAATGGTCTTGCATCGTTGTAAGTGCAAAATGGTATAGTATATTGATACCTAACACTAATAATTTTTAAGTGGTGAGTATCAATATACTATACCATTTTGCACATGCTAAAGTAATTTTTTTTCTTTACTATATGTGACTCGCAAAATAGAAAGGGGCCTAAGGGTAAAAAACGGTTTTGTTCAGGAGAGCCATTTTGAAGATTTAAATACGTGTATCTTTGGTGTAACATCACATCATAAAACGCGCATATCTCTGGGAGGGAACACTTTTGGGGCATGAAATCGGTCTCATTCGATGCTCAGATGTTGTCCACATCAAAAAAAAAAGTGAAAATTGATTTTTAATTTAATTATTTTTTTTCGAACTTCATTTGTTTCTATATTTATGATTTGAATAGGCTAAAGTTCGTATCGCTTTTTAAGCCAAATTACATGTGATAATTATTTGTTCATTAATAACTAAATTAATAGTCATTGGCTTGTGGCAAAAATTAAATAAATATACTTAATAGTAACAAACCAAAAAAGTTTGTCTTAAGCAGAACAAAAATAAGCAAATTAACTAACATGTGTATAATTAGTATAGAACAAACGACAATGGTAAGACTGTTGTAAATTTAGAGATGGTAAGGTGAGCTTTAATTACAAAACATCTTTCAGCAAATTTAAATACGATGAATCAAAACAATTCACATATTCCATTTGCAAAAAGGTTTAGTGGCCTTCGAAAACGACTAGCTGTTCCGTTCAACTATGTGTTGTCAGAATATTTACAACTAACTTTGATGTTATTTGTTCATTAATAATTATCACATGCAATTTGGTTTAAAAAGCGATACGAACTTTTTAGCCTGTTCAAATCATAAATATAGAAAATTGATTTTTTTTTTAAATTACAGCTTGCAAAGATTTCTTAAGTACTCTGTGTTTAATTAAAAAAAGCAATAACTGTCTTATGCTAGGAACACAACTGGGACGAACGACGAATTTCGTCCACGTCGACGAATTCATCGATAAGAGTTTGCTGCGTAAATTTGTCGTGTGAAACACAACGACGACGAGCGAATTCCTCTCTAATATTTTGTATGCATTAAACCACTGCTGGCCAGAGTGCCAAACATCAATCGGCTATTTGTACAAATGAATGCACATACGCTTATACATTTCTCTCGGTTTTCTCTCTGTGGGCAGCATTGCATTAAACACATTCACCACAGCAGGCTACCGACTACCAAATGTCAAGGATAGAATACACATGTTTATATGCGAGTTATTCTTTTGAAGACAGCAAGGCAACAGGGCGACAGGTTGTTGTCTATGCTGATTTTGTCGTTGTAGTCCAATTGAACTAATTTCTTTTTCTTTGGCTACAATGAGAAAATTCAATGTTGCCAGTATAATACAAAATGTTGAATGAATGATTGTGTACAATTATTTCATATTATTTAACAGAAACAATATCCAAAAATTGATGTAAAGAATAAATTGATTCATTTTTGTGCTTTTACGTGAAATAAGTACATTTTAAAACAGTAATTAATTTTTATAAATGCAAAATACATAAAAGTGGCAATACTGAACTATGTATTTGTACTGGAATATCAGCTGCAGATGGTGCTGCTGTCGTCTCCAAAATAATTAAGTAGCCGGCTACGAGGCGACAAATGCTGCTAGCGGCATTTGAAGTCGTGTGTTCGTGTAGCCTGCTGTGGGGAATGTGTTTAATGCATAAAGTTGGTTGTTGTGTGTACAAAGACAGAGATAGTGAGAGAGAAAATAGTTTTTTCGTGGTTCGTCGGCGTACAAAATAGAAATAAATCTATCTTAGAGTTCGTCACGCAAGACGAATTTCGTCTAGCATAATTCAGAAAAAAAATTATTTTGTTTTAAAAAAGATTAAACAAATTTTATATGAACATTTTTTTGTTAGACATTTTGTAAACCAAAATCATTTATACATATATATATATATATATATATATATATATATATATATATATACATATATATATATATATATATATATATATACATATATATATATATATATATATATATACATATATATATATATATATATATATATATATATTAAAACAGGAATGACGAGTTTGCCGGCGTTAGATTAAAAAACCAATTCTCGTATTCTATTTCATTGAAAATTTCATATTATATAATTGATTTTAATATTTGTAACAAGTAGATAAATTGTCTAGAGGAACAGAAATTTAATTTATGAAACCGTTTTAATTTATAACAATTTTATCTTTTTAAGCAATGAACCGAGTAATAAAAAAGAGATAAACATTTATTGTGCATGAAAACTAGCACGCTAAATATTATTATTATTACTATTATTATTATTATTATTATTATTACTTAAGGCCGTGATACACCATCCTACCCACTCGTGAAATTTTTTTTTTAGAAAATGCAACCCTGGTATGAAAATTTTCAAAAGACAATAACAATTAGTTTTTCGTAAATAAATAATTTTTTCCAAAATATATCAAAATATTTATGAGAATTATTTTTATTAATTTTCTTTTAATATTTTTTGTTCTATTTTCAGGTAAGCAATAAAAACAAATTTAACACATTTCCTTTTAAAATTGTAAGTATGTACTCATCAAAAAAATAAAAATACAAATCATTACTTGCGGCATTGATAAACTCAGCTCCAAGTAGTTCCATTTCTGGTGAATCATCAATGAATATAAACATAGTTGTTATAGGACGGAAGTCATCCAAATAACTGAAATGGTATTCGCTTAAAAGGTTGTCTAGAATAAGTTTTTATAAAGGGTGTTTTTTTTTTAGAGGTATATAACTTCGAATTGAAATAAAACACAAGAAAATCATTTTAATGTCCATCAATTTGGCTTTATTGGAAGGATAATTTTATGCCATTAATGTTTAAATATGATTTCGGGCATGTGGCCGCCGCGGCTGGCTCGAATAAAGCCAATTCTACAGGTCCAATTTTCAACCACTTTTTCGAGCATATGGGGCCGTATGTTGGCAATAACGCCACGAATGTTGGCTTCCAAGTCCCCTAACGTTTCTGGTTTGTTGGCGTAGACGAGCGACTTCACATATCCCCAAAGAAAATAATCCAATGGTGTCAAATCACACGATCTTGGTGGCCAATTGACAGGTCCATTCCGCGAAATTATGCGCTCATCGAA
This sequence comes from Tachina grossa, assembly GCA_949987645.1. NCBI lineage: Eukaryota > Metazoa > Arthropoda > Insecta > Diptera > Tachinidae > Tachina > Tachina grossa. The sequence continues at coordinate 141,473,439 of OX465278.1, forward strand.
TGTTTCCTTCAATAAATCGATTGTGACGTGCGCTGTGTGGCATGTAGCGCCGTCTTGTTGGAACCACAACTCATCCACATTCATGCCATCCAATTCGGGAACAAAATAGTCAGTTAGTCGGCTCCAATTGTTGTGCACGGTGGCGAATCGATTCATTCGGGTCCTCTTCAACACTTTGCTCTACAGCGGCAATTGTTTCTTCGGTGCGCACTGTTCGACGTCTCTGCGGATGCGTATTATCACATAGAGTAAACGTAGTGCGAAAACGATCCATGGTTAACCGAATTAATTGCTCTGATGGACGATTATGTCGACCATAAAATGGACGGAGCTTGCGGTAAACTTCGCGAACTGAACCATTATTTTCGAAATAAATTTGCACGATTTGCAAGCGTTGTTCTTTTGTCAACCTGTTCATGATGAAATGGCAAACCAAACTAAATACTAATCACTTGACAGCTGACAAAATGGCCGCCAGTTAAAAAAGTGATGCCAACTTAAAGTTCTATACCTCAATAAAAAACACCCTTTATAAAGAACAGTTTTAGAATATTAAATTCAGTAACTTTAGTGATTGGTATGCAATGAAAGTGGTATAACCTTTGGAACTAATTACATCTTACATTCCAATTAAACAAATAGTTGTTGTAATTAATATTTTAATTAAATACTAAAAAAATCAATGAAAAACTTTATTGACGAAGAAAAAAAATGCTATTTTTTTAAATAACAAACACCGTTTCCAATTAATTTTTCAGATAATATTTTTTTTTTTTTTTTTTTTTTTTTGATTATCAAGATTTTCTTTACGCAATCACTCCATATACTTATACACACATTTATTTTGTATAAACATATTAAACTTTTTTGATTGTCCAATATAAATAAAGTTCGTTGCTTGTAGAAACTTTAAGTCTTGTTTTAGACTTGGCAGTTTTTCTTGAAGCAGTTATCTTCAATTCTCTTTTAAAACTGCTCGTTTGTTTACACTCAGACGGTTTCTTGTTCAATTTTCCTATTGTTTTAATGCTGCGAATGAAATAACAAAAGAGAATTGAAGTAAATTTTCTGTACAAGCAAGTCAGTACCCCTCTTCTTTCTTCTTTCCTCTCTCATCCATAAACTCAAACTTGCTTCAAGAAAAACTGCCAAGTCTAAAACATGAGTTAGTTTACTTTGTTGTTGAGAAATAAAAACATCTCTAGAAATTCTTAGTTTCACAAAAAAAAAAAAAAAAATAAAAAATAAAAAATATTATAGGGAAAAGTAGTTTGGAAAATTATTATGACATATTGCAAAAGTTGCAAAATGCATTATTGAAATTTCATATAATAAAAGAGTTTAAAGTATGTTCTTATGGCTCGTAAATAATATTAACTTTGCTACAGTAGGGGAGAAAATTAACTTATGCCCCAGTGAGTACAAAAAAAAAAGTTACTAAACTAAAAACAGTTTCCCAAAGCTCAATCAGACTGTAATCAAAATCGCTTTGGAAATCAAAGTTTTAAATAATCGCCTAATAAACCTATTTAATTTTTTATTTAATTTACATATCAAAAGTATTAAATTACATATAAATACATATATGTTTGTATATTTTTTATAAAGTTAATTTTTTTCTATATATGTTTATACATATACATATGTACATTAGGGTGGTTCTCAAAAAAATTTTCTTTTTTTTTTCTCAGAACCAGGTTTAAAAAATTTTGTTTAGGTAAAAAAATAGGTCTGTTAAAATATCAGCTCATAATATTAATGGGGAGGTGGTGCGCATCGCACTTGTTTCCCATACGTTTTACATGGTATGAATTGATTTTATTCATTCTGATTGCAGGGACAAGGACTTCATGCATTTAAAAAGGTATTTTAGGCGCCTAAAATATGACATTAAAAACGCAAGATATGCACTAAAAACAATAAAATATGCACATATTTTAAAAATTTTTTTGTTCAAAATAAGTTTTAAACTTACATTCAACTAATTAAAGATGTAAAAATAGTTTATTTTCTCAAGAGCTGCGAATACAAGCCTTTTATATTAAATTTGTACACAAGATTAAATATGATATAACGATTTTTTTATTTACTCCAAATATGCAATATGTTTATATTGCACAGAAGGAGCAATATGCAAATTAAAAAAGAAAAGTGTTATTTATTTATTTACATTTAAAAATTTTCGAACGTGAAGTTCTATCAATTTGCTTTTAGAAAGATTTTTGGCATTAAAAAGGCCTTGTGTAACGTCTATAGACGTAATGGGCTCAAATTTAAATAACTATTTTTATATAATATTATATACATATTCATTTAACTCAACCATTACAATGAATAGAATAATAGCTATTAGTTTTCCGCAGAATTGTTTCACTACTTTCGGCTTCAATAGCTGAAAATGTCCTCTTGAAATTACCAAATGACAATTTTTATTAAGTTTGTTAGGTGTGTGTGATTGTACAATCCTTCTACAATTCCACAACAATGCAAGCGAATTAATTTGAAATTTGAATTTTTGACTAAATATGACACACAACTTGTAATTATACCAAAATATGAGACAAAAATATGCATTTATGATCAAATTATGCAAAAATTTTAATTTTCAGCAAAATATGCACTAACAAATCGATGCCATTTTCACTCAAATTCAATGTTTCGTAAAGATATTTCGTTCTTGCCATTATCAGTTTTGAGGGAAAAAATATGCATTTGCATGAAACCCCTGTCCCTGGTCATAAGTAAAGAACGGCATGTCCTACAGTCAATTTCTTGGTACTTTTTTGTAGAAAATTCAACGCTCTTTAAAAAAAGTCATATAAAATTTTTTTGTTAAGTAAGCTGGATCAAAAGTTATTTACGTTCAAAGTAAAATTTACCCTATATTTACGCGATTTTTCAAGAAAACAGCTTAAATATTATGTTATTCCAGAAAATTTCACCAAACTTTCATACAAAATACAAACAGGACTCTTAAAAAGAGCCAAAAAAATTAGCTTTTCGTTGTAATAGAGAAAAATAAAACACTTTTATACATTTTTCAATTTAATTTAGCCATAGCTGTAATAAGTGAATTGAATGAAACAGAAAATTATTTTTTTTTCAGCTTTAGTTTGAATTTTAAATTTCTTTTATAGAGCGTTCAATTTTCTACAAAAGCGTAGCAAGAAGTTTACTCTAGGACATTCCGTTCTTTACTTATGACAATCAGAATGAATAAAATCAATTCATACCATGTAAATCGTATGAAAAATCGAAAAGTGCGATGCGCACCATCTCATCATTAATATTATGAGCTGATGTTTTAACAGGCCATTTTTTTACCTAAACAAAATTTTTAAACCTGGTTCTGAGAAAAAAAAAATGAAATTTTTTTTGAGAATCACCCTAATGTACACATGTATATGTACATACAACATATATGTATGCTTATATTTTTATTCAAATAGCCTTTGTAGGCATTAGTATCATAACGCATAAAATAAATATTTAACGATAAGCTTCTTAAAAAAAAAACATGTGTGAAAAAATTTATACTCGTAAAAATAAAAAATAAAAACAGAACTAAACATGTGTGAATGTACTTTTAATTATCACAACAATATCTATTAATATACAAAACGGCAAAATTAAATTAAAATAATTTCAATAAGAAAAACGGAAACATTTAAATAATAACAACAACAACAACAACAACAACAACAGCAACAACAAAATGTATTAGCTCAAATTGACCTACTTATTTTAAAAATGTTGTTGTTGCTTGTGTATTTGAGTAAAAAAATTCAATTGAATTCGTAATTATCAATTGTTAGAGAATATATTAAGTTTATCAAGCCGTTGGCAACACACTGAAGTGTAAAATTTCAAAGTCGTAGAAAACAGAATTAATATGAGTTGTTTTGAATTAAATTGAAATGACAGTATGACTGTATGGTAACACCGTATGAAACACAATACAGGCAAATCCCGGTATAACGAATCTCCTTTCCAATTTTTTACATCAACAACCTTATATAGCGAATACTATCTTAATTTTATACTGGATATAACGAATGGTTAAGTAAAATCGCAAAATGAAAAATTAAGACAAAAAAAAAAGTGCGATACCTTTAGCTTGTATTTGAGAGCTTATTTGAAAACAAATTGCCCTTATTATTTTTATTGTATTTTATAGTGTCTACAATAAAAATAACACTTGAAAAAATTTTGCGAAATAACGAATTTTTCGATATAACAAATGGACTTGACATTATATCGTTCGTTATACCGGGATTTGGCTGTATCCCTTAAATACAGTGTGACTTTATGCCAATTGTGTATTAGATACAATATTCATTAAATGTCCTCTTCGACTTCTGTGGAAACCCAGTATTACTAGGAACACAACTCGGACGAAGCACAAATTTTTCGTTGCGAACTTTTGCCATCAGAAATAAAACACATTTATGCATATGCAAAGTAACATAACGCCGCCGTCGAACGAAATTCGTCGTGCGTGGCGAACTCTCCGATAGCTTTATTTCTATTTTTTAGCCGACGATCTACGAAAAAACAATTTTCTCTCTCTTTACACAAACAATAACCAAATTTATCAATTATAAGAGCTGTTACAAGGCGAATTCACATAAAGTGATCTTAATTCGCCAGCTGACATAAATTCCCTGCTGTCAAATGAACCAAAACGTTAAGGACAGCAGGAAATTTTACACAAACAAATATACAAGGCGAATACGCAGAGTTGCAAATCAAGACCACCTTATATCAATTCGCCTTGAGCTGTTATCTATTCGTCATTGATGTGCTTCACGACGACTTTACTCAGCGAATTCTTATCGACGAATTCGACTCCGTGAACAAAATTTGTAGTTCGTCCTAGTTGGATTCCTAGAATATGAATGGATGACTACAGTGACTTCTATGTTGATGAGGTGGTGGAGGTGTACACAAACTGTCTATGTGACACAATATCCTTTCAATATTCTTCAACTGTGTATGAGACACAATATGGCTTACCACACGAGCAATAATCTTGGCAATTATTGCCGTGGCAACTGTCAAATTCGATTGCCGACACAAGATATTAGCGTGTGGACCGTAATGTTAAAATACATTGCTGAGCAACAATCTCTTAACACATGCTGTTATTACAAATTATATTAATTTTAAACCAATAAACCAATAAAAGTTAAATTTAAAATTAGAAAATGATAAAATGATTGACAATTTAGGCATTTATGTGAATAAAAAGCAAATACAGTGGAATATCCCTTAACGGACACTTCCTATAGGCGGACACCCCCTTTAGACGGACACTTTTGACAGGTCCCGACAGCTCCATAAGCAAAGGATTGCTTTCTCTTGAGCGGACAGTCCCCTTGCGCGGACACATTTCAATGGTCCCTTCGGTGTCCGCTAAAGAGAGATTCCACTGTATATTTGAATATACGTGTTCACCACCTCCAAATACATTGTTGAACACAAGCAATCGGACGTCATCATTCTGCCGGCGTTATTGCTTGTGTTAAGACACATCAAATTGCTGGTGTGGTCGTAGTGTTAAATCGCCACCGCGACTCCTATGGCAAGATAGTATGAATGTATGGCAACTGTGTAGGGAAGCTTTAATGGCTCGATTATGGATGGCAACCGAACTTTGGTTTCGTTGCTAGTTGCCGAAATGGTATTACGGATGGCAACTGGCAACTAACAGCTGGTAATTTCAGTTGCCATATTGGCAACCACAAATTTGTAGTTGCTGCATAGTTTAAAAGCAAAAAAATTTAAAATTTAAATAGTAATTGCAATATTATTTTTATTTTTGAATTTCTTCTATACATATTTAAGGAAAATATGCTTTACAGCTAAAATAGAGAGTGTTCAAACTTATTTTAGGTAATTCTAAAGAGTCGTGTAATAGTTTAAACTTTTGTACTTCCTTCTCCTCACCAATAATTAATACCACTTAACTAATAATTATAAAAATAAATGATCAGTAATGTTTTTAAGCACTTTTACTCAATAACTTTCTTTTTAGCACTTGTATTTCTTATATTTTAAATATTTGTTTATATTATTTTCAGTTGCCAATCTGTCATAATTGTGTTTTCGATAACTTTTTGGCAACTGGAGGAAGCCATACATAATAAGTTCAGTTGCGTTGCTAGTTAACTCGGCAACTGAAGTTCGGTTGCCATCCATAATCGAGCCATAAGACACATTATCAGTTATCCTATGGTAACACAGTGTCAGTGTATGGCAATACAGTATATGCATAGTTTAGGATATTCATGACATGTCAAATTCATTCGGTTTTATTGGCATAGGAAAAACCGTGTTAAATATTGCAAATGTGTTAAATGACTCGAGAGATATTGTTGTCGATTTTCTAACGCTTTGAACTTTGAAGTAAGCAAAAAGTTCCAGGGATGGCCTATAAAGTCAACCGTATACCATATAATTTTTATATTAAATGGTGTAATTTTTTGTTAAGAAGATAAAAAAAATTAAATTTAATTGGTTGGGAAAGTGTGCGGTGGCAAATGCGGCTTTAACACAACCCGTTTAAACTAAATTTTCTTATCTTCTTAAGAAAATCATAATGTGGCAATCGGGGACTGCCGCGGTAAGGCTATTGCTTAGTATTTTTTATCAACTTATGCAAATTTATTTTTTTAAATAAAACACCTACGAGTTGTCTGTTTGTTTGTGTTTATCATTTTTTGTCAACCTGATTGCTCTTAATTAAGTACACCACATTGTGTTTTCCTACATGTAAAAATCTGTTCTAGCAATACTGTATTTTAATGAAATCAATAGCATACTTTAGGGGTTAACATACACTGGGCGATTCAAATAAAAATAGTCTTAGATTTTTTTTCGTTACGGAATTTCTTGATTCGGTCGACACCCGAATGCAATAGCTTAAAAAATTAAAAAGAAACCTTAATTTTTAAAGAAAATTATATAAAGACAATAACTATTAAGTTACTATTTTACTAAAAATTCACTGCAGTTGTAAAAAAAAAGTAAGCGATAATTATTCGTTCGTTCATTTTATTCTTCGAACTTATTTATCATTTGCTAATTTGACACTTTTACTGTCTGTCATTTCGAAACCACATGAATTGGAAATGTCCAATTTATTTTATTTGTGTATTGTCGCAATTACCAAAAATGATTTATGAATTCTCGGAAATTTTTTATATTCTATTTACATACATTATTTTCGAATTGAGTTTGCAAGATTTATTTGTTAATAATTTATGTATTTCGTTTGGTTTTTAAGTATGAAAGGCAAGAAATGTATGCAAATACTTACATTCTTACATACATATATAAAAAGATAAAATAAAATAATGTAAAGGCCCAACTATAATATGAATAAGCTAGCTTAAGCAACTGTGCGGTTAAATATAAAACGCATGTGGCAAACTATAATGTACTTAACAAACTTTTCGTCAAGTTTCGTCAAATGTCATTTGCTTAAAGGTAGAATTAGTAAAATCGTATCATTCTACTTTACAGCTTGCCGTATCGTTCAAATTTGTGCACAAGTTATAGAAAATGTAACAGTTTGCTCAGCACATTTTTTTGTCTGGCATTAAATGCGGCGTTTTTGACATTCGCTACAGAAAAATCTGTTTTCTGCAGATTCCTACGTCAGCAGTGCTACCACCACGTATTTTATAACTAGTAACATGTATTGTATATGGTACGATTTTTGTCAGCTGACACGCAACATCACGATACGATTTTACTAATTCTACCTTAAGTAAAGTGCCAAACTGAACGCACATTCCGTAAGGAAACAACTGTTTGTGCATCTTTTAAACTCAAACAATATATAAATATTTTTTTATTGTTTCTTATTTTAAACTCTGAAAATAAAGCAAAACTTTTATTTTCATTGTTTGTTTTACAATACATATATACACACATACACATGTATTTACTTATGTATATTCACTGTTGTACTTTTTAGTAGGCAAAACAAATAAAACAAGTAATAAGGTGATGGATATATTTATATGTGAATTTTTAATAGATTAGGACATTCTTTCAAGTTAGTTTGATTGAATTGCATTCATTTATGAGTTATGAGAAGAAATAAAATTAATACAAAATTATTGACAATACCTAGATGTGCAGCTGTGGCTAAAGAATACTTAAGTGCATGTAAGTACATTGTGGCCACCTAAAAGTCACATCTGAATTGTTTAAGCATTTGACAGACTTGTCGTTCAATTCTGAAATTAGCTTAAGCCAGCTTATTCATATTATAGTTGGGCCTTAAGAATGATAATAGTAATAATAATAAGAGAAAGAAGTTAGCATAATTTTTAAAAAGTATTGAAAATATACATATACTCTCAGAAATTGTTTTGAAATATAAAAAAAAAATTAACTTCCTTTTACGTTTTAAAATTTATTCGAAAGAAGTATAAAAAAGTATTAAGTATTCATTTCATGTTTTTTAGTGGTAAGAAATAATAAAATATTAACATAATGATACTTTGGCAACAAAAACAACAAAAACAACCATAGTTTAGCATTAAGAACAAATGCCACATTACCCACAACAAACACACACATTTCAAAACTATGGTAATTTTAAAGGTTGCCAGATGGAGGAATAAAGCTGACGCAATACACAATCGCACTATTTACGAAAAAAAATACAACCCTACAACTTTTATTACGATAACCGTATCGCTATAATAAATATAACGAAAATTTATTGACTTTGCTATTCAGTAATATATTTTAACGATATTCGCTGTCAGTTGGAGAAACAAAAAATAAATTATAAGTTTTTCCTTATTATTTTTTGTGCTTTTCGCTTCATTTCACATTTTCAATATATCACATAATATTGAATTAAAGCTGAAGACTATCGAAAAAAGTTACAGAATCCAGGTACTGATCTGATAAATGGTTATTGTCTTTTGAACATATTCATAGACAACATGATACCAGAGTTGTCAATGTCCCAAAATCGCACGATTGTGTAGGATATCTAGTGTATCACGGCCTTAAAGGCTGCTTCTCACTGTCCTACACAATCGTTCGACTATTGAAATGTTAAATGAACATATGCGACCAGTGATGCTTTTTTGGTGCCTTTCGGGTATTTTTTGGTGCTGTTTGCCTCTTCATAAACGCGAAATTTTGGCTAATACCCTTTTTTAAAAAGCGGGTATTTACAGTGCTTTTAACAATTTCTAACAGTGCTTTTGGTGCTTTTTTGTCAAATAAAAATATATTTAATTTACAAAATTAAAATGCTTTTAATCGCTAATAGCAGCATCTTTATACTCAGGCTTCTTAAATTGTATTTAATGAAAATAACGGAAACTATCTTAAAAACAATGTAGAAAATTTTTCAGAATTGGGATTGAAAAATTTAATTTTTTTTTTTTGCAAAATAAAAAACGGAAGTAACTGGAAAGTACCACATAATTCTCTGCATAATAATTGATTGAAAGTAGTATGCAATAAGCATTTGTTAAAGCTTACACAAATATTTAATCATTCTATGGGTGGTTAAATTTTAAGGGCCGATTTCGGTATTTTCATAAGGCCGTTAATTTGTAAGTGGAAAGTAAATCAAAATGTTCACGTCTACAACAAAATGTAGGTAATTTTGTATTCAACACACAAGAGTGGTTAAATTTTAAGGGCCGATTTCGATTGAAAGCATGAGATTATCCATAGCAGTCGTTGCTTTAGACAACGAGTAGCCAACCCCCAATTTTTTCATATCGATTATTTGATTCCTGGTTTTTTTATTATTTGTTTTTACATACTTAATTTTATTAAATTAATTAAGATTATTTTTTAATTAATATGTCAATAAATTCTGTTATTACATCTCAAAGACTTTGTTTATTTTGAAGCAGAAATTTGAAATTATATTTTGAGCTTGTACACTCTAAACTTTCCCCAAAATATTTTTTGGGGAAAAGGACTTTAGTACAGAATAAGCATTAATAGAATCGTTCTTTTTACCAAAGAGAATTTGTAATTATTTTGTAAGTTTTCTTTTATTTCTTTGCGCATTTCTGTTTTTACTTTTACGAATTGTTGTAGAATTAAATTTTGAAAGTCGCGTTCCGCTTTGACAAATAAAGGCCTCTAAGTCTCAGAGCACATGTGTACCAGATGTATTAAAATTTAAAAAAATATTTTCATGCTTTTTTACCCTTTTTTTCGTATTTTATTGCGCTTTTTACCATTTTTGCAACAGCTTAATGTGCTTTTGCTCTTCGTAGAGATACCAACAATGTACGCGACAAATAATGTTTGCTTATGCCTAGAAATTGAATCTAGAACCACCTTTTTAAATAATTCTTTCTGCCAAAAAAAAAACCGACCTCAATGCAAAGATCTGATAGAAGAAGATAAGAAGTACGTGAAATATAAAATTAAGTTTTTAAACTTAAATTTTAACAATTCTTAAAAAATCACTAATTATTAAATTGACTGCACCAGGTCAAAAAATACTTGCGTGGCAACACTCTATTCTTAAATAGCTGTTGTTGTTATTTACATTTATTTTCTTTTACATACTCTTACGACTACAATTTGAAATCAGCCAATGTAGTAATGAATGGTAAAGTAAGAAAATAAATAAACATGTTGATTATTGAGTTCTTGTTTCAACTTTGTTATTTGTTTTAAGCTTCTCATTTATTTAAATGAAAGTTTATAACATAATAACTCTAGTTGTTCTAAGAAACTTTGGGTAAAGGTTCCCTGATGATCTGCATTAGCAACAGTGATCCAGCTAAACTCCTCAATAATCAATTTCAATGTATTTTTAATCAAAAAAACATATTTTACTTACGTCCCTTTTCACAATGTATGATTAAGAGCTAACGTGAAATTTAACTGACAGTTCTTCATACAAAACTTGCCGTTAAAGTCCCTGTTAGATTTTAATTGTACATTGTGAAAAAGGCCGTTAATAAGTAAAATATTAATTTGGGATTATTAGTGCGTTTAAAAAACTTTAAACTTAAAAATTAAGTTTTAATGGGCGTGCCTCAGCTCATTTTTTAAAAGCAATATGTGTGTTTTTCAGAGCTCAGGGTGCGTTTTATTTCTTGTAAAAATCGGTAAAGTAGAAACACTTAAAATAAAATATTAAATTTTAATGGGCGTAACTCCGCCCATTTTTTAAATGGAGGATTGTATATATTTTAGAGTTCAAGGTGTGTGGTAAGTTTCGTAAAAATCGGTTAAGTAGAACCGCGTGAAATACTATAATAAATTTTAATGGGCGTAACCCCGCCCAACTTTCAAATAGTGTAATTACAAGAACCAAAGATGGTTTATAGGTTTCGCAGCAGTCAAATAAGTAGAATATCATAAAATTAAACATAAAAAATTGTGGGCTTTTCCCCGCTCACTTTTTTACAATGGTACCAATAGGAATCTATACCCACTCAGACAAAAAAAAATTACAATCGGTCTAAAATGTAACGAGTTATGAAGTAACACCCCCAAAATAAACAAGAGACGAATTGTTAACCTCCTCCTTTTTTGAAGTCTGTTAAAAAAGATGTTCATTTAAAAAAACATAAATACCATCCGGCCACTCTAACACCTTAAATACATACATACATATTTGCGATTTGCCGGGGAAGCAGCAAAAAGAGAAAAAAGAAAAAAGGAAAAAGTTTGTCATTGCAAAATATTGAAATTCAACAAAATATGGTATTGTAACTTGAAAGATGAAATAAACACAAAAAGCAAAAGCTACAACTCAACGTCACATGTACATAATAATCTTGCATGCGATGAAGCTTTTAAAGGAAAAAGTTCAATAAACTGACATGCTTTAGCAAATAAAATAAAATGAAATAATAAACTTTTAAAAAGGAAAAACTTATAAAGAAACGTTACAACATAAACAAGATTTTTATTGCTTTTTTTGGGGGGTAAATCAATTGATTAATGAATTAGGGTGGCATATATTTAAGCAAGATGAATCAATTAATAAATAAGAAAAATAAATAAATTCAGCACACAAAAGCTTCCGTACGGACACTACATATCCTTACCTTACTATATAAATGTCCTAACTTATTGTTTTTTTTAATCGAGTTTTTTGTATATTTCGCTAGAAGAACCTCTAATGTACTCGTATTGAAAAATGCTAAAATCTCGTTTTAAAAAAAATTACGAGTTAGGGCCTTTATATATATTAAGGTAACGATATGTAACATTATATAATAGACATAGACATTCCTTAAAAATGTTAAGTAAACGGTAACCCTTTTTACGATTTTTGGCGATTTTTTAGATTTCGCGCTTTTTCTTGGATTTAGCGCTCTTTTTAGTTTTTGTGACTTTTCTTTTCAGTTTTTGGTGTTTTTTTTTAATTTGGCTTTTTTAATTTTGGCGTTTTTTCGTTTTGGCGATTATTTTTCGCCTTTTGGTGATTTTTTTCGTTTTGGCGATTTTTTAAATTTTGGGATTTGGGAAAAATATTGTCAAAAATAACTTTGTCCTGACCAATATTATGTCTGAAACAATGAATTCAACTTTAAAATTGTTTGTTAATAAAAGAAAAATTTTTATTTTTAGTAACAATTTTAAAAGCAAAAACAAGTACCTCCTTATTAGTAGCAACTACTACATGGCGCCAAAATAATAGGTCACTTATATGGCTACTACAATCGATTTAAACACTTTGCTAAGAACTGTGTGTATAAATTGGAGATGGAATGGTGAGAAAAGTTTAACACATAATTGTATAATGTGTGTGGAAAAAAAGTAAGGATAATGGTCGCCATCATCTTAATTGAATACTCACTGGAAGCTAAAATAAATTAAAGAAATCTTTTGTTCATATTGGAAACGAAGTGTTGCCAAGCGGCATCACCATGTATGCATTTGGGATGCTAAATTTTGGGGTTAAAAAATTTACCAATTTCAGCTCAGAAGTTTTCAGTTGTATTCTAGAAGCTTATAGTTCTTAAAAAGCTGCTGCTGGTCTCTTTTGTAAAATATCTGCACAATTTATTGTCGTTGTGAAAGGAATGTGTTGCAATGGAATATGTTTAAAAAACAAAAATCTACTATTTCCTATTAAGCTTAAAAATAAATTAGTCTAATTGATTGTTTTCATATACTCATAGAAGTGGGAGAGTGAATTAAATGGCATATCCCTTAATCACTCTCTATTCACGTTAATAACTTGAAAAATCCTGGCCATCTCTAAAAGATATACTAGAAGGGGCAATATCAACTCACTATTTGATTAATTATTTTAAATTGCCTCGCATTTCACAGACAACATCTTGATTTTAATCGATAAGAATTGCTACTGCTCCCGCTACTGATGTTGGTGCCACTTGCTCTACTATTTATTACAACAACCAGGAACATATGCACCAACTGCCTAGCAATTGTTCCAATGAATCAAAAAGCAAGGAGAGCAAAAAAAAAAGTCGTAGGATTTAGTTTTGGTTTTGTCATTTTGTAATTACGAGTCAGTCAGCCAAATCGTCAGTCAGTAACACATTGAACCAGTCAGTTTGTTCGCAGACTTTGACACTTGTGTGTATAAGTTTCTTTCCCAAAAAAAAAAAGAAAGCAGCTCAAATCAAATGACTCGTTGTCAAGTTGTTATTATGACACTTCTAGAATGTCTGCTATGGCTGGAGGGGGTAAGCAAATCCCAGCGCACTATTTGCCTTTTAGGATTGATTAAAGTATTGAATTTTTGGGGGGTATTGGCTTGTATGGAGAATATAAAAGGAAATAAAAGGAAAGGATGCAACTTAACTAAAGAAATCCAATGAAAGTTTGAGTATTCAGCTACTTGCTTAAAATTAACAATTAGTCAGTATATATATGTTCAGTATGAAAGCCGAATAATTCTTGTATTGCATTTTTTTTTTTTTTCAAATGACGCAGAACATAGAGGGAAGCAGATGCATAATATCCCAGCGGAAAAAGGTAGGAGTAACGATGCCTTTTTACTCCTTCTTTTGAACGTACAAGACTTGATCATTCCATTCTATACTCATATCTTTTTTAAACGCGTTGTCATTGCGGAGTAGACCTTTACTTCTTTCGCCAGGCATTCTGAAAGTCCTTCAAATTAATGGATTTTGCTTTTGATTGGGCAAAAAAAAAAAACAAACAAAAATTTTACGGTTTCTCTTCTTCCTTCTCATAGAAGGGAATGTAAAAAGAGTTGAGGCCTTCTATGGAATCAAATTAAACCTCAGGCAGTATTTTAAGAAGTCCTCAAGTAAGAAGGTCTCCTGAGCTTTCCCGTTGGGATGTTTTATGCGCTTCATTGTGTGTATTGGGGTAGTTAGTTTTAAGGTTTTTCGCTCCATTACAGAGATTTACAACTCTTCAACCAATTGATTTAAAAGAAGGAAATTTTTCAAGAGGCAAATTCAGAGAATAATGTTTACGTGAGATCTGTGTGAACAGCAACTCAAGTACTTGTCTTTGCAAGCACCGAAGCTTGCGTTCAAGCATAATCACTTTCTTCAGAATACGACTACTTTTTAGGGTTCCGTACACCAAAGGTGAAAAGGAACCCTATTGTTTTCGCTACGCTGTCCGTCTGTCCGTCACACGGTATTTTCTCAGCAACCGTAAGAGCTATGGACCTGAAATCCAGACAGAGTATGTAGAACCTTGGCCGCTACAACAACAAATACATGAGAATTAAAAATTAAAGGGTGTTCCATAACGATCAACGAAAAATGTTAAAATCCCATGTAATATACATACAATTGTATGAACATATGTATATTGAAACTTGAAATTTGTAAAATTAGTGTATTTTTATACAGACTACAACAATTAACACTAAAATTTAAAAAAAATTTAAATTAAAGGGTGGTCCATCAGTTAATGCAATTTTGACTATGTAATTTTGACAATTTCCTATATCTTGGAAACCGTAAGAGGCAAACACTTGAAATTTTCAAAAAACTAAAAAAACCGAAAATTATAAAATCGCCAAACCAAAAAAAATTAAAAAAAAAATCGCCAAAACGAAAAAAATCGCCAAAATTAAAAAAAATTTCTAACACTAAAATAAATCGCCAAAATTAAAAAAAAAACGCCAAAATTAAAAAAAAACGCCAAAATGAAAAAACGCCAAAAATCGAAAAAAAATCGCCAAAACGCGAAAATGTCGCCAAAACTAAAAATAATTTTAAGTAAAAAAAAAATTGGAAAAATGAAAAAAATCGCCAAAATAAAAAAAAAAATCGCCAAAATGAAAAAACGCCAAAAACCGAAAAAAGTCGCCAAAACAAGAAAATAAAGTGTCAAAACTAAAAAAATCGCCAAAACTTAAAAAAATCGCCAAAACTGAAAAAACGCAAAAACCGCCAAAACAAAAAAAAACCGAAAAGACCCCAAAAACGAAAAAAAATGCCAAAACTATATATTATATAGGATGAAGTTTGTATTAAATTACATATCTAGTGTTCGTACGGAACCCTTCGTGCTCGAGTCAGAGTCGCACTTTACTGAATTTATTTTAATATTCAAGAAAACCATAAAGTAATATTCACAAACTAGTTTCATTTACTGACTAACTTACAACAAATGAAGATAACTCCATTTAGTATCTTCATTCAAAGCTTTTGCTTAAGGAGACTGGAAAACTATGCGGAACGAAGCCAGTCAGACGTGTTTTGTAACTTTTTACCAGCTGATTATGGGAAATTAAACTTTTCCATTTCAAATCTAAATCAGTTTTATTCAAACATTCCTATATGGCACACATCGGTCCACTAGAGTTGGCCTCATACAGGAATACACGAAGACCGATTTCGGTTGGCATATTGCGACTATGCCTAGTACTAGATTAATGAACACCGCAACAACCAACCAACCGTAATCAGGCTGATTATTTCCCCCTTCGAATTAACTAATAACTTCAATAGAATTTTTAGTTTAGACCGAAGCAAATAGTGCCTGTAGTGGTTGTATGCTTCTCAAATATTTTGGAAAACATTTTTATGTTTAGAAATATATTTAACGGATTTTAGTTTAGAAGAATGCACTCCTTATATGTATCTTTGTAGGTGTGTATTAGCTACAATGGTGTTCTATGAGTGTGTGCATGTGTTTTAATCCAAAATGGTCTTGCTTACCTTATAACTTATGTATATAATTTTCAACACTACCATCACATTCAATTCCTTTCACATGTGCTATAACAGCAATAACATTTAATCCAACGAGAAGCATCATATTCAACATGTGTCAGGCAGTTATAGCCAGCCAACCATTCAACCAACCAGCCAAGTGTCGTCCATCTATAGATAGACACACTTGTCACAACACGAATAAATTTTTAAATGTACGTGCATAAGCCCAGCAAACATAAAAGTTGACATTAAACCTCATTACATTGATATAGAAAGGCCCTAACTCACTACTTTTTTTTTAGAGATCGAGATTTTTGCATTTCACATTAGATATTCTTCTATCGGAGTATACAAAAAATTCGTTTTCAAAAAAAAAATTAGTTAGAACCTTTATATCCCAGTAAAAAAAAATGGAAGTCATTCTGAAGGAACCACATTTTCATTGCTTCCAAAAAATCGATATTTTTAATTTCCCGATAGTTATAAAAAGAAACGAATTGTTAAAATATGTAACTTTTTAAAGTTTTTCCTAGATGAAAATATTACCATAGAACACAAAAAAGGAAATTTTTCTTACAATCGCTTCTAATTCGGTGACTAGGCATCGAAAAAGAGAACTTCTTGCAATGACAACCCTATGTAAAAATCATTAGATCGGATCGAAATTTGAACAACTTCCAGACTGCAAACTACATTTTCATGACTTCTTTGGAGTGTCTTTTTTTACTGGGATATTAAAGTAACGACATGTATGCCGTTTTGATAAAATTTTAAAGATTTTGAACAAAAATTATACGTTTAGTTGTAAAATTAAAAAATGTACAAGTACTTTAGTGCATATAATTTAATGTATCGTTTAGACCGATAGAAATTACAAAAGGAGCCATTCACATATTACGTAACGCTATTTGTTATACCCCTCACCCCAAACATATTAACTCTTTTTACAAAATTTTCAGTATAAATTTTCTAAACGGTAACCAATCCTTAAGCCCCCCCCCCCCCCCAAAAGGAACGTTACGTAATATGTGAACTGCCCCAAAGAAAGTTAAAACAACTGTCATACCGAGCTCCTATTTTGGCAATTATTATTAGCTTTGCCGAAGGTGAAGTGAGAAAACTTAATTTGTTTGAAAGACATATTGAGACATTCGCCGGTAAAAGTCAAGAATATACGGTCACTCAAAAATCCTAATTTGGCTACCTTTAGAAGTAGGGAAAGCTTAAGATTACATGGTGATCAAAACGGACTGTGATTGGACTTTCAAAGCCTTTCTTCCATCCAAAAAGCAATGGAAGAAGGGCGAAATACCAAAAGATTATCACACCAGAGTCTACAATAACGGATCAAGAATGATCTGTAGTGTTGAGTATGGAGTTTCCTCAAGTGATCTGGCCATGCAGCTATCGTACCGTCTTCCCGCTGGTTCAATTGTATTTTGGGCTGGAACAGTTGCTTTAAGAGAAGCAGATACTACGCTGCGCATAAGAAACCATCAGGGGAAAGCAGAATTTTGTCGATACTACGTCGCTTGGTTATTGGTTTGCGGCACAGTATATTCAAAATACATTATGTCTGCAGCAAACCAATAACCAACCGACGACTAAAGCAGCAGTGCTCGGGCTATGATCACTTGAAATCTTCTCAATTTTAGTTAACCAATGTAATGATGTACTATCCAGACCGATACCTACCTTATCTGTGTTCCTCCACAAGGTATAGCTAATGAGCGGGCGGACTAACTAGTCAGGTCTATGTCCGTTATGAACGCATCTAAAACATTGCCTGTTTAGTACCGTTTGGACTCGTACGGAAGGAATAGGCTGAGTACGTGTGGGATCGCAAAGAAAATGTGACCATGCTGCTACGACAGACGCTCAGAACAAATCGTAAACAAAAATAGGAAGATCCAGCGGTTGGTCATGATATTGATATTGGTGTCTATTCTGGAATACGCGTCGACTTGGTGAAATTTACATGTAAAACAAAAACAAAACTTCATAAATGTTAAAAATTTGTTTTTGCTTATTATATAAAATTCACAATTTTTAAAAAAGAGAGCAACGCGCTGAAATTCTCACGTTTATTTCATTTTAGAATTGTATGGAAAACAAAAACAATTTTTGAAACTTTGTTTTTGCTTTAATGTAAAGTTTCACTTCTTCGACGCGTTTTCTCGAATAGCCATCATTAATTTTTAATTAAAGTTGTTTATTGCAGGAATATTTTTTTCTGTGTATAGCGATTGGTGTATTTCGACTTCGACTACGATATTTTGGTCCTAGATTAAAGAATCAATGTTGTAGTCTTCTTTAATCTATTACAAAAACGTCGTATTTGAAGTCGAAATCAGCCAACCACGATAAGGGGAATATATTCAAACAATAACTACAAAAAGCAGAAGATAGAAGGAACATCCTGAGTACGTGTAAGGTCGCAAAGAAAATGTGGCTGGCCATGCTTCTACGAAAAACGCTCATAACCAGTGCAAGTTTTTGTGGCACGAAGAAAGGTTCAAAATACCTACCAAAAAGCTCAGACATATAAAAACTCCTTCTAGGTTGCAAATAATGTATTTTAATGCAAGCTGGACTAAGAATGGCCTTTTATGTCAATAATTCAAGAAATGGCTAAATAAACAAAGATGGCATATGCCACAAAAAACTTGCCCTGCTCATAACGAATCGTAAACAAGAAAAGGAAGATACCGCTGTTGGCCGTAATATTGACGGATTGAACCACGTGTTTCCAGGGAACTCGAATAAATTTAGTTGGGTTAAGTCGAGTTTCTTTTTTTTTCAAATTGCTAAGATGTTAATAAGGCTCAGCTACAGTAAAATTGTTTGCTGGGCTTTAAAAATGTTTTTGAGAACACCATAAATTCTTTGACATTTTCTATATTTGGTGTGTTTTTGTCATTGTTAGTGTGCAACGTGTTCGTTCTTGTTGTTTTTGTTTTCAACTTTTTGTAATTTTGTAGTTGGTTTTTTTTTTGGATTTTGTAGCAAGTTTCCTTTTAAGGATACGATATCTCTGTCTCGTGTTCGTTTGTCTTACATGTACGCACGTTTTTTTATGTAAGAGAATGTAATTATTGCAAGTTGTTGTCGGAATCTTTTTGTCATATTGTGTGTGTGTGTGTGTTTTTTTTTTGTGGTTGTTGCCGTATTGCAGTCCAGTCACTCTCTTTAAATGTGGATGTTGTCAGGGTTGTCAGATTTTTTCCAACCTATTTCGCCAAATTGATTTTAAAAATCGCCAAAAGTCGCCAAAAATCAGTTTTATGTAGTTTTTCTTAGTGCTAATTCACACGGTGAAATTTATGACGTCTATTTTTCTTAATTCTCTTTTGAAGTTGCTACCAAAAATTCCTTGCATTCATACGATGTTTTTTTTGGACGTCTAATTTTAGTTCTCTCCACTCATATAGCCAATAAGCTAGAAGAGTAACAATAAAAAATAACAATAAGATAGAAGAGTAACAATAAAAAATAACAATAAGATAGAAGAGTAACATTGAAACGTAACAACAATAACAATGTAAAGAGAAATATGAAAAAACCATGGAAAACAGAAATCGAGTCATTTTTTCTACCCCTCTTTCTTCTCTACCCCGTTCGCTAACAAACAAAATGTGACGTCGAAAAGTTGACTTCATAAAAGTCTTCGTGTGAATTAGGTGTTAGTAAATATTTGATAATAAATTTGTTTTTATATAACACTTTTTTAATATAAATTTTTATGAAATAATCGTATCAAAATTTATCAGAAAATCGCCAAAATTGGAAATAAAATCGCCAAAATTATTTTTTGTAAATTTTTGTCATCCAAATTCCAAAATGTAAGAAAAATCATTAAAATAAAATTGTTTTAACTTCTTGCAGACGAGTTTTGGTAGGATTTACTTTTGAAACTACTCCTTCAACAAACTAATTTTCTTGAATTATACAAATTTTGGTGTTAAACTTTGTTAAAAAATCGCCAACAAGTTGATTTATCGCCAGGAAAATCGCCAACAAATTTATTTATCGCCAGAAAAATTTCCATGTCGCCAAACCAAAAATTTGGACGCCAAACAATTTGAAAAATCGCCATGTTTGGCGAGAAATCGCCATATCTGACAGCCCTGGATGTTGTTATGTTACGCTAAAAGCTTGTGTTGTTGTCGTGATTGTGTTTTTTTTTTGTTGTTGCTACTTTACATTGACATTTCGGTGTGGCATGTGCAAATGCGTTGGATGTTTCTATAATTTTGTATGTACATACATACATATGTATATTGCCTTCTAATTCTAACCTGTAGATTTTGGAACAACTAAAGCTAATTTTGTGAAGGATTTTGTGTTTATTTGCCTATTGAATTTTATGTGGGTTGTTGTTTTTAAAAAAGCGGTTTTACTTTAGATTTCATTTTATGTCTATTTAATTGTGTTGAAAATAAAATTAGTTCTACGCTTTATTAAAAATTTAAGAAAAAATAACTCTCAATTTTGATATACATATTACTCTACTGCACAAGACATCTTATAAGAACTTTCAAGACATGAGGGATTTTTCAAATGCTTTACTACAGCAAAATCTTATAAGACAAACGTTAACAACATTGTTTGCAAGAAATTTTTTTGAGTATTGTAGGTATAAGAGTAAAGAAGAAAAAACTTCGTGACTGAAGAATTTATGATACTAGCTTCTTTCTGCACATAAGCGCGTGTACAAACGTCATGCATGTATGTATGTGTGTATGATCTTTTATTTTTCTGCGCACATGCAAGTGCACACATATGCATTAACATTAGTTGTATGCGGTTAATCACATAATAGCTTGCCATCTACATATTACACACACACTCAAACGTACAATTTGAAAAATAACTAGCATACACTAATCAACAGTACTTCTTTTCAGTGTTTGTTTTGTTTTGCTGCCTTGGCGACATCGCTTTTTAACACTGATATACACGTACACCAATACATCCATCGTGCTTCGCTTATAGTACGACAGCATTTATTATTGGTTTAGTATAATACATGCGACGTGAATACATTTAAAAATCATGACGTTTTTACATTTCAAGACTGCCCTGCAGAAAGTGCGAATAGTGAAATTGTGGTGATTTACTAGTGACATTGTCAGTAGCACTACTGACCAGGTGTACCCCAGCCAATGTAATCATCTATTGACATTTAACATTAGCTTGTCATTGAAAATCCACCACTAGACTGTAGCACTACTGACTAAGTAGTTTTTTTGGGACCATATGGAGACATTGGCACCAAAGATTCACTAGTAAATTTTAGGGGCTCTAGTCGATATCGATATTTCCTCGCTCGTTGTCAATAGTAAAATTATAGTGATTTTCTAGTGACATTGTCAATAGTGCTACTGATTAGGTGTACCCCAGCCAATGTAATCGCCTATTGACATATAACATAGGATTGTCATTGAAAATCTACTAGTAGACTTTAGCACTATTGAGAAAGTAGTTCTTTTATGACCATATGGAGATATTTGAACCAAAGATTCACTAGTAGATTTAAGTGACGCTCGTCCACACATATGTATTTATTTAATATTATTGCATAGCATAATAAAAAAGGAAAACAAACTATTGACGCGTTCATTGACAATATCACCAAAAATACACTAGAACTTTTGTCTCTAACGTATCTCAACTCGCACATAAAATGAAACTTGTCGATATTTTAACTAGTGCAATTGTCGCTCGAGAAAGAGTATTGACATAGAGGCATATGGTACGTTTTTACATTTCAAGACTGTTTACGCAGCTCTCTAATACATATGCATGAGACATTTTACAATCAATTGAATATTGTTCCGCTTGCTTCAGTGCATTCATGTACATTCTTATGCATTTATTTTTGTGTGTACACAAATATCCCAATAATTACTGCCTTACATACACATCTGTGCCAATAAATAATAATGGCTTAAGTCGAAATTTCATGTTTTGAGATATTAAGGGTTTTGTCTAAAATTAATTGTGTTTGGTTTTTATATAAAATTTTTAGCCTCCAAATAAGATGCACATTTATTTAGAATAAAACTGTAAATTTTATAAAAAAGAGAAAAAGTTTTATTAGTTAATATTCGCTGCTTTTTAGTTAAGATGTTATGAAAAAATATGTGTGTGAAGATAAATTCATTGAGTTAAATTCATTTTTCAAAAATATCGCATGCGATATTTTTTTTTGTACGAATTTTGTACTGAAACTAAGGGGTTTCTTCATAAAAACGTTCACTATAGCCAAACGCTTCTTCCTCAGCGAATCAAACCTAGTGGAAAATGAAGACAACAAATCATACTAAAAAACTGCATTTACAGTACACTTAAGCTATTATATTGAAAGGCAAAATAATTTTTATTGATGGTAAGTCGAGATAAGTGCTTTAGGTTAAATTGAAAAATGCGGAAAACCTGAGATAAGATAATTTTTTAAAAGCTTAGTTAAATATAAGTTTTTTTTTTAATGAAGAATAATTTGGATGGGATGTTAGTTATTAAACTTAAGTGTATACAAGTTTTTATGCTCAAATATTTTAATATTGATGTAGCTACCGATGCGTATAGTTTTATTAATAACGACATTTTTTAATTGAAATTTATTTGAGTTATAGATCTTGAAGAAGAGAATAAGAATATGTAATAAAATTAAAAAGCACTTATGTCAACTTAAGCCATTATTATTTATTGCCACAGATATGTATATTGGGTAATTGTTTTGCCGGTCAGTTAATTCCACCATAAATAGTTTTTTTCTTCTCTAAATTACTACAAAATTGTTGTGCCAACAAACTGTCAACCGTGTCAACGCCAAGTCGTAAAGATACAAGAAAAGTCCATAAATGAGAAAAAAAAACTTCGTCTTACATTTGAATACAAAATTAATCCGATACACACAGAAAAAATAGCAATGTAAAATCACCATTCAAAAATTTCGTAAATGTTAAATCAACGTGAAATAAATTTATTTCAAAAGAAAAAATTTTCTTTGAAAATTACTATAAATCATCACTGTTGCCAACTTTTTTCTAATATATATCGCTAAAGTAGACAAGAAAATAGCTAGAAAATAGCTAAATTTCAAAATGACTTGAAAATTTTGCGATAAATAGCTAAAAAATAAATTTAATTTTAGGTTGTTTCTAAAATTTCACGTTAACTTGTTAACTTCTTTCGTACTTCCCAAATTTCCCTAAAAATTTTATAAAATACCGTATAAAAGTATTGTAATATGTTAATAAAAGGCTTATTTTATTTAAAAACATATACATATTACAGACCTGCACAGATATACCTGTTTGCACCAGTTTTGCTTGTGTTGGTTCTGGTATGTACAGATACATATGTTATTCATTGTTTCTGCTACTTCGGGACTTCCCCAGTTAAAGATTGCTTAAAATTATAGAGTAAAAGTAGCGCTGACAAACCTGCTGATTTTTGTATGACGGGTTCCTGTTGTGGAGTACTACATTTTTTAAGTCTAATAAAACATGCAAACATAGCAGTTATCTAAAGCGCTATTTAAAGCATTAATATAAACGTATTTACTTATGTATAAAAGCACTTATCAAAACGGATGTTAGGATGGATATGAGTACATTAGCTCACCTTTAAACCTGCATTGTTGTGGCGCTATTCAATCACCTTTTTTCTATAGTTTGCTTCATATAGGTTCACCACTTCTGAACAAGCTCACATTCTAAATCGAATTATGATGGATAAAAAATCGCTAGAATTCCCGCTAATAGCTAAATCATAATTTTTTCACGAAAAATATATTTAAAAATCGCTAGATTTGACGAGAAAATAGCTGAATTGGCAACAGTGTAAATCTTGTTAGATTATGAAGCCATTTCATTGCCGAAAAAGATAAGATTAACATTGTTTACGTAGTTTTTAAGTTGAAATTTTTCTGCGTGTACGCACTTTTTGAAAATAGTTTTCAATTTTTCATTGCAATCAGGTGTAGAAAGAAGCTTTAATAAACATAAATGACAACACTTGACGAATTTATATTATAAGCAACGTCAAACTCCTCATATATAAAAAAAAGAAATTTATATTTTTTACAAAAATAAATATTTATATAAGTATGTCTGTATGTATATACAGATATGTATGTTCAATATGTATAATTGAGTTTGACATTGATCATGATTTGAATTCATCAGTTGCAAACACCAACTAATCTTTTAGTAATAGACATTAGAGGGCTACGTAAACAGTCTTGAAATGTAAATACGTCTTGTTTTTTAAATGTATTCTCGTGGCATGTATTATACTAAACCAATAATAAATGCTGTCGTTTAATAAGTGAAGCTGGATAGACGCATTGTTGTTCGTCTATATGAGTGTTAACAATGAATGTCGCGAAGACTTCTTGTTCGTAACAAACAATCAAAAGAAGTAGTGTTGATGTGTGTATGCTTGTTATTTTGCATATTGTACGTTTGAGTGTGGTTGTGTGTAAGATGTAGATAGTAAGCTATTATGTGTTTAAAGCTGTGGTCACATTATGTGAATTTGCCTTATGGAATGTCAGTTTTTCACATGGTAAATTTGTACATATGTCTAGTCTGAACACTTGTAAACAATAGCATATGTTATTTCCCTGTGTGCAGTACAAAAGACAATTTTGATTTAGAGCGTCTTCTATTGTCAAGTGACAAAGCATCTGACATCAGCTGGTTTTGAATAAAGCAAATACTTGTGGCGTTAAAAATTAAGTGAAATTGTAAGATAAATTAAATTAAAATGATTTCAATAGATAAAACTAAAAATTAAAGAAAAAATTTAAAAGGCTTTAACAAAGGTAAGCATTTGTTTACCTTTATAGGATATGTCATATGTATATAACATACCAACGTATGAACACAAAAATTATAAACCGCATGTAAAACGCAGGGGGCAAATTACGGCACTCGTTATCGAACGAAATTACGAAATATTTCCATATAAACTCTATTGAAATACTTCGTAATTTCGTTCGATAACGAGTGCCGTAATTTGCCCCCAGATTTTGACATACACAGAAAATAATATGTGTATAAAAAAGTGACATTCCATAAGGCAAATACATATAATGTGAACACATCTTAAGGGTGGTTTTTAAAGCAAGCGCACACAACTAATGTCAATGCATGTGTGCATTTGTATGTGTGCAGAAAAGTAAAAGATCATACACACAACGTACATGCATGAAGTTTGTATACGTGCCCATGCGTATGAAGAAGCAATCATCGCAAATTTTTCCGTCACGAAGTATTTTCTTCTTTACTCCTATACCTGCAATTACTAAAATAAATTTCTTGTAAACAGTGTTGTTTAGCGTTTGTTTTGGGAGATTTCGCTGTAGTAAAGCATTTGAAAAATCCTTTATGTGTTAAAATTTTTTGTAAGTGGTCTTGTGCAGGCCTCTAATCAACATGAAACACATACATATAAAACAAAATCATTGCCGAAAAACATTAAATCAACCTTGTTTATGTAGATTTTGTTGTTAATGTTTGTGTGTGTGTATGTGTGTGCTGCATCCCTCAAATAACGCGACTAGTCCATACATGCATGTAAGGACTACTCCATAAAAGACCAGGACTATTACAAAACTAGTCTCAATGTATGGATAAAACATGGTCGATTTAACATTGCGATGTCCTAGGGATGGAACGGCTATATGAAAAATCGCCCAAAAATGAAAATGAAAAATCGCCCAAAATTTCAAAATGAAAAATCACCAAAAAAATTAAAAAATCGCCCAAAATTTTCAATATGAAAAATCACCCAAAAAAAATTAAAAATCGCCCAAAATTAAAAAACACCAGAAAAAAATTAAAATTATAGTAATTTAATTTTTATATTAAAATGAAAAAAGAAAAGTTATAGAGAAGCGTAAATAATGTTCGTTCGTTCCCGAATTTTCTACACCACGAATTTTCTACACACGGCGCTGCCTAATAAAAAATTTTCTGCCTTGCAAAGTTTTCCTGCTTAAGAACGTTTTTTGCACTGCCGGCCTTTGGCCGGGCTCAAAGATTTCCTCCGACATGATGTTTCCCGACAGGGCGCTGCCTAATAGAACGTTTTCTTGCACTGCCGGCCTTGGCCGGGCTTAAGGATTTTCTCCACCATGGTGTTTCCCGACAGGGCGCTACCTAGTAAATATTTTCAGCCTTGCAAAGTTTTCCTGCTTAAGAACGTTTTCTTGCAGTGCCGGCCTTTGGCCGGGCTCAAAGATTTTCTCCACCATGGTGTTTCCCGTCAGGGCGCTTCCTAATAGAACGTTTTCTTGCACTGCCGTCCTTCGGCCGGGCTTAAGGATTAAAATATTTTCTGCCTTGCAAAGTTTTCCTGCGTAAGAACGTTTTCTTGCGCTAACGACCTTCGGCCGGGCTTAAACATTTTCTCCACCATGGTATTTCCCCACACGGCGCTGATTAACAAAGATTTTCTGCTTTGCCATTTTTTTTTTTTTTTTGTTTAATAACATTTTCCTGCACTGCCGGCCACCATGGTATTTGGGTGTATTTTTCCCTTTAATTTTTAAATGTTTGAACAATTTTGGGCGATTTGGTTTTGGGTGATTTTTCATGGAAACATTTTTCATATGAAAAATCGCCCAAAATTTCAAAATGAAAAATCACCCAAAAAAAAAATTAAAAATTTCCCAAATTTTTTGTACGTTTTTTCATATGAAAAATCACCCAAATTTTGTATGGAAAAATTTTGGGCGATTTTTCATTTTTATTTTTGGGCGATTTTTCATGGAGCCGGATGGAACACATGGTCCGAATTTGCATTACATCGGACCACCCCCAAAAACTACCCCACATGGAATAGTTATACACTACTCGAATGCAATTTGTAAGTGCCCAAGAAGAACGATCATAATCGTTTAAACACGAACACATATCGTACAGCATTGAATGCTTGTGTGAAAACGACATGATCCATAGCTGCAGTACATGGGACCACAATGTAACTAGTCTGTTTCATCTAGATTGGACCACGTAGTTCAATATTATTTGCAGGGATACGCAAGATGTTGAGCTCTCTTAGAATCGATTCGGTTCGGTTGATTTCGAAGGCTCGCAAAACAATTGTACAATTGCCCAAAAAAATTTGTAAAAATCGTCGACTTTGGGCGACTCAATATTTTGAGATGTTTGGGTATTTTTTCATAATGAATAATAGCCAAATTTTCTCCAAATTAAAAAAAAAAACTATAATTTTTTTTTTCTTTTGATATTTTTCATTCAAATTGTACGTTATGAACAAACACTCAAGAACTTCGGGCAAATTATTCATTTTACACTTTTGGTTTACCTATTCTTCAATTTTTTTGTGGCGATCGGGCACTGTTTTTCTCCCACTGCGCAACGCAAAGAAGGGTATTGTATTTATGAGTATATGTATGTTTGTATTTATGTAGGTATGTATTTACGTATGTATGTGTGTTCCCTTGCGGCACTATGATGATTCTTATGTCAATCGATTTGTCTTAATTCCGGGAATGTCACTAAAAATGCGAAAATATGGCGGCCAACAGACACCATTTTGTAAATACGAAAAAAAAATAAAAAGTCGGCGATCTATATCAAAATGGGTATCATTTGAAAGGTATTTTAAAATCATCTTTAGGTTTCGGTAATGATTTTTCATTTCAAATGACCATTTACGGAATTCAGCTATGGGGCACTGCTTCAGCTTCAAATGTTTAGAAAATACAACGAAGGCAAAACAAAATTTTACGTTTGATAGCATCGGCTACATGGTTCATCAAAAATTCAAATATACATCGAGATTTAAATATGCCACTTGTGACTCGAATCACATCCTAATCCGCTTGATCGTAATATTTTGAACTTTACTGGACACATCCGCTTAAAAAAGCGAGACACAAGGGCTTTAGTACTAAACACTCTAGATGAAGCTGCTTGAAAATACTTTTTTTTTCCTTTTTGATTATCACTACTTATGTATTATTAATAATTATCACTAAGTTTATTTCCGTCATTGGTCGGGCCTACTAATTATATTTTAGATTTAAGATTTGAATACTTATTGTTAGTTCATATAAGAATTTACAATAAATAAATAAAAAAACATGAAAAAAAATTTACGATATTTATCGGTTCAAATTTGTCCCCAGTCGAGTTTTTTGATTTTTTTTTATAAATACTTGTTTGCGTACTTCTTCATTCTTCTTCATTCAGCTGTTTCGGGAGATTTGCATTTGAGCTATAATTCCTACAGTCGATTTCGAATATTTTCGAAAATAAAATTTTCTTTAAAAAAAAAAAGTTTAAAATGCTAAGCCGATTAATTCAAAATCTAATCATTTCGTAACTTCAAAAATAAGCGAAGATTGCTGCCAATTGGACTAAAATTGGCATGATTCGTTCGAGGGTTATCGTTGACGAAAAATAGTCTTCATCAAATCGATTCGAGAAATTCATTGATTTTTATAGACTTAAAAAGTGTTTAAGATGCAAAAATTGCAAATTTTGCAAAAAAAAACTGTAGCTTAGCGGGAAGTGTCATGAATGGCCTGCAAGGTCAACCGACTTCCATATTTTTATTCAAATTATTTTATAACAAACACTTGCTGTTGCTTGCATTGAGTCTTATATGGTTTATCAGCTAACTGATTGTTTTATTTAACAAGAATAATTAATTTATCTTAAATTTATTTATATATAAAGGGTGTCCCAACAAGAACGCAAGATTTAAATTTGGCACCATCCGGAGTGTCATTGTTTGACATTTGAACAATTGTTATTGTTTGCTAGTAGAAGGTACGAGGTTAATAAAAATGGAGCGCTACACGAATGAACAACGCATTCTCATTGTGAAATTGTTTTACCAAAATGGTGAAAGTTTTGCGGCTACAGTTCGCAAATTTGCGATCAATTTGGGGTCACAATAATGCTCCAAAAGAGTCAACTGTAAAGAGATTAATGGATAAGTTTGCCGAAACTGGGTCTGTTAGTGATGTAAAGACAACAACGCGCCTTCGACCAGGTCGATCGACCGAAAATGTCGCAGCTGTACGTGATGATGTTGCTCAAACGCAGGTCAAGCGCAAACAGTCAATGGTGTTCGGTATCGTGAAATGATAACCAGTTTTTGCGTGCCTAGAATTGAAGAAATGAATGTGGAGGGCATGTGGTTTCAACAAGACGGCGCCACATGTCATACAGCCAGAGAAACAATTCAATTGCTACATCAGTCATTTCCCGGTCGTGTTGTTTCGCGTTTTGGAGACAGATGTGTGATAGCTTTCCGTGAGCACCTGCCATTACGGCCTTATCTCACGGGTGCCTATCTATCTCTGCTGCTAAATCCGTGACCATAGCAGCTCTGTTGAATGGCAACAGCACCTAGAATAGTGTCTGGCTGACCGCGTCAGACCAACCACTAGCATTGATTTAACACTGGGAAGCCAAGACTATTCTCCCAACGATTTTGGTAGCAACCACAGCCACCACGATAATTCTCCGGCTTCCACGCTAAGGTGTTGTGTATACACCCATAGCGAGGTCCCCAAGAGAATTCCTCAACCATTGCCGGCACAGCTCAACCACTCATCCGAGATAAACCCATGCCTGTGTCGCCAAATAACCAGTGCCTACTCCACACATACCAAAATCATCCCTTTAACCCCGTGGGGTATACCCCATTGGGGTAGGACGAACTAGGCATTTTAGCAAAGGAAACTGACGACCGCTACATGCACTCAAAACTTCAAAGCAGCTCGACTGTCGGGCAACCGGCACCCGTGGCACCAGAAGTAGCCTCTGGTCAGACCTCGAAGTTCCACCACAAGGGCTTCACCTCTATCGTCTTTTGAACTCAGGGGCAGTTCTAGGTGACGCTGCACCTAACTGACATCAACAGGACCTGTCTTCCTTTTATAAATATGTGCACATCCTTTGCTCTGTTTATGTTCAGAGGGTAGTAACACATAAGTTCTATGGGTAATATACCAAAGGTACGTCAATGGAAAAAGCCACATCACCCCAGCTGGGGCCCCGGGGTTGCCACACCCGTAGTCAAAAATAGATTCCCCTGGGGGACGTTTTGGAGACCAGAATTGGCCGCCTAGATCGTGCGATTTAAAACCATTAGACTTTTTTCTTTGGGGTTTTTTGAAGACGATGGTTTACGCGAATAAGCCGACGACGACTCAAGCCTTAAAAGAGGAAATTGGACGCTGCATTAATGAAATACCGCAGCATTTATGCAAAACGGCCATTGAAAATTTCATTAAAAGATCGCGTGTGTGCCAGCAAAGCCGCGGCGGCCATCTGCCCGATTTGTTCTTCCACACATAACCTCATTTTAATAAAATAAATAAATATAATAAAGTTTTACGATTTTTTTTTTAAATATCTGTTTTATTTAAAATTTAAATCTTGCGTTCTTGTTGGGACACCCTTTACATATGAGTCTACTAACAACACTTAATGATCTTGAATCTGTTGTATGCTATAATCAATCTTAAATCCACCTTAATTTTTGTCTTTTTACATTAATGAATTTAAAGTGTTAAAAATTTTCCTGCTGATCTGTCATTTGTTCTAGACGTTATTAAGCAAATGTTGCTTTGGTGACATTTACTAGCTGTCATTTGTCAGCAATGTCATCAATTTTCTTCTTGTTTAATTCATTAAACAATGAAATACATATTTTTGCTATCAGCTGTCAGTTTTTATGGATGTACAATTAAATTTGTTTTTTTAATTATTTGCGTTTTATGCTAGCAATTGACAATTGGAGTTGTTGATGATGTTGTTGTTGTGTTTTTTTATACCAAACGAGTTTAACAATTAATACTACCACCAACAGCGTTGCTAGAATTAATTTATTCCATTAATAATGCATTAATAATTTGTAAGTATTAATGATTAATAAGCACGGGTAATTAAGTCAAATACGAGCACACATATGTACATATTTCTCCAACTCGTCAATCTTTTTATTAATCTTTTTAAAGCGTATAAATAAATATGTATAAGATTTTCATATTATTTTTTTCCATATATATTTTTTTTTTAATTTTATTTGCCATGAATGGTGATTCATTTAAAAAGATTTTTCCGGCAAACATAAACTTATTTAATAGGAAGACACAAGGTGTTAATTAAATAAATTTTGAATGAATTCCATATGGTGATTGTATTTTTTGGCATTTGTTTTAAATGTTTCGCTTAATTATTTGTGTGTTTTATTTTTTGCAGTTAAATTGCTTTGGCATTTTCCTCTTTCATATCCACGAATATGAAAATTATTTACGTTTTAAAAGAATACATATTTGCTGGCGGGTGATTTTCACATCATGAATTTGTATAAATTAAAAAATTTTAGCATTTTGTTTTAAACAATTTCATAAAAGATTTTCACAATTTATTAAAACATTCATTGTGTTATGTGACCAACTGCTTTTAATTAAATATTTTATCAAATCAAAAATATATACATATGTATATATTAAAAAAGTTTCTGCATTAGCAGCAATTAACTTGTCTTTAAAATTTATACGACAACTACTAAATTTTTCGAGTGATTTATATAAAAAATTTTCTATAAGTTGCTTGTTTGTAATGTGGAATTTACACCATAATCATAAATCAAGAGTGACTTGTCTAGTGGTGTGTTTAGATTATTTAATAAATCTTAAGAACAGATTTTAATTTAAAATCTATAAAGGTACCAACAGACGATATGTTTTTTACATGTGTTTTTTAAGCTTTCGATTCGTATGTTTTTCTTTATGTCTGTCAATATCGGTTAATTTACATAAGGTTTATAATTTTTGGCCGCAAACGTACATGTATATAGTATCACTCATGACATCGGTCATGTTTACTGAGGACAGCTGATTGCCCAAAAATTTTAATTTGTTTGCTAAAAGTGTTTGCGAAAGCTAGCTAATAATTTTTTGTGAAA
The DNA here is from genome assembly GCA_949987645.1 of Tachina grossa. Classification (NCBI taxonomy): domain Eukaryota; kingdom Metazoa; phylum Arthropoda; class Insecta; order Diptera; family Tachinidae; genus Tachina; species Tachina grossa. The sequence goes on from OX465278.1 coordinate 141,505,553, forward strand.
TGAATTTGAGAGATAAGAAAATTGCACTGTGCAGTATTGTTTCAATTATTGCAGCATTAAAACTTAAAAGAAAAAAAGAAAAGAAAATAAAAAGAGAGCGAATTACTTGAAGCCAAAAATGGTTGCTTCGCCGAGACTCTGGACTCGGTTTTACATCAATGCTTATTAATGAGCTGCGATTGGAGGATGAAAGGGCATTTCAAAACTTTACAAGAATGTCTTACGATTCATTTAATGAATTGCTGGAAATGAATATGAATATTAATAATAATAGTTTGTAACTTTAAAAAACACAATTTTCATTTGTTTACTTCTTCTTTTTCAGTACATAAATATCCACGTAGTTTATTTGATAAATGGCTGGCAGCCGTCGAACTATTTTTGGTTCCGTCGTTGAAGTACTGGCGACGCAAATGTATTTTTTTTTTAATTTTTTCTTTTTTAAACAAGACGTTGAGGTTGTATCTAAAAATCTATACATTTTTGGACTCATTTTAATAAAACGACAACGTTAAATTAAAACAAGTAAGAGTGCTATATTCGGCTGTGCCGAATCTTATATACCCTTTACCAAAGTGTTTTTATGTAGTATAGAGATACATTATGTATGCACATACATAAAGTATAAACAAAAAGAAAAAAATAATTTGACCGAGTTACTTTTATGTACAAAAAAATAAATTTGCAAAGCCTAGAATCATTAAATTAGATTTTTCTGATTCCTTATATCAATCTAGTAGTTCTTAAAAAAATATAGAAAATGTGCTAAGTAAAAAAAGAAAAAAATAAATTTAAAAAAATGTTTTATTTAGTTACTTTAATATCCAGAAAAAAAGGTCAAAGTTTCCAGCTCTGGAGCTGTGGTTTTTATTTTTATAATTTTCTACACCAAACTTTTCTTTTCAAGACGTAAAATATGTATAATCTATAAAGGAAAAGATAAAAATTAATTAGACTTAGTTACTTTTACATATCACAAAAAGTGCAAGTTTCCCAACCCTGAGATCATTCTTTTTGAGTTTTCTGATTTCTTACACCAATCTCTTTCTTTTAAGAATTTAAGATATGTTTAATTTATAGAAAAAAGGAAAAATTTGTTTTAGTAAGTTACTTTTGTACAAAAAAAGTTAAAGTTTTCCAACCCTGGAATCGTCTTTTTAATTTTTTTAATTGTTTTTTTTTAAGTACCAATTTTTTGCCGTACTCAAGCATAAGTTTATTTAAAAAAAATAAAAATTAATTTTCGGTAGTTAAATTTTTATATCACAAAGAGTGTAAGTTTCCCAACCCTGGAATCCCCCTTTTTGATGTTTCTGTATTCTTAAAAACATTTTTTTTTTTAAGAATGTAAGATATGTTTAATTTATAGTAAAAAAAGGAAAAATTTGTTTTAGTAAGTTACTTTTGTATAAAAAATAAGGTTTTCCAGCCCTGGAAACTTCGTTTATGTTTTTTTTTAATCTGAAATACCGAATTCATTCTTACTGAAGTATAAAATAAGTTTATTTTATAAAAAAAAAATAAAAATTAGTTTTCGGTAGTTATTTTATATATCACAAAAAGTGTAAGTTTTCCAGCCCTGGAACCGTTCTTTTTGATTTTTCAGATTTCGTACACCAATATGTTGCTTTTAAGAATATAAGCTGTGTTTAATATATATAGAAAAAATTTGTTTTAGTAAGTTACTTTTGTATATGAAAAAAAATTAAAGTTTTCCAACCCTGGAAATGTCTTTTTAATTTTTTTAGCTTTCTTTTTTGATTTGAAATACCAATTTAATTTGTACTGAAGTATAAAATAAGTTAATTTAATAAAAAAAATATAAAAATTAATTTACGGTAGCTAATTTTTTATATCACAAAAATTTTAAGTTTCCCAACCCTGGAATTATCCTTTTTGATTTTTCTGATTTTTTGACCCAATCTCTTTCTTCTCAGAATATAAGATATATATAATTTATAGAAAAAATTAAAAATTTCTTTTAGTAAATTAATTTTGTATAATTTTGTATAAAAAAGTTAAAGTTTTCCAGCCCAGGAAACGTCTATTTAATTTTTTTATATTTTTTTATATATTTTTTATTAAGAAATATTAATTTTATTCATTCTGAAGTATAAAATAAGTTTATTTAATAAAAAAAAAATAACTAGTTTTCGGTTGTTATTTTGTATGGCAAAATGAAGTTTAAGCTTCCCAGCTCTGAAACCGTCTGCTCGATTTTGCTGATTTTCAATACCAATCTTATTTCGAGCATTTCTGACACACCAGTCCAAGAACGAAGTCTCTAGCTTTTCTGGGAGCTTCGGAAAACCGATTTCACGTACAGACAGACGGACAGACGGACATCGCTTATTCGTCTTCCCTATGCATAAGGATCCAGAATATATATACTTTATAACCTATATATACCCTTTTACCATTTTTTGGTAAAGGGTATAAAAATATATATAGTTTATTTGTCTTGCACACTACTTCATTCAGACGGCTAATGATAGTGCACATAATCAACCGCCGACGAATTTGTTCGCATGACATAGACATTTGGAGCTGTATGTTTAACATAAGAAAATAGAGCACGCTCTATTTCAAATAATGTCTTATGACTTTTGTCATGTTTTTTACACAAGCAATGTTTTAAAGGTAACAAACGAAATGTTTCCGTTTACATATGTAAATTTTGACACATACAATGTGAAAAACATGTCGTCTGTTGGTACCTTAAGAAGACGATTTGTTTTATTAACTTCTCACAAATAATGAATTGATAAAGAAAAGCTTCTGGGAAAAATAATATCTCTAGTACAGCAAACAAAAGAAAAGCTATAAATATTGTGGTTAATTAATTAAAGTAGTTAAAAACACCTACAACGTGAATATAAAAATTTGCTTTATTTTCATTAACAAGAAATTTTTATAAAAAAAATCTATTTAAACTCTTTTATTTGTTTGTGTGTTTTGCCATTGATAACGAAGTTGTTGTATTCAAAAATAGAATATATTTAATGTGAAAATACAACAAAAGCGTTTATGGGTGCTTTCACAAGTACCACAAGAATCTCACTTGTGGTAGGTAATAAGATGAGCGTTAAAATGATAAAGCAGCTTGAGTTTTGTTTATGCTAAACTTCTAGAATAGGTGAAAAATATATCGCCCAAACCAATACTAGAAAAATGATTTTGTACATATAAATGCAAATAAATAAATACTTCTGTCTCGGTGTGATTGATAAGTATTATTTTAGATTAGCTTTTCACATAAATAATTCTCGTATTTCATTTCAATTCCAAAGCTTGCACATAATTTTGAAATTTAAGTTAACTGACACTGCACCTAGAACATAAATTACTTGAACGTTGCTGATGAAGATGTAGCACATCTTTCTGGTGTTATTATTGTTCAATCATTGCATATCTCTTCTTCTTCTGCAAATTCGGGCTATCCCACAGGATCCTAGTCACATTTCCCACAGTACATTTTGCCAAATTCTCTCTAGTTCTCTAATCATCAAGTTCGGTTTTGAATTTTTTTACAAGGTCTGCACAAACGGATCCAACAAATGCAAATACACAAGAATACAATTTTTTTTTTTGCTAGGCTGCTTTTGTATTCTGTGCAGAGTTAAAATTATCAAATATGAAGTATGTATATGTTGCCATATCATTATGACGTACCATGTATGCATTTGTTTGTTATACATATCAACACATCCTCTCTAGTTCTTTTGCTATACATATTTTTCATTTCTCGAACGTATTTCAAATGATTCACTTTCCTACAAAACATCTCTATACATACATATGTAAATATCTGTACGTTAATATGCACTCACCTATGTATACAATTGGGTTCGCTTATAACGAACTCCCGAGTGAACTGGCAATTTTGTTCGTTGCACACAGAATATTTTCATACTAAACATTTACGAAAAGCAGTTAATTTTAAATTTTAACAATTCCCAAATAAAAATACTAATGAAAAGAAGTTTAATTTAAAATTTTTTGGCAATTATTTTGTTTCATATGTGTTTCATGTTAATTCAACATGACTTACAGTACCCTTAAAAAAAATGTTTTTCCTATTGAAACAATTTTATTTCATGTTGATTTGTTATTATAGTACTGTTAAATTAAAATGAAGAATCATGTTGAAACAAAGTTATTTCAAGTTGACACAGTGTGAATTTATTTGAATGCCACCATTTTAGTTTATTAATTACTTAACTTACACGATTGTGTGTAGTGGCACAGGCACTAGGAAATTGTGTGAGTGTGTTGTTCTATTTGGCTTTCCCTGCCAAGATTTGAACTCGAAGTCATCGCGTGGTAGTCAGTCAACGCGCTTACCGCTGCAAACACAACAAAATTAAATATATTTTAGATACACACTAACCCCCATATTCATAAAATTTAAAATGAATTTGAAATGTATTTTATTTAAAATTTTTCATACAAAATTTTCCTAAAATGGATTTCAAATTGATTCTATTTTTTTATGAATATGGGGGTAAATAAATATCATAATGGATTTAGTTTTAATTCAGCATGATTTAATTGAGCATTTAATATAAGGTTTATTTGAATTTGCAACCCTCCGAACAAAAGTTTTCATTAGTAATTCGAAGTTTTTCCGGTTATTTACGAACATCAAACAAAGAAAGCAGTGAATTTTAGCTGTGAACAAAACGAATAAACACCAAAACACTTAAACAACATATTATTTCTAATGAATATAATATGATTTCAGATCAAAATTTTTGCATGTTGATTTTACATTGTTAGAAAGGCTATTCTGGGGGTTGTATTGCCTCTAGGGATACCCGGGATTATTCTAAAAAATTGAATCCCGAATCCCGGGATTTTTAAGCAAAAATCCCGGGATTTTTTGTCTTAAGCTAAATATCAAATTATTAGCAATGAATTGTGTACCATACAAAACAAAATCGGAAGATAAAAGTTCGGTTTGGTGTTTTTTCTTAGTGGATGATAATGGAACTGCGCACGCAAAATGCAAACTTTGCAAAAAGGTGTTAAAAACTTCAGGAGGTTCTACCAAAGGTCTTTTGACACATATTCATGTAAGTATACTTTGTCAGATAAATATGTATATGAAATAAAATCTTTTAAATATTTTTATAGACCCACGATATTCAGCTACAAAAACGAGATGAGAAGGATGCACCCCAACCAAAGATACTAAAAATTACTAACTTCCTTGGCCCACAAAAAGAGGTGTCGCTTGGTGCTGTAATAGCTAGATTGACAGCGTTAGATGGTTTGCCTTTTTCTTTATTTACTACTTCAAATGAACTACGAAAATGTTTAAAGGCCCGAGGATTTGATGTATCCAAATCTCGAGAAACCATAAAAGGAATGTTTATGGAATTTTTCCACAAGTGCAAAAATGCAGTGAGAAAAGACATCTCTCATCATATTGTATCTGATGGAAATAAATTTAGCATCACATTTGATGAATGGACTTCATCAAACAAGAGGTTCGTTCATAAATGTAATTTTGAGGACCTCTGAAAAATCATTCAACACTGGGTTAATAAGACTTTCGAAGTCTGCCACCTCCAAAGTTTGCATCGAACTTGTAGAAAACCGATTAAAAGATTTTAATATATCGTTGTCAGATGATATCGTTGGTTTTACAACTGATGGCGCATCAACCATGAAAAAAATTGGAAAAATGATAGTTCCCAAGCAACAGCTATGTCTAGCTCATGGAATATACCTTGCAGTAATCGAGGTATTTTATAAACCACCTCCTAGTTCGAGAGCAGTTTTGCCTAATCTGGAATGGTCTTCTGATGATGAAGCGGATGATTTTGAAATATACTATAACGAAATGCCAGTGGACATAACAAGCCAGTTCAGAATTAAATCTGTAATTGAAAATGTAAGAAAAATGGCAAAATTGTTCAGAAAATCGCCTACGAAAAATGAGCTACTCCAGAAATATGTTTTAGAAGAACATGGTAAAGAACTGAAATTGATTTTGGAATGCAAAACCCGATGGAATACCCTATTCGAAATGTGTAAGCGTTTTTCGGAATTAGAGCTTCCGATTAAAAGAAACCCTTATTGACCTAAAATACGAACAATTTAGTGATGAAGATTTCCATCTGTTGAAAGAAATTATCAACATTTTGAATCCGATTAAAATGACAGTTGAGGCACTTTGACAAAGAGACATGAACCTATGTAAGGCAGATGCTGCTTTATTATTTATGCTAAAAGAAATACGTGCAATGAAGACTGTTTTAGCTAATGAAGTTTACAAATCACTTCAAATTAGAATACAGGAACGCCGAACTATAAATTCAACAGTACTAAATTTTCTGAAAAATCCAAGACTCAAATCGGAATTAGATGAATATACAGAAGTAATTTTTATAGAACTGGAATTAAAAAATTAATTGAACGTTTTAAAAAAAATTATGTAGCAGAAGACGATGTTGATATCAATTTCGATTCAGATGAAGATCTTTCTGCAGAAAAAAAATTAAAAAAGGCAATCGAAAATTGCGTTAGTCCAAGGAAATCTATAATGAATGTTGATTTAAATCTTTCCAAGGAAATTGAGTTGTTTATTGAAGGTGGCTCTAGAGGCACCAATTTGAAAGCCGCATATAACTATTTGTTAACAATACCACCCACAAGTGTTGAATGTGAACGTTGTTTTTCGTCAGCAGCTTATGTTTGCAATAAAATAAGATCTCGATTGTCAGATGCCACACTAGATGCATTAATTTTTTTAAGAAGTTTCTTAAGAAATACGACTTAATATACATATATTACTTACATATTACTTTAAATTATTCCTGCCAATGATACATTAAAAATATTTTTTATTTACATAGTTGTGTAATGAATTTAACTTTATTTATGAATTAATAATTTTTTTTAAATACTTATACTTACATAAATAATAAATTATAATTCTAAAAGCTAAAAAATGAGTTTATCTAATATTTTTTTAGACTATAAAATCCCGAAAAATCCCGATCCGTCCCGGGATCCCGTTTTTTTTATATTAAAAACCCCGAATCCCGGGTTTTAAAAAAGCTAGTCCCGTTTGGCATCCCTAATTGCCTCCGAGAATTGCTGATGCGCCCCCCCCCCCCCCTCCCCCATAAAATTATTAAAAATTGCATGTATATATTTTTTTTATTATTATTACTCATGAAAATCACCAGTCATATAAAGGAAAATTCATTATAACCGGGATTCGCCAGCAGCGCAATAATTTAAAATACGCGTTAGTTCATTATAACTGAACTGCACTGTTAAAAACTATACTTTTTTTTAATTTTTTATTATTCTGTGGATAACCAAACCAGCACTGCCAACGAACACTTTCAACTGTGGCAATAAATATCGATAGAATTCATATTAAAATTAACAGTTGAGTTGTTTGTTTCTGCAAAGCAGCCTTTGAAATTGTTAATAGATTTAATAGAAATAAAAATAGAAAATAAAAAAACTAAAGCAACAAGGAATAGCACAATAAAGCCAATTCACAACAGCACTCGGAACACTTGTTGCAAATGTTGACTAAAAAATACAGAGAAAAAAAATATATGTAGGAAGAAAACAAAATATAACCACCAACAACAAGTTATCCGCAGCAATGGGATGATGCCTGTTCGTGACCCCAAAAGTCCCTTAACACCAACAGCAACTGTTGTAAATTGTTGAACAATATTTTTGCACAGTGATTTAATATCTATGGTATGCGGCAATTTTAAGTAAAATAGTAACTGCCGTATTCATAAAAAATATTTCTGTTTAATAAGAGGATTATAAAACAAATTTTCTATCCAAATAATAATAATAATAATAAACCTTTTATAAAAATAAAATATTTTTTATGAATTAGACCCTAAAAATATAAAAATTTATTGTGTAAAACATCAAAGATAAGCCAAAAGTCATAAGAAAAAAATATTTTATTATTGACTATTATTGAAAAAATGTTTGAGTCTTTGCTCCAACTTGTGGCAATAATAATGATCGGTCATAAGCTTATAATTGTTTGGATTTGTATGAATACTTTCATCTACCACTTTCTTGCTAAATAATGCACAAGTATGTACCTACAGTGTAATTCCTATACACATACTCGTACATACATATGTTCCCTAAATTATGAAAATAATAAATATAAGTCATATGCATTTTTGCTTCGAAATGTTAAATAAATCTTAAAAAAACTGCAATAAATATTTGATAAATATTAAATAAATTTATATTAATCGAGACTATAACAACTAGAGTTGGGCATAGTTGTTCCTTTTGCGGATTGTTCCTTTTTGTTCCCAACAACAAAAAGAACTAGCTCGTTCTTTTCGTTCAGGTTGTTCTTTTCGGTCAGTTGTTCAGTGAACAACAGAACAAAGATTGTAGTCGTCGAATCCTCTTCAATGTTTTCTTCTTAGTGCTTACTAGTGACCTTATTCGTTGCGTAGTTTTTATAAGTAAATGGTTAAAATCATGATACAATAATATAAAGGTAAAACCATTCTCTCTTTTCGTCGCCATATTAACAAGGCACATCAATCAGGTACCCGCGATTCTACAACAAATATTACAACAGCAACACCCACATGTACTTTGTTGGTATAAATTACCTTTTTACTTTTCAAAACAGGGTAGTATCGTCAGATTGCGTGTTTCTTATAGCAAATGTCAAACACCATACAAAACTGAATATTCGAAAGGTGTTTATGGATACCCAAACAAAAGCATGCTTTTAGGCTTATACCTACACAATCCAAATTTGACATTTAGATTGGTATAATGACATTAGTCACCTGGTGTAGTGCTGCCACCTAATAAATGCGCCTTGCCATTTTAACCTTCTGACGTTTGTCCCGATTATTTTTTACTCTCAAATTAATGCTACCTTATTAATTTATGAAATCCGAGTTTTTTTATAAATTTTTTGACGTTCTTAAAAATAATAGAAAATATTTCAATTATTTCATAAATTTATAAAAAATAAACAGCAAATAAGTTACAGCAGCACCAACAACGGCAGCAAGCAAGATACAACAGGAAGGAAATTTCCAACTGAATCAAGGCGGAACTTTGTCTTTATAATCTCTGGTGTATTGCCTTACATCAACTGCGTCCAAGCTATACGCACTATGTGCAAAGTTTTACAAAAGACCTATTATGTTTTCACACTGATGAGAGCACAACATCCAAGCAGGGGGCAAATCGCGGCAATCGTTATAGAACGTAATTACGAAATATTTCAATATAATTTATATGGAAATATTTCGTAATTCGATAACGAGTGGCGCGATTTGCCTCCAGATCTCGGCGACATCTTTGGTCCTTGCAAAGAAACAATAACAAAGCTGTTTAGCTGAAATACATATGTATGTATGTACGTGTGTTTGAACGTAGCTGCCTTACATTATTAGGATGAAATTGTTAACGGGTTGTAGCATTCTTAAGGACACTATTAGACCACGTGGTCCATTTTAAGGAGAAATGTGATAATTACATGTTCCTAGTCCACTCATAGGCCATGTCCTTAGCACACAAAAAAGAAGAACAGTGTTTGTTGTATATATCAACAAAGCATTAACTCTTGTTCAGCTACGTCCAAGCCATATGCACAATGTGCAAACTTTTATAAAGAGCTTTTTGTATTTTCACACCGACGAGAGCAGAACAGCCAACCAGATCTTGGCGACAACAAAGCTTGCTGTTACTTTGCAAAGAAACAAGAACAAATTTAAGAGCTTTGAAAGGTGTTTACCTTAAATGCAAATGTCGCAGTATGTGTGTTGTGCTTGATGTAAACCAGCAATAAATTTGCACACGAAGTATATGCGAATGTGTATTATGTGTATGAAACAACCGTGAATTCCGCTAATAAAAGATCGATGTATCGCTTCTAAGAAACGCCGTATCTTTATATCGATGTTTTTAAGAACGAAGTAGCATCCCAAGCCGTGAGGCTTTTTTTGTTATCTATTGAATTAAATAATTAATCAAATATTTGCTTTTGTAGGTCTTATTACACACACATTTCGTTATTCTCATGTTCAATTAACATTAAAAAATGTGTGTTTAACTAGAATTTCTAAAAGCATTCCTAATATAAAAGTTGCCATTACATGTGTGTGGCAACGTTCTCCTCTCTACAAAAAAACAGTAATGAAATAATCGGGGAAAAAGTCATAATTAATTTTGTAAGTCAAATGTGGTTGTACCTTTATATTATTGTATCATGGTTAAAATTAATATTTAAAATTAATATTGTTGATTGAAAAATTATTTCTTTTAATTTTGTAAAACTCGCTTGTATATTTCACTAATACGGGATTTACACTATGACTTTTTACCGTGACTTTTCTAGAGTTTATTGACAAAAGGGATACAAAGGGGGTAGCAACATGAAAGAGAATTCAAGAAAAACGCAGGGGAAAAAGTCATCGTGTAAATCCCGTATAAGTATACATTTTCTTTTGTTTGTTTTGATTATTCTGCTAAAAATTTAATAGGCACACTACATTTGTCTCTTGGGCCGGGTTTCCATCGGTGTGCCATGTGCCACACAAGCGTAAAAAAAGCGTAACCACTAATTACTAATGAAAAACAGTTTGAAGGTTTCGTTTAATTTGAAAAAAGATCCGTTTAACTTGGAGATAGTTTCGCTCAATTTTGAAAAGGTTTAATTTAAACTGAAAATGCTGTGTATGTTACCCTACGTCTCCACTATCCATCAACTTGGACATGACGCCGGCAGAGCAACTGTGAAAAATTCATCCACTTCTTTGTTGTGATTTGCGTTAGTGCAATAGAGATGGAATAGTTACCAATTTTGTTCTGTCTCTTTTCTTTCTATTGCAAATGGTTGCGGACTGAGAATCTAATGGCGAACATTGTTGCTCAGACATATGTACGGGCATCCATGTCAGAACATGCTCGAAAGTTGGACATGAGCGGTCTCCATTTGCCATGTCCGACATGATGCCCATACCAAGTTCATGGCTATTGGAGACCGCTAGTTACTGAACTCCTCCTAAACGGCTGGACCGATTTGAATGAATTTTTTTGTATGCGTTTAGGTGGCGCCTCTGATGGCAAATAGCGCTGCTGCCAACGTTTGCGGGCTCAGCTGGTACATACTTATATAAGTATATAATACACTTTAGCGTGGTTTTCGTATTTCGACTACGACATTTTGGTTCTAGATTAAAGAAAAAATGATGCGGTTTTATTTAATCCACTACAAACACGTCGTACACGATAAGGTGGATTATCTTATATAAATATATAAATACGGCACACATTTTTTTGTCGTACAATTTTAAGTATCGTATCGTCCACCAATACTAGTGAAACATATATGTTTTAAAAGGTATTATTATTTAGATATGCACAATATAATTGTTTATTTTTTTGCTTGAAAAAAGCAATTTCTTCTTTGTTTTGTACACATGTGCCTATAATAAATAAAGACATGTTAGGTGTCAAGTGGTCTAATTTAGGCCACCGGGCGATCCTAGTATTTATAAGTGTGCCATACAGAATTCTATGAGGGTAACAATTCCAACTAATACCAATAGGGAAAACAAAAAAATCTAATTGGAAAAGGGATAAATTTCTCGCGGAATTTTATTCATAATTGCATTTCTTAATGACGTTTCTGGAAGAAATTTTATGAAAAAGGACGGCACTCTTATTAATTTCTAAAATACATACATATGTACTATGTACCCATCTGAAAAAATGTGGCATGTAGTCCTAGTTATCATGACGTACACTTATGTTGCTTAGTTTGTTTTTTATCAAAGACTAAAATTAACAGTGCGACGTCATTGTGATAATGCCCGTGGAATACCGGTTTTTTTAATAAAAAAATTGCATTCTTGACACTATTAGATTTAATTTTTATTTCTTTAAAGAGCCACTTCTCATTATATTTTCCAGTCATAGTATAGGCATATGTAATTTAAGCGTAAGGGCTAGCTAGGTAAGCACAAACCTACCGGGAGCAAAGTTTGATTAATGGTCTCAAAGCAACTTTGTTTTTATAATCAATACAAACATTGCCGCCAAGTTCTTTTTATAGTTTCAAAATTATTATTATTATTATTATTAATAACCAGTAATTGTTTGTTTGTTAAAGGTCTAGGTATATTTTTACTTACCAAATCGGACAAAATTTTGAATACTTGATGGCCAACTTCGTCTAGTCGGTAGGCTGATGGAATACATTACGTGGATGCATTTGCTATTTATATTCTTTGTTGCACATTTATTAAATTATTTGTTGAATTATTTATTAACAAAAAAACACTGCGAAAGCCAATATGTGAACAGCCAGACGACTTCAGCCATCGGCTGTTCTACAGACTTGCATTAACTATTTGGCGCACTTATAATGTTTATTGGCGCATTTCCATTTTTTTCCCTACACACACTTACCATCTTATGCAAAAAATTAACGTGTGCATGAAGTGTACGTTAAAACAAACTTTCCATAGAAAAAACGGCTTTAACGTACACTTCAAGCACACGTTACTTTTTGCATATGGCGGTTAGTCTTCTACAGACTTGTATTGACTATTTGGCGCATTTTTAGAGCTATTTGGCGCATTTCCATTTTTTCACTACACACACGCACATAGTTGGCCTATAAAGATTTGCATTGAAATTTAACTTTTACAACAAAATAAACTACTTTTGTGTATTAAATATTGTTAATTTAAACTTGTTTGACTATTTTTCACAAATGTTTAATTAAAACTATTGATACAACTTTTACCTATTTTTTAACTACACACACAACATACATATTTTACAGGCTTTAAGAAGTCTTGAAGGTTTTTAACGAAATAAACTACTTCTTTTTATAAATGCCTTCTAATTCAATTAGTTTTTGCAATTTCAATTATATTTATTTAAACTATTAAAAACTAACAAATTTTTCTTAACTTTTTCACTCACAACAAAAACGCGCCGTTAGGACCAGAGAACGAAGCCGATCGGCCGTAAATCGTCTAACAGCCGCCGATGGCAATTTTCAAAGAGCGTCAGCCGCCGCCGACCTATGTGACTCATCTTCGGCTTGGCCATTCTCATGGTAAAATTATACTAGGTACATGCACGACTACAACAGAATTACAGCAACAAAAACACATACATTTTGTTGGTTCAAGCCATGGTACAATTATACTAGGTACATGCACGACTACAACCATGGTACAATTATACTAGGTACATGCACGACTACAACAAAATTACAACACCAAAAAACACATTCATTTTGTTGGTATAAACAAACGAATAATTGTCAGAAACAGATGCCTTTTGCTTTTAAAAATAACAATTACAGGGTAACTAAAGTACAATTGCAGACGCGGCATTCCTGCATGATTATAGTTAATCAGTGTTGCCAATCTGTGTGTAGTTAGACAGTGTGTAATTTCTACTCACATGTGTAGGCCATAAAATTAAATTCTTGTATAATCTGTGTGTAATTCTACTTTGGGTTCTATATTTTTACTTATTTTCATTTTAATGTTAACCTACACAAAAGATATGTAGTGTAATTTTCTTCGATGTGTAATTGGAGACACAGAGATGTGTAAATTCATTGGCAACACTGTAATCATTTTATTCACACACATACCCTAACATTTTCGCAGCTTGTAAACAAAGTTTGACAACTATTTGCATTGTATACATTAACAGGCTGAGCTTGTGCATGTCCCTGTTATAATTGTATCATGACTACAACAAAATTACAACACCAAAAAACACATTCATTTTGTTGGTATAAACAAACGAATAATTGTCAGAAACACATGCCTTTTGTTTTTAAAAATAACAATTACAGGGTAACTAAAGTACAATTGCAGACGCGGCATTCATGAATGATTATAAGTTATTCAGTGTTGCCAATAGGTGTGTAATTACACAGGGTGTGCAATTACTCTCATTTGTAGGCCATGTAATTACATTCATGTATAATCTGTGTGTAATTTTACTTTGGCTTGTATTTTTATTTATTTTTGTTTTAATTTTAACATACACAAAAGATGTGTAGTGTAATTTTCTTCAACATATAATTGGAAACACAGCCATTTATAATTTCATTGGCAACACTGTAATCATTTTATGCACACACATACACTAACATTTTTGCAGCTTGTAAACAAAGTTTGACAATTGTAGGTATTGTATACATTAACAGGCTGGTCTTGTGCATGTACCTGTTATAATTGTATCATGGTTCAAGCAGAAACAGATGTATTTTATTTCGAAAAATAACAATTATATATATATATATTAGTTTCCTGCACAAGACTATTTATAAGACCTTTCAAGACATGAGAGATTTTTTCAAATGCTTTACTACAGCGAAATATTCTAAAAGAATCGCTAAGCAACACTGTTGGCAAGTAATTTTTTTCGGTGGTTTGTCTTGCCAACAGTGTTGCTTAGCGATTCTTTTAGAATATTTCGCTGTAGTAAAGCATTGGAAAAAATCTCTCATGTCTTGAAAAGTCTTATAAATACTCTTGTGCTGGACACTAATATATATATATATATATATATATATATATATATATATATACATATTATGCAGACGCGGCATTCATGTATAATTATAGTCATTCAGTGTTGCCATTCTGTGTGCCCTAATGTGATGGCCATGTAATTAGATTTGTGCGTAATCTGTGTGCAATTCTACTTTGAGTTCTATTTTTACTTATTTTTGTTTTAATATTAACATACACAAAAAATGTGTAGTGTGATTTTCTTAAATGCTAGTTGGAGACACAGAAATGTGTAATACCATTGGCAACACTGTAATCATTTAATTCATAACACACACACTTTAAAAGAGTTTGCCAACTATTTGTATTGTATACATTAACAGGTTGGGAAAGGGAGACGGAGGGAACGGAAACGTTGTTTTTTCTCTCGTCTCTTTCTCTCTCTCCCAATAAACTAATCAGCTTAACAATAAGACTTGCATAGTGTGAACTAGGACTAAGCAAGAGTTCAAGCATATAAAAAAAGAGATGCAATTTTCATTTCTTTCATCAAATTAGCTAGAAATTTGAAACTAGAAACTGTAATATGTTATATTTTTCATTTGTGTACACTAAAATTTTCATATAAACATGTAATATAACATATAATTTTTTCACAGCTGCTTTGATTTTAAACAACTAATTATAAGCTAAATAATTAAAGGATCAAACTAGTTAACCCCGTTCTTTTTTATGGTTAAATATGTTAAAGTCAACCATCTAAACTTTTATTTTATTTAAATATACATTCAGTCAATTAACTTTGACTGCCCCTCATCATATTTGTTCGTCCATGCGTACTTTTGCTTCTCATACTCACTTTTCAAAATAAAACGGCTGGACGAGTTCAATTTAAACTTTTTAATCCTGCTGCTAAAAGAATAATATTTAATAATGTATCCGACTTAAGAGGCAGTAGTGGTTGGTTGATGATGACTTCATACCACTTTAAATATATAATTGAATAAGCATTTATTTACCAGCTATGAAGCATTTTGTATAAATGCAGTATTTAAGTATTTTTAACAATAAACGTTAAATTTTTTATAAAAAAGTCTGCTGTGGTGGTATCGTTGACTTTTTTATAAGAAAGGTGTGCTGTAGAGGCACAGCTGACTTTTCTTATAAAAATTTTTTTGCACAGAAAAAAGCAATATGAAACGTTTTATAATATAAATTAAATGTTTGTTATATCGGAGAAAAAGTTTAATTAACTGGGTAATTAATATTATTAACAATGGCCAGACAGCTATAAATTAGAGATGATGCATTAAAAAAAAGGGTTTCCAGTTTTACGTGTGTTGGTTCTGGTATGTGGTGTGTTGGTGCAAACTTTAGTATGTATGCAAATTTCTTCTATGATTTTTAATTTCGAAGGGCCATTTAAGATCTTTAAGGGGTTAAAGTTGGTCGCAGTCAGGGGTTTGTTTACTTTTTAATTTTACTTGTTTCTTTTCATGCCTTGTTGCTGCATCTTTTGTTTTATAAAACTTGTTCCCCTTTAAATAAGTTACCATTAATTATAAAGCGAAAGAAACTTTTTGCTAAAAATATAAGATATAGAAAAAAATCAAAGTTATAATTTGTCAAATACTTGCTTACTTGTGTGATGGCACTATGCATTTCGCTATAATATGTAATCCATACCTTTCATATTACAGAGCAACGTATTTTCTTAGTACTCCCCCTAACAAAATAATACCACAAAAGAGTCTTCAAAAAATTTCTAGTTCAATTTATTTCTATATCTTCAGTTCACCTTTTTTTTTGCTCTAAAAGTTTGTAAAACTTACATGCATTCCACTATACCATTTTTTTTAAGAATATGACTAGGGGCGTGTGTGAAACGGTAGAAAAGTACTATGGTACTTTTCCCCTGTGGGAAAAAATTTTCATATTTCTGCTGTGGCAAATGATACATTTTTTGACAATGTAAAATTTTGACAAATTCGCTTGAGCATAGGAAAAAGCTGATGAAACAATTGCTGCCGCGGTGGTTTTGCTTCGCCTGACTACAACCCGCCGGCTACCAACAAATTTTTAAGAGGACATTTTTATATCAAACAATATTATTGTATATAATATTATATATATAATGCAACATTTTTCGCAAATTAAAATAAACAATTATTTTTTCAGTCTAATTAAACTTCAAAAACGTAAAAATCGTTGTTGACGGCGGTGTAAATAAATTTTATGATACCATGCTTTTTATTGTATCTTGTCAAAAATTTACCTGTTGTGTAAAAATTTCTACTAGCCCCCAGGGCTAGGGAAATTTTATTCAACTCGGAAGTGTCAAAAATTTACTAACACTAGTACTTTACTACCGTTTGGCATAGGCCCTAGATACCCAATGAGAAATATTTACGCATTCAATAAAAACATTGACCTTTCAAATTCATTTACCATAAGATATGTATGTATATCAGTTACGGCTCATTTCGTCGCTTGGCTATTGGTTTGAAGCACAGTTCATTCAAAATACATAATGTATGCAGCAAACCAATTAACCAACGGACGATTTGCCGATAGTGAGTTTTTAAGGCAAACAATTTGAAATAATTGCGATTTTTTGTGTGCTTTTAAGCCTCTCTTCTTAATGGTTCGTGTCAACACAGTTTATTAATCCTATTTCGTGTCAATGCGCTTGATTCACTTGTCTGCCCGCTATTGTTACCGTCGTCAAAACTTAATCCAACGTCGGACTTTTTATTAGCATTTTTCATTCTAATTGGCGGCAACTAGTGAAAATATATCTGTGGTGAAAAAAGTCTGATTTGAAAAAGTAAAAATTAAAGTTAGAAAATATACATATATTACCATAAAGTGAAAGAAACATAATTTTATAGAGGACCTTAATATTTATTGATCTAAATACGAAACTGAAATGAAAGTGAGTGATATTAACTAAAAATGTAGCAAAACTTTTAGTCACTGGAGTGCAGTTTGAGGACATCATCCATTTATGTAAGTCGAATTTGATTACAATGCCAGTTGTAAGACGGGTTTTTCACTTAGCAAAGTTCACTTTGCTAAGTCATGAGTTTGTTGAAGAGAAGGGAAAATAGCCCCCATTCGATTTTTCATTCTCCCACAAACTTAAAGACTTTTCAAAGGAAACCTTGGGTGTGGAGAAACCGTCTATGTATTATTTGTTGCTGGCGGCATCTAATTTAATGTAGTTTTTTAGTTTTGGCGCTTGAGTCCTTTTGGTTTATAGACCCATAAAATTATTAATTGATGTAAACATATACATATATGTATATATACACTTAAATCAATTTTAGTTATTAAACTAATTAACCAAAATATGTGTATTTATATGATTAGATTTCCTATGGGGTTGTGCCATGCATATAAGTATGCATACCCAGTTGGCCAGATTGCCTTGCAGGACATTGCCATCTATGATTCTTTTCTAGTTTTCTAGTCGACAGTTTAAAGATATAGTCGGTCACGACAATCTGACTGACAATGTCTTGCATATTGTCCTCAATTAAACACTTTTGACTTTGTTGATGACAATCTGAGCGACAAGTCGTTTGTTTTGCCTTTAATCAAACACGTGAATATGATGGCCTCTTGTTGATAAAGGTGTAGCTGGTGCCGAAGCCAGGAAAGCTTATGAACATACAGCCTCAGTTTGAATCCCAGCTTAGTCAGTGTCAGTCAATAATTTAAATGAAACTGAAAGGACAAGATAGCAGAAAAAATTAAATTTGTGAGTTAAAAACATTCACCCTTATTGTGATGTGCAATTTTTCGGCGAAAGTCAGGCTTATTGTACTAGATTAAAGAAAAATGTAGCTTGTTTTCTTTAATCAACTACAAATAGTCGAATTTGAAGTCGAAAAACGCCAAATACGATAAGGCCCATTAATTGAAGTTTTCTGTTGAGAGGTCTTATCGCTCAGCGCTCACACCATCATTTCGTGAAAGACAATCGATATGGTGGTGGAAATTGTCGCTTGTGAGATCTAGCATGATTTTGTGGCCATTTGTTTCGCAAAATTTCTTCAAAGATTTATTTGATTTGTATTCAATATGTCCTGTACGATTTTCTACTGTCTTGTACTCATCATTTAAGATCTCTGAAAGACATGGCCAACTGGGTAACTATCTTTGGTAATTGCAGTAAATTTGTGTTGGTGAAGACAACGACGAAGACACACTAAATGTGGGTGGGGTCCTATTGGACAATATGGTTATTTAATCACAAGTTAATTTATAGGACTAACCAACATTTTATTGTATTGTTCAAGTTATAATGTTAATTACATATTTGTCACCTAACCTGGACGCTCAAAAAGGCAAACAAACAAACACTTTAATACACAACTAATCTAATACGCCTATTCGTGTAAGTACACCACGAAGCTATTAATTAAATCGAGGGTTGGCATTTTCGTGTTGAGAACAAATTGAAAATTTGAGAGAAAATTACATTATTGCTATTATCTGGCCTTGCACTGCAAGTCCAAATGTCATTTAGTAAAGATCGCTGATGGCCGAACTGATTTTCGTAAACTGGGTATAAAAAGGGGGATAATCATGGTAGCTGAGATAATGGTCTGAAACGAATCCCATGTTAAATTATTTTCTTTTATGCGTAGTTTCTTACTGCTTAAAGTACCCATATTCTATGCAATATTATTGAACAGTTTATTGTTACTATTATTGTCGTTTTGTTCCACACTTTGATAAATTGCACAATATTAACAGAAAATATTGAGCAATTTTTCTTACAATATGCACACATATACATACATATGTATATGTAAAAGAAAAAAAATATATACACACATAATTACATATGTATGTATGTATGTATGCGCATTTAAAAAATTTTAAAATTTATCTTTCATGGTACATACTAGATACATACTTACATACAAAATCCCTAATAAATAAAAAAAAAATTTCAAGTACATATGTAATTTAAAAAATAGAAAAATAATGTTTAGTGATGCACCTGGAAATAATTATTGTACAATATTGTCAACACATTACAATATATTTCTTGCGCAATATAAATCTAAATACTTAATTTTATTCAATATATTGTGCCACATACCAATATAATAACTATATGTACATACAGTCAATTTTATTGCACAATATAAATTATTGCACATTAATATTGCAAAGAGTATTGATAGATGCAGCAATGCAATGCAATGATGCAATTTTTCGTATGTCATATTCGAAGCATGGCACAATACATATATTGGCAAATATCAAAATAATATTTTTATTGTACAATCAAGAGAATTGTATAATAAGGTGGTAACATTGTTCAATGTTGTTTTTATTTCTCACTATTACCCTACGTCTATACCTGATATATTTTTATCATGACAAATGTCTAATTCCATATAGGAAAAAGAGCTAACATAAAAAAAATTATTTTTCAATATAAAATTTGACTTTTGTTATGATAAAAATATATCAAGTATAGACGTAGGGTTAGGAAAATTGGGCAATATTTTCTTTGGAAATATTGTGCCATTTATTGCATAGTATAGGTCAAAATGACAATAATATGTACAACAACATACTTATGCAATAATATTGTATAATGGATGGGCCGCTTAAGATAAGTGCATAACTTTCAGAAATAATGATTGAACTCGTAATTAACTTAACCGAACGATTGCTGTCCTACCCATAAACAGGAAATTTTGTGCTTTCTTGCAAAGTAAAATGATGGTTGGAGTCTTATGCAGTTTAATACTTATACATTTTTTTTTCTTCTTCCTTATAAGCCTCATAATGTTTCCGCTATATTTTTTATGTAATCTTAAGAAATTGAGCAATATATGTATTACTAATAAAGTCATTAATGAGTTGTTGCAATACGTTGATAGTAAAGGTAACCCTCGTATAATGCATGAAATATAATGATAACGACGATTACAATGAATACATTGCATGTTCTACGAGGGTGGTCTGAGGGGACCAACAACAAATATAGTTGAAATACTTTACTGGATAGCAAAACCCATAAATTTTTGTTATTTATTAATATACATAGCTAAGCGATAATCGTAAAAAACTTACCGAATCCGGGTACTGATGTATAAATGGCAGAAGTATGTAGTTTAAAAAAAACTACTTTGTTAAAAAGTGTCAAGCTTACAAAATATGTGTTTTAAGTTTAAAGATGTCACATTAAAAGACGTTAAGTTTTTTTTTGGGACATTCAGCCTTATAATGAATTCCACATGTGAAATTTTCCGAATAAAACTTTTCGTTCACACGTATTTTAATTTCGTATCATCAATTGCATTATAATTAAAAACTTACATATTCCCACTTTTTCCGACAGACAAATCCTTGTGAATAATTTTCTTCATAAATTATCAAATTTTTTCGCAATCGTATGAGGTTTTTTTTAAACAAACTGTTCACAAGATCGAAAATTTCCATATGGAGTTTTATTTATGATAAGCCTGTTTAAATTTTTTTACGTTCATTTGAAAGTTGTCAGTAAAACCAATATTAAAGCCCAACAAGATTCTACTCTGGGGGAGTCTGGTGCTTTGCGTACGAATATAAAATATTGGGTGGGGGAGTTGAAACCTGGCCGCAAGAGTTGGCAAGACGAACATTGAAGCGATATACAAATTGAGGTGTTCAGAGATGTCAGAAACAGTTGAGAAAATCTATAAAATGGTACTGATTTTTCTCCGCACTAAAGCCAAGTTTTTGCGTCGACTCGCAGCCATAGTTATGACTGCAAAGGTTCTTTATTTTACTCCTGAGAGTAAGGAATAGTCAAAGATGTGGACTGGAGTAAAAAAAAAAAAAAAAAAAAAACAAAGACAGTTGCATCTGCAGCAAGATTATGGCGTCTGTTTTTTTAAAATAATTTTATTGATTGTCTTCAAAAATTAAAAGCAATCAAGTGCTACTTGCACTTTGTTAATTTAAGGACCTAGACAGTTATTACTATAAACTGCACCGAAAAAAAAATATTTCTGCAATCAATAACTTTATTTGAAAATAAAACCAAAAATCAATTAAAAATGTAATTGAGTCAACTAAACTTTGTTAATTACATAGTTTAATTGAATTGAATTAACTCAATTTTTAAACAAAAGTTTAATTGATTAAAATAAATTTTTAATTGATTTATTATTTTATTTTCAATTAAGTTGTTCACTGTAGCAATATTTTTTTTCTGTGAGCGTATCAACAAAGCTTTTGAATATTAATGAGAAAAATGCAGAAGATTATGTTAAAAAAAAAACTTCCCAAGTTTGTTGTGTTTTCTTTGTTAGGTCTGCTAGTTTTGGGAACGCCCTCGTAAATTATATTTGCTTTGGTGGTTACGTTGTTCTTTAAATTTATGTTCATTACAATCAATATTACACACACACAAAAAAACTGAGTTTTTATGTCGGTACCTAAGTTCCATTGTTGGAATGTACGTATTATATAGCTTAAAAAGGAAAATGTGAAATATAGTCAAAAGTTATACATACATAAAAAGGGAATAGGTTTAATGTCATTTTGTTGATAATAATTTGGTAAAAATGATTGATTAGTTTCGTATGTGTCTGGGCTGTAATTGGCTTGAAAGAGTTACACCACTTATACACTGATGATGGGAATGTGAGCCAGATTTCACTCACTATTTTGTACCATTACTTCCACAGTCACTAGCTAGCAAAAAAAAATTTTTTTAGTTTTTTTTTTTGTTGTTTTGTGCACGAGAAAAAGTAATATGAGTATTTTTCAGTAGCAAAATAAAAACTTAAAAAAATCATTTGTTCACATCTTAGCCTGCTGTGATTTTAGTTTTGTAATTCTCAATAATTTATTGAAAGTTTGTCTACAAGCTTTAGAGGGTTTTGTTAGCTTTTTTTAGTTGCGGGTAGAATTCACTCACATGCAGCATCACTCTGCTACTCTGCTTTTAAAGTAAAAACTAATGCAAAAACATATATATTTATAATCACGCGTAATTCACGTTAATATCTCACGTGTTTAGCAAATCCACAATAATACACATGAAGTGTTAAGTCTGTATGTTTATAATTTTCACAGTACGCCTTCATTTCGGTTTCGTGCATCTACTTTATGTCTTCATAAAAATAATGCTTCAAATAAGTTGACACAAACGTCTGACCTCCTTCCGAGTGATGATTTTATTTGTGACTGGTCTGACTGGCACGTGTAAGTAATTTTATTACTTTTACATTTTTATTTGAAATATATTTTTGTTTTATTTAATGACACACACCTTTTTTCGGCTGTAGTTATTTTCCTGCTAGATATACATACATACATACTCGTATAATAAATTTATGATGGTTATAAACCGAAATACCAAAAGAAAAAAGAAATAGTGAATTACACAGAAAATAGTGAACTCTTATGAAAAAAATAAAGGTTTCTTGCAAAATTAATGAATTTTCTTACATGTTTGGTCATACAAATGAATTTATCTATCAGCTCATATGAATCAATTCACCAGCCGAAATTTTAATTAATTAATTCCGTCCAGCATTTAATCAAATGTGTTTAAAATTAAACAAAAGTAACTTTATCACTTGATGCATTAGTAATATTGGTCAAGGCATCATATAGAAATTACTTACCTGCATGCATTAAATTTTCTTGCTATTTTATTTTTATATTATCAAAATTATGTTCATATATTTATTAATATGTAGTTGTATAAACTTCCCACTTGACCTGAGATTCGACAAAAACGAATGCTCACTAAAGCGAAGAAATTTCGAAACAAAATCCTTCGATTATCTAAGAAAATTCGAATGTTCTATAAAACTTCGAGCTTTCAACTTCTCTCGATAGTTTTTCGAAGGTGTGCAAGCCTGTTAATCTAGAGGTACCAAGTTCAAACCATGACAGCACTGTAAGTCCTTATTTACACTATGCAAGTCTTATTGCTAAGCTGATTAGTTTATTGGGAGAGAGAGACGGGGGGAAAAGAAACGTTGCTGTTCCCCTCGTCTCTCTCTCCCTGAAACTAATCAGCTTAGCAATAAGACTTGCACAGTGTGATTTGGGACTAAGTAAAAAAATAAAATCAGAACATATACCTACATACATATGTGCAATAATTGAACAGAAAAAAATTTGTCACGAAAGCCTAGTGGATTTGTGTTAGTCTCTTATAATGGAGATACCATGTTCAATTCAAATCTTGCAGCAAAATAAAAGGTAAAATAAATACATAAAAAAATAAAATTACTTTTTTACTTTTCCTGCTGCCCTTTTGGGATATCGAAATTAGTTCGAAATTCCCTCACTTTTGATATTGCTAGCGAAACTTTGATAACGAATATTTTTTGGGACAAAACTGAGCGGCAGGGGAACTTTTTTCGATTAATTTTTGAGTGTCGCACTCGATAATTTTACACGATAAATGTTCAAGATATATTCGAAATCGATATCTTTAACGAAAGTCTTGGTCAATTGGGTAACTCCGACAGTAGAAATATTTTTATAGATTTTTCTCAATTTTATTGCAAGTAGATTCGCAAATATCATATCTGAAAGAAAATTATCGTGTATGATTTTAAACACGTCTGCGAGGCCATTATAATTTTTTGAAAAAGAGAAATTTACTCGGATTCGCTTTAGAGAACAGGACCGTATGTTCATATTTATTAAAAGTTATATAAACTTTTGCTGTTGTATTTATGTTTATAGCACATACATACATACATACATACATACTTAACTTCCCAGTTGATCAAGACTTTCGTTAATGATATCGGTTTCGAATATATCTCGAACATTTATCCTGTAAAACTATCGAGAATGACAAATGAAAATAAATCGAAAAAAGTTTACCTATCGCTCAGTTTTGTTCCAAAAAAGCATTCGATTTCGAAGCTTTGCTAACAATAAAGTGAGCTAATATCGAACTAATTACGATATCTAAAAAAAAGCCAGCAGAAAATTAAAAAAAAAAAATAAATAAAAGATTAGCACAAATCCACTAGGCTATCGTGGCAAACTTTTTCCCGTTGAATTATTGCTCATATGTTAGTATGTTTTTTTTTTAATTCTTTTACTTACGGTGCATTCATGGCTCGAACTCGGTACCTCTAAACTAACAGACAAGCATACATACACTTGGATATCGTCACACATTCGAGAAAACTTAGATTTAGCGAACATTCGAATTCTTTTTTTTGATTCGCGAAGAAATATCGAACAATTTTTTTTCGAAATTTCGTTTGTATCGCATCTTGGGTCAAGTGGGTTTACACTTACCAAGTCATGTGTCATGTCAACCTGTATAAATTTTATTATAATTATAATTATGAAATCTTGGATTCATTTCATAAACTGTCACAATTGTGTCCATCTGTCAGGGAGAAATACAACATAAACGAAGTAAACAGGAACAGTAATGATAAATAAATAAATTATTGCAGATATTGTCGTACGTACTCATTTGTATTAAATTCAATTGTTTTGCAAGCCAGAATGTTAAGTTTATTTTATTTTTTTCAAATTCTCATTGCATGACTTAATGGAACTTGGCTGCAGATCTGTTCAATAAAGGAAATACATATTTCGTAATATTGTGAGGTTTAAAAACGGAAATTATTTTGATTATTTCTCATAAGTTTGTATTGTCATGAGAGTAAAATATTTATGTATGTTGAAGAGAATGATGAGCAATTTATCAATATTTGTGAAATACTTCAAATGGCAGTTACGGACATATAAAAACTGTAAAGTTTATGGCACACACGTACAAAGTGTGTGCATTTTTATATACATACCTACATACGTATCTACATACACATGTTCGTTTGAAAGGCCTTTATATATGCCATTACATATGGCATGCAACATGGTGCAAATGTTCACCGTGCTTTCTCTGGTTGGCGCACTTCGGAAATGTCAAATTTTCCATGACTACCGCATAAATTAGGCCTTGAGGCCTTGAGTTCCGCTGTGGTTTATTTTCATAGAATCTACATTTTAGCGGACAGTATTGTGTTAAAAATATAAAACTTAACATTGTGGTATTTAGGTAGTGAATACTGTAACATTGCGTGTTTGGAGGCTCTTAATATCAGTGTTGAGTAAATGAAGTGTTTTGATTTGATAAGAACAATACACTAGTAACTTTTAATTTTATTAAAAATGTTCGAACACACAAAATTAACTTTTTTTGAAAAGTAAAAACGTAACATTCATTATCCAATACAAAATTCAAAATTTTTAATTATACTCAAGATTGATTCTTACTTTGAATTTAACTGATAATATTAAATATCTGCATTAGTTAGAGCCATTAAATTAAATTTTAAAATAAAAAAATGAACTCAAAAATTTTATATATTTTTTTTTTAAATAAACTGACTTATGACACCTTCAAAATAAACTGCTCATATGTGAAAATAGTTTCAACTCTAACTTTTAGATTGTAATTTCTAAAATATAAACATTAAATTTGTAAAAACAACGAAGTTAACATCGTGGTATTCCAGCACTAAATAATTTAACATTGTGTGTTTAAATTTCTGTTAAGTGAATAAATTCTTCTAATTTGATCATAATTTTAGACTAGTGACTTTTAATTTAATTGCAAATATTCTAACACAAAATAAAAACTTTACATCATCAAATATTTAATTAAAACTTTTTAATTATACTAAAAAATTTTGCTAAACCTTTTAATAAAATTCCTTCTTTGCTTTTAATAAATTGACTTATGCCATTTTAAAAATAAACCGCTCATATGTGAAAATAGTTTGAACTCTAACTTTATGATTGCAATTTGTAATACTCTTAGTAATTTTGAAGCAATTTTCTTATTTCTTGTAATATCAACTCACAAACTTGCATAAATGTTTGTATTAAATAAATAATTTAATGGCTTTGCATACAGTTAATACTTTTGCTGGCTGTTTGTTAACTTACGAAAATCCCATTCCATTTATTTAAGCATTTAAATAATCATAATAATGACAATCCAAATGCCAGAATTATGCCCATTCCATTCCAATTTCAGTGAGAGAGAGAGAGAAAAATATAAAAACAAAAAACAGCAACAAAACAATAATAATTGTAATCCACACTTATTTGTCTTGTTGTTCATATTCTTGTTAATTTGGTCAAAATAAATTATTAGTCAGCCTGCCATACAAGTTGCGGCAGTGTTTACAAAAATTGTCTTTGACATTCGTTCAGGCATGTAGTCAGGCAGTCAGCCAGCCGGCACGGCATTTAAATGATTCACATATGGCAGGTCAACAAATATGTTTGCATATTCCTGTATACAAACACTCATATGCTTGACTAACTTTGTATGTACATATGTATTAGAGATGAGCCATATTTCGAAACCTGTTACTTTTTCACAGCGATTAAAAAATCACTAATCACAACTGTGACTCAATTTATAAAGTAACAGATTTTGGAAACATAGTTCTTTCATACAAACTGTGAATTTTATTATATGCTTACTTTACAGTAAATAAAGCTACCACATTAAATTCTTTTTAGTTAATTATTATTTTTCGAACTTCGTTTGTTTCTATATTTTATGATTTGAACACGCTAAAGTTCGTATCGCTTTGTAAGCCAAATTACATGTGATAATTATTAATGAACAAATAATATCAAAGTTAGTTGTAAATATTCTGACAACACATAGTTGAAGGGAACAGCTAGCCGTTTTCGAAGGCCACTTAACCTTCATCATCAGCGTTCTTCTGTATTTCGTCCACTGTGTATGGTGTCAGTTGATGTAGATTTCTGCTTTATATACGCAACTTTTTTGCAAATGGAATATGTGAATTGTTTTTATTCATCGTATTTCAATTATTAATTTCTTTTATACCTCCAGCTTTTGTTGAGAAAAAATCGTCAAATCGTATCAAATCGTATCAAATCGTCTTTTCTGGCAACTATGTATAGCATTCACATTTTTGTTGTTCAAATTTTATTATCTCTCTGCCTCTTATACGACAATTCCCAATATTTGAATAGCTTTAATTCTTTGTTTTTGTTGCTCTTCTATAATAAATACTTTTAAAGCAGAAGAGCCGAAATGTGTTAAACCTTGATCACAGTCACTGTTTAATTTCACTGCTGCTCTTCGTATTAGATTTTCTCAAAATAACAGAACTGTTTCAAACAAATTACTGCTAAACTGTGCTCACAGTCACAGTTTAAAGGAACAGCAATTTAGAAATCACGTTCACAAGGAGCAACATTATTAAAAAATCACAGGTTTGCTCATCTCTAGCATGTACATATGTATATGTTTGTTAAGCGAAAGTGGTATTTTTTTAACACCGCGTAGCTTGTGAGTAAAGGAGAACTATTTATATTAAAGTTAACATTGTTGCATTTGATAACGTTATTTTGGAAGTAAAAATAATGTACACTTGGCAAATATTTGGACATATGTATGCCGTTTTGAGGCCAAGTAAGCGCAAAAACTTTACTTTTACTTCAAACAAGGCGAAGGTTGAGAAGAAACAAAATTTAAGCTCGTTTTGGTGCACTACTGCTGGTCCCTTTGCGTTATCTGAAAGTGTATATGGGTGGTGCCAGAAGTTGAATTGGGAAGGCGAGAGATTTGGCTATATCAGAAAGAATATATATATATATATATATATATATATATATATATATAGAGAGAGAGAGAGAGAGAGAGAGAGAGTAGGGTGCTTTACAAATTCGTGCTAATTGAATTTTATGGACTTAAAGTTATCATTAGAACCAACCAATACTCCTGATGAAGGAGTGCTGATTTCATAGTTCTACCTGCGATTTTTTAGAGAGGCATCTGTGTGTGTGTGTATGTAAATAAAATAGCCCTGTATATACGCAAGTGTAGCCGATTACTAGTCAGAGTATTTTTATACTCATACGTGATTTCTGCCATACTGTGTACACAGATGTATTCTAAAATTGTTAACTGTTGGTATCAAATTGAGAGCGATTCGTAAGCAATATTTTGTTAACTTTTGGTGTCAAAACAAGCTAAACGCGTTATTAAATTAAGAAAAAACCGTACAAAAAAATACCATAAGTTCATAAATCAACAAAGATCTCTAGTAAAATTATGAGCAAATTGTACAAAAATACTATAAGTTAATAAATCAAAAACGAACGATCTGTTATCAAATCAAGAAAGATATATCGATAACAAAATAAGAAGGACAGGTATAATCATCGCTTTCGATAACGAGCCGAACAATGTAATAATATGGTTCGATATAGAATGCTATAATTTAAAACTGAAAAAAAAGTGATCGAACCAGCTGGTTGTCGAAAGTGACGATTAGGCCTCTGGTAATCAAAACAAGAACGGTTGGTTGGAAAATAATACTGAGTTGTTCTTAAAAAATGTTGATACCAAACGTTATGAAAGTAAGCACAAACGGATTAGCTCACTTTTGACACCAAATGGTATCGATTTCGTTATTTTGTTATAACATTTTTCCCTCTCTCCACGGGGCTTAAATATGCCTGGACAGTGTTTGACATAATGAGTCGCAGCGAATGCGACAAAAGAGTATCCTACCCTACTCTAATATATGGTGAACAATTCTCGCCTATGAATAATTTCCATTGAGTTACTTTACGCAAGTTTGTGGAAATATCTGCGGTTCTATGTGGAGTTACTCATTCTATTGTCTGGTTATTAGAATATTTGGGGCCCTTCGATTTCCGGTGACGCAAAAAACATTTTCTTTCTCTTATTTAATTTGAGCGTAATTTATAAATACTAGTATGTGCAGATACCATCATATGTAGATTTGTTGTAAGTGAAATAAGCACTACAGTGCTTTACATATCGTTAGCTAAAATGCAAAAAGACGTAACGAACAAAAAATTTAAAATCGAGTTTTTGATTGATTATTATGAATGTCATTAAAGACATGTAGTCTTACAAAATTTTACACCTCTGCGGTTTGAAATGGCGCTTTTATTAAAAAAAAAACAAGGAGACTTGAATTCAAGTTTGTTTAGTTTTTTCGCTTCTCCAGTATTTTTATTTTTGTTAGATACGGCTTTTTACATTTTAGCTAACGATATACTTCATGTAATAATTGTTGGATATAATTTGTGTTAAAGCGTCATTATGCTAATATTTTGCTGCTTTATTCTCATATAAATTTTGGTAATATTTATGCTCATACATATGTTTTTAATTTGATCTTTTGTTATATGTATATTGTTGCTTTACATCACGCTTCGTCTAGGGCTATTGATCTATATTGGGAGAACAATAAGATTCACATTGAAAGATTACTCAAATCTTGAATAATCTTTTCGAGCAGTTTTAACTCTTGAGAATTACTCTAGTTAACTTTATATTTTATTTTTTACTTACTCTATTCCTACAAACCTTAACTTACTGCCAGTTTATATAAGCCATGTGAAAATTCACGTCTGTCTATTTATATTGAAAACAAAAACAAATTTGAGTGCTTTGTTTTTGTTTTCAATATAAATAGGCAGACGAGAATTTTTACATGGCTTCTATAAACTGGCAGTTAGGCTCTTAAGGCCAGCAAAAAGTTGTTTTGAAAAATGTGGGAGAGGCCACGCCCTTTAATATTTAATACTGCATTTTACCCCCCACCCCCTCCAACTTAAAGCCTAGGAAAATTCGTAAAAACAATAAGCTCGTAAGAATGCACAAAGCTGCGTTTATGAAAGTGGGCTTAGCCCCACCCATTAAAATTTAAAACCATATTTATTATATATTTATGTTATTCTCTCAAACCGATTTCTAAGAAATTTGAGTTTTGGCTTAAATAATTCTTTCTGCCAAAAAAAAACCGAATTCAATGCAAAGATTTGATAGAAGATAAGAAGTACGTGAAATATAAAGAAAAATGTTAATGGGAGTAATTCCGCCCATTTCTTAAAAACAAGATTGTGTGTTTTTCAGAGCTTAGGGTGCGTGTTAAGACTTGTAAAAATCGGTAAAGTAGAACTACTTCAAATAAAATATTAAGTTGTAATGGGCGTGACTCCGACCCTTTTTTTAAATAAACTACTGTGTCTATTTTAAAGCTCAAGGTGTGTGGTAAGTTTCGTAAAAATCGGTTAAGTAGAACCGCTTGAAATATTATAATAAATTTTAATGGGCATAGTCCCGCCCAGTTCTTCAACCTTCAAATTGTGTAATTACAAGAACCAAAAGTGTTTTATAGGTTTCGCAGCAATCAAATAAGTAGAATATCATAAAATTAAATGAATAAAATTGTGGGCGTGTTTCCGCCCACTTATTTTACAATGGAGCCAATGGGTATAGCTTCCCTCTCAGACAAAAAAGAATTTTTACAATCGCCCTAAAATGTATCGAGTTATAAAGTAACACCAAAAAAAAATAGACGAATTTGTTAACCTCCTCCTTTTTTTGGAGTCGGTTAAAAAAATGCAATAAATGACCTTATATGTACATATTGCCAGTGTTGCCAGTGTTCTTTCTTAGGATAGTGCACTGAACAAAAAAAGCATTCTTAAAACAAGAATTTTGGGTTTTTATTTAAAAAATGCTGCGTTTTTAAAAATTAAATAAGAATGCTTCTTGTAATATCAACAAACAACATTATTATTTTTATAATAAAGCAGTTTTAAAACAAACAAATGAAATTGTTGCTTCTTGATTTTAAATTAATTTTTTGGGTGTAGCTTTATTAATTTAATTTTTTATTTTAAGGGATCTTTAATTTAATGGTGGTTATCGTTATAAAATAGTAAAAAAAAATATTCTCCAATGTTATACATATGTACATATTTTTAAGCACTTTGCGATTTTGTTATATTATTTTCCCTCAAAAACATATATACAGAAATTTCAATTGATGTCAAAATATTAAAAAATAAATTCAGTAAAGTGCGAATCTGACTCGCACGAAGGGTTCCGTACGAACACTAGATATGTATGTAATTTAATACAAACTTCATCTTATATAATATATAGTTTTGGGATTTTTGTTTGTTTTTGGGGTCTTTTCGGTTTTTTTGTTTTGGCAGTTTTTGCTTTTTTTCGGCTTTGGCGATTTTTTAAAGGTTTGGCTCTTTTTTTTTAGTTTTGACACTTTATTTTCTTGTTTTGGCGATTTTTTTCGGTTTTTGGCGTTTTTTTCATTTTTGGCGATTTTTTTATTTTTGGCGATTTTTTTAATTTTTGCGATTTTTTTTAATTTAATTTTTGTTTAGTTGTGGCGACATTTTCGCGTTTTGGCGATTTTTTTCGATTTTTTGCCTTTTTTTTTTAATTTTGGCGATTTTTTTCGTTTTGGCAATTTTTTTTTTAATTTTTGGCGATTTTTTTTTTTTGGTTTGGCGATTTTATAATTTTCGGTTTTTTTAGTTTTACCGTTTTTGAAAATTTCAAAGTTTTTGGCGATTTTTTTAAGTTTTGGCTCCTTTTTTAGTTTTCACGCTTTATTTCCTTGTTTTGGCGATTTTTTTCGATTTTTGGCGTTTTTTCATTTTGGCGATTTTTTTTTATTTTTGGCGATTTTTTTAATTTTTGCGATTTTTTGTATTTAATTTTTTTTTTGTTTTGGCGACATTTTCGCGTTTTGGAGATTTTTTTCGATTTTTGGCGTTTTTTTTCATTTTGGCGATTTTTGCGAATTTGGCGATTTATTTTCGTGTTAGATTTTTTTTTAATTTTGGCGATTTTTTTCGTTTTGGCGATCTTTTTTAATTTTTGGCGATTTTTTTTTGGTTTGGCGATTTTATAATTTTCGGTTTTTTTAGTTTTACCGTTTTTGAAAATTTCAAGCTTTTGGCGATTTTTTTAAGTTTTGGCTCCTTTTTTAGTTTTCACACTTTATTTTCTTGTTTTGGCGATTTTTTTTTTATTTTTGGCGATTTTTTTAATATTTGCGATTTTTTTTATTTAAATTTTGTTTTTGTTTTGGCGACATTTTCGCGTTTTGGAGATTTTTTTTCGATTTTTGGCGTTTTTTTCATTTTGGCGATTTTTGCGAATTTGGCGATTTATTTTAGTGTTAGAATTTTTTTTTAATTTTGGCGATTTTTTTCGTTTTGGCGATTTTTTTTTAATATTTGGCGATTTTTTTTTTGGTTTAGCGATTTTATAACTTTTTTAGTTTTACCGTTTTTGAAAATTTCAAGTGTTTGCTTCTTACGGTTTCCAAGATATAGCAAATTGTCAAAATTACATAGTCAAAATTGCATTAACTGATGGACCACCCTTTAATTTAATTTTTTTAAATTTTAGTGTTAATTGTTGTAGTCTGTATAAAAATACACTAATTTTACAAATTTCAAGTTTCAATATACATATGTTCATAAATACAATTGTATGTATATTACATGGGATTTTAAAATATTTCGTTGCTCGTTTTGGAACACCCTTTAATTTTTAATTCTTGTTGTAGCGGCCAAGGTTCTACATACTGTGTCCAAATTTCAGGTCCGTAGCTCTTACGGTTCCTGAGAAAATACCGTGTGACGGACAGACGGACAGCGTAGCGAAAACAATTGGGTTCTCTTTTACCTTTGGTGTACGGAACCCTAAAAACAATTTCATTCAACAACTTCTCTCCTCATTATCCAACAAATAACATATTCCATATAATAGTTAAAACAATATTAAGCCTTCTCTAGTTTTATTGTTCTAGCAATTATTATTTCATTTCAACATTTTGTCAGTTCGTCAATGACTTCAGTGCGTGCGTCAGTCAGTTAGCGAATTATTAAATTCAACTATTGATAAATTAGCCAACGTATTCATTCATGTTGTCTGTGGGGAAATTCATTGTATAGAATTCTAATGAGATCTGATGGATTTTTAAATGTTTATTGTAGTTTTTGTTAACAACAATCGTTCATGATTTTCTGTAGGCTTCAATCATAAAAATAACTGTTTATTGTGTTGTTGTGTTGTTTTAATATTATCAATACTATTAACAACTGATATTTGCTGTTTTTTTAATGGGTTTTGTTTTTTTTTTTTTTTTTGTAATTTGATATCAATGATTGACCCAGTTAAAAAATTTCACAAAATTATTGTTGAATATGAATGAAATGAAAATAATTTTAATGACCGGCATATTATTAAATATGAGCAAATTACATTTAATAAACATTTAACGATGGAAAATACTTTCATTTTTATATTCCAATTTATTTCATTGCATCGTTTTTGTGTAAAACTGAATTAGAAAATGCTGCTGGAAATTTAATTTTATTGTCAAATAAAAATAGAAATTTCTATAAAAATTTGCAACTGCTGCATAACTAATATTCACTTTTTTACAATGGACCAATGTAATGTTAGCAAACAACAAAAAAATTATGAAAGAAGCCAAAAATACCTGAAACTTGTGCTTTGGAGGAAGTAGGCAATCGTACAAATCGTTTTTAAAAATTTAATTAAAAATAAACAAAAAAAAAAATGCTTAAATCCATTAAATTTCCATCTAGTTAAAATATTCTCTATCGTAAACATGGACAAAATAATATCTCTACCTCTTCAAAATATTACTCAATGTTAACAGAAAGGCGTCAATAGTAACAAGTGGCAAAAAAAAACAACATGTGAAACATCAAAATTAAATAAAAAAATCATTTACAAGATATACATTCCATAGATAAATTTAAAGTGGAACATACGCTACTTCATACAAATTTTATTTCATGTGGTTGTGTAATTCATAATGTCAGTAAAATACTTCAATACAATACCAGGGGTCGAATCATCACATCCGTGAACGTACAAATCGTCATGTAAAAACACCATTTTCGGATTATGACATACGTCAACGTACTGAAATCCCATTCAGATTATACGATTGACGTATCACTTAATATGTTTTCGTACGATTGTCGATACGATCACGGGTGTGACGATTTGAGCCCAGGGGGCAAATTACGGCATTCGGTACGACTCGTAATTTAAAAATATTTCCAACCTTATTGACGAATGTCGTGATTTGCCTCCAGATCTAGTTGATAATGTCCTGTCAGGGACAGCACTTTCGCTTCTACAAATGTGGAATGTTTTTACAATGAACTTCAGCAAGAGCAAATAAAGGAAGTCAGAAGCAGCGGGAGCTGTTTGCTGAACTATTCAGCGCATCTACTATAAAGCAAGTGGCGGTCTTCGCCCGAGTTCAATCCCAGGCCACCCCCCGTCATATCAGCATCAAAAATGTTTCTGATCTAATCGTGGGCAAATTAAAATCAATACGACGGCGGATCAATCAGTCCGTGTCTTTTTGAATGAAAAACATTTTTTTTTTTTGGCAAAACAAAAATTTATTTTTCAACATAATTTCCTTTTGATTCCGGAGAATATGGCCGATGGGGTACCAATTCGTAGCCCAATTCATAGAGTTTTGCCATTGAGACTGCACACGTGTGCACTCGTGCATTATCTTGATGGAAAAGAACTTCTTTCTTGCCCATATGGGGTCGTTTTCTTTTTAAATCCTCATTAAACCGGCCTAAGAAGTTTTCATAATATTCACCATTTATTGTTTTTCGTTTTTGAAGGCAATCGATGTGGATCCCAAAAAACTGTTGCCATCACCTTATTCGCCTTCTTCGGCGCAGGTTTAGACTGCTGCTTGGTCTCCGGAGTACAGTAATGAAATCCATGTTTCATCCACGGTTACAAAACGCCGCAAAAACTCATTCGGATTGCGGTTAAACAACTCTAAACAATCCTTTGAAGTTGTCACACTTTACGGTCAATTGAAAGCAAACGCGACACCCATCTTGCAGACAACTTTCTTAAACCCAGCTGATCATTTAAAATCGAAACCACACTGTCATATGAAATGCCTATGGCATCAACAATCTCACGCACTTTTACTCTTCGATCGGCCAACACCATATCATGGATTTTTTCGACATTTTCGGGTGTACTGACCTCAATTGGCAGTCCAGAACGTTCAGTGTCATTTGTACTTGTGCGACCACAACGAAAGTCAGTAAACCACTTTTTTGAAAAGATGGTGCAGAGTCCCTATAGTATATATCGAGCTTTTCCTTGGTTTCATTAACGGTTTTTTTTTCACAAAAAATAATGTTTAATTAGCACACGAAATTCACTTTTTTCCATTTCCTTCTCAAAAGTCGTGGCAGTCTGTTATCAACGGCTGTCAAACACAAACTAAATGACACAGCTTGTTCAAATTTAGACAGGAGTCAACTGACACTTGCCTTTTGACACTAGCAGTGTTGCCATTTCAATCAAGAGCCGGGAAATTCCAAAAGACAATGAGTTAATGATCCACCTACGTATCAAAGTAGACGATTTAAATTATTTAAAAAAATCCACGTTTTTAATTACTAAGCTTCCGGTCTCATTTTTTTCATAAAAAAATCCCTGTGCGTATATATAGGATCTGTTCGTAAATGCATCACTGCGCTTCAAATAAAAATTTAAATGTTCTAAACTGGTTCACTGAAGTAGATAAGCCACAAATAAATGTCAAATATGGTGTACAAACTAAAACAGATTATCACCGAACTTTTAAATATGTAAAAATTTGCACACATGATGCAGAGCAGTGATGCATTTACATATGTATATTTGAAATAATGCGTTTTCACATCATCTTTCGTCTGAATTATCCTTAGTAACATTTTATCAAAACTTACTGTTCATTATATGTAAATGTTAATGTGCTTGACTGCGTTGGCAGGAGCAATGTGTAACGGCAATGGTAACGGTTGTGGTAATTATAATATTCTTGTTGGCTTAAAAACTAAATTTCCCTGTAAGCAAAACTAACGCTAATAAGTTTTTGTATGTGCATGAAACACTTAAGCTTATTGCAATCTTAGCCTCATATTGAAATTATCTTACACATCCACAAGCATGCACTTGCTTGCATTCTAATATCCAAATGTGTGTATATGTAAGTAAACAAACACTTGGTTCAATTAAAATACAAACACAAATATGAACATTAAAATTTTAACCGAAATACATAAACATAATTTCATTTGCGCAAACCGAAACTATCTGTATGTGTTTAACTTAAAGCGTTTGCTGGATATACATACATATGTATATGTACGTTTATTAATGTGTGAGTGGATGTGTGTGCGGTAGAGAATGTGAATGTTGGTATTTTTATGTAAGAAAATCATTAAAATTTTGAAAACATAAGTTTCCACTTTATGCCAATTTCAATTATGTCACTTACATATGTACATGTATGCACAGTTAGTGACACACACAACCAACACACACGCACGCACCCATTGAACAAGCCACCCACAAATATACATTTAATGCGGCAGTCACAGCCACACTTAAACTGAGTGTGTGACTAAAACAATTAAGTTTGCTGAAATGTACGAATACTATTTGCATTTCTCTATGCGTTTGATATGTGTGCAATAAAGCCCTGCGTAAATGCATTTAAAAGAACTTTCAAGACATGAGGGATTTTTCAAATGCTTTACTGTAGCAACAAAGTCTTAATAAAAAACAAACACTGAACAACACTGTTTGCAAGACATTTGTTTCAGTTATTGCAGTTTTATAAATAAGTAAAGAAGCAAATACTTCTTGACAAAAGCATTTGTGATGTTTTCCTGTCGGAAACTCCGTTAACTTTAAACTCACTTTAAGCTAACTATTTTGCAACTAGTACTGACTGACACTTGGATTACTTTTCAATGTAATCAACTGACTATTTTGTCATTGCGATGTCCTAGGCGATAATTACTTTTCAACTAACTTAAAGTTGATTTTTTTTAAATCACCTGGTAGTCCGTAAATTTTAAAAAAATTTGCTGTGGCTCGAACATGAATCATCTCTCGTAAGGTACCTACCATCTAAAATAATAACAGCAAAATGTTAATATAAAACTGAAATGAGTTTCAAAGTAGCTGAGAATAAGTTTGTAGGCTCTCACCAAATTCGATTACGTACTCAAATTGAGAATTAATTTTGGATTTATTCTGGATTTCATTTGCAGTTAGCTTTTAGTCAGTCTAAGAAAAGTTAACTATGAGTTAATTATTTTTGTATTCAAACACACATTCTCTGACAGGGATCTACATCGTTCACACACACCTCAAACGTATAATACGCAAAATAACAAGCACACACGCATCAAAGTTGAATACACATACTTCTTCTTGTGGTATTTGGAGTGTTTGTTACTAACAAGAAGTGTTCACAAAATCACTCGTAAAAACTCATAGACGAACATCAATCACTACATCCATCACGCTTCGCTTATTATACGACAGCATTTATTATTGAAGTATTTACATTTCAAGTATGTTTGTGCAGGGCCCTGGTGTGCAAGCAGTATATGTACATGTGTATGTTTATGCATACATGTATCATATAACAGAGCTACCAGATACACTTTTTTTCTACTCCGAAAAATACTTGCCACATACAGGAAGTTTTTGATTAATATTAAAGATTAAGATAAAGAAGCATATTCTCTGTTTCATACACAGAAAAAAAGTTTGCTTGGTCAATCTAACCAATTTGAATTGTAAAGTTGACAGTCACGAAACCCATTTTTGTCAGGTTAATCAAACAAATTTGCTTCTGTTATTTAATTTTTAATGCATATTGATGCTGCAATTTGGCTTAATAAACTATTTTTATGGTTAAAATAACTAATTTTAAATAGTTATTGTGTTCATAATATAAATTAATGCTGCAAAAGATAAATTTTTCCAGTTAAAGCAAACAACTTAATTTTTATGTCCAATCATGCAAAATGAAATAAGCTAAAGAAAACTTCAAATATAAAAACTCTCAATATATTATTGAAAATTTCGCACAAAAACAAAATAAAATTTTTTTCTGATTAAAAGGAAAAAAGACAAAAACTATTTACCAAAAAATAAAATAAATATAATCCTGAAGAAGTTAACCAAAGGTTAACGAAATATCGATATAAAACTAAAAATATATAAAATTTACTGACCTAAAGTTTAAAAAATAGTTTTATTGAACATATAAAAAAAAATTATAAAAAGAAAAATTAGATAAACAATTTAATAAAAACAAAATAAGTTTGAAAAACATTTTTATTAAATTATGAATCCTGGATTATTGAGTTTAGCAACTATGGGTCCAACATTATGAAATAAATTCAGTAAAGTGCGACTCTGACTCTGCGACGAAGGGTTCCGTACGGACACTAGATATGTAATACTTAACGAACTTTAGCCTATATAATATATAGTTTTGGCATTTTTTTCGTTTTTGGTATTTTTTCGGTTTTGAGCGTTTTTTAATGTGTTTTTTTTTTAGTTTTGGCGTTTTTGGCTTTTTTTAGTTTTGGTCCTTTTTTCTCGTTTTAGCGATTTTTTTAGGTTTTTTTTATTTTGGCGAATTTGTTCATTTTAACGATTTATTTTAATGAAAGATTTTTTTTAATTTGGCGCTTTTTTCTTTTTGGCGATTTTTTTCATTTTGGCGATTTTTTTCATTTTGGCAATTTTTTTCATTTTGGCGATTTTTTTTTATTTTGGAGATTTATTTTAGTGCAAGAATTGTTTTTTTAATTTGTTAATTTTTTTTCGCTTTGCCGGTTTTTTCGGGTTTAGGCGATTTTTTTTCCGTTTTTCGAATTTATATTTTTGGGATTTTTTTGTTTTACCGTTTTTGAAAATTTCAAGACTGCCTCTTACGGTTTCCAAGTTGTCAAAATTACATTAACTTTTCACCGTTAGTGTACGGAACCCTAAAAGGATATGAGCATTTTTAAATTTTCATTATTTTAGCAATTTTGAGGCTTAATAAGAAGTTTTTTCGGGTTAGTTTGTTTAGCACTTTGTTTCTCCTAGTCTATAAATAAAATTATGCTTTATATAGGAAAACAAAATTCCTACTGGTTTCCGAGTTATAGCCTTGAGAAAATTGCAAGTTCGTCGAAAAAATCAAGTTTCAGGCAAAATATAAATGAGGCTATAAAATCCGAACAGCACCTGAAATCTAAAAATGATTTCATTAATTGGATGTGTCAGAAGTTAAAAGGTCTAACTCCACAATATAAAAAGTTGAGTAAATTAGTAATGCTTGTGGAGTTAATTGGAGTGGCTTTTGAAAAAATTCAAATAAGATTCAAAGCCGATTTTTCATGGCCTTTTAGCGTCTGACACATCCAATTAATGACTGAATTAAATGAAGATACTATGTCAAACACGGGCGCTATTTGAAAATAAAAACTGTTGATTATTTCTTTTGTGTATGGATTAAATCTCTGCCTAAAAATATGCAGCAGGTGTCGTTTAGCTCTGAGCTAAGAGTACCATGTGTTGCATATAAGTGATAACTCCAGAGTCTACTCGAGTAGTTTTTGAAAAAAAAAAAAAAAAAAAAAAAACTACTGCAAGACTGGGCTTTTCTCTCTCTACCAAATATACGTATCCCACACTTTGAAAAATCTTTAGAACTATAGATAAAATGGCTGGAATGAACAAAGGAAGAATTATTCCTAGAAAAGTAAATAAATTATCGTGTGTATTGTACCGAACAAACATACATATTATTCACTGCTTTGTTGTTAAAGCTTATGTGAATGTGTTTGCATTTCATTTTGACAGTTGGCACAAAGTACCTGTCAAAATTTCTAAAATCATAAATGAATTTTATCTAATGGTCTTTTGACATTTCTGTCTGTATGTTAGAAAATGTTATAATACTCGTAACACCCACAGGCTGCATAGTATATATGTATGTATGTACACAATCAAACACACCCAAATTCAAACCATCAAGGCATGTAAATTCCTCGTGTAAATTTTTTGCACAATATCTACAAACATGAGAATTAAATATAGTCCTTAAATAATTTTACCTTGATCTGTTTTTATTATTATTATTTTATCTT
This sequence comes from Tachina grossa, assembly GCA_949987645.1. NCBI lineage: Eukaryota > Metazoa > Arthropoda > Insecta > Diptera > Tachinidae > Tachina > Tachina grossa. The sequence goes on from OX465278.1 coordinate 141,545,962, forward strand.
TTTTTTCTGTTATTATTTTGTGTGTATATTACACATATTCATATCCAGCCTTTGCTGTAACAGAGTCATAACTCAAAAGTTTATATTTTTATATTACAGTATTAATCCCTAAAGAGACATTTTTAGATTTTTAATTGAACTATAGTGAATTTTTAATCAGAAATAATTTTTAGTCAGGGTTAAGTTCAGTAATTTCAATTCTTTTACTGAATGAAATATTTTATTAATTAATGTGAGTTTCTAAAGAAGAGAAGAAAAATTAAATTAGACTTTTAAGCTGGGGGAAATACCGATATTTTTCTGTGCAGCAACGCACTTCACCAGCACCCTAGTCTATCTACTTGGGTAGAGATTGTTATTAACATCAGCTATTTAACGTAAATTCTAATGAAATCCTTAAAGATTTTTTATTTTTTAAGAATTTCACATAAAGATATTGTGTACTCACCCCTGGAGAGAGAGGGAAAAAAGAAGAGAGGTGTCTTAAAACACCCGGTTAGAGCTATGCTGGTTAGCTATATAAAACAAATTTTCATATGTTAAATAACAATGCAATAAAATTAATTGTATTTTAAAACTATTTATTTAATATTCATAATATTTATTTATTTTATTATTATCATCATCATACATAGACCAATTTCTAAAATTCTTTTTTGTATATGGAAGAGGTCCAATAATATTTTTTTAAAATGGGGGGTGGCGAAATGCGAAAATAATTAATTATTACATTACTTTGTCGTTTGTGTACCAATTTTCAAAATTATTTTTTACTTTGGAATGGGTCCACTAAAGGAAATTGTGGAGGGGGAAAGTGCCCGCCACAAAAATTTATTATCAAATAAATTTGTCTTTAAAATTTTTAAACGCACTAATAATCCCAAATTAATATTTTACTTATTAAGTAAAATATTTTTTTTATTAAAAATACATTGAAATTGAAATTAAATGAAAGTTTATAATATAATAACTCTAGTTGTTCTAAGAAGCTTTGGGTAAAGGTTCCCTGATGATCTGCATTAGCAACAGTGAAATGCGCATTGGATCCAGCTAAACCCCTCAATAATCAATTTCAATTTATTTTTAATAAAAAAATATTTTACTTAATAAGTAAAATATTAATTTGGGATTATTAGGGCGTTTAAAAATTTTAAACTTCAATTGTAACAATTCCCATAAAAAACACTAAAAATAAATTTGTCATTTGTGGACCAATTTTCAAAATTTTGATTTGTGTAAAAAATTTACCTGAATTGGTTTTGTGGAAGGAGAAAGGGGTAGCAAAGCACTCCGGATTAAGCTACTGTATTCAGAAAAATTTAATAAATTTGCCGCAAATATTTCCGTGTATGGACATATCGCATATGTAAACGCAGACTTAGAATCCCTGTTTTTTACAGTTCTTATTAGTAAAGGCCCAACTATAATATGAATAAGCTGGCTTAAGCTAATGTCAGAATTGAGCGATAAGTCTGTCAAATGCTTAAACAATTCAGATGTGACTTTTAGGTGGCCACAATGTACTTACATGTACTTAAGTGTTCTTTAGCCACAGCTGCACATCTAGGTATTCTCAATAATTTTGTATTAATTTTGTTTCTTCTCATAACTCCTAAATGAATGCAATTCAATCAAACTAACTTGAAAGAATGTCCTAATCTATTAAAAATTCACATATAAATATATCCATCACCTTATTACTTGTTTTATTTGTTTTGCCTACTAAAAAGTACAACAGTGAATATACATAAGTAAATACATGTGTATGTGTGTATATATGTATTGTAAAACAAACAATGAAAATAAAAGTTTTGCTTTATTTTCCGAGTTTAAAATAAGAAACAATAAAAAAATATTTAAAATCAATGAATATTTTCTGCTGCTGCTTGTTTGAGTTTAAAAAATGTACAAACAGTTGTTTCCTTACGGAATGTGCGTTCAGTTTGGCACTTTACTTAAAAAAATGACATTTGACGAAACTTGACGAAAAGTTTGTTAAGTTCATTATAGTTTGCCACATGCGCTTTATATGTAACCGCACAGTTGCTTAAGCTAGCTTATTCATATTGTAGTTGGGCCTTAAGTCTTCTGTCATCTCGTTTTTTAGGAACAAAAAAAAAAAAAAGAAAGGAATCAAAATAACTGTAATATGTAGTGTTGATTATTTGTGTTACGAAAATCACGTCCTAGCGCCTGTGTCTAACATAAAGAGCATAGCTCTAATTACAGTGAACTCGTGATACTATGAACTAACTAAAACCAAGCCAATTTACTTTACCAGATAGTTTATATTTGTACGAATGGCATCTAATTCCCTCCCCCCTTTAAAAACGTATTTCTTATAAAAATAACATTTTTATTTATTTTATGATTTTTTTTTATTCCAAATATTTTAAATTTTTCTGCTTTTTTGTATGTATATTTAAGAAATTTGGACGTTAAATTTATATTTAATAAATAAATATGGATTTCCATATTTAAGTAAATCCTCAAATTATTATTCAATTGAATCACAATTTAACCACTATTCTGCTAATTTAGATTTCAACTCTGTATAGATAGAATCGTTTAAAATCTAAAAATATGTTCTTCATATTTTAAAGATTTTGCAATTAAGTTTATGTTTTAGAGTAGTCAATAGAAGAACAAATTTGTTCATATTTTGTGATGTTCATATTTTGTGTTGTTCATATTATCGCGAGTTCACTGTGTATGCCATTTTAACCAAGGTTGGAAACCGAAACAAATAACGGTATCGGTATTGATACCGGTACAATTATTTTAAAAATTTCGGTATCGGTAACGGTAACGGTAACGGTATTTTTTTTATTTCGGTATCGGTATTACCGCTACATACCGTTATCGAGTTTAAAATACCGGTATACCGCTATTACTGTGAAGTTTATTAATTCATACAGTGTATATAGCAATAAACCTCTTTTTATTGAGTTAAAAGTAAGTAATTTTACGTAAAGTCTTTAGTAAACAGTAACATAAAAAAAACTAAGTTTTATATCTTGCACAGATTATTTACACAAGTATAGTGTAAACTTGTATGTTTGTATAAACATACATACATGCATAAGTATGTTTAGATCAGAGCTGCCCACAGAGAGAAAACCGAGAGAAATGTATAAGCATATGTGTATTCATTTCTATAAAAAGCCGATTGATTTTCGGCACTCTAACGCTTCTCTGGGCAGCCTGGTTATAAACATTTATACTAGTGTTTTTCAAACGGGATTTCCCGCAAAATGTGCGTGTGGGAATTCCCGGGATTTTTTTGATATTATGGCAACTTGATGAGTGTCGTTATTCATTTTATGAAAGCGATGGCGCAATAATAAGGGCATGGCACTAGCACAATAGCTAAAACTTTACAACAATTAAGGCCGAGTTTACATCTGGCACACATGTGCTCTGAGACTAAGAGGCCTTTATTTGCCATAAGCAGAACGCGATGTTCAAAATTTTATTCTACTATTCATAAAAGTAAAAACAAAAATGTACAAGGAAATAAAAGAAAAATTACAAAATAATTTCAGATTGTCCTTGGAAAAAAAAACGATTCTATTAATGCTTATTCTGTACTAGTGATGCACGAATATTCGTACTCGAATTGCCGAATATTCGGCAATTTTTATATATTCGTATTCGCATTCGTATTCGTCAAATTCATGCGAATACGAATATTTTTGCAAAAAAATTAAATAAATGCATAAATCCTAAACCTAATTTAAATAAATGGACAAAAATATTAGTTTGTACGAATCCATTAAATTTTTTAAAGAAATTTTCGCTCATTTTGAAATATTATTTACTGACGATCATTAAAATTTTTGGGTAATTTTCATTAACTTTAAAGTGTGCCAAGAGGAGTATGCAGTTCTTTTTCATAACAATTTTTTAATATTTCATATTGCAGGCGCAAATAGAACCCTAATTTAATTTCTATAAATTTCACATTAAATACTCGTATTCGTATTCGCGAATATCGTTTCAAATATTCGTATTCGCGAATATCAAAAATTGACGTTACATCACTGTTCTGTAGTTACTAAAGCCCTTTTTTTCAAAGAAATATTTTGTAATATTTATTTAATAATAACTATATATTTTTTAAGTGCGGTCAGGCTTGTGTGTATTGTCAGTCTCAAAACTTTTTTAAAATACTCTTAATAAAATCCTGGGCATATGGTCTAGTTACTCCACCAATGTTTGTTCAACACCATATTATGCAAATTTACTTTGTATAATTTGAACTTTAAAGAAATTTATTATTTGACATAAAATAATTGAAATTTATTTGCTGGTAGTTTAGCATGACTAAACTTATTTTTTCTTTTGTGATTTTCAAAAATATTATTATTTTATGAATTCTCATATAGTTTTTGAAAGTCTGTGCATAAAGTAAGAGGTTTATAACTGTTAAAAATTTGTGGTTGAAGTCTACTGATGATTTGGTTCAAGCACCAATGAAATGCGTATATAGACATGCTAAACTACCAGCAAATAAATTTCAATTATTTTTTGTATAATATGTATCAATAAATAAATAAATAATTTTCATTACTATTATTTAAAGAACTCAAATGGTATTATTTTTTTACTAATGTGCTTATAAAACGTTTTATTTAATAGATCTCATGAATTATAATTTTTGTTGTTGAAATAATTAAATTAAAAATATTTTGTATTGTTTTGCACTGGGCGGAAATTTCCCGGGAAGCCGAAAAGTCGTTCCCGCTTTCCCGGGAAATGAAAAAATCCGGGAAAAGAAAAACTCTAGTTTATACATAGATACACTTTGTTGTCGGTAAAAAGTAGTAAGAATAGAGCTGAATAAGAACGTTTAAAGGGGGAAATTGTGTTTCTGTAATTAATTTCAAAAAAAGTTAATTGAAATTAAGTTTCGTAACTTTTTTTCGCGGAAATCGGTATACCGGTACGTACCGGTATGTACATAAACGGTATTGTCGATACCGGTATTTTCTAACTGAAATGAGTTTCGGTATCGGTATTGATAACGGTACCCAATTTTAACGGTATTTGAATCGGTATCGGTATTTTTACGATACCGTTTGCCAACCTTGATTTTAACATCAAATTGTTAATGAATTCAAAACTATAAAGTCGTTTTCTGTAAAGCAAGTTTTTTTGGGTTATGACTTTCTTGCAGCAAAGATTCGACATGCTTGGATAATATACATATTTATTACATCTAACTTGTCAGCATGTGTGTGTGTGTGTGTGTTTGAGTATGTTTATATTGTAGGAGAAATATTATTTCAATACATCTTTTAAGGTGTTTCGATAAGTACAGAAGTATGTACTTAAATGGGTATTTATTTAAGCTGGTATTGAACTTATGAAGGGCGCACATTAATAAAAATTTTACCCTAAATTAATCTTATTAGTGAATAGTCTCTTACTGTTTGAATTGGATCTATATCACTGCTGGCCACAGAGAGAAATGTATTCGCGTTCATTCGCCGAATGAAGTTCTTCGTCACTCTGGTGCCAAATTGGCCGATATATATGGTCTATGCTATTAATTAACTATGCCTCAGGATTGCTAATTTCCACACTACTTCCTCAGTTTTCCAACAATGCCAGAATATATGAGTCCGTTTATTGTCTGTTTATTCCAAACGGATATATTTTGAATGACTAAATCATTTGTTATCTAATATTGACTGATTGGAAATGAATTGTGTGGGAAGATAAATTTAATTTTAAGTAGCAGAGACAAAAACCAAAAATTTTAGCAGTGCGAATTTTACACTTAACAGTGCACTGTTAAACATATAACAGTACTAGTGAAATTAATGAGTATAATTATTGAGAGATATAATTATTGAAATTATTAATGAAATTAAAAAAAATTTAATTTTAAATAATGTACTTCAGTAAAGTACGCCTTTGACTCGCACACGAAGTGTTCCGTACGGACACTACCAGCCTTATGTAAAAGCAAAGACTGGTATGAAATTAGCATAAGTGACGAAATTGAACTAGTTGTTAACGAATTCGTTCTTACAATTTGACAATAAAAATCAGAGCAGAATGTTTTAAACCAATATTAAATTAAGATCTTGCTCAATTCTGCCACTTATGCTAACTGTATGCCAGTTTTTTCTTATATGTACATAAGGCTGTACATATGTAAAACTTTTTTTTCGGTTTTTGGGGATTTTTTTACTTGGAGCTCTTTTTCGCTCTTGGGTAATTTTTAGGGTTCCGTACACCAAAGGTGAAAAGGAACCCTATTGATTTCGCTACACTGTCCGTCTGTCCGTCACACGGTATTTTCTCAGGAACTGTAAGAGCTACGGACCTGAAATTTGGACACAGTATGTAGAACCTTGGCCGCTACAACAACAAATACATGAAAATTAAAAATTAAAGGGTGTTCCAAAACGAGCAATGAAATATGTTAAAATCCCATGTAATATACATACAATTGTATGAACATATGTACATCGAAACTTGAAATTTGTAAAATTAGTGTATTTTTATACAGACTACAATAATTAGCACTAAAATTTAAAAAAATTAAATTAAAGGGTGGTCCATTAGTTATGCAATTTTGACTATGTAATTTTGACAATTTGCTATATCTTGGAAAACGGAAGAGGCAAACACTTGAAATTTTCAAAAACGGTAAAACGAAAAAAATCGCCAAAATTAAAAAAAAAATTCTAGCACTAAAATAAATCGCCAAATTCGAAAAAATCGCCAAAATGAAAAAAATCGCCAAAATGAAAAAAAACGTCAAAAATCGAAAAAAAAATCGCCAAAACGCGAAAATGTCGCCAAAACTAAAAAAAAATTATATAAAAAAAATCGCAAAAATGAAAAAAATCGCCAAAAATAAAAAAAAATCGCCAAAACGAGAAAATAAAGTGTCAAAACTAAAAAAAGAGCCAAAACTAAAAAAAAATCGTCAAAACCGAAAAAAACGCCAAAACAAAAAAACCGAAAAGACCCCAAAAACTAAAAAAATGCCAAAACTATATATTATATAGGATGAAGTTTGTATTAAATTACATATCTAGTGTTCGTACGGAACCCTGCGTGCGCGAGTCAGAGTCGCACTTTACTGAATTTATTTAGATTTTCTTTTTTTTAGTTTCGGCGTTTTTTCGGTTTCTGGCGATTTAGTTTTGTTTTAGCGAACTAATCTGGCGCTTTTTTCGTTTTGACGATTTTTTTTTGGTTTTTAGAAATTGTTTTTAATTTTGGATTTTTTTTTTAGTTTTAAGCAATTTTTCAGATTTTTTTGTGATTTTGTTTTACTTTTGTTGATTTTTCTCAGTTTTGGCGCTCTTGTTCGTTTTTGTAATTTTTTTTTCGGTTTTTGGCATTTTTTTTAGTTTGGCGATTTTTTTTTCGTTGTTTGAAGATTCAGTTTAGTTTTAGAAATTTGTTTTGGCGATTTTTTTCGGTTTTTGGATTTTTTTTAGCGATTTTTTTTTCGTTTTGGCGATTTTTTCAGTTTTTGGTTTTTTTAGTTTTGGGCGATTTTTTTAGTTTTTGGCTTTTTTTCCAGTTTTTTTTCGATTTTTTAGTTTTGGTGCTCTTGTTCGTTTTTGTGATTTTTTCGGTTTGTTAGTTTTTGGCGATTTTTTCGGTTTTTGAAGATTTAGTTTAGTTTTAGCGATTTTTTTCGTTCCTACGATTTTTTTCGTTTTGGCGATTTTTTTTTCAGTTTTCGGATTTTTTTTTAGCGATTTGTTTTTAGTTTTGGCGATTTTTTCGGTTTTTTTTAATTTTGGGCGATTTTTTTTTTATTTTTTGGCTTTTTATTGGTTTTTTGCGATTTTTTTAGTTTTGGTGCTCTTGTTAGTGTTTGCGATTTCTTTTCGGGTTTTGGCTTTTTTTAGTTTTTGGCAATTTAGTTTAGTTTTAGCGATTTTTTTTTTAGTTATGTCGATTTTTTTCTCATTTCGGCTATTTTTTCGCTTTTTTCGATTATTTTTTAGTTTGCGATTTTAAGCTGAATTCTCCCACTATAGAGAAATGGTGTTCTTTATGGCACTCTAAAAAGAAGATTTAGTGGCATTTTTGAAATAAAAAAAATCTGGATATTATTTGTCATAGGAGAGTTCTTTATCTATTCTTTTTCAAATTAATTTTTCGAAAATTCATTCAGAAGACGGTGTCATCGCTGAATATGATTTTTCTATGGAAATTAAGGTCAAGTTCCTAATGCTCCAGCTCACATATAGCGAACACCCGTCGTTGCCTTTGGTGAGGCTCCTAACATAAATCAGTTGAATTTTGTTGTTCAAGTCCACTTTGCAAAAATTTTGGCCGAAAAGCAAAGTTCTTTTGAGCGACATATAAACTACTTCCACCGACTCCCGCACACTTTCACAGACAGCGGCGATGTTTTCTGCAGGGGGTCTACTCTCTATTTCGAAATAAAGAAAGTACTTTCGAATTTGCATTTTATTAACATTATGTTAATTACATTATGTTATTAACATTACAATTGTAAAGCATTTGCGATTCGTTGACGTAGTATGTAGTGTTGGCTGATTGTTTTCTGAACTAGTCGACTCACATAGTCCTGTCGGTAGGACGATTATGACGTCTGTAAAATTTATAAAACATATTTTATCATTCGCATTTGTTGTTTAATGATATGTATATCCTTGCATGTTAATTTTGTAAAACAGACTGAATAAACGACAACAAAAATACGGCAGATGTAGCTTCTACAATATGGTCGCTATCAATTGTTAAAATTCCGAAGTCTCGTTAGTTGTTCTAAACAAATCTTAAGAATCCCTCTAACAATAACTCTGCAATTCTCATAATCTTTAATTTTTTTTTTCAGTGAATACCCTAGTCTTCTTTGCTCTACTTAATATCTTTATGACAAATTGATTGGAGATTTCATGTCATATAAAATGCTTCTATTCATTTACATTTAGAGAAAAAAAAAACAACAACAACAATTATTTATGTTATACAAAAAGTAAGACACACATACATTCACTTTTCGTTCAACTATTGCACAATGGGCGGGCTACAAGGCCTGAAAAAAATCCTTACAAAGGCTGCAATATTGAAGTTAGATTTTTTTTAACTAACCAGCCTCTCGAGATTTCAGAAATTTTTTCAACCGTATTCAAAGAAAAAGAGGAGTTTGTCAACTCTGTTTTATATATACATATATATGAGGGTCAGCAGTATATAATATTTTTTTTTTTCAACAGACACTGTATTTGAATATGCTTCAAATAAGCTGCAAGCTTTTTAAAAAAATAAATATTATTTTCAATTCATGGCATTTCCCCAATGAGAATACAGGCTTTCGAAAATATTTATTCAATTTAATTTTATTTATTGATAAAGTTATAACTCTTAAATAAATATTGGCTGCTCTTTTATTCGTTATACACATGTATTTCTATTTGATTTTTTTTTAATGCTTGAAAATATAATTGATTACTTTTTATTTATTTTCGGTTCAGAGTTTAATTAAACACTTTATTGTTAACGCACACTTTATTATTTGTTAATTCTTTACAATCATTTTGAGGCTGCTGCACATTTTTATTTTCGCAAAAAAAAAAAATACTGCAGATTTAAATTTCATTGTATTTATAGAATAATTATTTTAATGTGGTAAAATGATGAGTTAAATAATTTTATCTTTTAAAACGCTTGTGATGAAGCGCATGTAAGCTTAATTAAGATATTAATTGAAAACCTTTTATGGTTTTACAAGTTTGAATTTTCATTTTAATGGTGGAGAATTGGAGTTTGTTGTGGCGTTGCATAAACATATTCAGCTTATGCCATAATGGTTAAATTTTCAACATAAAAATACTATTAAGAGGCCATGAAAATGCAAATGCTGCTGCTGGAAAATAACCAGAAAGGATCGAATTAGCTAAATTGGAAAATTCCAATGAAAATTTTAATTTAAAGATACTACCAAATACCAAATACCAAATAGTAATAACTTGATTTAAATTTAAAATATATTTTATTCTAAAATAAATGTATGCCAGTTAAAGAATAGAAAAAAAAGAAGAAACAAATATTAAACTAAACTATAGAATTTCTGTTAAGCTAATGTATCTTTTGAAGTGGCTGCCAAAAATGTTTTAATTTTTTTCTGTTAATCTAAGAAAAGTGTATTGTTATCTTACGAGATTCACTATAAACGTTCAAATAAAAAAAAACTAATACATGCAAGCTTATTTAAGTATATATCCCAGCAAATATTAACTGATGCCATAAGCTACACACAAAAAAAATAAAAAGAAAATAAAAAAATGCTTTTATATGTAAAGCTATGTACAGACGGTTGTCAGATCTTACAATATTGCCAGTAAAATGTGCTAAAAATTTCTTACAACCGTGTGAACTGGCAATTTTTGCCAGACGCCGTTGCTAGAAAAAGCATTGTCAGTCCATTGCAAGACTAGCAGCTGACAACAAATTGTCAGACATCTTACAATCGTGTGAACACATTGTAAAATTATTGTCAGATATTTGTCAGACATTTTAATATTGTCAGATATGCATCAGATTATGCATCTTACAATGGCGTCATTGTAAGATAATTCTTTCTATGGGCAACACTGCACACGCTTGATTTTAAATAAAAAATTTATAATAAAATATATGCAGACAAAATCATTGCAATTGCTTCTTTATGGTCCATAATAATTTATACTTTCACTTTTTACATTAAACACAAGCACAAACGATAAATATTTCTAATAAATGGTTTAAGTCTGGCAACGCATAACAACAGATCTAACAATTTGTGCATATGGCAACCGTGTGAACTGACAATTGTTCTACTGACGATTTTGTCAGATGAATTTATTGTCATACAACCGTCTGGCAATAAATTGTAAGATTTTCTGACAACCGTGTGAACTGACAAGAAATATTGTGCTGGCAATTTTCGATTGCCAGTACATTGTCAGCACATTGCCAGATCTAACAATATTGTAAGATCTGACAATCGTCTGTACATAGCTTAAGTATGTTTCAATAAATGTAGAAAATGTTTCATACGACTACTAGACATTACTATAATTGAATCATTTATTTCAAAAAGCAAAAAAGCGAACAATTTTTGATTTTGAGTAAATCAAAGAAATCTTAAGTAAAAATCTTTCTAAAATATGAACTATGTTTAATTAAGAAGAAAGAAAAAAAAATATTTTAATTAGTTACTGTTTTTTTTTTTTACAAAAAAAGTTTAAATTTTCCAACCCTGGAACCATATTTTTGCCTTTTCTCATTTTTAATATACATTAATTTATTTATTTCTCAAATATAAAAATTTTTAATTAGCAGAAAAAAATAATTGTACTTTGTTACTTTTATATACAAAAAAAAAATAAAATTTTCCAGCTCTGTTCTTGAGAGCTGAAAAGCTTTTGCTTTCTAAAACATGAAATATATTTAAAGAAAAAAAATTAAATTTAATTAAACTAAATTTTCCAGCTCTGGAGCTGTGTTTTGTATTTTTTTGTTTTTTAATAACAAACCACTTTAAACAGATATATTTATAAATTAAACAAAATATATTTAAAAAGAAAAAGCTAAATTGAATTAAAATAAATTTTCCAGCTCTGGAGCTTATTCTTTATTTTTATAATTTTTAATAAATTTTTAATCAGAAAATAATTTTTAGTCAGGCTTAAGTTCAGTAATTTCAATTCTTTTATTGAATGAAATATTTTTTTATTAATTAATGTGAATTTCTAAAGAAGAGAAGAAAAATTAAATTAGATTAGTAGAGATTGTTATTAACATCAGTTATTTAACGTAAATTCTAATGAAACGGAATGTGAGAAATGATTGTTGTGTACAATTATTGATTTACCTTTAGTAAATACATATGTAAGTATCACTATTTATTTCCCCTGTTTTTCCATATTTTAATTTTTCTATTTAGGTAGGCACGAAGTTATATTACTCTACCCACGTATGTTTAACTATTCTTGCTTATCTTTTACGATCATCACATTAACTATTTTTAATGGGTGTTTTTTATTGAGGTATAGAACTTTAAGTTGGCATCACTTTTTTAACTGGCGGCCATTTTGTCAGCTGTCAAGTGATTAATATTTAGTTTGGTTTGCCATTTCATCATGAACAGGTTGACAAAAGAACAACGCTTGCAAATCGTGCAAATTTATTTCGAAAATAATGGTTCAGTTCGCGAAGTTTACCGCAAGCTCCGTCCATTTTATGGTCGACATAATCGTCCATCAGAGCAATTAAGTCGGTTAACCATGGATCGTTTTCGCACTACGTTTACTCTATGTGATAATACGCATCCGCAGAGACGTCGAACAGTGCGCACCGAAGAAACAATTGCCGCTGTAGAGCAAAGTGTTGAAGAGGACCCGAATGAATCGATTCGCCACCGTGCACAGCAATTGGAGCCGACTAACCGACTATTTTGTTCCCGAATTGGATGGCATGATTGTGGATGAGTTGTGGTTCCAACAAGACGACGCTACATGCCACACAGCGCACGTCACAATCGATTTATTGAAGGAAACATTCGATGAGCGCATAATTTCGCGGAATGGACCTGTCAATTGGCCACCAAGATCGTGTGATTTGACACCATTGGATTATTTTCTTTGGGGATATGTGAAGTCGCTCGTCTACGCCAACAAACCAGAAACGTTAGAATTGGCTTTATTCGAGCCAGCCGCGGCGGCCACATGCCCGAAATCATATTTAAACATTAATGGCATAAAATTATCATTCCAATAAAGCCAAATTGATGGACATTAAAACGATTTTCTTGTGTTTTATTTCAATTCGAAGCTCTATACCTCTAAAAAAACACCCTTTACTTATATTTATTTATTTATTTTATTTTTAATAAACTATTTTAAAAAGAAATATATAGTGATTAATTAAATTAAATATATTTAAAAAAAATAAATAAATTTCATTTAAATAAATTTTCCAGTTCTGAAGCTGTGTTTTTTATTTTTATGATATTTAAAACAAACTATTTTAAAAAGAAATAGTTATAAATAAAATAAAATATATATATATATTTAAAAATAAAAAATTTAAATATAATTAAAATAAATTTTCCAGCTCTGGAGCTGTGTGTTTTATTTCTATGATATTTAAAACAAACTATTTTAGAAAGAATTATTTATAAATTAAATAAAATATGCATATTTAAAAAGAAAAAATTTAATTTAATTAAAATAAATTTTCCAGCTCTGGAGCTGTGCTTTTTATGTTTATAATTTTCAATAACAAGCTTTTAAACACAAATAGGTATAAATTAAATAAATAGAAATAGTTATATAAAAAAATAAAAAAAAAATAATTTAATTACAATAAATTTTCCAGCTCTAGAGCTGTGTTTTTTATATATCTGATTTCTATCACCAAACTTTTTCTTTTTAAAACCTTAAATATATTTATTTTATAAAGAAAGAGTAAAAAATTAACTTTAACCAGTTACCTCTATATACAAAAAAAGTGTAAACTTTCCAACCCTGGATTAAATAATTTTAGATATTGATGACTTCTTAAACCAAATTATTGATTTACAAAATTTAAATTATGTTTAAAAGAGAAAAACAAAAAACCAATTTTATATACCAAAAAAAAGTTAAAATTTTCCAACTCTGGAATCTTGTTTTTTAATTTTTTTAACAACAGCTTAATTTTTATTGTGATATAATATAGCAAGTTAATTTTGTATACCAAAAAAAAAAGTTTAAATTTTCCATCTCTGAAACCGTCATATTGATTTTGCTGGTTTTCAATATAAATCTAGTTTCCACCATTTCTGAGACATAAGTTTAGCTTTTCTGGAAGCTTTGGAAAACTGATTTCACGTACAGACGGGCGGACGGTCATCACTTATTCGTCTTTCGTCTTTCCTATTCATTTGAACCCAGAATACATATACTCTTTCGTCTTTCTTATTCATTTGAACCCAGAATACATATACTTTATGGGTCGTATGTGAATATTGTAGCAATTAAACACGGAATGACAAAGCTATGTTTAGCCCTAGCATTTTTGGTGAAAGGTACACTCAGGAAAAAGCTGCAAGTTAAAAATAAGAACGCGTCATATTAATTCAATAATATTCAATATAATAAAGAAATTATATTAAAATAAATAAATAAATAATTTTCAACTTTAAATAAATGCAGTTTTTATTTATTTCTTAAATTACATTAAATCAATGTTGTTTTAAAGTTGAAACATATTATTTTAAAAATTTTATTTTATTAATTTCTTAAAAAAGTTGAAAGTTAAATTGCAAGATATTCAATTTGTAAGAAACATATTAAAATCTATATTATTGTTCACCTAAATCGTTCTAACAACAATTTGCACAAAAATCAAGTAACAAATACAAATTGGTTAAACTTACCAAGCAAAATTTTGTTAAACTAAATTTCAATAAAAATTGACGTAAATTGTTAATTTGACAACTGAAATTGGTGAGACAAGATTTTTTTCTATGTATGGCTAATGACAATAAGTAAATATGAAAATGTAAACTACATTCAAATGCATAAGATGTAACAGAACAGAAAATGAAACAGTTCATTTAGATACGAGTACAATGCCTTACTTTATTTTAAAATTTATGACGTAGTTTTAAGTATCTTAAATACAAAATAGAAGAGCAGAAAAGTTAAATACATTTTAGATTGGCTACAAACTACTTTTACCACAAACACGAACACACACACACTCACACATTCCACACCATGGGCAGGGTAATGAAAATCAAAATTTCTTTGGCAAGATATTCGTGAAGGGATAAATGAAAATGCTTATTAAGTTATTTCATAGAAGAACACGGATAATTTGGCAGAGTACACCACGAGCAACAACAGCAATAGCTCAGCAACATTGAAGCATTAAGCACATTCACCACAGCAGGCTACACGAACACACGACTTTAAATGCCGCTAGCAGCATTTGTCGCCTCGTAGCCGGCTACTTAATTATTTTGGAGACGGCAGCAGCACCATCTGCAGTTGATATTCAAGTACAAATACTTTCATATATTTTGCCTTTATAAAAATTAATTACTTTTTTAAAATGCACTTATTTCAGGTAAAAGTACAAATATGAATCAATTTATGCTTAACATCAATTTTTGGATATTATTTATGTTAAATAATATGAAATAATTGTAAAAACTCATTCATTCAACATTTTGTATTATACTGGCAATACTGAATTTTCTCACTGTAGCCAAAGAAATAGAAATTAGTTTAATTGGACTACAACGACAAAATCAGCATAGACAACAACCTGTCGCCCTGTTGTCTTGTTGTCTTCAAAAGAATTATTTTCATATAAACATGTGTATTCTATCCTTGAAATTTGGTAGTCGGGTAGCTTGCTGTGGTGAATGTGTTTAATGCATGAGTTTTCTATAACAAAATTTAAACTATTGTTTGTTTAGAAGTTGTTTTATTTTTTTATTTTATTTGAAAGTCAAAAGTGAGGCCAGCAAAACCTGCTTATAAATATGCATTAGTTTTGCTTTTGCTGTTACTCTCCTTATCTATGAGTAGTGCGACTTATACGTTACTGGATTTGCTAAAACTTGTGCTGCTGCTGCATTTTGGCTTAATGCCCATATTCAAATGCCGTTCGACAAATGCTAATAACCTTAAGAGTTTCTTATAATTTTTCTGCTTTAAATATTTCCAAAAATGGAAGATAGCAAAAATCCTCTAATATGTATTTCCTTTTTCTATTTCTGTATATTTTAGTACAATTACTTGATGGAGTTTGATTATCTACCAAAATCAGACATCGAAACAGGAGCTTTAAGAACCGAAGAACAACTAAAGGAGGCCATACGAAATCTTCAGGTAGGCAGCAACAGATTAAATTAAAAAAAAAAAAAATAGAAAATAAACCAAGGGAATATTTTGAATGCTTGTTAAGGCAACATGCAAAGCAAACATGAATGCGAGCTGTTATTTTATGCGGTTTCTTGTTTTTTTTTTCAGCGTTTTGGCAATATTCCAGTGACCGGTGTTATAGATAGTGAAACAAAAAAACTTATTAAAAGTCCACGTTGCGGCGTTGGCGATAATAATAATTCATTAGCATTTTCTCCGGATAATCTGCATCATGGACGTATGAAACGTTATGTGCTACAGGGGCCGAAGTGGGACAAAACTGATTTAACATGGAGGTAAGTTTAAATAATACCAGTACAAATACGAAGTGTCTAACTACATTCATTGAAAGAAAACATAAGCGAATGGTTGCTCAATTTTGTTTGAAAAAGCGTCCTACTAGCTTTTATTTGATTGTACGCTTGTGTGTGGCCACATAATAATATTATCAAAAAGCATTATAATTATATATTAAAAAAAAAAAACGCCGGAATACAATCAAAAATGAGAGCGAGCAAATTTGAAAATACGGACATAACCTAAAAACGGCGAAATATGATAAAAACTCGCTTTTCGAAAATGGGTATAAAATAAGGAAATTCCCATAAGGGAAAGGTAAAAATAAATAAATCTATATTAATTTGGAACTATTTGCCATCATATTGTTTTCGGCTATGGCGAAAAAAGTGTGTGTGAGGTAGGAGTATCACGATTTTTTTTATTCCTTTAAAAACTCAATCGATGATGAAGTCCATGAAAATTCGCGAAGACAATCACCCCTATCGTGAATATTGTTCCCATGAAATTTTCCCCTCATGGGGAAAATTTGAAAGCGTGAATTTTATGAGTACGTTTGTTCCCGCTATCAATGCGTAGTGAATGTAAAAAACGGAAAGAAGACTTGTAAAGCTTAAAAATTAATTGAAAATCAAACAATGAGATATAAACATATTTTGGGTTTCAAATTAAATATTAAATAACATTGAGTGTAAAGTTGTGTTTTTAAATATTTTAGGTGCCGTGCAATAAAATTCTTTCTTTCTTATACATACCACAGCCATAAAATTTACTGCATGTGAACCAGAGTTCATGTTCAATGAAAAAATATGTTGCAGGGAACTATTGTTATTAGTGGTGGACATTATTTATTGATCTTGTCCTAAAAATAATTATTTATAACTTTTAATATATAATTGCAAGTATATTATTGAAATTACGCAATGTATTAATTCAGTCCGCCTGCAAAAATAAAGTGAACAAAACGAAGCGAAAAGTGAAAAAATCCATGTGAAAAATATTATTCACGATGAGGGGAATCAAGAAAGGGAATACATTTCAGGGGAAAAATTATTCACAATTGCGAAAATTGCGTTAAAAGGAAAAATATTTCGAGGGAAAAAGTGTTCACGATAGGGGTGAATAACAATTCATCAGATCAGGGTTGTATTTTTTTTTCGTAGACCGTGCGATTGTTTATCATAGTGATTCATGGGCCTTAACTAAGATAAATATTTAATTACATATCGCATATTACATATACATAGATATTATCATACATATTATCAATTCCCACGCAAAATGTTCCACCGCCAAATAATTCAACGAATTCAAACTCAAGCCTTAACTTTAGTCGCCTTGAAGCTACTATTGAGAATCTGGTGCTAACTATAAACAACTTTACTACAAATATGTTCCTAATAGGCCTAATAAATCAGTCAAAGTTTAAACGCTGGTTTAGTTAAACTTAACTCAAATTTATTTGTAGTTAAAAAAATAATATTGTGGCAGCACTAGAATAAATGTCAAAAAACAGCTGTTTTGCACAATCAAAAAGACAAAAGAGTTAAGAACATTTCAATTATATATCGCCAAATTGTACCAAGAAAGGAATTATTTATATGCTTGGCGAAGTAGAATAGTATAAAAGAATACTAGTGTGTAAGAAAACAGGTCGAACAAGATCTGAAGAAAAAGTGGAGGCTTGGAAAAAAGTTGAAAGCTCTTTCAATGCAAAACATATGCTCTGTAAGTAACAAAACCATATGGCCTGTATTTGTAGTTTAAACGCCCAATTTTATGCGTTTACAGATGGTTTAAACATTGTATTGATTTATAGGTTTAGGTGGAGATTAACTTGCAATGATTTATTAGCTCTTAGTTAAATGGAATTCTGTTACATTTCAATTCACAATAGCCCAATTCACATGTGCAAAATGGTATAGTATATTGATACTCACCACTAAGAATTGTTAAGTGGTGAGTATCAACATACTATACCGTTGCAGACCATTTGTACAAGATTGTGAATTAGGTAAGTAATTTTTTTTTTAGAAAAACATCATATAGGTATTTCTTTTGTGGCACTGAAAAACTGAACCTAATACTGCTTATGCCATTTTTTTTAATGCATGTATTTATTTATTGTATCTTCAAATATGAACTAACAATAAGTATTCAAATCTTAAATCTAGAATATAATTATTAGGCCCGACCACTGTCAGACATAAACTTAGTGATAGTTATAAATAATACATAAGTAGTGATAATCAAAAAGGAAAAAAAAGTATTTTCAAGCAGTCCCATCTGGAGTGTTGAGTATAAGAGCCCTTGTGTCCCTCTTTTTTAGGCGGATGTGTCCAGTAAAGTTCAAAATATTACGAGCAAGCGGATTAGGATGTGATTCGAGTTTTGTTAAATATTTGGCTGCGTATTTTGCAATTTCTTCCATCACTAGTGGCATATTCAAATCACGATGTATATTTGAATTTTTGATGTACCATGGAGCCGAAGTTATCATACGTAAAATTTTGTTTTGCCTGCTTATGCCATTTAAAGCATCATTAATTTGAAACAAGCAATTAAGTCGTTTTATGTATAAAAATTATACATAAATTTCAATATTAATTAAAAATATTATTAAGAATAATCCAACTTGCATAACTACTGCACAGGATTCATGGCATATTAATGATAGGAGAATCTTTTCGTCTAGAAATTTTTAATGACTTTCTTGTGATGCAGTTTTTACTCTATTTCTTTTGTTTGTTCGTTTGTTTGTTTTGGTTTTTGTTCTTGATGTCTTTAAGAACAGCACGATAAATTGAAGTCATGATTTTCACGTATAAAATGCATATACACTTTATTTAAGCAAATACACACTGGCTGTATATAATGCTATAAAATATGGCCTTTGTATATGAAACTCTCAGTAAATGCAAGATATAGCATAGGTCGATTAAGCTTATAAATATTTGCAAAACAAATGGGAAAAGTCTCTTATGAATCTCTCTGAAGGAAGTTCAGCACAAGAGAGTGTTTATATGTGATGATCTAAAACCGAACAAAATTCTGCAAATAATGTCATTTTTTATACAGAAATTTTAATTTCACAGTAAAAGCGAAAATACGAGGGTGGATCATTAACACAGTGTCTTTTGTCTTTTTGAATTTCCCGCCTCTTGATTAAAATGGCAACAGTGCTCCTGTCAAGAAGCAACTGTCAGTTGACTCCTGTCTAAATTTAAACAAGCTGTGTCACTTTGTTTGTGTTTTAAAGCCGTTGATAACAGACTACCTCGCCTTTTGAAAAGAGAATGGAAAAAGGTGAATTTCGTGTGCTCATTAAACATTATTTTTTGCAAAAAAAAAAAAAACCGTTAATGAAACCAAGGAAAAGCTCGACATATACTATAGGGACTCTGCACCATCTTTTCAAAAAAGTGGTTTACTGACTTTCGTTGTGGTCGCACAAGTACAAATGACACTGAACGTTCTGGACTGCCAATTGAGGTCAGTACACCCGAAAATGTCGAAAAAATCCATGATATGGTGTTGGCCGATCGAAGAGTAAAAGTGCGTGAGATTGTTGATGCCATAGGCATTTCATATGACAGTGTGGTTTCGATTTTAAATGATCAGCTGGGTTTAAGAAAGTTGTCTGCAAGATGGGCGCCGCGTTTGCTCTCAATTGACCATAAACATAAATGTGTGACAACTTCAAAGCATTGTTTGGAGTTATGTAACCGCAATCCGAATGAGGTTTTGCGGCGTTTTGTAACTGTATATGAAACATGGATCCATTACTGTACTCCGGAGACCAAGCAGCGGTCTAAACCTGCTCCGAAGAAGGCCAAGGTTAGTTTGTCGGCCAATAAGGTGATAGCAACAGTTTTTTGGGATCCATATCGATTACCTTCAAAAGGGAAAACCAATAAACGGCGAAAATTATGCCAACTTATTAGACCGATTTAATGAGGATTTAAAAGAAAACGATACCATATGGACAAGAAAAATATTTTTTTTTCATCAAGATAATGCACGAGTGCACACGTGTGCAGTCTCAATGGCAAAACTCTATGAATTGCGCTACGAATTGGTTCCCCATTCACCACATTCCCCGGATTTAGTCCCTAGTGACAACTTCCTATTTCCAAACCTAAAGAAATGGCTCGGTGGAAAGAGATTTAACTGCAACGATGAAATTGTTGCCTATTTTAAGGACCTCGAAAAATCCTATTTTTTGGAAGGGATACAAAAACTGGAGAAACTTTTGACTAATTGTAAAAGGAGATTATGTTGAAAACTAATTTTTTTTGCAAAAAAAAACTGTTTCATTCAAAAAGTCAAGGACTTATTGATCCAACCTCGTACTGTTAAATTATCGAAATTTTAATTAAGACATTTCGCAAGTTATTAACGATATATGCATTTATAGCAGAAATTCTAAAATGCTCGTTGTATTTAAAATGTTATTTAAAAATATTTTGTGTCGTAGGTAACGATATTGGGTTTCATGCATAAAACGTGAGCTTGAGCTCGGACTCGATTGTTTGAGTAAAAGGTGCTTGTCGTATGCATAATAAAATTTGATGTATTTGCTTTTACTCACTGCTCACGTTTGATCTCGTGTTGCTCAGTTTGAACTAAGTTAGATGAGCTTGTGCTCATTTTCATATGCATAAAAACAAGCTTTTGCTTTCTTTTGTGAGCTCTTGCTCAAATTTTGTTGAGCCTGCCTTATAGTTGACTCGCGTACACTAAAAAGGAATCATGGCTGAAAATTTTGTGCCACAAAGAAATACAAAATGTTATCAACAGCGTAAAAAAAATTTAGCACGTGAGGATAAAAAATTATACAGGTTTGTATTCTTAATTATTAATTTTTTTTTATATAATTAATAATAAAGTGATAAATACATAACTTTGATGATGGAAGCATCTGCTGGTTGGCTTATTATTTTTTTGAGGAGTCAGAAGAAAGACGTGTGGTGCACTCAGCAACATTGATAAAATTCGACTGTATTTAAGATTTTGTGCAGATCCTGGATTCCAAAACTTTATAGCCACAGATATTGGAGTCCGTTAATCCACTGTGTCGCGAACTATTGCAGAAGTTGCGAAACTTATATCTGCCAAAACAAGCGAGTGGATAAAATTCCCGAAATATGCAGATGAAATAAAATATGCTCAAATGACGCAAGTTTCTTTCCACAAGTTTCTTTCCACAAGTTTTTCTTGCAAAATCTGCATTTTTGTAGGAATCACCCACCTTGTTTTGCTTTAACAAAACAAGCCTCTGCAGACTTTGAAAATTCAACTCCTTTGTCTCATCAGTTTCATAACGACTAAAAACTGCTGTTGACTTTTTGTTAACCTTCAAGAATAAACTACATATAGCAAAATCTAAAACAAGATTGCTTAATTTCTGTTACACATGTTTCTATTATTTGTTTTTTGTTATTTTTACGATCTGTCCCACGATGTCACCAGAAATCGTTCTATGGAATACTTATATTGAAAAAAAAAAACAATTTTGTAATGTTATTGTTTTTTGCAATACAAGTTGTGGATCGAACGATTCTGGTGACATCGTGGGACGGGCCGTAAATGCTTGGTAATTGACTTTTTTTTAGTAAATGTTTATTTTGTTTTATTTTTTCTGCTAAAAATTTAGAATTGTCGTCAGTTTGTATTGTATTATTATTATTATTTGATTCTACTTCTACTTCACTTTCACTTGACGAGGGTGGCGTTGGCTGAAGTAGTTAGCACGTCGACTACAAAACTGAAGATCCTAGGTTCAATCCCTGTATCCGACAGTCGTTCAAATAACAACACCACGCATTTTTCTGATGTGCATTAGAGTCCCTTTGCATCAGCTGTTGTTGGAAAGTTCAAGTGATGAAGGCATAGTCACTGGTCACTGAACTATACCGACTTCAGCATATGCTAATCCTAATGTTATATCAGAGCGCCCTCCTTCGTCGGTATTGTGTAGCAAAATCATCGTCGAAGTAAAATAACCAATAAAATGGTTATTAAAAACACAGCTTCAACATTTAATACGCCTCATTTAACATCAGAAGGCGCTGTAACACTGCATTATTAAAAAGCGTGCAAAAAGCAGTTGTAAAAAGAATGAAGCTTTCTTCTATCTCTTCCTTCACCACCTGTCTTCTATCACTATCCCTTTCCTAAAGAAGGTAACACCTAGTAATAAGTAGTAGGCATTAATTGCCTGAGTGTTACTTCTCTTAAAAAAAAATAAAAAAAAAATAAAAAATAAAAAAAAAAATGTTTGCACTTCAATAACCATTAGACGTTTGATCTTCCTTTGCTCAAGTAATTGCAATTGGTTTGAACTCATTTTTATGCATAAGAAATTGAGCAAAAGCTGTTGCTGTTTCATCGAACTCAACTTACGACCAATTGCTCACCTGACTCAACTCAGCGCTTTTACTCGTTTTTATGCATGAGACCCATTAGCAGTTTATTTTAACTCGCTGTAGGGTGTCTGATAAAGAAAAGTATGCTGCGACAACAACAACAACCAGAATTTAAATATATTCCTGTAAACAAAAATACTCTACTATCCTTTTGCTTTCATACCCTTTTAACCAATTTCACCAACCAAGCATGCATCCATCTATCCATCCATCCATCCATTCATTCATCCATTTGTCAGTCAAGCAGTTAGTCAGTCAATCTTAACTTTGACATTCCTTCTGCTTGTTTTGTGTGTTTACAATATTTTCAATTAATTCAAATGTCAAACGGAGCGTAACGTGTTAATTGTAATTTTTATTGCACAATTTTATGAAAATCTGAATTAATTTTCATCACTAAGCGAAAAAATTGTAAATGAGAAAAACTATCATGGGGAATTCGTTATACACAAACAAGATGGAATGGATTTACATATATATATATATTTTTTTATTATATGTATAATAAAATAAAAATAAAGAGTTTTTACGAAATGGTGAGGGGAGAGAAAACGCAGCAGCGAGCGATAACAGAATAAAATAAAAATAAATTGTTGCATATCATCAGCGTTTGTCCTGCATGACATTGAAAGTTTATTCGTTCTTAGTGCAAATTTTGTTTTAATTTTTTTTTATTCGTGTTAATATTTTATATAATTTTGTATTTTTTTTTATATTTTTTCTTCAATTCTTAAATTAAACGTAAAATTCTTAATGCTTAAATGCATGAAGTAACAAGAAAATGCATGTTCAAGCAGTGTTGGCAACTCATTTAGTTTTAGAGATTTTGCGTGAAAAAATTATTGTGTGAGTATTTAATGTAAAGTGCGTCCTGATGGACGTAAATTGAATTGTAGTGCAGTCTATTTGTAAGGATCTACACCTAATTGATAACTTGAGGTGGTAGTGAGAAAATTTTCAGACTTTTAACGAGTTGTGATCTGGCAGCATTATTTGAATATGTTAGATTAGGTTAGGTTGAAAAAGAGTTACAACCAATGTTAACTCTCTCAATGCCATTACATGATTAAACTTGTATCCATTTTGACGTGTTGTACGCTATACTTGAAACATGGTGATTCCCAATGGGAATAAAGCTGTGCAGGGGGTAAAAATAGGTCGAATGCAGAGAACGGAAAATCCCCCTACCTAAACAAAAGATAAAATACGAGTATTTTAGAATTTCTGCTATAAATGTATATATGGTTAATAACTTGCGAAATGCCTTAATTAAAATAATTTAACAGTACGCGGTCGGATCAATAAGTCCGTGACTTTTTGATTGAAACACAGTTTTTTTTTTGGCAAAACAAAAATTTATCTTTCAACATAATCTCCTTTTAACTCTATACAATTAGTCCAAAGTTTCTCCGGTTTTTGTATCCATTCCAAAAAATAGGCTTTTTCAAGGTTCTTAAAATAGGCAATAATTTCATCGTTGCAGTTAAATCTCTTTTCACCGAGCCATTCCTTTAGGTTTGGAAATAGGAAGTAGTCACTATGGGCTAAATCCGGAGAATGTCGTGAATGGGGTACCAATTCGTAGCGCAATTCATAGAGTTTTGCCATTGAGACTGCACACGTGTGCACTCGTGTATTATCTTGATGAAAAAAAAATTTTTTTTTTCTTGGCCATATGGGATCGTTTTTTTTTTGTTTTTCCCTTTTGAAGGTAATCAATGTAGATTATCCCGCGAACATCCCAAAAAACTGTTGCCATTACCTTATTGGCCGACAAACTCACATTGGCCTTCTTCGGAGCAGGTTTAGACCGCTGCTTGGTCTCCGGAGTACAGTAATGGCTCCATATTTCATCCACAGTTACAAAACGCCACAAAAACTCATTCGGATTGCTGTTACACAACCCCTAACAATCCTTTGAAGTTGTCACACGTTTACGTTTATGGTCAATTGAGAGCAAACGCGGCTCCCATCTTGCAGACAACTTTCTTAAACCCTGCTGATCATTTAAAATCGAAACCACACTGCCATATGAAATGCCTATGGCATCAACAATCTCACGCACTTTAACTCTTCGATCGGCCAACAACATATCGTGGATTTTTTCAACATTTTCGTGGGTACTGACCTCAATTGGCTGCCCAGAACTTTCAGCGTCATTTGTACTTGTGGAACCAAAACGAAAGTCACTAAACCGCTTTTTCCCCATATTATTTATCGAGTTTTTCCTTGGTTTGATTGACGGTTTTTTTTTTCGCAAAAAATAATTTTTAATGAACACTCGAAATTCACTTTTTTCCACTTTTAGAAAAATACAAGATGTTGTATGTTTTGAAACGCTGTTAAACGCAAAGTGAATGACGACAGTAGTCTATTAACAGGTGTTACTTGATGGAAACAGTGTTGCATTTCATATAACTACGGGGGAAGTTCGAAAAGTCACAGACTTATTGATCGTAGCCCATCTATAGCAACTGGTTCTTGGAGTTGAAGTAAATAAGTTTTATAATGTTTATAATAAGTTATAGTACATCTATGGCATGCAGCACTCTCCAAATGATTGTCCTCACGATTGTGCAAACGTCCTCTCAAAGTCTACGAATATCATATATATAAGTGGGCGAGTTGTACTTATTTGCTTGTTCAATTATAATTCGCAATGTTGACACGTGATCTACGCATGATGTAGCTGCGCTAAAACCTGTTGGTTCTTGTCTTAACGTATCGCAAAGAGTTGACATCATTGGCATTGTAATTGTCTTTGTATAGTGTTTCGAAGGATTATGGCCCGCCAGTTTTTACCTTCTCGAAGTTCTCCTTTCTTCGATGCAGCTAATTATTGAGTCTTCGGATCAATGACTTGAGATTTGTTTATTAATCCATATATTGCAGATCAATGTTGTAATTATATTTGCAATCCACGAAGAAGTGATCCTAAAAAACTCTGGCAGGCAGATTTGGTAGTCTTTAATTTTTCGATTGCAGTTATTACCTCTCTACGCCTGTAAGTATAGAATGGCTGAGAGCAAAAATAATTGAGAATAACCCCGAAACTATCATTTACACGAAAAACGATTGGGTAGCGGAGTTTGCGACCTTTCTCTTGCCGGATCATACTACAGTGTTTCCCACTGAGATCACGGCTATAACTGAAGCCATTAAATATCTAACGGAAATTGACCACGAACTACATATTCGTATCTCTACGGATAGTAGGAAAGTTATAGAAGCCTTAAGAAATCATAAAGTTTAATCTTGAAGCATCCTTCAATGCAAAAATGAGATAAACTCATGCAGGTATTGTAGAGAAATCGAGATAATATGGATGGGATCATTACTGAATAGCATCACACTAGAAAATGCCACACGTTTTCAAAAATTTAAAAATGAATTGAAACAATAGACTATAGAACAACACTCAAGAGATTGGCGGATCTCTATTGTTGGAAGAGTGGACCTTATTTCTCTGGGGAAACCCAAATATTGAAAAGACGATTCGAAGCTTAAAAAGACCAAAACTTCGAAACTTGGTTAGCATAATAACAGGACATACAGAGTTAAAAGGTCGTCATGACAAGATACGGACCTGCAGAGCTTGGCAAGGGGACGATGTTGAAACTCGCGAACACTACATGTGTCACTGTCCAGCATTCAGTCAAATTAGAAGATAAATCTTTCATTTGGAAAATATACCAGACATAGAACATCTTACGGCTTCAGAGTGGAAAAGTCTGAGAAAGTATATTGAGGAGACTAGGTTCCTAATATGATTAAGTTTAATAGGTTTTCATAGTTCTTAGCAAGAGCGCACAATATGCTATATAATCATAAGTGTAATCCAAAATGGATTGGATCAATTATTACTGCCCGCCTCTCTTTGAACCTATCCTAACCTAACCTATTATCTTCCTTATGGTAAGTCCATGTTCTTAGCGATGTTGTTGCGCGTTTTTTTTGTGCTAAAAAATTAGTTTTTAAATGTCTAAGAGACTTCACTGAAACTCTGCTAATTTATATTAAGTATGCAACATGGCGAACAAAAAAGTACTTTGTGCAACAAGGACGATTTGTCTTAGCAAACTTTGACCGACAGATGCTTTTTGTGTTAAATATTATTGTTTTTATTTTATCCCTGATGTCTTCTTCAGTTAAGTTTATCATAAAACTAAATGAAATATTTATGTGTGAAACAGTGGATGCATATTGCTCCAACTGCTCTCTCTCTCTCTCTCTCTCTCTCTCTCTCTCCCTCTCTCTCTCCTTAATGCAAATTAAGTTGGCTGTTGTTAGGGGGGGACATTGTTATATTTTTCTTTTTTCTTTTTGTGAAATTTCTATTTAGTTTAATTAGAACAAGGATTCAACTATGTATTTTGTTTGATTGTAATTGTTGCACTAGGAGCTGCTTAAGTTAAAACTGTTAGTGATACTGATTGTTGCTACTCGTTTCTTTTCCAGTGAATAAGTTGTTTTTTTTTTTCAATTTGCACTTTTATCGTTTAATTGTATATATATTTTGTTTTGTTTTTCTTATTATTGTCGTTGTTGTTGTAACTGCTGTTTCTTTTTTTAATTTTTATTTTTATAATGATGTCCATGTCGACAACCATGTTTCAAAGTTCATTAAACACGTTGCGCCAAATTGAATTTAATGTTTGAGTGTTAAATAAAATTGCTATTTCTTAATTTTTTGTTATGCAGCCAGCCCTTAGGGCAGCTGTTTTGCAAAGGAAGGGTGGGTGGAAGAAAGAAATATGGATGTGAATGTTGTCTATAAACTATGCACTAAAAATTAGTATTTTATGCAAATTGCAAATTGCATTATTAAGCAGCATAAAAACATTGTCGAGTTGTTTTATTGTTTGTTTTCTATCGAAAATATATCATTACAGAATAAATAAACTGATTACAGGGTAGATATTCTTGTATTTAAATTTATTTTGCAATCTGTTAAAAAATAGAATCGTCCAAAAGTGACTTCCTAAATTTGTCAGCCAATAGCGGATATATTGTTTTTTTTTATAATAATCTTGCGACTCTCCATCTACTTGACGAGAAGTCTATTGTGTAAATTGATACGATAGAAAATGCTTTCGAATTTATATGCTTATAACATGTAAATTCGAAAGCATTTTCTTTCGTTTGGAATTACAGAGTAGACCTTGCCTCTATGCTGCCTACTTGCCAAGAAAACACAACCTCTGCCAAATTGTACGTCATTTATTTAGTTTGTTTATCCAAATCAACAGGGATGTACACTTCGTTCAACAACACGTGCGAGTGTTAATATAAGTGTTTAAACAACTTGAGTCGAAGTAGCGAAAGTCATAAAATTTTAACTTTTCGCTGCTTTGGTTTTTTCCAACTGTTTAAAATGAATCAATGCTTTTGCTTGTGCTTGGAAAAATAATCAACAGTCGCAGTCGAAGCAGAAGCAGAAAACGAATTATGAACAATTGCGCAGCACTTCCAACAGTCGATGATTTCAAAAGTTTAAATTTCATTTGCTTTTGTAAGTACGAAACAGTCACAGTCAAAGAAGCAAAAGCTCTTGCTCTTAGAAGCTTTCAGCAGATTCAATCAACTATTTCGTGGTGTTTGTCATGTTTTTGTTGTTGTTTTTGCACATCGAACAAAAATCAAAAAACAAAAACCACTTTACTGCGATTGCTTATTAAAACTTCTGAAAGCAAAAGTTTTTGCTTTTGCGACTGTGAATGTTTGCGACTTCCAAAAATCATATAAACTGCTTCTGCTTTTAATTGCGATACTAACCAAAAGCAAATCAAATTCAAACTTTTTAAATTGTCGACTGTTGAAAGTACTGCGCGCAACTGGTCATAAATCGTTTTGTGATTTTGCTTTGCCTGAAACTGTTGTATTTTTGAAAATCGAAAGCAGAAGCAAAATAAAATGAAATGAAAATCATTTCAGTTTTTTAAACACTGTTGTAGTCGGGCAAAGTTCCGAACGTAATGCCAATTTAAAGTTCGCCATAAATGTCCTACGGGGAGGAGTATTGATAGTGAAATGGATAAATTTCTGTGCACAGCTTCACCAAACAGTTAACCAACATAGCCGTTCATCTATGAAATCCAAAATCAGCTGAAAACATCACCGCTGGTGGGCGTGACAGAGTACAGAACAATCCGAGGCTGTCGATTTTGAGGAGTTCATAAGAACTCTATCTTTCGTAGACCACAACTTGGTTAATTTCTATACGTGATGCTACATTGCACCGGCATAAAATTTAACTGAAATATGAGCTAAAGGTAAATGATCATAGACAACAGCGTGTGTTCTTTTAACGGGTCCCAAAGCAGTTTGAAACTGAGCCTAATTTTAACTGAAAATTCATCTTTTACAATGAGGTAAATTTTTGAATGCAGGGTACCACAAAACATATAGAAGTGTCACGAGACGGAAGATACGGGTATTTTTCTGTTTGTCTCGTTTTACCTCAAAATTTGTCGTCGTTTTTGTTTTGCTACGTCTTTCTAGTGCAATAAATTTTTATTACCTGTGTTAATTGGTAAGTAGTAATACACTACAGTATCAAATACGAAATCAAAAATCGAAATAATACAAATCCACATGAGATCCAAGACAATACATACCGAGTCACTAAAGTTACTTTATAAATTTTTTGCTGTCGACATAATATTTAAAAAGATGTGGTCTACTAAAATGAGAAATGCAAGTGAAAACAAAATTTTCAATCCACATGGATCCAAAAGAGTCTAATACATACCGAAAAGATCATTGCTTAGTGTGGCTTTTAGGTCGGTCTAAATTTATTTGAGAGAGAGAGAGATACATGGCCGTCAACGGTGATCGCTAATGGTTTATAATTATCATGCCGCATTTGACATCCTTCAAATTTTTTTTTTAAATAGAAATAACAATGAATAATGAATAATGAATGCTTATTAGACCCTTGCACAAGACCACTTACAAGACATCATTTATTATTAATTTAATATAATACATGCTACAAAAATACATTTAAAAACAAGACGTATTTACATTTCAAGACTGTTTACGCAGCCCTCTAATACCTGCTACTATTACTAG
Organism: Tachina grossa; assembly: GCA_949987645.1. Taxonomy (NCBI): domain Eukaryota; kingdom Metazoa; phylum Arthropoda; class Insecta; order Diptera; family Tachinidae; genus Tachina; species Tachina grossa. Next base: position 141,575,672 of record OX465278.1, read on the forward strand.
GTATTACTTTCTTTAGGAAAGGGATAGCGATAGAGAAGACAGGCGGTGAAGGAAAGCTTAATTATTTTTACAACTCTGCTTTTGCACGTTTTTAATAATGAAGTGTTGCAGCTCCTCTGGTGTTAAATGAGGCGTATTAAATTTGTTGAATGTGTTATTTGCTTAGTTAGACGCCATTTTATTGGTTATTTTACTTCACCGATGATTCTGCCTACACAATATCAACGAAGGAGGGATCTCTTATATTACAATAGGTTTAGTATCTGCTGAAGTAGGTGTATTTTTAGTGACCAGTGCCTTATGCCTTCATCACTTGAACTTTTCCCACAACAACTGATACAAAGGACACTTAATGCACATCAGAAAAATGCGAAGTTTTGTTATTTAATGAATGTCGGAGACCGGGTTCGAATCAAGGACCTTCGGTTTTGTATTCAAAGTGCTAACTACTTCAGCCAACGCCACCCGAAAATATGTACTAAGATATATCTTCTAGAAAAAAAAACAATTGTTTAAAAGTCATCTTCTGTGAATTTTTTTGGAAACCTGCCTGCCACCGAGATCGTTAAACTTTTTTTTTCGAGATTCTCTTAAGCTAAAGAGGCGCTGAAAATCAACGTAACCCATGTCATCGGGTGGTTGATTGGTTGGTTGACGTGGCTGCCGATTCACGGAGATATTCAAGTATAATCTTGATAATTCCTTTTTGATAGACTAAGGTCTCTGGTACGGTGCTGAGTATTAGATCCAATCAATTGCATTGAGACATCTGATCAGTTCACCTAAACTAATTTCTGATAACTGTAAAAGGTCGTCTAGTACATGGCTGCCTAAAAACTTGTGTCTTAAGAGATGTTCATACCAGGGCTATGGAAAATTTTACATATTCGCTGTGCGCCGCCCAGCGAAGCCGCGTTCGTACATTTGCACGATGCTTTCTTTCATACTAAAGGGTAGATTTTGTAGATACAAACGACTTCGAAACGAATTTTCGTTATTTTTCATACAAATTCGAAACGTTTAAAAACTTTGCCTATAAATGGCATCGATAGAGGCCTTTCATGCATATAAAAAAATGCGATGATTCTCTATTTTATATAAATTTAAGCAAATAGGAAAAACGTAATGAAAGACTCTTTATTTTCTCAGCTTCTTTCAAGAAAAAACACAAACAAAAAACACTTTCTCAAAATTGTTAAATTATTCTTATTTTTTTCTTCTTAATAATGAAATATTTCAAAGCAAATAATTAAACATATTGTAATACATTCATGCTACATTTAGTAAAAAACATTTAATTACTTTCATATTGTCTCCAGGAATTACAACAACATCATGTATGTACATTTCCTTAATCCTGTTCTTGCAAATTTATGCAAGAAATATATTTTAAGTAATGTAAATATTTTATGAATTTCTTTAGAGAATATCTATAACTTTTCTTTTGTTCTTAGAAAAATCTCAAAAATTAATATTAAGAAAGCATATCAATTAGAGCTGTGTCGTTCATGAACGAACGAGTATAAATGAACGAATCAGTAAAATGAACCAAGTGAGCCGCTCACTTTACTGAGCTGTTTTGGCTCAGCAGTGCTGATAAAAAGTACAATTCAACGTAATGAACGAACGAGCGCACTTGGGTGTTTTTGTTTTTTTTTTCTTTTTCTTTATTCGTGCGAGATTTTTTTTGACATTCTGGTTTTCATTTGCCTGCTTTTAGTAGCAGTATGACCATTATGAAATGAATAAAATTGCCATTAATATTTCTTAAGTTTTTAGAATATATTAAGAGTTTTTTTAAACAAATTTACCTATGTAGATAATAATATTATAAACAGTCTATTTTGATTCTTTATATGTGGCTCTTTTGCCAATATGAATCTTTTGATTTCTTATTCCTTTAATATTTTAAACATTTTACTTGCTGATTTTTTTTTTTTTTTTTTTTTTTGTTTCTTATATTTTCTATTGTTTGTTTTGCTTAGTTTGCTAAACAATTCATAACAAACTCACTGGACAAACGCCCTTTTTATTTGACGAATCAGCTTTTGTTTGTTTGTTTTTACTTCGTTCTATTTCTTGAAAAGAGCGGATGAACGAAATGAACGAACTCGTTCTTTTTTAGAAAATGAACGAAAATGAGCGGTCACTTGAATGAACGATTTGGCACAGCTCTAATATCAATTTCTGTGAATATTGTTTTAATGCGATTAAGTTCAATATATATTTTTAAATTTATTTTTTATAAGAAATGAAAATGTGTTTTTAACTTAAATGTTTAAAGCATTTTTTTAACTTGCAACGTTAATACACAGAAAAAAATATTCCTCCAATCAATAAATTTAATTGAAAATAACATCAAAAATCAATTCAAAATAAATTAAGTCAATTAAACTTTTGTTTAAAAATTTAATTTATTACAAAGTTTAATTGTCTGAAATACATTTTAAATTGACTTATGGTCTTATTTTCAATTAAATATGTTGATTGCAGAATATTTTTTCCGTGTATGCTTTTTTAAGGCAAATCTTACTACAGATTTTTCTATCAGTTCCACTAAACAGATTCTTGTGAAATCTTGCATTCGCATTGAGTTCTTATGACGGTAAAAAATTATGGTTAGACGAGTGGGAAAAACCATGCCCAATTGAAAGTAAGTTTTTGTTTGCAGCTGATTATATTATGCAGATTTTAATGATATCTTCACAATAAAAAGTTATGATGAAACGCCCATTTAATCGACTTCTATAAAACTTTGAGCCCGTATTGATATCCTCTCGCTCTTTAATATTATAATAAGAAAAGTGGGCGATGCCAGCCAGGTCCATGCAAAAAGAACGGCGGAGAACTTTAAATAACAAGAACTCCAGCGCAAACTTTCAAAACTCCAATACATGTAGCTTTTTTATTTTTTGATGAGCTCTCTTAGGGTTAGACTTGTTATTTTGAAAGCAAAAATTAATTTTGTTCTACATTACGAGAGTTTTTAACACAACTTATTTAAAACAATAACTTTTTATATTCAAGATATTTTATTAAATAATGCCAACAACTAGAGTTCACAAAAAGAGTAAAACTTTATGATATCGTCCACCATATTCGCCCCAAGCAATTCCTTTTCTATTTATTTTAAGACCAGAAAATTCTAATAAGAAATAAACACACACGTTCGCTCATATTATATTTTTTCTTAAACTTTTTTGTATTGTAATTAATTTAATTACCACCAAAAGCTTTTTGCCAATTCAAGAAATATAAAAATAAAGACAATTTGCCATTAATGCAGCAATATTTTGAGTTTTTTTCTATTGTTTTTTGTATATTGTGGAGAAGAAATTTCTAGCAATTATCTAATTGATATTTTTTATTAGAATATTTTATATCTTCAATAACAAAAAGACAAGATAACAAAAAAAAAAAAAAAATATATATATATATAGAAAAAAATCAACAAATTAAAATCAAGCTGTTCACAACTTAAATCGCTGGAAAGAAATTTTAGTTCTAAGCACCAGGAATGTCAACCTGACAATCCTTGTGGCATTAAACATAATCCCTACAGCAAGCTCCCGACTTCAATATGTTAACAAGTAGTAATTAGAAAAAAATCAAAAAACCCGACTGCGACCAACTTGAAACCATTAAATATCCTAAATGGTCATTCGAAATGAAAAATCATAAGAGAAATCTAAAGATGATTTTAAAATACCTGTCGAATGATACACATTTTCATATACCTATAGTTCGCCGACTTTTTATTTCTTTCGTATTTACAAAATGGCGTCTGTTGGCCGCCATATTGAATTTCGACAACTGACATATATTGGGCTCTCAAACTACTCACATTAAAAATTTGAATTACATTGAAAATTAGTTAACGTTTGGTTTCCTAAAAAATATATACCTACATAAAATTGTGTATTTTGTGAACATTTATATCTCTATTTAACTTGAAATAAAAAAATAAAAAGGAAGAAAATTAAAGACACCCCTAAGAGAATCCAGCTTTATGTTAAAGGATACCCTACAGGAAAACAGGTAATATCTCCCTTTTTTAAGGATCGAACAACAGAGTTAACCAACCTGTTCGTTCATTTCCTTCTCTTATCCCCTAAATTATAACCCTCGCTGACGAGTGGTTATAATTCGATTTCCTCTCAAGGTTGGTCCCCTTCATCCTATCTAAGTTTACCATCCTGGACGAAATCGTAAAATAACTCACAAATTATTTCATGGTCCTTCGATTGATGTAAGAATCATCAAAAGCGTCCGGTTGTTGTCCTTGCTGATTTTGTCGTTGTAGTCTAGACTTGAGTCGAACTTATTCAGTCGGTCGTTTTTGAAGCAAAACAATCATCAAACCCGTGTAATTTAAATGGGTTTGATCAGTGGTTTGTGGCAAAAATGAACTAGTGAACGAGTTCGACCGAGGTCTACTACTACTGAATGAGTTCGATACAAGTATATTTTTCATACACACTTATGATCAAACCCATTTACATCGAACATATAATGTAAACTAAACTTGAGTCGAACTCGTTCACTAGTTAATTTTAGACACAAACCTATGATCAAACTCATGTAATTTAAATGGGTTTGATCATCGGCTAGTGACAAAAATGAACTAGTGAACGAGTTCGGCCCAAGTCTAATGTAAATTTGATCTTAGGTTTGTGTCAAAAACGAGCTACTCAAAAAAAAAGTTCGATGTAATTTAAATGGGTTTGATCTTAGGTTTATGTCGAAAACGACTAGATTTGGGTCGAACTCATTCATTCTTTCATTTTTGCCACAAACCAGTGATCAAACCCATGTAATTTAAATGTGTTTGATCACTGGTTTGTGGCAAAAATGAAAGAGTGAATGAGTTCGACCCAAGTCTAAAAACGACCAACTGATTGAGTTCAACCCAAATCTATTGTAGTGCAATTAAACTATTTTCTATTTTTGGTGACGGCAATGAGCAAATATATTGTTGCCAATATAATACAAAATGTTTTACAATTATTTCATGTTATTTAACAGAAAGAACATTCCTAAATTCCTTTAAAGAAATGAATTGATTAATATTTAAATTTTTACGTGGTATAAGTTTATTTTAAAATATTAATTTTAATTTTTTAAATGTGAAATATTGAAAGCCGGCACCACTGAAATATGTCTTTGTACTTGAATACCACGTGTGTTCGCTTGTTCAGTAGGCTGTATATCAGTTCGTATTCACTGCCGATAACGCTCATAACGCCTATAAAAAGTGTAACAAATATTTATTTAGCACCAAAATGTACAACTTTTCCCCTTCACTATTACAAAAAGAGGACAAACTCCGTCTCTTAGTAACTTCTTGGGATAGTCTTAATTTTGCTGGGTACTTAACAAATCGTATGTAAATATTAATTTGAAACTATATAAACTTTTCCATTAAATATGCATGTATATATATATATATATATATATATATATATATATATATATATATATATATATATGTATGTATGTGTGTGTGTGTGTGCGTGCGTGCTGTTTGTTATTGTGTCTGTGTATGAATTTATTTTCTATTTAATATGGTCACATAATTTACCACATGCTACGTTGTTACAATTTTGTCGCATAATTTTCTTTCAATTTAGTTATTTAACGCTATATAAAAAAGAAGGAAAATAATGAAAAAAAAAATGACTGAATTAGAGTAAAACAACGATGATTGGGAAGGGGGGGGGGGGCAAGAGAGGAACAAATAAAGAACTTATTGTTTACTGTATTATGCGTCATTGAAATTGCATTATGGCGCCAGCAAGACGACAGGATATGGCTATAGCAACAAAAGTGAACGCAGAAATGGTATAAAATGAATAAGAATACATGCTCAAAAAAAAAGAAAAAAAAATTAAAAAGAAAAACGTTTTATAGCAGTAAGAAAAACTAAAATAACATCCATCCCCATGTAATCTAACTATGTTTCTAATGGTAGAAATATTAACTTTGTAATATGTTTAAGTAGGGAAGTATAGCCAGCAATACAATTAACTATCCGTTATCCGCTACTATGCTTTTACATTTTTTAAGGCAATCTTTTATATTTAACAAACCATAGGAGGTCAAGTCGAGGTTTGTCATACGATTACTCAAGATACACTTAAACATGAATTTTCGAACGCACAAAGTGCTGGAAAATTTCAGAATCGTATTGATAATGACCCTCTCGTCAGGTTTCCAATATTAATTTTGATAATAGCAAATGTTATCAAAAAGCAAAACTGATATGATTCTAAACAGCATCTAACGCAGAACATGAAATCAAAACTAGAAAAAATGTGGTCTAATAATTTTATATTAAAAAAATCCGTGTATATACTTTCTCAAAAGTCATTTCACTATAATAAATATTATGGGAAAGTGAATACCAGCTTTAAGTGTTAAACACATTCACCACAGCAAGCTACTGACTTCAAAATGTCAAGGATGGAATACACATATTTATATTAGAATGGTTATTTTTACGACGGCAACGCGACGGCTGATTGTCGTCCATTCTGATTTTGTCGTTTAGGTGCAATTAAACTAATTTCTAGTTTTGTTAGCGACATTGAGCAAACATAGTGTTGCCAACATAACGCAATATGTGAAATTAATGATATTTTACAATTATTTCATATTACTTAATAGAAAGAACATCCTAAAATTGATGTACAGAAATAAATTGATTAAATTTTGTATATTTACATAATAAAATAAGTACACATTAAAAGAGAAATTTTATAAATGCGAAATATATAAAGGTGAAACTGTGTATTCGTGTAGTCGTCTGCTGTGGTGAATGTATTTAATGCATTCAGCAACACATAAAGAAAAATTCCATTGCTAAACTGTTGTTGTCCATAATGAAAATAATGTTCAACATTTAGTTTATCGCAGAACCTTCTCTGTGGTGAATAAAGGCCGTTATACACCAAGAGGTGAATAATAGTCATGGAATTAGCTTGCACATACATACATACATCCATACGTACTAGGGAAGTGACCACGACTGCCAGATGTTACGATTTATCGTCATTTCGACGATTTTTGGTGCCGAAAATAGCAAAATGACGCTTTGACGATATTTTTCCTTAAAATTTACGATTTTTCAATAGTTCAAATAGACCAGCTTTTTATGAAATATCTACTGTTACAGTTCATATATGCATAGCCGATAAAATATTTTCGTGTCGTTATGCAGACTCTATCTTACTAACATAGTTATGACGGGGTAAAAACAATGCGAATGTAAAATTCATGTATGTTTTTGTTTTCTAATAAATACATTTATAAAATAAAACATATGTATACATGTTAAAAAAAGTACATATTGACTTTTCCAATTTTTTGACGACATTTCGAGTACGAAATGACGATTATTTTATATTTTATCGGGACTTCGACGATTTTTCGATAATTTGATCTGGTAGCCCAGCATGTAACGAATACCAACCAGTCTAGCGAATGCGAATGCGAAAGCGAATAAACACATTTTAATTTTTGTGAAAGCGAATGCGATTGCGAATGCAAATATTACAATACATTAAAAAAATCTCATGAAAATAAATTTATATCAAAACATAAAGTTTTGTTGTATATATAGATGTACTACATATAGCATTTTATTTAAATTGATTCTTAAATTGAGTAAATATTTATTAATTTATTGAAAATAAAAATTTTCAAAACAGAAAGATATATAAAACTATATTAAAATTAGTATAGATAATTATCTATTATTATAATAACTAAAAATAAATTTATAAAATGTTAGGCAATCAACGCATTCGTACTTTGGGCCCTAAACCGTGGTACTTTGTTTAACATTTCATGTGAAATGCTGTTAAAATACATTTTATTCAGAAAAATATAAATGAATTTTGTTCATGAAAAAATATTGGAGAAGTAGTATTTTGTTCATCTTGGGAAAAAAATATGAAATATATCTTCAATATTTTCTGCCGTATTCAGAAAAAATAATTTAGGTTTCCGGAAGGTTTACGAAACAAATTTTGTATGGAAATTTGTTTGGTAAACATTCAGTAAACATAAATTATTTTTTTCTAAATAAGGCCTTTTATGTTTTCTAGCGAAATAATATGAAATTTACAAAAAACAAGGACTAGTTAATAGTGTTTGCATATACATACACGAAGTAATGAATGGTGCTTAACATTTTTTTCAAAAGTTTGAACAGACTAGTCTAGTTTGAACAGACTAGTAGAAAATATTTTCGCGCAAATCAAACACTGAATTTTCTTAAAAAAAAAATATTTCCAAACACCGCTGGATTTTTGTTTCGTTTTTCCGCTAAATTTTTAAAGCTGTGATTAGAATGCTTTACTTTTAAGTATATCGTTATCTTAATATATAAAGAAAGGCCATAACAACATCTAATATATCGAAAAATGCAAAAATTTCGATTTCTCAAAAATAATGAGTTAGGGCCTTTCTATATTAAGGTAACGATATGTATCTTTTTCATTCTAGCTTAAAATAATTTTCGTCTTTTTGACGTTTGGTAATCGTAAACTATTTTTGTAAAAAATTTTCGGTCTTTAGTATTCGCTCGAAATATTCGCATATACTTTAGCAAATGCAAATAGCAAAAATTAAGCGAATAATTTGCGAATTCAAAAGCAAGTGCGAACATTCGTTACTCCCTAATACATGCATACATACACAAAAATCAAGATAACTTTTTAACGGTAATGTACAATTGCCAACAGTTTCTTTAAGTTCTATGTTGAGTATGAAAAAGGTGAATATTTTAACAGTGTTGAGTAAATAAAGTTCTCTAATTAAATTAAAACTGTAAACATGTTACCCTCACTGAAAAAAGTGAACATTCATATAACAACGGCAATTTTCGAAAATATCATGAAATTCAACAAAATCCGTATTTGATTCATATATATTTTATATATATATTTGTTTGTTGCAAGTAAAATTTTGTACAAATTCATTAGAGAAAAATAAAACTATTTTCAAGAATTTTTTTTTTATCAATGGGAAAATTCTTTGTCACAGAAAATTTAACTTTTTTTATTGAATCAATAGCCCAATTCACAATATTGTGCAAATGGTGTTGCATCCTTGCATGTGGAAAATTGTGTAGTATATTCTACTCACCACTTAAACATTCTTAGTGGTGAGTATCGATATACTATACCGTTTTGCAAATGCAACGATGCAAGACCATTTGCACCAGATTGTGAATTGGGCTATTATAAGTTAAAGAGTTTAGAGATAAAAAAACGTAACCATATATTTTTTTATGAATAAATTAGTAATTAAATTTTTATTTATTCTATTCTTTTGCAGGTAAGCTAGTTCATCATTTCTGATTTAATTAATATGTACAAGTAAGTGGCAAATAAAACATACATATTTACTTAAAGATATCTGATGACAATAATTTAGCGCTGGTTGTATTTGAATTTTATGCTGAGAATACCTTCTTAGATAACACATGTACATATTCGTACACAAGGTTATTTTAAGCTTTACTATGACAATGCATTTATTCCATTTAAATTTATACTCATATTAGAATGAAAATAGAAATAGAAAAGGCAAAGTTGCTGGTTCCCAAGTAGTGGATTAATTGGGAGTTTATTTGGCATACAGTTGTATTTTATTTTGAAGAAAGGTAGATAATTTATATTTAATAATAATTGAAAAAAACATTTTTTATGACAAATCAATTTTAAGTGTGAGAAGTTAAATTTTGAAATTTCCAAGCATAGACACAAACCTTCCAATATAATAATAGGTCTTTGCTAGATTAGTGAAAACTTGGATATTCTATTTTAGATGGATTCACTAGGTGGCAAATAAAAGTGGCTGTCATTTCATCAGACACGTCACGACAAAAATTTTTCTAAGAAATGTTAATTTTTTGCTTGTTGCTATTCAATTAGTTGGCGTCACAAACGTAGTGGAACTATAATATGGGAATACCAACACAAAAACTTATTCGAAGTAAGTACGAGTATTTTTATCACTAAAACTTTGAGATATTAAATTTTAAAATATTATGGAGGTTTATTTAACAATTATCAGAAACAACTTATTACTTATTACATCGAATAAGTAAAAAATAATTAATGTGATGATCGTAAAAAGATAAGCAAGAATAGTTAAACATACGTAGGTAGAATAATATAACTTCGTGCTAACCTAAATAGAAAAATGAAAAAACAGGGGAAAATAATAGTGATACTTACATATGTATTTACCAAAGGTAAATCAATAATTGTACACAACAATCAATTCTCACATTCCGTTTCACTAGAATTTACGTTAAACACCAAGTAGATAGACTAGAGTGCTGATGAAGTGCGTTGCTGCACAGAAAAATATCGGTACTTCTCCCAGCTTAAAAATCTAATTTAATCGTTCTTCTCTTCTTTAGAAACTCACATTAATTAATAAAAATATTTCATTCAATAAGAAATGAAATTACTGAACTTAAGCCCGAATAAGAAATTATTTCTGATTACTTTATTTTTAATTCGACCTTATGTGTTTTAAATTATTTTATAATTTTTGACCTAGAGCCTGAAAAAACTAATAAAATAATTTAAGAGTAATGACAATTTTAATTAATTTTTTTTTCATATATAATACCTGGGGACAAATTACGGCATTCGATATCGAGTAGGCTATCGTATCGATTAGAAATTCATCACGTATCAAATGGGTGGATTACTTCACTCGATGGCTATCGTATCGAAATTTTATAAAGTATGCCAAGTTTGTTTTATAATGGTTGTTGAATCGACTAGACATTTCGTATTAAATAAAAAAATGTGTTTCTTTAAGCCAGTACAACAACCGAAGTCGGTTCGACAGGCGCAATAAGAATTACATGTATTTTGCAAATTTTGCTCGCAGTCGTTTAAATAGGTTTGATAATACGATAAAAAGGTTTGATCATACGCTTGTAGCAAAAACGACAGATTGAATGAGTTCGACGCAAATTTAACTCCCATTTAAAAATACATGGGTTTGTGTCAATAATGAACTAATAAACTAGCTCGACCCAAGTCTAATGGACTTAGAATTGGGTTCAACGCACAATAGAGCTGGGTCTAATTCGTTCATTTTAGACACGAACCTATGATCGAACGCCCCATGTAATTTAAATGGGTTTGATCATAGGTTTGCGTCAATAATGAACTAATGTACGATTTAGCCCCAAGTCTATTGGATTTAGACTTGGGTTTGATTCATGTCTATAAGGCACAATTCCAGAGTTACATTTTCCATTTGTGCTCTCACTACTCTATCTCTTTCTCAAAGAAGGTAACATGTTTATTTAAAAATAAAAGTTATTTGCTTGAATGTTACTTTATTTCAAAAGAATATGATTTATTGTGTTTATTTCATTTAAAATTTCTGTGCCGCGAAATAAAAATCTTTCTGACCTCATCCCCATTAACTACAAGTAAACTAATATCTCCCTCCTCTCTTGATGCCCCCAAAACCATCTTCATTAGGAGCAATTATTTAAAAAAACTACTTTCCACTGTCCTTAATTAAACAAAAAATCGTATTTTAGCTTTCCAATTATTCACATAAAATTAATGGCGCATAGTCATAGTCATAAACAAAGTACACTTTAAGAGTTTAAAACCAGTATTGCCATACAAAATACTGGTTTTAAACTCTTAAAGTGTACTTTGTTTTGACTATGACTATGCGCCAATATATTTTAACTTTCAAAGTGATGCTTTTAAGTATCAATTACAAAATATTCAAAATAATTTTCCACCCTACATTATTGAGCTGAAAATAAAGCAGGTATCACGACACGCCCTCATTAAAATGTGAAAGTGTAATGAAGAACAAATATTTTAGCCCATAAAAGCACACGGTCCCTGATTAAAAAGAAAAATCTTTAAGAAACTTTGCACCAAAGAAGTGGAAGTAAAAAAATAATATGAAAGAAATGCATGCAATATAATTTTCTTATCAAAATATAATTACAGGATTCAATTTCCTTAAATTAATATTGATTTATCCTGTACACATTGTTTATGTTTCCTAATGTTTTATATGAAATGGTTGTTTGTTGAAAATGGCCGCATCATTAGAGCAAGAACATTTACTTGTGTGTGTGTGTGTGTGTGTGTGTGTGTGTGTGTGTGTGTGTGTGTGTGTGTGTGTGTGTGTGTGTGTGTGTGTGTGTGTGTGTGTGTGTGTGTGTGTGTGTGTGTGTGTGTGTGTGTGTGTGTAAAGTTGTTGGAAAATGTTTTTGTAAACCATTAAAAGTGTAGAGAATTCAATTACTTTTGTAGCGTGTACACTTAATTGCCTATTAAGCATAAACAACACATACACAGTTGGTATTAAATGTTGTATTTCCAATAGAAATTGTAATAGAAAACATCGCCGATAATTATAGCAACGATGTTCTTATGGGAATGTTGTATTGGATCGTCCTTGTCGTCCTCGTTGTCCTCGCCTGCATATACATATTCATACAAATGTAAATTAACATGAACCTTATAAAGTAGATTATTAAGTTATTTAATGTACTTTCGCACAGTTGTTTTCTTGTTGTAAATTCTATATATTTGCAAGTAGATGTTGTTGTGATAGATGCCTGCTAAAACGCAGTTGGTGGTGGTCCCAGCTAGTTTATGGTTGTAAGTTTATTTAAGGAGAGCAAACGCAAGGAATTTTTTTTTTTTTTTTTTTGTTTGTTTTAGTGCAGAGAATGTTTTGATAAATTGTATTACAAAATTAACATTCCTTCGTGAGCTGCTACGGAATTGCTGCTACAATGATATCAATATCATATCGTATTTTATCTTCTTTCAGTCTCTCGTTTAAGAAACAAATCCATTTTCAAGCTCATATAATTTAAAAAGGTTAGATCACAGGTTCACTAATTAATTTTTGCCTCAACCCGATGATCAAACCCATTTAAATTATATTGGGTTGGCCATAGGTTTGTGTCAAAAATTAACTAGTGATCGAGCTTGACACCAGTTTAATTCTAACGAGTTGGACCTTGCTCTAAAATGTGGTAGACGTTTGTCGAACCCCTTCAGTTCAATTAATTTTTTTAGATTTATGTACAGGTTTGTGTTAAAAATTACCAACTGAACGAGCTCGCTTTACACACAAACCGATTATCAATAGAGCTGGTTCCAACTCATTCAATCGTTCATTTTAGACACGAACCTATGATCGAACCCATGTAATTTAAATGGGTTTGATCATTGGTTTGCGGCAAAAATGAAATAGTGAATGATAGACTTGGATCGAACTCGTTCACTAGTTCATTTTTGCCACAAACCAATGATCAAACCCATGTAATTCAAATGGGTTTGATCATTGGTTTGTGGCAAAAATGAACTAGTGAACGAGTTCGACCCAAGTCTACTAACTAAAAGACTTCGATGCAAATCTAAACCCATTTAAATTGCAAAGGTTGGATCAAAGATTTGTACCTAAAGTACAGCTGGGTCCACCGCGTTCAGTAGGTCGTTTGAGACACAACCCTATGATCAAACCAATTTAATTTAAATGAGTTTTAACTTTTAAAACTCACCGAAAGAACAAGTTGGACTAGACTTATATTGAACGCTTTCAGTAGCTGGTCTTAGACACAAACCTATGGTCAAACCTATTTAAATTATATGGGTTTGATCATAAGTTTGTGTTTAAAACTCACCGAAAGAACAAGTTGGACTAGACTTATATTGAACGCTTTCAGTAGCTGGTCTTAGACACAAACCTATGGTCAAACCTATTTAAATTATATGGGTTTGATCAACGGTTGGTGTCTAAAACGAGCTGCTGAACGAGTTGGACTCAGCTTTATTTTAGACTAGTCTTATATCGAACTCATTCAGTAAATCATCTTTGGCATAAACCGATGATCAAACCCATATAAATTTAATGGCGCATACTCATAGTCAAAACAAAGTATACTTTTATGTATTTAAAACCAGTATTACCATACAAAATACTGGTTTTAAATTCTTAAAGTTTACTTTGTTTTGACTATGAGTATGCCCCAATATGTTTGATCATACTGTGCCCAACAGCTCTTTTTGAAGTAGTTCGTTATGTTGGACACACGTCCGGTCAAAAACATTAATGTAAATTAAATAGGTTTGAAAATACTTTTGATTCGAACGCTCTCAAACTGGTTCAAAAAGAGCTGTTGGACAGAACTCTGTACACGTCTATTTTAGAAACAATTTTATGATCGAACCTATTTAAATTATATGGTTACGAGTTATGAGTTCGATACAATTCTAAGTTGGACTTAGCTCTAGTCTAAAGTGAACTTATTGAGTTGGTATTTTTTTTTAACCAAGTTTGAGGAATATCATTGGAAAAAGTAATGTTGGAAATATCCTACATCGGGGCGACCAAGATCATTTAGAACGTTACAGTATCAAAGGTGCATTTATCGTCATTACTTTGCAAACTAAATTGTTGTAAGAATTAAAGTCCCAGGATGAAAGTTGAAGTCTTGATTTCCCTGAAAAATTGATCTCCAGAATAAGTGACACAAATTGTCTTCCACGGACTATATGCTCTGCTGTTATCTTAAATCGTAAGATTATGTTAATAAACTGGAATCCATGAAACTTTCTTTATTCTTTACAAAATGGCTGTCATTATGGAATCTTTTTTTTTTTCTATAAAGAGAAGTAACACTCAGGCAATGAATGCCTACTACTACTAGTAGGTATTACATTCTTTAGAAAAGGGATAGCATAGAGAAGGCAGTTGGTGGAGGAAAAAAGCTTCATTATTTTAGAACTCTGCTTTTTCCCCCTTTTTTTGTGGCACGTTTTTAATAATGCAGTGTTGCAGCGCCTCTGGTGTTAATGAGGCGTATTAAATGATCTAAGCTGTGCTTAGTAGCATTTTATTGGTTATATCAATTACTCACCAATAGTTTCTAAACATAAACTTTAAAGCTTAAAGTTCCTTAAAAAAAAAACAAGACTCTTAAAGCACATTTTATTTTTATTTTTTTACAAGAGAACAGTTTTCTTATTTTATAATTGATTAGTTTTGCACTAACAATTATAAAGACAAAAAGCCATCGAATTGCTTCTGCAAAACAATTCAATTTGTCATACAAGTTGAACGTTAAAATTTTAATTGTTGAGGGTAATAAGTTCCCACAAGTCATTGGCAATATAAATTAAATAGAACAAATTCAAAATGTGGTCTCACTCACACAAAAGCAAAGACGGGACGCCAAAAAGCAAAGAAGGCAACTCATTCATTTGTTGAATATGACAAGGAATATGTGTTATAACAAACGACCCAATGGGGAGACTAACGCAAATAAAACTAAGCAAAAGGTTACAAAAAAAAAATGGAAAACCAAATAAAATGGAAAAAATTAAGACAGAAAAAAAAGCTTTAACTTAAAACGAAAAACACAAGTATCAATTCTCATTTTACTAACTGACTATATGAAACTAAAGTTATGCATTTATAAGTAGCAGAGAGAAAATATGTAGTCGTCCCCACATACACATTCTAACAAATAACTGGAAGTGTAACAACTGTATGAATGTAATATGAGTGTTGAAATGTTGGCTGATGGGGGCGTCTCCGTGTGTTTGTGTTTGCGTTTGTGTTGGAGTTGAAGTTTGAAGTTGAACATTTCTGCATAATGTTTGTCATTTGGCAACATTAAATGTAAAAACTTGTGTCGAGCAATGCCAAAGCACTAAAGGAAGTGCATTAAACTTAATGACATCCGCTGCCAAGGACTCTACCAAGAGTTACAATAACAATAACAACAACAAACAGCAGCTACAACTGACTAGTGTTTACTATTACTATTGCAATTGCAAACAAGTTATGCAAATACAAAAAAATAGGAGAAAAAAAATTAATCCAAACGTATAAATACTTATTATGACTACAAACATCTGCATGTATAAATGAAAATGTTACACTGAACGTTTTTTTTTTTTTTTTTTTTTTTGTAAAGAGCCATTTCTATTAATACCAAAAAAAATCTATGATCAAACCTAGACTTGTGTCCAACAGTTCTTTTTGAACTAGTTCGTTCAGTTGGACACAAGTAAGGTCTAAAAAATCAATATAAATTAAATGGGTTTGAAACAACTTTTGATTTAAATGCTCTCAAACTAGTTCAAAAAGAACTGTTGGACACAAGTCTAATCAAACCCATTTAAATCACCGACTGAATGAGTTCGACCCAAGTCTAGCTGTTGGCAACAAGTCTGGTCAAAAACGTTACTGTAAATTAAATGGGTTTGAAACAATTTCTGATTCGAACGCGAACGAACTTGTTCAAACTCTATTCTAGTTATGTCCAACAGCTCTTTTTGAACTAAAGACTTGGGTCGAACTCGTTCACTAGTTCATTTTTGCCACAAACCACTGATCAAACCCATTTAAATTACATGGGTTTGATCATTGGTTTGTGGCAAAAATGAACTAGTGAACGAGTTCGACCCAAGTCTATTTTGAAGTAGTTTGAGAGAGTTCGAATTAGAGATGGACGCTTGTCGATTTTTTCCAACACGCCACGACACGAATACCAAGACGCTCAACACGTACGAAATACGGACGCGAAAAATTTCGTCAACACGATACTGCACACAACACTCACGAAATATTATTGGTGATGGTGTTGAAGATCAGAAAATTTAATTGATTTTTTTTTTCAAGAGTCGCCTTTTAAAATATGGCACCGACAGCTGATACTATCGGTTTACGTGCGGAATTTTAAGCTTCAGAGCTCCATACAATATCAACAAATATGCTGGTGTTGATACAAAATATTAAATTTTGTCTCTACTGGAAATTAAATAGTTTCGTGTTTTGTTGTCAATTTTGCTCAACACGAAACGAACCGAAAACGCAGGAAATCCGATCAGAAACACAGTGTTCGTGACACGAAAAAAATACGACACGCGCCCATCTCTAGTTCGAATAAAAAGTTGTTTCAAACTCATTTAATTAACATTGATGTTTTTGACGGTTCCTGTGTCTTAACAGAACGAACTAGTTCAAAAAGAGCTGTTGGACACAACTCTATTGTGTTTAACTTTGCGTTCAATGCGTTTCGTTTTGAATGCGACTGTTTGCATTTTCAGAAGCAGAATTATGAGTTCGTGCTTGAGCAATAGAGTTGTGCCCAGCAGCTCATTTTGAGCTAGTTCGTTCGTATCAAAAGTTGTTTCAAACTAGACTCAGTAGCTAGTTTTTGACACAAACCAATGATAAAACCCATGTATTTTAAATGGGTTTGATCATAGGTTTGTGCCAAAAACGAGCTACTGAAAGAGTTCGATACAAGTCTACAAACCTTTGATCAAACCCATTTGAATTACATGGGTTTTATTCTTGGTTTGTGTCTAAAATGAGCTACTGAAAAAGTTCGATACAAGTCTAATTGACGTAGTGGACCGGACTTGTGTCCAACATAACGAACTAATTCAAAAAAAAGTTGGAAGTACTTATGCTTTTAGTATCTTTTTTTAAATTAATTAATTAAAAGTATCAAAACTTTCAATATTGTAAATACATATGAATTTGTTGGTTTTTGTTTGTTTTATTAAACTTATTTGGTTAGTGAATGGACACACTGCAGTATATGTATATGTACTGCATTCAAAATTGCAGTAAGCAGTAAATTTACTGATTACTAAAAAAAATTCAGTAAATTTTTACTGCTAATTAAATTTAATTTGCATTACCAGTAAATCATAATAAAATTTTAGCAAGTGGCAAAGTTTTTTCATTCAAATTTTGAAACTTTTGTATGAAAAACATTTAGCCACTTGGTAGAATTTCATTATGAATACGGGCATTACTGATTACTGAAAATTCAATGCACCTCATCATATAACAAATCATTTAGGCAATTTATAAAAATTGTAGAAAAAAATTTTAGTAATCAGCAAAAATTTACTTGTTAAATATTATTTATTGTTTTTACTGAAACTTTAGTGGTACTGCATTGCTCATCTATGGTAAATGTCTTTACTTTTACTTTTTAATTTTTAATTCCTGTTGTTCAACGTTTAGGTTTTTCTGTTCTTGTTGTTGTGTACGCATTGCAATTAAAATAAATTCAGTAAAGCGACTTTGACTCGCGAACATTCGGTTTTGATAATTTTTTTTTTTTGATTTAGCTTTCTTCCTTTTTTAAGTTTTTTCAGTTTAAATGATTTTTTTCAGTTTTATCGTTTTTTTTCTCGTTTTTGGCGTTTTTTTTCTCTTTTTGGGTTTTTTTAATTTTCCCAATTTTTTTTTCATTTTGGCGATTTTTTTTCTGTTTTTTTGGGGTTTTTTTCATTTTGGCGATTTTTTTCTGTTTTTGGGTTTTTTTTTTATTTAGGCGATTTTTTCATTTTAGCGATTTTTTCATATTGGCGATTTTTTGTTTAAGGATTTTTTTCATTTTTGCGATTTTTCCGGTTTTTCGCGATTAATTTTAGTCCTAAAGATTTTTTTTAATATGGTGCTTTTTTCGTTTTGGCGATTTTTTTTTATTTTTGGCGATTTTTTTATATTTGGCGATTTTTTTTATATTTGGCGATTTTATAGTTTATTGATTTTTTAGTTTTACCGTTTTTGACAATTTCAAGAGTTTTGCTCTTACGGTTTCCAAGATACAGCAAGTTGTAAAAATTACAAAGTCAAAATTGCATTAACTGATGGACCACCCTTTAATTTAAATATTTTAAATTTTGTGTTAATTGTTGTAGTCTGTATAAAAATACACTAACTTTTAAAATTTCAACTGCCTTATTCATAAAAAATATTTTAGGTTTATTGCAGGTTTATTTGACAAATTTCCCATAAAATACGTCAAATAAGAGCTTAATAAACCTGAAATATTTTTTATGAATAAGGCAGCAAGAGTATATATGTACATACAATTGTATGTATATTAGATGGGATTTTAACATTTTTCGTTGCTCGTTTTGGAACACCCTTTAGTTTTTAACTCTCATGTATTTGTTGTTGTGGTGGCCAAATGTCTACACATTGTGTCCAAATTTCAAGTCCGTAGCTCTTACGGTTCATTTTCACCTTTGGTCTACGGAAATATACAGAAAAATAACCGGCGGCGGCGCACCGTCGGCTTCAAGTTGGTCGACTTGTTTCTCTGAATGGTATTGCTTCTTTCAAACACTAATACACTCATACATAGCTCACACCGATTTGACAATGCTGTGAAAGAAAAGCAAAGAAATCTCAGCAAAGAAATCAAAGTCAAAAGATTTTTACCCCCTATCGTATAGATGTTTACACATCAAACAACTGTTGGATAGTAGAGCTGGGTCCAACTCGTTCAATCGTTAATTTTAGACACGAAGCTATGATCGAACCTATGTAATTTAAATCTGTTTGATCATCGGTTTGTGTCTAAAATGAACAACTGGAACAAGTTGGATCCAGTTCTACTGTTGTACACACTAGACTTGGGTCGAACTCGTTCACTAGTTAATTTTTGCCTAGTTCATTTTTGCCACAAACCAATGCTCAAACCCATGTAATTTAAATGGGTTTGATCATTGGTTTGTGGCAAAAATGAACTAGTGAACGAGTTCGACCCAAGTCTAGCAGTCATAAATTGAAAAGTCGAAGAAATAGCACAATAATAGCACAATAGCCTTCTGCTATTTCGAACTGCAGTTTTTTGAACGAATGGAATATGCAGCAGATAGCTGAACTCGATATAAACAAGCTTTCCATAACAATTTTCATATTTAATGCATCGCAACGAAAATTGTTTGTTAAACCAAATTTGTGTAAAAATTCTTTAAGTGTAGTTGGCTTTTCATTTGTTTTTGTACATTAACCAAAAAAAATTGATAGTCAACAGTTCGTATATATTTGGTGACAATTCATTTGAAAGTAAAAAAAAATTTTTTTAAAGTGCTACTTCCGCTTGAAGTGCAACAACACGAGCAAATAAACCCAAACCAATTCACCAATTGACTGCAAACACACTTTAAAATGGCAATCAAAACACCACCTACAAAGCAAAGAAAATTAAAACGTTTGTAATATGCAAAAATAACTGCTAAATTGTATGAAACAATGAAGCAAAAGCAATTCTATTAAATGGTGTCGTTAGAAAAAAAAAATAATAATAGTGCTGCTCGAACAAAACAATTGCAATTTTCGAGTTACTATTGTCAGAAAACAAAATCAGCAATGACCTGTTACACAAACACTTCTTCACACCGATCCATTCACTTAATAATAGAAAAGCTTAGCGAGCACGATGCTAAAAAGCGAGTGAACGTGGGAGAGAGTGTGGGGTAAATAAAATAAAATAAAAACAGGATTAAAGTGTCGCTATATTTATATAAATGATGCTGGTTTAACTATGACTGTAAATGGCTTGGTGTGCTTGCCATTTTTGTGTATAAGATTGTTGTGAACTGTAACAGGAAACGGAAATAACTACTGTATCTTATTTTAGCTTTATTTTTCTGTTCAAAGCCTTGTACAATGTACATATTTCGTTTCAAAAATCATAAAACTCAAATAAAAATAAAAGAAAGAAGCGCAGAAAAAAACTCGTATATTAAAAAAAAAGAGTGGTATATAAAGCTCAAAAAAGTAAAGGGTGTTTTTTATTGAGGTATAGAACTTTAAGTTGGCATCACTTTTTTAACTGGCGGCCATTTTGTCAGCTGTCAAGTGATTAATATTTAGTTTGGTTTGCCATTTCATCATGAACAGGTTGACAAAAGAACAACGCTTGCAAATCGTGCAAATTTATTTCGAAAATAATGGTTCAGTTCGCGAAGTTTACCGCAAGCTCCGTCCATTTTATGGTCAACATAATCGTCCATCAGAGCAATTAATTCGGTTAACCATGGATCGTTTTCGCACTACGTTTACTCTATGTGATAATACGCATCCGCAGAGACGTCGAACAGTGCGCACCGAAGAAACAATTGCCGCTGTAGAGCAAAGTGTTGAAGAGGACCCGAATGAATCAATTCGCCACCGTGCACAGCAATTGGAGCTTTGTCCATCAACTTTATGGAAGATTTTGTTCCCGAATTGGATGGCATGAATGTGGATGAGTTGTGGTTCCAACAAGACGGCGCTACATGCCACACAGCGCACGTCACAATCGATTTATTGAAGGAAACATTCGATGAGCGCATAATTTCGCGGAATGGACCTGTCAATTGGCCACCAAGATCGTGTGATTTGACACCATTGGATTATTTTCTTTGGGGATATGTGAAGTCGCTCGTCTACGCCAACAAACCAGAAACGTTAGGGGACTTGGAAGCCAACATTCGTGGCGTTATTGCCAACATACGGCCCCATATGCTCGAAAAAGTGGTTGAAAATCGGACCTGTAGAATTGGCTTTACTCGAGCCAGCCGCGGCGGCCACATGCCCGTAATCATATTTAAACATTAATGGCATAAAATTATCCTTCCAATAAAGCCAAATTGATGGACATTAAAACGATTTTCTTGTGTTTTATTTCAATTCGAAGTTCTATACCTCTTAAAAAAACACCCGATATTATCTTCGTTTTATTTTCATTAAGTTGAAGTTTATTAATTTTTAACCAGTTATTTATTTTATCTATGTATATTATAAGTTATAATTTCTCGACATTCTTCTTCCTTGTCGGCAATGGTATATATTAAGGTATCATCTGCGTATAGGACTATGTTACATCTTTCTAATATATTTGGCAAGTCATTAATATAAATAATAAATAGCAGTGCGCCTAGTATTGAGCCTTGTGGAACTCCAAAGTCATTCACTAATTCCTCCGATACTGAGTTATTTACCTTAGTTGTCTGTATTCTGTTTTCCATGTACGATTTGAACCAATTCATCTCTTTTCCTCTTATTCCATACATATATAGCTTTCTAGCATTATATCCCTATCAATGGTTTCAAATGCTCTTTTGAAATCAAGAAAAATCGCAATCATTTTCTTATCATTTCCTATCTCTTTCCATTTACTAATGACATAGTTAACGGTCGTTTCACATGAGTGTTTTTTACGGAATCCTGATTGATATTTGGATAGTATAGGGTGTTTTTTTGAGGGGTACAGGACTTCGAATTGAAATAAAACACAAGAAAATCGTTTTAATGTCCATCAATTTGGCTTTATTGGAAGGATAATTTTATGCCATTTATGTTTAAATATGATTTCGGGCATGTGGCCGCCGCGGCTGGCTCGAATAAAGCTAATTCTACAGGTCCAATTTTCAACCACTTTTTCGAGCATATGGGGCCGTATGTTGGCAATAACGCCACGAATGTTGGCTTCCAAGTCCCCTAACGTTTCTGGTTTGTTGGCGTAGACGAGCGACTTCACATATCCCCAAAGAAAATAATCCAATGGTGTCAAATCACACGATCTTGGTGGCCAATTGACAGGTCCATTCCGCGAAATTATGCGCTCATCGAATGTTTCCTTCAATAAATCGATTGTGACGTGCGCTGTGTGGCATGTAGCGCCGTCTTGTTGGAACCACAACTCATCCACATTCATGCCATCCAATTCGGGAACAAAATAGTCGGTTAGTCGGCTCCAATTGCTGTGCACGGTGGCGAATCGATTCATTCGGGTCCTCTTCAACACTTTGCTCTACAGCGGCAATTGTTTCTTCGGTGCGCACTGTTCGACGTCTCTGCGGATGCGTATTATCACATAGAGTAAACGTAGTGCGAAAACGATCCATGGTTAACCGAATTAATTGCTCTGATGGACGATTATGTCGACCATAAAATGGACGGAGCTTGCGGTAAACTTCGCGAACTGAACCATTATTTTCGAAATAAATTTGCACGATTTCCAAGCGTTGTTCTATTGTCAACCTGTTCATGATGAAATGGCAAACCAAACTAAAACAAAAACACCCTGTACTTATTTTATATTCTGCCCATTTTTGATTAGTGTTTTCTGTTTTAGCTTGCAAATATCGTCATTATTTTTTCTCTTTTCATCAACCGTAGTTCATCAGTAAACCAATTGTAAACATTTTTATTTTCACGAATCTGTTTTTTAAACGTGCATTTTTTAGCAGTATTTTTCAAGCATTCATCAAAAGCCTCTACATTTTCATTTATATCTCTGGCGCTATCGTATTTTAAGTTATTATATAATTCATTATTGAAAATTTCTTTATTATATTTAAATATTTCGATTATTTTGCTTTCATTTTGTATTTCTTTATTCACATTACGAGAAAGAAATCTAATGATATTAGTTTCGGCTGTCAAAAAAATCAAACGTAAAGTGATATTTTCTATTCACGCCATCACACCTAAAGTAAAATTAAAAATACTAAAAGAAAGCAAACAGCTGTTCAGAATTCACAGGCCTGCACAAGGTGTATCTAACTAGGTGGCAGCGCTACTTCAGCTGATAATTTTTTGCTCTGTGTGCTTTGTAGCTGAAGAATGTCAAAGTCTTCAATTTTGTTTTGGTTTTAGTACAATTATTTTTGTGCTTTTGACATTCTTCGGTTTTTTACACAGCTATGGTTGCCGTATTTTTGTATAACAAATCCTTACCCAGTCACCTGTATAATTACACCATGGGCCTGCACTAATTGTTGATTTGCGGCGGCAGAGCGGTTAAAGTAATAGAAAAAGTAAGTAAGAGAAAGAAAGGAAAAATAAAAAAAAAAAATCGCTGATGTCAAATTCGCAGCAAAAACGTTTCCATTTATTTCACATTATTTTCTTTTCTATGATTAAATTAATGTATTGTTTGTGGCCGTTGGCGGCTGTTAGCCGGCTTACAACCCATCGGCTGTGCTCTCTGGTTTATGCTCATGTGCAAAAACAAAGCAAAAAAAAAAAAGAAAAATTGAGCAATCTCGTTCTCATTATTTATGTTTTTTTTTTGTTTCACTCACTTCAAAGAACGAAACAAAACAAACTCAAACAATTTGTTGCGTTTGTTTTCGTACTCTGCTTTTAAGTACAAAGAAATCAAAACAAGAATAAATTTATAACTGCAATAGTATCGATTATTTTTTGTTACGAAAATCACGTACTAACTCCTGTATCGCGCAATAAATAGCATAGCTATAGAAATACAGCGCGGCATCGGTGTCGAAACGGTCGACTTGTCAGTTTGTTTATAGTTTTAATTTCTAACAATGGCAATTTTTTTTCCGGTTTTGGCGATTTACTTTAGTTATAGCGATTTTTTTTATTTCTGGCGCTTTTTTTTTCATTTAAGCGTTTTTTGGATTTTGGTGATTATTTTCGTGTTGGCGATTTTGAATTTTGGGATTTTTTTAGTTTTAGCGATTTTTTTAGTTTAAGCGTTTCTTTTCGTTGTGGCGATTGTTTACTTTTTTGCGATTTTTCGGGTTTTGGCGTTTATTTTTTTTTGTTTTTTTAGCTATTACTTAGGTTTTGACGATTTAGTTTAGTTTAAGCGATTTCTTTGAATTATTGCCATGCATTCATATAATAATTTAAGCTCTTCATACTCAATTTAAGAAACTCCAGGATTGGTTTTCTAAAGTAATCCTGTTTTCGGTTTGTTTTAAGTAAATGTTAGTGCTATTCGTACTTAAATTTTTAAGTATGATTCGTACTAAAAGTAAGTAGAAAAACTTAAATTTAGTACCGCTTTTTTCTTTCTGTGTACAAAATATAAGCAAAAAATTCGACATTGCCATCTTTGACATCTTGCCATATAATGAAATACTTTTCTGATTTCCAAACTACATTAGGGAAGAGCTTCAACAAAAAATGCTTACCTTTTTTGAAATTTTTTGAAGGAACCGAAAGAAAACGCAGACAAACTGGCCAGGAAGGTTCCCGTCAGGCCGGAACCATTTTGTGGCCTTGGATATGATAACATCTGAGAAAATATATCCATGGAGATTAGCAATGCCAGGAAACAAATCTAATGATTGGAACGTATAAATAAAATCGTTTTAATTCTCTTATGTAAAAATAGTCGAATAATGCTCATAGTGCGTTTACATTTGAACAAAATCCCGTACTTGCGCGATTTCAGGCAAAGTCCAGTAGATTTTCCATGCAAAACAAAATCTATTTCTTCAGCTGATTTTGTCAAAATCTACTTAAAATCCAGCAGAACTTCGTGATGCAACTATGTTTTTTTTTTTTTTTTTTTTTTTTTTTTTTTTTTTTTTTTTAAAGTAAGCCTGTGTACATAAAAAGGTGTGCGAATTGACTACATTGCAGTTGTTTGGTTGTAGTCTTGAAAAATTTTTAGCTAATGGGTTTTGTTTTAGATAAAAAAATCTTGAATATAAAAAAAACTTGGTGTAAACGGCATATACATATTTTAATAAAGATTTTAATTGGCATCTGGTTAATTTTGTGCGGGTGTAAATATCTTAGTGGTTAGGTTATTCCAAGCCTTCTTTTTCTGTGATTACGAGGATGAAACTCTAGAGTATATTCTGCAGGACTGTGAAGCTTTATGGCACTGAAGATACACATCCAACCGGAGTACAGTCGAATCCGCTTTAGCGCAACACGATTTACTGGAAAAAAAAATCGGATTATTGAAAGAGATACAAATCAACGCACTGATTTTACACACAGCTAGTCTTATTCACTTCGCTGTAGCGAAACATCGCTTTATTGAAAATATCGTATTACTGAAAACCAAAAGCAAGCCCACAACTACGTTTTGTATGAAACTTACTTCGCTTTAGTGAAAAAATAAACAATGACAAATTTATTTATTTGAAATCGATTGCATAACTTAAGGCTGAAAAATTGTGCATGTTTTGTCCGTTAAAAAATTAAATGGCAAAATGTATTTGTCCTTTTCGCTCTTACGTACTTTAGTGTATTTTTCTATTATATTGTCAATGCAAGTGGCTAGACATTTACTGATTTTAAGTAATACGCTTAACTGTAACAAATTTCAGTAATCCGAATACGTTTTAGATATAAAATCGGATAACTGAAAAAAATTGGGTTTTGGCTATTTCCAGTAAAGCGGAGTTTTTGGGACTGTGGAGTCGCAGTGTCCTGTGATTTCCCTATAGCTAATAATTAATTAAGGATCCTTGCAAAATAGCCTAAATTAGTTAATAAAGCAATAATAAGCAAAAGTTCGAAAAAAAATTAAATAAAATCTTAAAGCTGGAGTAAAAGAAGTATGATGTTAATTAAAAAAAAAAAAAAAAATTAATCCACAATTATTTGAAAATAATAGAAAAAATCCATAAAAGTTTTGAGTTGATTTTTTTTACAGTCATCACAGAAAAAAGAATATTACAAACTTATCTTTAAAAAACCAGCCGGCAATCATACGCATTATCAGGAATTAATGAGCTAGACTTTCTGAAAGGACATCAAACGATTAAAACAACTTTCTATATACATACATCCATATATAGTGCACTTTTTTTCTTCCTTTTGTGAATAAAACTTTTATTTCTTCAACACTGAAAGTGAACTTATTGCTGCTGGATTATTAGTCAAAGTGTCAATGAAATGGATTATTTTATGCTGCTGTCTTTTTATTCATTTCTTTTTTTTTTTTGTAATAATAAAGTATTCTCGGTTTGTTGTTGTTGTTTGTGTTTTCCTAGAAAAGAATGTAGAAAATTGAAAAAAAATCTTGGTTTGTTGGCCGAGTGGTGTGATGACTTGATTTCTTTTGTATATTAATTAGAGATGTGCACGTGAGTGTTTTCTGACTCACGACACGCACGCTCACGCAGAAAAATATTTTACTCACGCACTTTCACGCACGAATGATTTTGAAAATTTTAACGATCACGCACGCTCACGAATAAACAATTTTTAATCACGCACGAGTGGCTTACAACTTATCACGATCACGCACGCTCACGAAAAAGTATATGTATAATATAATTTTCATGTTTTTTGGGTTGAAAAATAGGTTCTTACATATCGTCACCTAAAATCCAAAAAGCCGTAACAACCAAAAAATTCAAAATAGACTTTTTGATTGATTATGATGTGATTAACCAATATACATATTTTCCTAAAATTTTACTCACATATGTTTAAAAATGCCGATTTTATTCATTATTCAATTTGGCATCTAACATACATGTAAATAGAATAAATTTATGAAGTTTTTTGCTTCTCCTGTAAAAGAGTAAAAAGTGTACTTACGGCCTTTTGGATTTCAGGTGACGATATACATATCTATGTATATATGTATGTATACTCGTGTTTTTGTAAAATTTACAATGTAAATTAAAATATAGCAATGTTTATTTAATATCGTTTTAAATATTCGTATTCGCGGATATCATTTTAAATATTCGAATTCGAATTCTCGTATATCAAAAATTGACATTCCGCACATGTATGTATGTATACATACATAATATAAATGTGAAGGTAAGACGTATGATCAATTAAATAAATGAGAAAAGCATATTAAATGAGAAAACATACAAATTACTAAAATGTTTCTGTTACGTAACATTTTCAAAGACTCCCCCACCCTCACCATAACAAATCATAACAAAACTCGAACCCCACCCCTCCCCCTTACAGCGTTACGTAATATATGGACGGCCCCTAAAGCAAAAAACATTTTCTGCGGTACAATTCGTCAGTAGTATTGTTGACAAAGGCACTGTTGAATCAGTAGTGTTTCTCAATTGATACTTCCTACAGGGTATCTAAGAAACATACATACATACTTACAAAGGTGTATGTATACAAAACAAAATGCTCCGAATTCGTAACGATTGGTCGAAAAAATCTTCAGATTGCGGCACCGAAATATTTCCGAAATCGTAACAATTTTTTAATGAAATGGTTGACACGACTTCGTAACGATATGTCGGTACGAATTCGTTACGATAAGTCGGTACGAATTCCTAACGACATGTAGGTACGATTTCTTTTTGCTTTTATAGCAGAGTACCGCTTCACCGTTATGTTGCTGCTATTGTCGAAATAATTTGCACATACTCAGGTTTTTTAATATTTGTTACAATCCTTTTTTTTTATCAACATATACATATTTATTTAAAGAAAATGCTCACATACTTTTACTTATGTACTCAAAAATCAAAGTTTTAATGTTTAAAAAAAATTGTTCAGAGAAACTACCGAAATGTTTTAACGAATTCGGTACAAGTCTGACTTCAGAAAAAGCCGAAACATTTTGTTTGGGGGTATTCATTATGTTTATAAGCTCATACTACCATACATATTACTATACATACATATATGCATTTATTATTATAAAATAATTTATTTCAAATGATTGAATACAGTTACATATGTACCTATGCAGGAATGTTATCTCGTGAGAGCGTGAGAATTCGTGCGTGATTATTAAAAAAAAGCTCACGCACGATCACGCACGAGTAAATTTTTTTCAGGCACACTCACGCACTCACGCGTGATTGGTTATAATATTTGATCACGAATCACGTGAATCACGATACGACACGATAAAATCACGACATTTACACATCTCTATTAATAATATCATCCCGCAAAGTAGGCAACATTTCTTGTTTGCTTCTAAATATGAATTTTTTTTTTAAAGTTTAAAAAAACTGTAGCATGACTTAAGGGGCGTTAGAGGAAATAAACGCATGTGGCCAGATGTTTAAAAAGTTGTTTAACTTAATTTATCAGTGGAATATTTTATTGATAAAAAATATAATTTAGTTTTATAAAGAAATATTTATAAATTTATATTATATCTGCTTTATTCATAAAAAATATTTCAGGTTTATTAAGCGCTTATTTGACATATTTCTATGGGAAATTTGTTAAATAAACCTGTATGTATTTATAAATTTTTTATGGAAAACTTAGTCCTCGTCCAGACTTGCAATTTTTGTTGCTACAGTTTTTTTAAATTTTGCTTTAAAATTGCAAAAGTGTCCACATTAAGAAATTCTAGTTTTGCATGTATGTATTAAAAAATTCTATTGCACCAAAAAAATTTTTTTGTATTTTTTTTGTTTTTCATACAACTGAAGAAATAAAGTTATAAAAAACGTCAAATGCAATTAACAACTTGAAATTATCAATAAGAATTTCAACTCAAAAGAGAATTGCGGAGCACATGAAACTGTGTACCCCTTCCCAATCTTCTCACCTCACTCACCAATGAACTCAAGAATTGCTGCAACAAAAATTGCAAGTCTGGACAGGGACTTATTAATAAAAAATTGATTAATGTATAAATAAGTCCTTACTTGGGGGCCACACGTTCAATTTTTGACTTTCAATTCCATTCAATTTACAATACACTCACACTTTTTTCACTAAAGCCTGGTACTCTGTTCACAATTTTGTGCGAAAGGCTGTCAAACTACATATAAAAGTATTTGGTATGAAATATTTGCGAAATAAATTCGCAAAAGTAGTACTCTGTTCTTGTTGTGAAAAACATGTAAAATCATGTCTTTCCATGCAAAATTAGTCTGGCATCATTTAAGCTTAGCTGCGAAACAACATGAGCCAAGGCAAATTCATATAAGGTATACTCAGCTCAATTCGCTTTGAGAAATTTATACTTGAAATGTCAGAAAAATGTACTGAAAAATGTATTTTGACATCCAAATTACAAGCGGCGAAAATAGTCACCTGAGCCCTTGCGGCCACCTAGTATGAATTCGCCTTGACATGAGCAGTG
This sequence comes from Tachina grossa, assembly GCA_949987645.1. NCBI lineage: Eukaryota > Metazoa > Arthropoda > Insecta > Diptera > Tachinidae > Tachina > Tachina grossa. The sequence goes on from OX465278.1 coordinate 141,605,325, forward strand.
CTTTTTTCGATCGGAATTTTAAGAACGTTGCATACTTTCAAGCAATAAAAGCGAGCAATTCATAAAAAAACTCGAGTTGGGCTACATTTGGTACATGTCAAATTTTTCACGCGTCAAATAATCAATGGTGCTGAAAATTTTTCACAACTTTGAACAGAGTACTAGGCTTAACAGAATAAAATTTTTAAAATTGAAAACTAGATTGATTTCAAATTCACCTATCCATTTAAATGGCAATTAAATTTTCAATTTGAACGGCTGGTCACAGCACACATTGATTGAAGCTACAAATTTGAGTTGTTTCTTCGTCGGTGGCATTTAAAAAATGAAATTGATTATCAATTTGTCTCACTCACAGCTATCAATTTCAAGAAATTTTGACACACAATATGTGTAATGAAATTGAAAGCCATTTATTGAACGTGTGGCTGCAGAGTTATGCAAATAGTCTTGTGTGTGGGCAGTAATAAATAATAATATAATTAATCATTTTCACGCTTTTTGCAATTTCATTTAAAATTTAAATTTTTTTCGGCCCATTTTCTAATTTATTTTGCGCAGTAAATAAAGGCGTAATTTTTAATTTTCTAATTTTTTTGTTTGGCAAATTTTATTTGTTTGTTTGTTGAACTATGTGTATTCTATAGACAACAATTTGCAAATTGTTTTCATATCTAGTATGTATGTATATATGTATGTACATTTGTTTTAAAAGACATATGCTTATATATTTAAATACTTGAATTCCACATTTTCACTGTAGGCCAAAAAAGGGCGCCATTATTATTGTTTTCAGCTTTATTTCTTGTCGTGTCGAATTGTATCGCATTATGTTGTATTGCACTGCTGTGCCTACACATTTATTCAATAATTTATTCATCTGTTGGTCAAACAACTAGTGTGTTGGGGTTAAAGTTACAAACAATTGCGTGTATATTTCTGTGCTATTGTTCAAGTGAAGACCATGGCGGTGGGAGCCTTAGATTTTCTTCGGTAGTCTCAAATGACCCTTAATTTATTTAAATTATTCTAGGATTATATTATTGAAAGAAATCTAGCAGAACGGAATTATAGAAAAAAAAATTGTGCACATATGCTTTTATTTTAATATACATTTTTGCTTACATTTTGTTTATTGGTTTTCAATGAAAGGGTTAAAGGTCGATAAGACAACGATTCACAGGGCGCACAATGGGATGGCTTCATGTTTTTTTTTGCAGAAACCATAAGGAGTTAATTAAACTTAATTTCACTAAAATCGGCCACGCCAAGCACCCACTGACCTTGCAATCCAAATCAGTTTTTTTTTATAAAAAAAAAATTTTCTGCCCAAGCAGAGTTATTAAAATTGGGCTCGTATACTTTTTAGAATAAAAAAAAACGTGTGATCAGTTTCACAAAATTGGCCATGCCCACCGCTTATGTAAGTCATACAAACTGTAGATAAGAATTTTTTTAATTTTTTTTGCTTATCAGTCGTTATTACTATTTCTTCAACTACCATTTCTTTGACTGCATTAATATATTTTTAACGTTATTATTGACTTAGGGCCAGAGTTTGATAAAACCAGTAAGCGTTGAAAAATTTCAGTGTCAATTACATTTCCTTGAAAACATTAATCTATACTTCCGGAAATTTCCTCGAATTATGACTTTTTTAGATCCCTCCATTTCATTTTATTGAAAGAGCAGATTGAGAAAACACGAGGTACATTATAAACCAAAACTATGTTATTTTTTATAGGGTTATATATCGTTACCTTAATATAGAAAGCCCTGACTCATAATATTTTTTTTTAATCGAGATTTTTGCTTTTTTCTAAACATTAGATGTTCCTCAATCCAAATACACAACAAACTCGATTTAAAAAAAATAATAAGTCAGGACCTTTTTATATTAAGCTAACGATATATATATATATATATATATATATATATATATATATATATATATATATATATATATATATTTGTAGGCATGAACTGCACATAAATTTTTCAAAAATTCAACTGTGTGTTGTCACAATATTTACAACTAACTTTGAACTTTGGTGTTATTTTTTCATTAATAATGATATGTGAAATATAATTTTTTTTTACAAAGCGATACAAACTTTAGCCTGTTCAAATCATAAATATAGAAACAAATGAAGTTCGAACAATATTAATTAAATTTATTACAATAAAATTTTGAAAAGTTTAAAACAAAATATTTATTAATGGTCATAAAAGCTAATTTCATATAGTTACACTTTTCTAAAAAAAAGTGCATCATTTGCTTTTCGAAATTGAGTAATGGCAGAATGGGGGTTTGGCACCAAAATCCCACTTGGAGGGGTAATTAATACTGGGGCCTAATTCCCGCATTCGATTGCGAGCGAGTTATTACTCGAATGTGCGAGTTTTTTAACTTTTGGGATTTTTGCATTCGGTTTCGAATAACACATATCAAAATTTCTAATGACAGCATTCGATAACGTGCACACATTCGAATGCAACCGTTCGTGTTTTTACTCGCCAGCAAAAAGGCATTCGAAATCATGTTTAACATAGAAAAAGCGAAGAAAAAGAAAATGTATGTTCAATGTTTGACTTATTTATTTATAAGTGAATGAATGCACAAATGTAAGTATAAAAAATACAAATTAAAGAATTTCTAGTTGACTTTAAATATAACAAAACACACTGACTTGGCAAATAATGTTTTACCTAAGCGTTGTCGGAGAAAATAAAAAAAATCAACCAACTCTGGGAGCATCTAAATAACAAATTAACTGCTTCTGGTCAACCAATAAAAGAATCTAAAATGTGGCTCTAGTGCTCTATTCTCTAACTTTACACTAATTTTTTATTAAGTTGTATATTCGTTTCTTTTTTCTGCATATAGTTACGTGTGTGTGTGTGTACGTACATACATATGTTTTTGCACACACACAAATATACAAACATATACTTTTGCTTACAATTTATTCAGTGTTGTGAAATGAATTTATATATAAATATATTTGCCATTTTCCAACACTGAAACAAAAATTCGATTCGCTTGGTAACGAGTGACATCATCGGAAAATTTCTTGCCATCGAAATTAATTTCTATTCGAATGCAATTCCGGTCACGAGTGCAGTAATTAGGCCCCTGCTCTTTTATTATTGCCAGAAATTATGCTTTATTATAAAACAGAATTAAATTTCTAACAATAAAGGGGGGGCATTCGATATCGAACAAATTTTCACATCAATTTAATTTAGTTTACATGGACATTTCGATCGGTATCGAATGCGGTAATTTGCCCCATGTTTTAAAATTTTTATATGATAAAAAAGCATTAAGAATTTAATTTAAGTTTAACGAAAAAAGCAGTCGTAAAACGCAAAATTTTACCTTTTTCAAATCTTCAAGCTGAAAGTCCATGCCTCTCTTTCTATGCTTATAATGGGAAAATGAGATTTCATTTATGTGTTTGTAAACGGCTTGCGAGCAACTCAGCTAATTTTCATATTCAGTGATGCCAAGTTTTCATTTGTAGCGTTGATGCGAAAGAAGCATGGTATGTAACTTGCGAGAAATTTTTGTACGGAACCTTAATAACTTTAACTCGTTGTTGAAGCGTGTATCATTCCATTTTTATTAATGACACAGTCTTTACGTGTCACCTGTCAAGTAGTTACAAGTTGAGTTTCGTGACAACTGTGACGTCTTGACGTCTTGTTGGAACATCTTGTTTAGTAAGGGGATATAACTTCAATAATCACGTCTCGGAATATATTTTCCATTAAGTGGGGCGTAAGTTATCCTAGTCCCCATTCCTGGATAACGCTTCCTAAGTAATGTTAATCAACTTTCCTATGACTGTTAACTGTTTAACAGTGCTCTGTTAACTTTAAACTGGGCTCTGCTAAAAATATTGGCTCTTGTCACTGCTAGGTAAATTTAAATTTAGATTCACGTACTTAATTTCCATTTGGGTCTTACAGCAGCATATGAAGATACACTTTCAAGCGATCAATGTAGGGCCATAGAAACAGAACGGCTGTTTCAATAACTTGGCAAACCATGCCAAGTTATTCAAACAGAGTTTAGGGAACGTATTTTTATCTTTTTTTTTTGATAATTGAAAATTTAGTTTTATTTTCTCCGCGGTAACATTTGTATTGCAATGAATTTTATTAAAAAAAACTCCTCCAGAGACTAGTATGCATATTTAAAAATATTTCTGTACAAAACTTGTTTCAAAGCAAAGGGTCATTTATTCATTTGCTGTATCGGCAGATTTGAGCAACAAAAATTTAAAAAAGAAAAAAAAAATTTAATAATATAAATTTTATAATATTTCTTAAGAAATCAGCAGGAATAAATAAATATATTCAAAAATTTATTACTTACTAAAAGAAATGCTTTAATAATTTTCATATTTCTCTACATTATTATTTTTAAATTTTTTAATCCTGTATAATTAAGTTGTTTTTACTTTTTCTTTTATTTTTCCACCTCATAACAACAACTTTTGGTAGCAAAACTTTTTAATTATCTTTTGCTATACATTTTTCTACTTAATTTCCACTAAAATGCCATCAAATGAAAAAAAAGAATTTAGACCAAAAGCTGAGAGAGTAAAAATCCCAAAAATGAAACCAACCATAATCATAAACCCTCTTGGACTTCATTCTTAAAACTCTTTCTTTCAACTGTATTACTGTTGTAATTGTTGTTTTTTTCTTGGTCTAAATAATAGAAGAGCAACGAGTTTTTATTTTCCTTTCTTTTTTCAACCACAATATGTGGTAAATGTCACTTTGATGTCATATCATTTGCTTACAGCAAGTACTGCCTGCCACTGCTGCTTATTCTATTGCCACTGCTAACACTTCCCTTACAATGTTCATAATGAAGGCTTACGAGGAGGAGATTCTGCAGCTCAAAGTCAAAAAATTTTTTTGTTAAACCACTAGACCAAATACTTTCTAACCAACACAGGACAGTAACCCATATTTTATTTCGTTTTCCTGTCTTTTTGTATTTTAGTTAAGCTTAATTTTTTAGGACATTTTTTGTGTATAAAACGTTACAATGCCAGGTTTCTAAAGCTGTTTGTTGCATAATTTAATAACAATAGTGTAGGAAATGTATAACACAGAGCAAAGTAGTTCTGTTATAGGAAAGATAAGTTCAACTGTCACAAAATAAATGCAATGACAACGCGTTTTGCGATAAACTTTCCGAGAATCCAGCCACTATAATCCTATAGCGATAACTACCAGTTACTGATAATTGGAAACACACTCCCAAAGGCTTCGACTGCCTTATACCGTCATTTGCAGACGTTGTCAAGATGAAGGAAGGTCTCCCCTATCACTGCCCCAGGTTTAAAGACTTAAGACCAAGGTTGTCAGATTTTTCCAACCTATTTCCCCGAATTGATTGTAAAAGTCGCCAAAATCATTTTTATATAGTTTTTCTTAATATTTATTTGATTATAAATTTATTTTTACATAAAACTTTTTTTAATAAAATTTTTTATGAAATCTATATATATAAAATCGTAGTGTGTGTTTGTTGCTAATGCATGATCTCTGGAACTATAAGAGCTGGGGAGCTGAAATTTTCAATACAGGTTCGAGTCAATACTCGGTAGGTTTTCGTTTTGTTTTTAACCCAACAAGTGACCACAAGAGGGTGTATTAATATTGGACATAAAAAATAAATTATTTAGGATACGACGTTTGCCGGTCTCAGGTAGTAGTCCTATAAAAATTTAGCAGAAAATCCTCAAATGTAGAAATAAAATTACCAAAAATTATTTCTTGTAAATTTTTCTCATCCAAATTCAAAACGCATTAATTACTATGATTAATATGTATAAGAAAAATCATTAAACAACAACAAACTAATTTTCCTTAATTAGAAAATTAAAAAAAAAAAAATTGCCATAAAAATCACCAACAAATTTAATTATCACCAGAAAAGTGGGCATGTCGCCAAACAAGTTGAAAAATTGCCTGGTTCGGTGGGAAATCGCCATATCTGACAAACCTGCTTAAGACGTAATTTTTTTATTTATATATTTTTATTTTTTTACTAGGCGTTACCTTCTTTAGGAAAGGGATAGTGATAGAGGAGACAGTGAAGGAAGATAATTCTATTTTGCAGCGCCTCTAATGTCAATGAAGCGTATTAAATTTTTGAAGCTGTGCTTAGTATCCATTTTGTTTGTTATTTTACTACGCCATTGATTCTGATACATGATACCGACAAAGGAGGTGGCTCTGATATTACATTAGGATTATTATCCACTGAAGTCGGTGTAGTTCAGTGAACAGTGTCTATGCCTTCATTACTTCAACTTTCCTACAACAAGTGATACAAATAGACACTAACAGACATCAGTAAAAAGCGTGATGTTGTTATTTAATGAATGTCTTGGACCGGGCTCAAATCCAGGACCTCCGGTTTTGTAGTCAATGTGCTACCTACTTCAGCCAACGCCACCCTCAAAGAATATTCATAGATAAAATTTGTCTCAGTCATATTGACTTCGATAGGAATCGTAATGTTTTAGAAGAAACTTGGTGGCTGAAGAATAAAGACAGACCAGATATTTGGGACAATTTAACACCTGTTGGATGAATTAGAGCGACTGCTAACCTAATCTATCTGTGACTTATTTCAATTAAAAAAAATGCATTACATATCAATATATATATATATATATATATATATAAATAAATGAAAGATTGATATCTCCGAATCATCTTAGCTGCCTCTATCTATTACTTTGACTTGTTTCCCTTGCCTTCCCTTTTCCCTTATAAGTACTCATTTTTGTATTTTTTTTTTTTCAACAAATTAATGCTGGATGAAGATTTTTGTGTGCTTTACTTTTCCTTTCATTTTTTCAAAATGTCAAAATCCTTGTCTTTTAGTTCTTTTTGTTTTTGTATTATTTATCTAGAGTTTTTTTTCTCCATTCTCATTAAGTTTAATTACAAACAATTTTAAAGTTGGCATTGAGTTGCACAATAATTGTCAGCTAAAAAAGGAGAGAGAAAAAAATAAATAAAATAAAAGAAGAGGTAGTGGAGGTCTACTAAAAAAATCAGTAAAAATATTAAGGAAAAGTTATTTTCAAAAGCAAAAGGGAGCGATTAAAAGTGGAAAAGAAACTTTTAAATTTAAACAGCAAAACTTCAGCTAAACGTTTGCGAAATTTTTCATTAACATAATGAGACACTGAGAATAAAGAATGGAATAAAAGCAGGCTCACACAAAATAATGCAATATTTTAGAACAAGTGAACTCTGTTAACAAAGAAGTCTCTTCTTTGTTAAATAATAAAAGTTAGTATTTTCTCACAAAAAATGTACTCAACACCCCATATTTTAAGCAAAATGAATCAGAAAATTGAAGCCGAATTTCCTCTCTTAAATAAATTTTTAAAAGCATCACTTGTTAAATGCTTTCTTAATTCAATTTAAAAAAAACAGCATTTCTATAATCTATTTTTACTATATATAAGAAACTCTTCTTTTAAAAACAATACACTTAAAATGAAAAACATCTACAAAAATTCTATAACATTTTACGATGACAAAACGCAAGCAATTCTACAAAATTTTACAACTTGCATGTAATGGACCTCAACAGGAACTGGCGAATTGTGTTGAGTGCTAAAAGAAAAACAAATGACACAAAAAATTACACGTACACACACACACACACATATATATATACTCACAATATTTACACAATACTCTGAGGTCTCATGTATTGAATGCATGCTATTACCGTGTGGGAAACTAAGTTAACTTTAAACCAGTGTCCCGCAAAATAAAATATGTTTGTGTTGGTGAGAAAAATGAGAGTAAAATAAACTTGCACTTGAAGAAAAGTTTTGTAATATAAAATACATGATGTGGTTATTAGTTGTTAGAATTTTTTTTTTTAATAAGCAATTTACTCAAAACTTAAATAAAAAGTAAAAATTTAATAATCATTCAACAATTTAGTGTATAAATTCAAAATTAAATTTATTCACAGCTCTGTTCATACTATTAAAATGCATTTTGAAACTATTTTCCCTATTATTTTTAAATATTCCATAACATAAAATGCATTGCATATTGCCTACAGCATTTTTAATCTCGAAATATTTCCCAGCTTCCATAATTATATTATCAATTTTTTGTCTGTAGAAATTTATTAAATTTGAACTTTAATTTCGTTCCGTGTGCCCAAATAAACTAAACAAAAAACCAGGAAAAAATTAATACATGCGTGCACAACTTGATTCGTCGCTTGCTCAGTGACGACTAAATGAAAGAGCATAAGCATGTGTGTGATTTTCATCCGCACAATTGTGCTATGGCTTGCGGGTTACTGCTTTAAACTAACTTTAAGCTAACTATTTCGTAACTAGTGCTGACTGCCACTTGGATTACTTTACAATGAAAAAAACTGACTTATTTTAAAATTGCGATGTCCTAGGCGGTGGTAGTCAATTGTTGTCTCACTCTGCACTACTTTTCAACTAACTTGAAGTTGATTTTATTTAAGTCACCTGGTAGTCAATAAATTTACAAACAATGTTACTTAGGTTTAGAACTAAGTATCATCACACGTTGTATAGTCAACCGCCTACTTGTTGGCTCTCACAAAATCCGATTACGTGCTCAACTTAGGTATTAATTTTGGATTAGTTTTGGATGACATTGTAGTTAGCTTTAAGTCAGTCTAAGAAAAGCTAACTATAAGTTGATTTTCCGACAGGGTACATTCATGTTAGTGGTATAAAACATGATTCGTAATACGAGTGCTACGAGCTGGTATTAGATAACTGCGACAAGCCACCATCTTTTTAGTGTACGTCTCGGTTATTTTGGTTTTAAGAACGTGTGCTATTTTTAAGTGCGTAGCAGCAGCACTAGAACACTGACAGTGATCAGTATTTTTTTGCTACATGTACTTATGTATGTTTGTTTTTATTCATTTAAAATTTTTTCCTGTTTTTTTCTTCTTGCGTTTTATAACCGCTGTTCCGTTTGATGATGATAACAATGCGTGGATTGTGTGTAAAGTTTGTGGAATAGTTGAGAGATGTTAACAGAAAGACACAGATTTAATTTCACATTTATCATAAAATTAAAGGTTTTAACAAATTCTATGTTCTTGTAGGGGTTGTAGTAAAACTTAAAGACTTGTAGACACTTACATATGTATATGTAGTTAATTTTTTTTTGTAGTTGATGTTTTTATATCATCATTGACACATATACCGCCAATTTTAGATTTTTCTTTCAGCATTGGCATCATTTAACGCCAATTTTGATTTTGATCATAATTTTCATCATATACCGTAAATTTTGGTTTTTATGTCCTTAACCCATTACCCATCACTTGAGTACAGCCAAAAAAAAGGTGACAATTTTGCATATTTGAAAGTTGTTTTAATTAATTGGCGTTTCTAGCTAAATCTGAACCATAGTCTATTGAAATAATGAACAAAACCTGTCGATATATATTTAGACTTTTAAAAAATTTGTCCTTAGTCTGGTGCAAAATTTATGTGACGTGACAAGTATGTATTTCCCGCTTTTTATAAATTTTACTGTGTTCTTAATTTATTTTTTACCTTAATTTCCTAAACTAAAGCATTTTTATTTATAAAATAAGTAGAAACAAATTGCCTCCCACTCATTTTTATATAGTTATCGTAGTTTAGATATATCTGTACTCAATTGAGTACAACGGCAGAATCCACATGCGAATTCTGGCAACACTGTTGTTTCCCCAGAAATACAAAAGCATACTTGTGTGTTTTTCAGAATAAAGAGGGGACTCCCAAAATATGCAAACATCAGTTATTTCTTTAAATGAAGTTCATAATTGTCTAGTGTGGATGAGCTGGATCAGTCAATTTCGCTGTACAGAATTGCCATTCGATGTAAGAAATGGTGGTGGGTCTTGTTCACCTACATAATAGATATGGCTATTGCAGACGCTTGGCGGTTATATGTAATGACTCATAATGATGACATGGATCAGCTTTTATTCCGACGTTACATTGCAAGATACTATTTACGGCAAAATACGCAAACTAAAGCTCGACTCTCGTCTTCATTGGTCCTAGGGTTACCACAAGATGGTATAGGGCACTACCCCAAAAAGTTAGAAAACCAACTCAGATGTGTCGTATGCCATGCAAGAGTTCGCTGGCAGTGTAAAAAATATTTGAAAAATCATGTTTTGAAAAAGACCACCTGTAAACCGCCGCTGTACTCAATTGTGTACACCCTCCTTACTCCGCCCACTTATTATTTTTTTTAATTTTTCCATTACTTTATGTTAACTTTGAGCACAATGAAATTAAAAATAAACTTTTTTGTTAATTATCGTAATTGGTTTCATTTTGGCGGTTAATGGGTTAATGAAATTATCAGCGCAGATTGAGCTGAAACCGCAAAGCGCCCTAACTAACATTTTCATAATTTTACAGAAGGAGCACTAAATTTCACTGATATCGTGCAAATAGGTCATGTGTATTGCACTTATCACCAAAATAAAAACCTATATTCACTATAAACACTTTTGGTATTATAACTTTCAAATGCGGCGTTTTTTGGAAAAATTTGTATAACCATTTTTACTTAAAATAAATACCTTAACATTTATCATGGACATAATTTTGCCCTAACTATGATGGCCTATCATGTTGTTTTAATGGGATGAAAATTAGGGTCTGTCCCACGATGTCACCAACGTTCAACTTGTCGCACAGTTACATTACAAACAACAACAATATTTTAAAATTTGTTTTTGTTTTGAATGTAAGTGTGCGACAAGTCGAACGTTAGTGACATCGTGGGACAGGCCCTTAGTCTGTTGGAAACGCTTTTTTTCAAAGGCTGTCACAAAAAATTGGTAGGGGTAATTATAATTCGTTTTTATTATTTTATAATGTAAGATCTGTAGATTATATACCCCCGTTACATTTGGACAAAATATATATACTAATTATATATAAATTTTGCTTTGAGCTGGATCCAACTCTTTCATTCGTTCATTTTAGACACAAACCAATGATCAAATAAATTTAAATTACATAGGTTTGATCACAGGTTTGTATCTAATATGAACGAATGAACGAGTTGGACCCAGCTCTATTCAGTCGGTCGTTTTTGACACAATCTATAATCAAACCAAATGTTGTCCAATAGGGAAACTAATTTAAATGGGTTTGATTATAGGTTTGTGTCAAAAACGACCGACTGAATAGAGCATATGGAGAATATCTGATTGCATTTCTATACGCTAGGGGGTAAAAATCTTTTGACTTTGATTTCTTTGCTGAGATTTCTTTGCATTGTCAAATCGGTGTGAGCTATGTATGAGTGTATTAGTGTTTGAAAGAAGCAATACCAAGCAGGGAAACAAGTCGCCGGCGCCGGTTATTTGTCTGTATATTTCCGTACACCAAAGGTGAAAATGAACCGTAAGAGCTACGGACTTGAAATTTGGACACAATGTGTAGACATTTGGCCACCACAACAACAAATACATGAGAGCAGGGACAGGGGTTTCATGCAAATGCATGTTTTTTCCCTTAACTCTGATAATGGCTAAAATGAAATATCTTTACGAAACAATGAATTTGCTTAAAAATGGCATCAATTTGTTAGTGCATATTTTTGCATATTTTGCTGAAAATGCATATTTTTGCATAATTGAGTTTTAATGCATATTTTTGTCTCATATTTTGATATAAATGCTGATTTTCTCAAAAATTCAAATATCAAAAAATATTGCAAAACTGTTTTTGGCAACTGTATTCGCTTGCATTGTTGTAGAATTCTAGAACAATTGTACAAGCACTCACACGTACCAAATTTAATGGAAATTGTACTTTTGATAATTACAAATTGTCTGCTATTAAATACGGGAGTAGTGAAACAATTATGCTGAAACTTGATATTGTTTTTAAAAATTATAACGCATTCAAAAACCAAATCTAATAGCTAGTATTCAATTCATTGTAATGGTTGAGTTAAATAAATATACAACATTATATAAAAAGAATCATTTAAATTTGAGCCGATTACATTCACAGACGTTACAAGGAATTTTTCAATGCAAAAAGCTTTCTAAGAACATATTGATTGGACTTCACATTCGATAATACATATGTATGAATAATAAAAAAATAACGGCCTGGCCCACACTGTCGACAAGAAATTATCTCTCGCTTAGTTATATTGAAAACAAAAACAAATTTTCTTATTTTGTTTTTGTTTTCAACATTACTAAGCGACAGATGATTTCTTGTCCACATCGTGGGCCAGGCCGTAAATAAATAACAACACTTTTCTTTTTCTATTTACGTATCGCTCCTTTACAGTAATATAAACATACATATTTCGAAAATGCGAATTTGGAGTTAATAATACCATATTTAATCTTGTGTAAAGATTTAATATAAAAGGCTTGTACACGCACCTCTTGAGAAAAGAAAATATTTTTACATCTTTATTTAGTGATATGTAGATTGAAAACTTTACTTTTGAATAATTTTTTTTAAAGATATGTGCATATTTTATTGTTTTTAGTGCATATTTTGCGTTTTTTATGTCATATCTTAGGCGCCTAAAATACCTTTTTTAAATGCATGAAGTCCTTGTCCCTGCATGAGAGTTAAAAACTAAAGGGTGTTCCAAAACGAGCAACGAAAAATTTTAAAATCCCATGTAATATACATACAATTGTATGTACATATATACACTTGAAATTTTAAAAGTTAGTTTATTTTTATACAGACTACAACAATTATCACTAAATTTTAAAAATTTAAATCAATGGGTGTTCCAGCACCAACTTAAAAAAAAGATCTCTAGGACTAAAATAAATCGCGAAAAACCGGTAAAATCGCCAAAATTAAAAAATCCTTAAACAAAAAAATCGCCAATATGAAAAAATCGCCTAAATAAAAAAACCCCAAAAACAGAAAAAAATCGCCAAAATGAAAAAAACCCCTAAAAAACATAAAAAAAATCGCCAAAATGAAAAAATCGCCAAAATGAAAAAAATTGCGAAAATTAAAAAAAACTCAAAAAGAGAAAAAAAACGCAAAACGAGAAAAAAGCGAAAAAATCGTTTTAACTGAAAAAACTTAAACAAGGAAGAAAGCTAAATAAAAAAAAAAAATTATCAAAACCGAATGTGCGCGAGTCAAAGTCGCACTTTACTGAATTTAATTTAATTGCAATGCGTACACAACAACAAGAACAGCAACAACTAAACGATGAACAACAGGAATTAAAAATTAAAAAGTAAAAGTAAAGGCATTTACCATAGATGAGCACTGCAGTACTACTAAAGTTTCAGTAAAAACAATAAAAAATGTTTAACAAGTAAATTTTTACTGATTACTAAAATTTTTTTCTACAATTTTTATAAATTGCCTAAATGATTTGTTATATGATGAGGTGCATTGAATTTTCAGTAATCAGTAATGCCCGTATTCATAATGAAATTCTACCAAGTGGCTAAATGTTTTTCATACAAAAGTTTCAAAATTTGAATGAAAAAACTTTGCCACTTGCTACGGCCCTACGATTTTACTGGTAATGCAAATTAAATTTCATTAGCAGTAAAACTTTACTGAATTTTTTTTAGTAATCAGTAAATTTACTGCTTACTGCAATTTTGAATGCAGTACATATACATATACTGCAGTGTGCCCATTTACTAACCAAATAAGTTTAATAAAACAAACAAAAACCAACAAATTGATATGTATTTACAATATTGAAAGTTTTGATATTTTTAATTAATTAATTTAAATTAAATTCAGTAAAGTGCGACTATGACTCGCGCACATAGGGTTCCGTACGAACACCAGATATGTAATTTAATACAAACTTCATCCTATATAATATATAGTTTTGGCATTTTTTTCGTTTTTGGGATCTTTTCGGTTTTTTTGTTTTGTCGTTTTTTGCGTTTTTTTCGGTTTTGGCGATTTTTTTAAGTTTTGGCTCTTTTTTAGTTTAAACACTTTATTTTCTTGCTTTGGCGATTTTTTCGGTTTTTTTTTTGGCGTTTTTTCATTTTGGCGTTTGTTTTATTTTTGGCGATTTTTTTAATTTTTGCGATTTTTTGTTTATTTAATTTTTTTTTAGTTTTGGCGACATTTTCGCGTTTTGGCGATTTTTTTCAATTTTTTGCGTTTTTTTTTTCATTTTGGCGTTTTTTTCATTTTGGCGATTTTTTCGAATTTGGCGATTTATTTTAGTGTTAGAATTTTTTTTTTAATTTTTCGATTTTATAATTTTCGGTTTTTTTAGTTTTACCGTTTTTGAAAATTTCAAGTGTTTGCCTCTTACGGTTTCCAAGATATAACAAATTGTCAAAATTACATAGTCAAAATTGCATTAACTGATGGACCACCCTTTAATTTAATTTTTTTTAAATTTTAGTGTTAATTGTTGTAGTCTGTATAAAAATACACTAATTTTACAAATTTCAAGTTTCAATATACATATGTTCATACAATTGTATGTATATTACATGGGATTTTAACATATTTCATTGCTCGTTTTGGAACACCCTTTAATTCTTAATTCTCTTGTATTTGTTGTTGTAGCGGCCAAGGTTCTACATACTGTGTCCAAATTTCAGGTCCGTAGCTCTTACGGTTCCTGAGAAAATACCGTGTGACGGACAGACGGACAGCGTAGCGATAACAATAGGGTTCCTTTTCACCTTTGGTGTACGGAACCCTAAAAAGATACTAAAAGCATAAGTACTTCCAACTTAAAAAAAAATTTACACATCTCCTCTGTGATCGGACTCACATTGCTTTTTTTTTTATTATAAACATACAGATGTTTTCAGACTTTTTCACGATTTTTTTTGGTTGAAGTCCAGTGACAAATTTCTTAAGTGGCGCAGAAATGCAAATAGACGTTGCTGAACCAACAATAAACCAAATTTCTTCATATTAGTACACTACAGACTTAACGTCAAATAAATATACTTCGGCATGTTTTTAAATAAATTCAGTAAGACACACCTTGCGGTTCTCGGGAAAACCACTTGTGACAGATAGAAGGACAGTCAGACGGACGGACACCGTTCATATTTGGTGTATGGAACCCTAAAAAAGTTAAAAAAATTTAACAATATCACGATAAAATCTACTATGCATGCAAGTACTCTAAGTTATATGCCTGAGCATTCAAGATCCGTTCTCGAAGGAACATAAAATTTCCACACCTCTATACAATCAATACTTGCGTAATATTTTTGACTTCTCATAACACCCTTGCATCTTTTAAAAAGAACATTGATATCTACTGTGTGTAAGTAAGGCGTCGCTAATAAAAATCCTTTTAAGATTAAAATTCCTATTAAACCAAAGCAAAATGATATTAAAATAAATATATAAAATATCAGTAAAAACACGGAAAAAGGAAATGAATGCAAGCACGTAGAACGATGATGTTTATCAAAATGTTTTTGTTATTCGTTGCCCATTAATTTTCATTTGATTTGGATTTTGCGTGTGTGTTCGAGATGTTCTATGCGAATTGGATGTGAAAACATGTTAAGGTGACATTGAAGCTTTATGTTTCTGTTGTTGCTGTTATTGTTGTTGTTGATGCGCGCATCTTCGTTGTTGTTATGTCCGTGTCTGTCTGTGGTCATCATAAATATAAGAACGAAATTGAGATATTTTTTTTTTTATTTTTTGGAAGAAAAAAATAAATAAGAAATCCGAAAACGAATGAATTTTTATGGCCACTTCTCACTCTCAGTATTTGAAATTTTATGACTTTATAGAGTTAATGGGTGGTTGTGTGCGTTAGTGTAAGCCATTATGTGTATATATATATATATATATATATATATATATGTGTGTGTGTGTGTGTGTGTGTGTGTGTGGCTGGCTAAGTATGTGAATTTATCTACTAAACAGGGAAGTGTATTAAAAATGTATATTTGTGTGAGTGTCAAGTAATCTTAAGTGCTTGTTTCCTTTTTCGCATACATCTATACATACACATGTATAGATGTATGTACATATGTGTACATGGGTATATGTAAAGATTTCAGTCTCTACTTTATACAAGTGTACTCGTTTATGGCAACCAGTACAAGTACAAGTGAGTTTGTTTTTGTGCAACGT
This sequence comes from Tachina grossa, assembly GCA_949987645.1. Lineage (NCBI taxonomy): Eukaryota > Metazoa > Arthropoda > Insecta > Diptera > Tachinidae > Tachina > Tachina grossa. The sequence continues at coordinate 141,621,503 of OX465278.1, forward strand.
AAACAAATTTAATTGCTTGTATCCGTTGCACATTTTATGATCGAATACATTTAATAGCTAAGCACATGCACACACACGCATACACACTCACACATTTAAACTCCTTAAACATTCACTCGCTCCAATAGCACCAAACACTTTGCTACATAATAACCATACGACCATATTTAAGCACAATCACATTCACATTTCATTTTGCATTGCCTTTGTACGAAGTGTCCCTTCGACACAATGCTGATGGAAATGATATGTTCTCGTCCGTCTTATTCTCCTTTTTTTTGTTCTCTTTATTGTTGTTCTTGTTTTTGTTGTCTTTGTTGTTGCTTGCAAAGCAGCATTTGTCTTACCGCACTTTTTCACCCGCAACTTCTCTGTAATAATAAGCCACTAACTGCTTTTTACTTGATGCCTCACATTCGTTTTCGCAGCACACTGCAATTGCTGGAGTTTTAGTTTGTGTGAAAACCTTTTCTTTTGTCCCCACTTCTCGTAATTTCTTTTTGCCCCTGCCTGCCATTTCACATGCATGCATGTGCACATTGAACTGTATGAGTGAGTATGTTCCGTTTATTCACTTGTTTTAACCATCATTGCTGGATGTTTGTTTGTAATAAAGTCATTTTGTTACACCATTTTGTTTAAAACGTTGGTACTTTGGTGAATGGAAGTAATACATATGGTGCTTTCCATTATGTTAGTCTTTTATTATAAGTAATTAAGTGAGAATTTTAGCATTTATTTTCTGTCTTTACTTATGTTTGGCTTGAGGCAAAAAACAGCTTATAATTAGAACAATTTAGAGTATTTGAGATCAAGAAGACTTAGCACAGAAATCGTTAAGCCCATATATAGCTATCAACAAAAAGAAAATTGTTTGTTAATTAAAGAGAAATTCTCTGTAATGAATTATGCTGAAACAGCATTTTCAATTATTTTCATCAAAAATTAAAATATGTTTTTTTTTTATTAATTTATGTGATTTTCTGAATAATCAATTGTCGAGAATTATACATTTAATAGAAAAAAAAACACTTCTCGTATTCCATTTAATTTCTGCTAAATAAAGGGTGTTTTTTATTGAGGTATAGAACTTTAAGTTGGCATCACTTTTTTAACTGGCGGCCATTTTGTCAGCTGTCCAGTGATTAATATTTAGTTTGGTTTGCCATTTCATTATGAATAGGTTGACAAAAGAACAACGCTTGCAAATCGTGCAAATTTATTTCGAAAATAATGGTTCAGTTCGCGAAGTTTACCGCAAGCTCCGTCCATTTTATGGTCGACATAATCGTCCATCAGAGCAATTAATTCGGTTAACCATGGATCGTTTTCGCACTACGTTTACTCTATGTGATAATACGCATGCACAGAGACGTCGAACAGTGCGCGCCGAAGAAACAATTGCCGCTGTAGAGCAAAGTGTTGAAGAGGACCCGCATGAATCGATTCGCCACCGTGCACAGCAATTGGAGCCGACTAACCGACTATTTTGTTCCCAAATTGGATGGCATGAATGTGGATGAGTTGTGGTTCCAACAAGACGGCGCTACATGCCACACAGCGCACGTCACAATCGATTTATTGAAAGAAGCATTCGATGAGTGCATAATTTCGCGGAATGGACCTGTCAATTGGCCACAAAGATCGTGTGATTTGACACCATTGGATTATTTTCTTTGGGGATATGTGAAGTCGCTCGTCTACGCCAACAAACCAGAAACGTTAGGGGACTTGGAAGCCAACATTCGTGGCGTTATTGTCAACATACGGCCCCATATGGTCGAAAAAGTGGTTGAAAATTGGACCTGTAGAATTGGCTTTATTCGAGCCAGCCGCGGCGGCCACATGCCCGAAATCATATTTAAACATTAATGGCATAAAATTATCCTTCCAATAAAGCCAAATTGATGGACATTAAAACGATTTTCTTGTGTTTTATTTCAATTCAAAGTTCTATACCTCTTAAAAAAACACCCTATAGTTGCTGTTCGTATGTGCCAATTAGATATAAAAAGGTGCCGATTTGTTGTATGCTGACAGTCTCTATATGTTTATTTAACTTTTCCTTTTTTTTACAATAGAGAAAACTACTTGTCATATTCAGTGTTGCCAGAATTTCTAAGGATAAAATCTGCAAAATTTAACAATTTTTCACGAAAAAATCTTCAAAATCTGCATTTTATTTTTAAAATCTTCAAAAAATCTTTAAAGCAATTTTTTTTATATTTTATTCAAAAAGTTTACATAAATATGTATCATTAACCTATATCCATAAAATTTAAACTCGGCTTAAAATGTGTTTTATTTAAATTTTTTAGAAAATTTTTTCTTAAACTAATTTTCAAGCACATTTTATTTTTTTATGAATATAAGTCTTTAATGTGTGAAGAATATGCCTTTCGTTTTTGCTTAAGAAACTCATCAGCAGACTTCAGCCAATAATGTTCGAAATAAGGTAAAAAATTTCATATGTTTATAGAACGTCTATCAATATATTATTAAGAACTACGTACACAAACTTTATAGGTAATATTCATAAAAATTATTTTGGGTTTCAAAACGTTTGAATACGGTAGACTAAGTTTAAAAGCTTCAAGCTAAGTTTGTTGAAAAGGAAAAAAGGAATGCAGAATAAGATCCCTTTTCTGTTCTCTTCTACAAACTCTAGACTTTTGCAAAGTGAGCTTTGCATGTGGAAAAATCGTCTTTCTTTAGGAGAAACGAAAAACATATAATCACCAAACAAATAAAAATTCCTTATAGTTATGTGCAAATAATATAAAATGAATGAGAAAAGAAATCGGTTATATAAAAAATTATACACTCATTTCATTCGTTGCATAGATATCCAAAGGACTTCGAAGTTTTGTTTTATTCAAGCTCACTTGACTGAAAATATTTTCGACATTTGCAAATAAATGTAGTAAAGACATTACATTTTGAATAAACTTAGGGATGCAAAATCGTAATCAGAATAAGCTCGTTTTATATCAGATATTCGTTTCCAGAAGCTTGCCAAAGTTACTTCTTCTTTTTCTTTAATGATGTCTTCTAAGTTCAAAAATTGTAACTGTCTAAACTATGAGTCCTTCACACATAAAAGAGACAAGAAGTAGTAGCAGTATTAGGAAAAATGTAAAAAAATTCACTAAGATTGGAGTTGAAAAATCTGCGTTTTTAGGCCAAAAATCTTCAAATCTGCATTTCTGGCAACAGTGCTCATATTTCATTTCATATGAAAATAAACAGCTGATGGTTTTAACCGATCTTTGACAATTACATACAAATGGGTGCTAATGAAGTGTGTGTAGCCATAGAAAATACTGATTTAACTTTTATTTCTTTTAAATAGCGAAAACCCCTTCTCGTATTCCACATCACGGCATAATAACTTTTCATTATTTTCAGTAGAGAAAAACACTTCTCGTATTCCGTTTCGTGTCATAGTAAGCAGCTTATATTATTCACTGATCTTCGTCAGTTAGATTGAAATAGGTGTGAATGAGGTGCTTGTCGCCATAGATAATCCTTCTTTAATTTTTCCACAAAGAAAACAACTTCTCGTATTCCATTTCATGTCATAATAAATAACCGATGCTCGTAATTGATCTTTGCCAATTAGATATAAATGGGTTATAACAAAGTTTCTCTAGCTATAAAGAATTCTTATTTAAATTTTCTTTTTTTTTCAATAGAGAAAATTACTTCTCGTATTTCATTTCGCGGCATAATAAATGACTCATGTTGTTAACTAATCTTTGTCCGTTAGATATTAACAGGTGCCGACTAGCTGTGTGTTGCTATATGGAATGCTTATTTAACATTTTTTTTATTTTAAATAGAGAACAACACTTCTCGTATTCCATTTCATGTCACAATAAACAGCTTATATTCTTAACTGATCTTTGCAAATTATATATAAATGGGTGCTAACGAGTTGGTTTATTTAACTTTTCTTTATTTTCAATAGAGAAACTCATTTCTCGTATTTCATTTCTTATCATAGTTAACTGCAGGTCGTCTACTCTGTAATTCGAAACGAAAGGAAATCCTTTCGAATTTACATGTTATAAGCATACAAATCCTAAAGCCATTTCTTTCGTTTCGAATTACACAGTAGACCCTCTGATGTTCTTTATTTGTATTGGTTCATGAGATGTATATATGTAATGTTGACGTGTCTATTGCCGAGTGAAAAACAGTTTCATCATAACTAATAGAAAATTTTATAGAATCCAAAATAATTGGAAACTGTAGCATTAATAACTAGTGGTTACGCTTTTTTGGGCACATGTGTGCCAGATGTGTACTCCTCATATTACCATAGTATAGGGTGTTTTTTATTGAGGTATAGAACTTTAAGTTGGCATCACTTTTTTAACTGGCGGCCATTTTGTCAGCTGTCAAGTGATTAATATTTAGTTTGGTTTGCCATTTCATCATTAACAGGTTGACAAAAGAACAACGCTTGCAAATCGTGCAAATTTATTTCGAAAATAATGGTTCAGTTCGCGAAGTTTACCGCAAGCTCCGTCCATTTTATGGTCAACATAACCGTCCATCGCATAATTTCGCGGAATGGACCTGTCAATTGGCCACCAAGATCGTGTGATTTGACACCATTGGATTATTTTCTTTGGGGATATGTGAAGTCGCTCGTCTACGTCAACAAACCAGAAACGCTAGGGGACTTGGAAGCCAACATTCGTGGCGTTATTGCCAACATACGGCCCCATATGCTCGAAAAAGTGGTTGAAAATTGGACCTGTAGAATTGGCTTTATTCGAGCCAGCCGCGGCGGCCACATGCCCGAAATCATATTTAAGCATTAATGGCATAAAATTATCCTTCCAATAAAGCCAAATTGATGGACAATAAAACGATTTTCTTGTGTTTTATTTCAATTCGAAGTTCTATACCTCTAAAAAACACCCTATACCATTTTATATATAATTGGCAAAGATCTGTTCAGAATTAGTTAATTAACATTAAATGAAATGTAATACGAGAAGCGTTTTTTTTTCTACTAAATGCATAAATATCAACAAATTAAAAAAAAACGGAATATCAATAGTGCAACCACTTAAAGTATTTTCTTTAAATTAATCGTACAGTTACCCATAAACTTGTTCAGAAAACAAATAAGCAACAACAAAAATAAAATTGCACTCAATCCGGATCTTGCTTGTTCAAATGGCAATAGAGTACATTTACACGTAAGTTGCAGATTGTATTCATACGTTTGGTTTGGTTTCTGGGACGGACAGCGTACGTTCCGTATTGAATGATCCTTAGAATGGTAGTTCCTCTATCATATACTTTTTATAACACGAGCAAAACACGAGACCACAATTGAGTATAGAGTATTGTTACATGTTCGTTTGCCATGTGTGTGTTCGAGTGTACTGCACTTTTAAATGTATAAGTGGTTTTTTGTACGTGTTTAAGTACTTGTTTCAGAAAAAATGTGTGTGCACAGAAAGGACCAAAAAAAAATCCCTTCTCACATACTACGAGTACATTTATTTCGCATACAAATTATGAAACTTTTTTTCTCTTCCTTTTTCGCTAAACATTCACACATGCAAACCAACTAACAGCTGTTAACCTCGTCATCGTGAAGACCCTACTCATTTAACCACAGAATGATACACTACTACAAAAAGAAAAAAATAACGCGAAAAGGAGAAAAAAACAGAAAAATTGAATACACAAAATAAAAGAAAAACTTGTGTTTATTTATTCACATTTTGCCAAGTTTTACTTTAATTGTATTTTATTCAGTTAAAACATAAATGCATATTGTTTGTTACCTCATACAGACAAACACACACAGACACTCACTCAATTACACAATCCTGTAGTTATATTATTTTACCTTTTATTGTGCCACAGGTTCTTTTTTTCCCCGTCTCCCCACTCACACAAGCACAAATGATATATTTGGCAGTTTATGAGAGATTTTTTCTGCTGTTGCTGTTTTGTACATGCACCAGATTGTTTAGTTGCTTTTTAAGTACTTTTTGCATCCGCAGTTTTAAATATTATGCCGTGGGAAATGTTTCGAGTTTTATTTTTCTAATGCACAGTGGGTCCGCAGGCAATACAAAACTCTTAAAGGTTTCTTAAGACTTTTAAGATGGGATAAATAGTGTATGCAGCTTTACAGTGGTCTAATTAGACACATTGTAAATTGCAGCAGTAAACAGCAGTAGGGGGATTCAGTAACTTTTTAGGAATAAAAACCTCTACAGTTTTAATATACTTACCCCCATATTTATAAAAAATAAAATGAATTTTAAATTCATTTTAGGAAAATTTTGCATGGAAAATTTGCAATAAAATACATTTCAAATTCGTTTCAAATTTAATGAATATGGGGGTTAAAATTTAATTATATATCGCATGGCATATCTGCATATAAAATATCAAAATAAACGAAAAGTCACACTTGTAATTAGTTGAGACAATTATTATATATTGTCTATGCTAATAGGATGTTCCTGTATACACTTTACGTTATTGTCCCAAACCATTATATCCTATACATATTTTTGTATATATTTTTCTAACTATCGTATTATACTTAAATATATATTTTTAACTGACTTCAAAAAAGGAAGAGCTTATCAATTCACCTGCATTTTTTTTGACATGGTTACTTCATAACTCGGTACATTTTAGACCGCTTGAAAAAATTTTTTGTCTCAGACCGTAAAGCTTCCTATTGGTCACATTGAAAAAAGTGGGCGGGGATACGCCCATAATTTTTTTAATTTGATTTTCTGATATTCTGCTTATTTGATTGCTGCGAAACCCAGCAAACACCTTTCGCTCTTGTAATAAAAAAGGGCGGGGCTGCGCCCATTAAAATTTATTATTATATTTCAGATGGTTTGGCTTAGCTGATTTTTACGAAACTTACCATAAACAGAAAAACAAATCGACCGGCTCGAAGCCGACGGCACGCCGCCGCCGGTTATTTTTCTGTATATCAAGCCGCCGCCGATTGTATCGGCTCGCATCGGCTCAAAACCAGACGAAATTTTATCTGCTCAAAAAGACAAATTTCCGAAAAAAATTTTGAAAATCAATTTTCAGTTCCAATTTTTATTTTCTCTTTAAATTTTCAAATGCTTATTTGCGCCGCCGGTCACAAAACTACTGCGCCGCCGCTGCCGATAATTTTGCTTCGACTTGTTTCTCTGACTACAAACCTTGAGCTCTAAAATAGACACAATCTTCCATTTCAAAAAAAAATGGGCGGAGTCACGCCCACAAAAATTTAGTATATTATTTTAAGTGGTTCTACTTAACCGATTTTTACAAAACTTAACACACACCTTGAGCTCTGAAAAATACTCAATCTTCCATTTAAAAAAATGGGCGGAGGTACGCCCATTAAAAATTAATTTTAAATTTCACGTATTTCTGCTTAACCAACTTCCGGTTTGGTCCCATAAATATTTTTCAAAAATGTTTTTTCGGCAGAATTATTTTGTATTTAATTACTAAGTTCAAAAACATAAATAATATTTCTTTTACTGAAGAAGAACTTAACACAGAATTCGCAAAACTGACAACAAAAATTTTTAAGAAGTTAATATTATGAAAAACGATTTTTTTTTGTATTAAAATATTGTCCTGTAAATTCAATCAAACCAAGACTTGTCATAATTTTTTATGTGTGTGATTTATGAAAAAATTTCTCTTCGTATTTTAAACAACTTTACAGAGATTGCTAAGGAGCAGATAGAGCAGGAATAAACAATTATTAAACCTTCTAAAATTTCATGGTAACATATTTTATTGGTTAGCTAATAGTTATCTCTAGTTTAGCACATATTTTGCAATCAAACCCACTGTGCAGGCTACTATCTAGTTGCTACACTTAACATTTATGTATGTTCATACAGACATACATACAGCAGTATATATATATATATATATATGAAGAAAAATGTTTTCCGGATGTATACAAACTGCCTGACAGCAATTCGTAAATGTGTATGTGTGTATTGGTGGTATCTGTGCGTTTGAACCATTTCCGTTTTGTAACCGCGCACACACAAATACCAGTGTGGTCGGTATTGGTGTGCTGACACTCAAGTGCATGTGCTTGTAAGAATTATAAATATAACATTGGTATTAGCTTTACTTAAGTCAACGGTGGTTGACTGCTTTTGCCTTGTAGAGAAGATATACTCGTATTAAGAAGAAGGAAGTTTACTTTTTTTTTTTTTAAAAGAAGCTGCTGTGATTAGGATGTTTTTAAGGAGTTATTCCAAATGACATATTATAGTAATAATAATAATTATGTTTCTTTAACTACAAAAAGCTGAGAAATTGTAGTTTAGATAACTGTTCGCAGTTCATAAATTAAATGATCTTATATTGCACAATTTTGCAGAATAGCAGACTTCTTTTAGATATACATATATTAACGTTTATTTCTGTGGCAATTTAGACTAATAGCTTAAGCCGACTTAAACAAATTTGGCTTTATTATGCAGTATTGTGCCCCCAGTTGAAAGTTGCAGTACAAAAGTAGAATCATTAGTTATAGTTTTTTTTAAACTTCTGAGAAAAAAAGTAAATTTCAGGAACTTAAGTCGACTTAAGCGATTTTTCCATATTGTTAATAGTGTTAAAATAAAAGCGTTTTTTTTTGGCTTATTACGCTTGCTAGTGTAATAAATTGTCTTTGCAACTCTATGAAAATCTTAAACTAAACTCTTGTTAAAATTTGTCTAATTTTTTTTTTTGGTTTTTTTCCTTCCAATTGTGGTGGCATAAATATTTTTTATCCTTAAAGGTTCAATCAGACGTACCATAACCGTAACCATGGAAAACAGCTGCCCAAATTTATGGGCAACACTGTAGTTGATTATAGCTGACTCGCCATAACGCCATATCTATTACCATAGAAACCAATTGAATTTTGGTTTGGTTATGGCTATGGCATTATGGCTAAGTCACGTCTAATTTAAGCTTTAATATGTCAAAAATATTACTTCCTGGTATTTTGGTACGATAACCACTTCCACTTGATATTATTTATTTATTTCTTTTCCCAATGGAATGCATGTTAGACCCCCGCAAAAGACCACTTACAAGAACATTTAAGACATGAGCAATTTTTCAAATGTTTTACTACAGCGAAGTCTCCGAAAACAAACGCTAAACAAGGCTGTTGGCAAGACATTTTGTTTCAGTTGTTGCAGGTATAGAAATAAAGAAGAAAATACTTCGTGACGAAAGAATTTGTAATGCTTGCTTCTTCCTACGCATAGGCGCGTATATAAACGTCATGCATGTACATACGCACACACGGTATGTATACGATCTTTTATTTTTCTGCGCATATACAAACGCACACATGCATTGACATTAGTTGTGCGCTCTTGCTTTAAAAAACCACCCTTGCTATCTACATCGTACACACACACACACACACACACACACACACACACAGCATACACGCATCAACACTACTTCTTTTGAGTGTTTGTTAAAAACAAGAAGTATTCGCGACTTCGCTTGTAAACACTCATATACACGAACATCAATACACCCATCATGCTTCGCTTATTAAACGACAGCATTTATTATTGGTTTAGTACAATACATGCCACGAGAATATATTTAAAAAATAAAACGTATTTACATTTCAAGACTGTTTACGCAGACCTCAAAACAAAAGTTTAATTGATTTAAATACATTTTCAATTTGATTTTCAATTAAAGTTGTTTAGTGCAGGAATATTTATTTTCTGTGTGTGCATAAGAGAGCAATGAATGTTCTACTAAAAACTTTGAAAATCTTAATGTGAAGCTTTCATTTCGATTTTTTTTTATATTTCTTTCCCATTGTGGTCGCATAAATTTTTTTCCCTTAAATCTATCACAAATATTACTTCCTGGTATAAAAATCACTTCCACTTAATATTATTTATTTATTTATTTTTTTCCTGATGGTATGCGTTTATTTTATTGCAAATACTTGCGAGCATTTAGACAGAAATCATAATGTCCTTAACACATCTCACGCTAACTGGCAAAATAGTTAGACACACGCATTATCCATTTGTGACAAGTAGACAAACTAAAAAAAAAAAAAAAAAAAATCTCAGCATACCTGACCTGGTGGCATATGCACAGATTTAAACTAGAAACAGAGCGGAATTGAGGAGAATGGAGGTAATTGTATACGAGCAAAAGTTTTTATTTCGCATTTAACTACATATTAGTATTAAAGTGTTTGCGAATGTTTGCGTAATATATTTATTCGTGTTGTGTATGTAGTGACATACGTATGACAGTTGACATTTTAAGCTAATGGTGGTAGTGTGAAAGCGTTAAGCATGTAAGAGGTGAATAAATGAGTGTCAGAGTGTGTGTGTGTGTGTGTGTGTGTGTGTGTGTGTGTGTGTGTAGCAGGTATGTTTCCGGGTAAGTACTTTCGAACTACTACTCATAGAAAAGTACATGCTTGCAAACTAACAAACAAACAATCATAAATGTACTCGTAACATACACAGCTCATGATTGTAACACATGCATTATGGCATGTGAAGCTTGTTCAAAAAAATAAAATAAAATATTTTCAGCTGCATATTGTAGTAAAGTATTGTAGTAAATTATTGCTAGCAAAATACATGATTCAAAATAACACAAAAAATTATACAATAGTATACAAAAATGTATATGCACATAATCGTACATAGACAGTTTATTATATAAAACTAGATAGCTTTGTTAATTATAATAATTTAAGGTGTTTTCTTTCTTTATTTATAAGAAATTAATATACAAATAAAATATCAATTAATTTTTTGTAATGCATAAGACTTTTTACATGCATTTCATGGACAATATTAAGCATATGAGGGCGGATCAATAAGTCCTTGACTTTTTGAATGAAACACATTTTTTTTTTTTTTGCAAAACAAAAATTTATTTTTCAACATAACCACCTTTTAACTCAATACTCTTTAGTCCAATGTTTCTTCAGTTTTTGTATCCCTACCGAAAAATAGGATTTTTCGAGGTGCTTAAAATAGGCAATAATTTCATCGTTGCAGTTAAATCTCTTTCCACCGAGCCATTTATTAAGCTTTGAAAATAGGAAGTAGTCACTAGTGGCTACATCCGGAGAATATGGCAGATGGGTTACCAATTCGTAGCCGAATTCATAGAGTTTTGCTATTGAAACTGCACACGTGTGCACTCGTGCATTATCTTGATGAAAAAGAACTTTTTTCTTGGCCATATGGGATCGTTTTCTTTTTAAATCCTCATTAAATCGGTCTAACAAGTTGGCATAATATTTGCCGTTTATTGTTTTTCCCTTTTGAAGGTAATCGATGTGGATTATCCCGCGTGCATAACCTTGGTATTCTTCGGAGCAGGTTTAGACTGCTGCTTGGTCTCCGGAGTACAGTAATGGATCCATGTTCCATCCACAGTTACAAAACGCCGCAAAATCCCATTCGTATTTCGGTTAAACAACTTCAAACAATCCTTTGAAGTTGTCACACATTTACGGTTGTGGTCAATTGAGAGCAAACGCGGCACCCATTTTGCAGACAACTTTCTTAAACCCAGCTGATCATTTAAAATCGAAACCACACTGCCATATAAAATGCCTATGGTATCATCAATCTCACACGCTTTTACTCTTTGATCGGCCAACACCATATCGTGGATTTTTTCAAAATTTTCGGATGTACTGACCTCAATTGGCTGTCCAGAATGTTCAGCGTCATTTGTACTTGTGCGACCACAACGAAAGCCAGTAAAGTACTTTTTTCCAATTAAAATCGAGGGTGCAGAGTCCCCATAGTATTTATCGAGCTTTTCCTTGCTTTGATTGACGTTTTTTTTTTTTTTTGCAAAAAATAATATTTAATTAGCACACGAAATCCACTTTTTTCATTTTCTTCTCAAAAGGCGAGGAAGTCTGTTATCAGCGGCTGCCAAACACAAACTAAATGACACAGCTTGTTCAGAAGGTCCTGAATTCGAGCCCTTTATTTAACAGTCATTAAATAACAACACCACGAATTTTTCTGATGTGCATTAGTGTCCCTTGGTATCAGTTGTTATAGGAAAGTTCAAGTAATGCAGGCATAGTCACTGGTCACTGAGCTACACCGGTTTCAGCGCATACTAATCCTAATGTAACATCAGATCGCCCTCCTGCGTTGTGTAGCAGACTAATCGGTGAAGTAAAATAACCAATCAAATGGGTAGTAAACACATCTTTAATACGCCTCATTGACACCAGAGGCGCTGTAGAGTTGTAAAATAATGAAGCTTTTATCTATCTCTTGCTTCACCAACTATCTTCTCTATCAATAAGCCTTTCCTAAAGTAGATAACACCTAGTAATAGTAGTAGGCATACATTGCCTGAGTGTAACTTCTCTATAAAAAGAAGAAACCAAGGGGTGTAAAAGTTTAATAACTTTTTTGTTTATTAACTTTTTTTTATTTTTTCTTTCAGATTATGTAATATACAAAATGGAAATTTTTTTACACTAAGTATGAAAAATGATGTCTCTTAAATGACCACCGTTTTCAGCTTCGCACTGATGGGCTCTTTTTAGAGCATTTTCCATAACATCTTTCAAAACTTGTGGCTGTAGCGTTCAAATTTCTGCAACAATGTTTGCCTTGAGTTCAAGGATTGTCTCTGGCTTGTTCACATACACTCGCTCCTTCAAAAAACCCCAAAGAAAATAGTCGGGTGCTGTCAAATCTGGCGATCGCGCTGGCCAAATAATTTCCGAATTTCGAGAAATTATTCGCTCTCCAAAAATTTGACTTAAAAGTGCCATTGTGTCTCGGGCAGTATGGGCAGTGGCTCCGTCCTGCTGAAACCACATACCAGGTCTATTTTCAAGAGCAGGACGTAAAAAATTTTTTATCATAAACCGATACCGCTCTCCATTTACGGTTACAGCACTTCCATCTTCATTCTCGAAGAAGTAGGGCCCAATGACATTTTCAGATGTGATCCCACACCATACTGTACACCTGATGGGGTGCAATTGGCGTTGATGAATGGCTCTTGGATTTTGAGAACCCCAGAACCTACAGTTCTGCTTATTAACAAAGCCATTCAAATGAAAATGAGCTTCATCACTCATAATCAAATTTTCAATAAAGTTGATTTCATTTATTCATTTCTTATTTTCTGATTTTCATTTATTATTTTCATTCATTATAAATTCTCCAAGTGCTGTCTATATAATCTGAAAGAAAAAATAAAAAAAATTAAGAAACAAAAAAGTTATTAAACTTTTACACCCCTTGGTTTCTTTTGGCCCATAAATAAATAAAAAACGTGGTTCCCGTGAAAGGTTTTGGCCTGCTCACTATAAAAGTCGAAGGGCTTTGTGACCATAGCCGTCAGAATAACAAAGAAAAAACAAAAAAAATAAGAGGTTTCTTCTTAACCCATTACCCGCCGTAATTCATATATGCTAAAACTAGTATATATTAGAGCTGTGCCAAATCGTTCATTCAAGTGACCGCTCATTTTCGTTCATTTCCTAAAAAAGAACGAGTTCGTTCATTTCGTTCATCCGCTCTTTTCAAGAAATAGAACGAAATAAAAACCAACAGTTGATTCGTCAAATAAAAAGGGACAAATGCATTGGGTTTGTTATGAATTATTTAGCAAAATAAGCAAAACAAACAAAAAATCAGGAAGTAAAAATTTTTTAAATATTAAAGTATTTTATATTCTTAGGAATAAGAAATCAAAAGATTCATATTGTCAAAAAAAGCCACATATAAAGAATAAAAATAAACTGTTTATAATATCTACGTATATATATGCATATACATATAAAAAATATATTAATATGTTCTAAAAACTTAAGAAATATTAATGGCAATTTTATTAATTTCATAATGGTCATACTGTTACTGAAAGCAGGCAAAAAGGCAAATGAAAACCAGAATGTGACAAAAAATCTCACATGAATAAAGAAAAACCAAGAAAAAAAACAAAACAAAAACACCCAAGTGCGTTCGTTCGTTCAATTATACTTTTAATCAATACTACTGCTGAGCCAAAACAGCTCAGTAAAGTGACCGGCTCACTTCGTTCATTTCACTGATTCGTTCAATTGTACTCGTTCGTTCATGAACGACACAGCTCCAGTATATATCATTTTACAGGTGGAAATGATTAGCTTCAACGTGAAGTTGGCAACCATTAACGACTAACTGGTTAAAACTTTAAACATTGCTAAATAGTACGCCATATTTTCTTCTTATTTTAACAAAACTTTTAAAAATATACGATGCAGTTATTAAAATAAGCACTTTTTAAAATACGTCCTAAAATGGAACAATGGCGGGTATTGAGTTAAAAAAAAAAACTACGAGTAATTGGCTTGTAAAAGAAAATGAAATATTTTTGTTGAGCTAGGCCATCAATGCTAAGGTCATGGGTTCGATTCCCCCCCCCCCCCCAAGGACTGTTCTGTGAACGTCCTTGTTGCTAATATAAATTGTAATCACATTTATAATATTTGAAAAAAGTCTTTAAATTGTTCTTTATACAATTCTTATAATAGTTGTAAAAACAAATAAAATATCCCAATTCCTTCTATTGACTCCTGTCTGGCTGTATTTCCTTGTCGTGCAGTTACTGCTCCTCTTTAAATATCTAATTGCACAAAATATTTTGCTGAATTGTTTAAAACTTTTTGTTTATGGACTTTTTACTATTGCCTTAATTTTCTGGGTGTGTGCGTGAGTTAATTTATTATTAAGTGCTTGTGTGTGTATGTGTAACTACATACACATTTGAAAGATATAAGAAGAAAATTTTTCTCTGTGTGTGCGTCAGTGTTGCCATTAGGATACGAAAGATACATTTTTCGTATCTTTTGATAACTTGAAGTACCATGTATAATTCTGACAGTTTTCGTATCTTTTGAATCTGTACGCAAAATTTACAGAAATAAAATATTAAAGTTTTCGTCTCTTACAAAGCTTGTTAAAGTTATCAATTTCGTTAACAGTGACAACTAAATATAGGGTGGCGCAAAAATAACCTCTTGGTGGTGATCAAGGATGGCTTGAGCGTATGTTAGACGCGATTGGCGGTCAGCAGCTAACAGCTGATGCACCGTCTGGACTTTGTACGGAAACATCTTCAAATCTTGTACCAAAATTCGCTGTAAAGACCGTCGACTGATACCCATTTGCGTGGCACGTCGTTTGGTCGATGTCGACGGCGCTTCCATGACATCCCTGGCTACAGCAGCAATATTCTCTGCAGAACGGCTATTCCGGGGTCTGCCACGCCTGGCAGCATCTCGTGTTGTGCCAGTCTCTTCGAGGCGAGCGGCTAAATGTCGCAGTGTTTCACCAGTAGGCGTTGGACGGCCAGGAAATCTGCGACGAAATTCACGACCGATTATTGGTCAAATAAATAGTCACCAATATTCCGCGTTCTGGAGCAATGTAGCGTAACATTGTTTATTAACGTGTATTTCGCATGTGTTTACTACACAAATGTCAAAACAGAACTGACATTAGGCGCCAATCACAAAATTTATAGCACTTTCTGATAGGAGGATTACTTTTGCGCCACCTTGTACAATAATAACATGTATTTTGTTGTTAAATTTTGTAAGTTCTTCTGTCGTCTGCTTATTCTTGTGTATGTATGAAATTTTAGAAGAAAACAATAACAATATTTATAGTGTTTTCACACTAGTGTTGTAAAAAACGGCTACTTTTGAATACTTAGTACTACTTGATACTTTTTCAATTGGGTACTCAATACTACTCAATACTATATATGTATGTACATGGGAAGTTAAAAATTATTATTTATATTATTTTATTTATAATGCAGTATGGAAAAAACAAGGATTAAATACGAATATATTTAAATTAATTTATAACAAATGAAAATAAATAAGTTTGAAGATTAGTTTTTGTACATAAAAAATGTTTAACGTACTCTTAACACTTCTAGTGCATTAATCTCTTAGATTATCTTCTAAATATTTTTTAATAATTTTTTTTTCACAACTGATGTTATTACTTAGTCATTGTTGAAATGGAGAAATTAAATTTTACCGACATTAAAAGAATTTAAAATATTTTTCATATTTGTGACGACCTTGTTATATTGTATAACTTGCTTTCCTTCCACTACTCTAAAGGATCACTTTTTATGTCCAATAGTATTTGTTAATGACTGAAGTAGTTCAATGATGCATTTTGTAGAATCTTTTTTTGGTGGCTGTTTTCGTATCAAAATAATTCCTAACAGAACATTGTTTTCTGAGTTGGTATGTGTTACACTAACTCCATGAGGTTCAGAGTCATATTTGCTTGTATCAAGCTCACAGAGTTTATAATTCTGATGTATTTTAAAGGAAGACTTTCACTTAAATACTACAAAATGCAACCCTGAAAGTATTGAGTAGTTACATTTGTATATTGAGTACCGGGAAAAACTTTTGGTATTGAGTACTCAGTACTCAAATACTCAATACTTTTACAACACTATTTCACACCTTAAGTTAAAACCTGGTTTTAACGTTAAAATCATAGACAGCTGATTTTGTGTTCACACTGCAAGTTTGATAAATTCAGGGTTTAACTCACAGACTGTCTAATAACTTTGTTCTAAATAAAATAAATCTCGTGTAGAAATACGTGTATTTGTTGCTGTATTTTTTTTAATATTTTTTTTTTTTGCTTTTTTTAACATTTATTTATAACACTTATTTTTGTTCATTGAAAAACTCAGAAATTGCACAATATGCTTTAAAATATAAATTATTTTACATTTTGTAAATAAACATTTTAAAATTATGGAACTTCACATATTCCATTTCTAAAAAAGTTTCGTATATAAAAGCAGAAATCTACATCAACTGACACCACACACAGTGGACCAAACACAGAAGAACGCTGATGATGAAGGTTTAAGTGGCCTTCGAAAACGGCCAGCTGTTCCCTTTAACTACGTGTTTGTCAGAATATTTACAACTAACTTTGATGTTATTTGTTCATTAATAATTATCACATGTAATTTGGCTTAAAAAGCGATACGAACTTTAGCCTATTCAAGTCATAAATATAGTTGGTTTTAACGTTAAAACCAACTTTTATTAAAACCATGTCAGTGTGAAAACACTTTTAAGGATGTTTCAACATACGATCCACCTAAATCGATGATTACTAGTAGTGCGAAGTTGTTCTGAGGAAATAGTAATAACATCGTTTCTATTTTCAGGAAATTTGTACGAACTTTTTTTATGACTTAAATAAATACAAAAATGATTTATAAGATATCATTTTCTTTACAATACTCATTATACATGAAATAAAAATGTTATGTTAATATATAAATACGACACACAATTTTTTCTCGCACACTTTTAAGTATTTCATGTTCCACCAATGCTGTTCAAAATTCTGAGCACAAAATATATAAAAAGCGATTTAAATTTGTTAAAAAATTAACTATTTGGTTTTTGTTTTGTACACACATGTTTATAATAAATAGAGAGAGAGCTACATACATACATACATGTCAAGTGGTCTAATTTAGACCACCGGGCTATCCTAGTGTCAATAAATGTTAAACGTTAAAATTGGATTTTAAATTTTTTCTCAAAATGTATCATTTTGAGAAACTAAAATGTATCTTTCTCGAAATTTCACTGGCAACACTGGTGTGCGTATTCGTATATTGCAATTAAGTTGTATAAATTACTATGCAAAGTGACAAAACAAAACAGTTTCTCTATTAACGGATTAAAAGTATTTCTCAGCCACAAAAACTATAAAAACGTAAAACTAGAACAACAAAAATAACAACTAGAGAATAGAGAGAATAGAGTGCAAAAACAATGGTAAACTTTTTTATTGCTTCAACTAACCGATGGCGAAAGAGAAACTTAAACTTTATATGGTTTTTATGCAGTTTTATAACATTTTGATTTTTATTACCATCTATTGGATTTTATTATACATTTACCCAAATGTATTTAGAATGTTTAGTGTAAGCCAAACTGGCTTTTGTAATCAAGGAGGCAGGTTAAGTTACAACACCTTTATTACATGGAACCGACTAAATAGTTAAAATATATATATATATATAAAAAACAATCACACATTTATATTCCTGCTGGACTCATTAACACTGAAACTGTTGGTCGAAATGATGCTTTACAATTCGATGATGAGATGTTAAATTTAATGTTTCTTAAAGGAAATTTTAGGTAAAAAGTTTTTCTGTGTATATAAAAAAAATAAAAATATCTATGGAATAATATAATAGCATTTCATTTGCATAATATAATCTTTCAAACTGAGATCAGGCTATTATTGAAGGTTTTAAATTGCCAAAGGAAATTTGCTATAGACTTCCAAGCCATAGCTTTACGAATGAAAGAGGAGTGTTATCGAAGTCTTAAGAAATAGGAAAGCTTAATATCGAAACATCCTTCAATGCAAAAAATGAGATAAGCTCATACAGGAATTATAGAAATATGGAGATAATACCTCTTATTCCAGTTGTCGACATCAACGTCACTTTAAAACAATAATAAAAAATTTGGGCTTGCTTACTCGCTCTCCAGAACAATTTTGTGCTACTGACAATCTATTTCCATCCCCTAAGTAGAGCTGCAAAACTATCGATAGTGGCTCCATTCGATAGTTTCGATAGTATTTTTTGATGCCATCGATACTATCGATAGTTTTTGATTCTTAGAAGCACCCCTTTTACACACGGAAAGTTTACTTTGCAAAGTCTTAATTCAGCTGTGTGAAAGACAGAGTGATAAATACTATCTCTTTCTGTCCATCTACCTGCTGAATTAAGGCTTTGCAAAGTAAAGTTTCCGTGTCTATAAGGGCTAAAACTTATCAATTGTGTATTTTTCTAATATAAAATCTTGAATTTTTTAATCATTCCATAAAGTAAAAAGAAAGTTGATTTTTTAAAAACTTTTAGTTCCAATGTTTTTAATACACATATTCAACAAACATATATACACAGTTCTATAAGAAAATAAACGAAAAAGCAAACAGATAGATAGATGGATCAATAAAAAATAAATTAAAAAGGAATAAAATAAAAAAAAATCTTTCATCATTACTTAAGCTATTGCAGTTAGCTAAAAAGTATTCGTTTAACAGGAGGAGAAGCAAACTATTTAGCGTCACCTTTTATTTAAAAGTAAAGAGCGTAGACAGTCCAGTAGTCGTCAAATTTAGCCGCCGTCAAGTTTCTTCATGTATCAAAGCCGTTGGTACATAATAATTGTATTTTTATGCAATTTACATCTAGTAGATAAAAACTGACATCTTATGTTGAAACAAATCAAAACTAATTAATTTAATTTCACATTTATATATGTAATGATAACCATTACCAAACCAGGCGGCGAAATTTGAATGTTGCATTTTTTATTACACAGTCGCCATCATTCCGTTTTTATTGACTTTGATTTTTTCTCTTTTAGTAGTGTTTTCGTCGATAGTATCGCTATCGAAAAAAATATATCGATAGTCCACTTAAAATAAAACTATCGATACTATCGATAGTACCATCGATAGTTTTGCAGCTCTACCCCTAAGGTCTAGAAAATAGCATAAACCAGCCAACAGGAGTCATTTGTTTGCGACAACAGGTACACAAGCTCCAATTTTTTTGGTATTGTTTTAAAGTGAAGTCAATGTGGCCAACTGGAATAAGGGTAAATATGGATTCCAATAGCTCAAAGTATCGCTAGAAACGACGAAGCGTATAAACTGACAAGGATGGGATCATCACTGAATAACACCACACTTGAAAACTCCAAACTTTAAAAGAAAAAATCCACATCGAACTAAAGCAATGGGCTATAAAATTACGCAGCAGAGGTTGAAAGAAGTTTGCCACTGGGAGAGTGATCGAAATTCTAAAAAAAGACAAAGGATATTCAGAGACAAAAAGGCCGACATTTAGGAGATTGGTAAGCACAATAACCGCTCCAAAAGAGTTAAGGATATAACATCTAGAGTTTGGCAGCAGGATGATGAAACACTGACACATGATGAGCCACTGTTCGGCATTTAGCCGAAATATTCTATAAGGGTAACATACCGTATAAATGCCTCTTTGGCGTTCTCAACTCATTTGATCGTCTGAGAGTGAACTCAACTTCTACGCATAACCCCAATTATTTTTAAGTATTTTGAATCGCAACAAATTTTTGTTTGAAAATATTATGCTACTTGATAACTACAAACTCAACCGTTATTTCAGTTGTGAATGGCAATTCCAAAGTACAAGACAACCCAAAATGAGTTTAGTTGAGAATGGCAATAGGGGCTATGGAATGAATATCTTTTTAAGGATTCAGATGGGAAAGCACGTTAGAAACTAGGTTTTTGACTCAACTCACTTAGGCAGTCTTAATTAGGAACTAATGAGATCATAAATGTAATCCTGTTATGGGACTGGATCAACACCGGTTGCCCCTCTTTATACCACTCTTTCCCTCAGTCTCTGTCCCAAATTCGCTCTCTCTCTCTATGTCTCTCCATCTCTCTCACTCTCTTTCCCTCTATCCCTATCTGTGTATCTTTATCTATCTCTCCCTATATGTCTTTCTCTCGCTATCTCTCTCCATCTCTTTTCCCCTCTGTAAAATTTTAATTATAGATTTTTAGTGTTCTGTCTCATAAGAACCGCCCCAGAGTATTTATAATAAAGAAGTCCTCCAAAAGGTACTTCCGAACTTGGGACATTTAATAGTGGAAGCTTAATTTATTCAGTCCTTTTTGCAAAATTACTGCAGATGAAACACGTGCAAATTGTTTTATCAAAAGAGTTTTTCTGGTCGGGCAACGTTCCGCTTGCTTCGCACATTTGAAGGTCGTCATAACTGTCCTACTGAGAGGTTAGGTTAGGTTAGCAGGCTGCTGGTAAGGAATGGGGAAATTAGAGTCCAGGTCACTTGGGCCCAATCAATACAATGATCCCTTTGTGATACCTGTGAGTTGAAGAAAAGTTAGTGAGAGAGGGTGATAGGGAAGGAATAGTGAATTATGAAGATGAAGGAAGAAAGAGAGGGTGATAGGGAAGGAATAGTGAAGTATGAAGATGAAGGATGAAAGAGAGGAAAGCTTCATTCTATTTACAACTCTGCTTTTTCGCACGCTTTTTTAATAATGCAGTGTTACAGCGCCTTCTGAGGCATATTAAACTTTGAAGCTGCCTAGTAGCCATTGGTTATTTTACTTCGCCGATGATTCTGCTACACAACGAAGGAGGGCGCTCTGATGTCACATTAGTATTAGCATCTGCTGAAGCCGGTTTAGTTTTAGTGACCCAGTGCCTTATGCCTGCATCACTTGAACTTTTCCCACAACAACTGATACAAAGGACACTAATGCACATCAGAAAAATGAGTCGTGTTATTTGGTTTTGTAGTCAACGTGCTAACTACTTCAGCCAACGCCACCCTCTCCTACTGAGAGGACTTATCTGCAGTATGCTGGATAAGTTTTAGTATATCTATTCAAAAAACAGTCAACTAAAATTCGTTGTCCGTCGAAACGCAAGTTCTACCGAAGACATCGAGGCTGTCGTGAGAGTGTGCAGGAGAACCGAAGGCAGTCGGTTACAAGAATCCAGCATTTCCTAGACCACAACTTGTTGAATTTGTCATTTCGACTTTATCCTTTAACCTAACAAAATTCAACAGGCTCAGAAACTGAAGGCAATCAACCATAGATAAAGTCGTGTGTTCGCTGAATGGGTCCTCAAGAATTTGGAAATTGGCCCTAATTTTCATCTATGATTTCTGGATGATTGGGTATTTTAGGAAAGAAAATTTTTGAATTTGTTATTACAACAATCCAAATAAGATTGAAGAGTGTATAATGTAAATGTAAATTTTGGGCTGAAGGCTTAATCAATCCACATTGTTTTGAGAACGTGAAAGTGCTCTAGTTTGATGGTTACGAATTTCTTTTGGCTAGAAGTGGAATTGATTTCAATAGAACGGCAAAAATCATGTAATACTAGACATTCTGCACGACAGATACAACAACATTAAATATTTTCAACTTAAAAACTTAACGCAAGAAAACCTTTTGACCTTGCACCACAAATTTAGCTTAAACAAGAATTTATTCATAAATTTTGCGCTTACGAGAGTATAATAAATGCAAACATAATGTACATTTGAGATGCATTCTCATAATGAAATATTCATGGAAACAAAGATGAACGTTATAAAACATTTGCATAAACTCATCTTTGACTAGCACACCAAATAAGTACTTGGATTGTATTGTATTGCAATTATTAGAGCCCGGTAGTTCATAGAAAATGACTAGAAGTTTTAGTCTGGTGTTTTATTTCAACAAAGATGATGGATGCAAAGTTTCACATAAAAGTCAAAACAAAGTATAATTTAAGAATTTAAAACCAGTGTTAAACGCTTAAAGTATACATACTTTGCTTTGATTATAAATATGAGCCGTAGTTTTTAGTTAAAAAAAAAGAAAAGGAATGGAAATTAACGAAATTGAAACTTATCCACACATATACACCTCATAATTAAATAAAAAAGTTTAATTTAGCGAATTAAAAGGCAATTTATGCACCCATACAAGGACAATTTATTACAATCATATACATACACATATACATACATACGCTGCGTACACTCTCCCACATTAAAGCTTTTATTATTATCAGCCCAATTATGAATATTCCCGGGGAGTTTTTTTTCCCTTCCCTATCATTTCTTCCCAGGGAATAATCCTCCTATTCTAAATAGCCGGGAAATAAGCAAATACGGGAGAGAGTAAAATCTGGAACAGCTGTTTAATGTTTACATATTTTTCTGCACTAACGCAAAGTTCAGCAATATAAATTTATTAAAAATGTGATATTTTCATTGTCAATAAGATTTCGTGTTAATATAATATTTGTTTTTGTTTAAATAAAAGTTAAATAAACAGTGTATCCATTCAGACATGGAGTGAAAACTGAGCCAGATCCAGTGGACTGTGTGTACAAAGGAAATTTGTAAATTTTATAAAGTTTTTCTTATCGGTCTTGATAATATTAGAAGGAAATAAATCTTCCATTTACCTATTATGTGAACTACAAAATTGATTGTTTTAGTATTTGTTCTGAATACAGAAGTAGTTTATGTTTTTGAAGTAAATGTGCGCAGTGTTTAGATAAAAATGCAAAAATACAAAAGGGAAATATAATAATTCGTTATTTATTTAAACTTTTTGTTCTAAATAAATACTTATATAGGGTGTTTTTTTCAGAGGTATAGAACTTCGAATTGTAATAAAACACAAGAAAGTCATTTTAATGTCCATCAATTTGGCTTTATTGGAAGGATAATTTTATGCCATTAATGTTTAAAAATGATTTCGGGCATGCGGCCGCCGCGGCTGGCTCGAATAAAGCCAATTCTACAGGTCCAATTTTCAACCACTTTTTCGAGCATATGGGGCCGTATGTTGGCAATAACGCCACGAATGTTGGCTTCCAAGTCCCCTAACGTTTCTGGTTTGTTGGCGTAGACGAGCGACTTCACATATCCCCAAAGAAAATAATCCAATGGTGTCAAATCACACGATCTTGGTGGCCAATTGACAGGTCCATTCCGCGAAATTATGCGCTCATCGAATGTTTCCTTCAATAAATCGATTGTGACGTGCGCTGTGTGGCATGTAGCGCCGTCTTGTTGGAACCACAACTCATCCACATTCATGCCATCCAATTCGGGAACAAAATAGTCGGTTATCATGGCTCTATACCGGTCTCCATTAACGGTAACTGACTCTCCAGCATTATTTCGGAAGAAGTATGGTCCAATGACTCCACCAGCCCATAGAGCACACCAAACAGTCAGTTTTTGTGGATGTAATGGCGTCTCAAGGGTCTCATGTGGATTCTCTTCACTCCAAATGCAGCAATTTTGCTTGT
Organism: Tachina grossa; assembly: GCA_949987645.1. NCBI lineage: Eukaryota > Metazoa > Arthropoda > Insecta > Diptera > Tachinidae > Tachina > Tachina grossa. Next base: position 141,645,506 of record OX465278.1, read on the forward strand.
TGACGTAGCCATTCAACCAAAAATGAGCCTCATCACTGAACAAAATTTTGCGATGAAAATCAGCATCGAGATCAATCTCATTTTCGGCCCATACACCAAAATCACGACGCATTGCATGGTCTCGCGGCTTTAATTCTTGCACAAGCTGGATCTTGTAAGGTCGCAAGCCAAGATCTTTGCGCAAAATCTTCCATAAAGTTGATGGACAAAGCTCCAATTGCTGTGCACGGTGGCGAATCGTGCGGCAATTGTTTCTTCGGTGCGCACTGTTCGACGTCTCTGCGGATGCGTATTATCACATAGAGTAAACGTAGTGCGAAAACGATCCATGGTTAACCGAATTAATTGCTCTGATGGACGATTATGTCGACCATAAAATGGACGGAGCTTGCGGTAAACTTCGCGAACTGAACCATTATTTTCGAAATAAATTTGCACGATTTGCAAGCGTTGTTCTTTTGTCAACCTGTTCATGATGAAATGGCAAACCAAACTAAATATTAATCACTTGACAGCTGACAAAATGGCCGCCAGTTAAAAAAGTGATGCCAACTTAAAGTTCTATACCTCAATAAAAAACACCCATTACATATAAATATGGGTTAATGAAAAAATATTTATATTACAAATGTACATCCTTATTTATGTACATTTTTTGAATAAAATATAAAAAACGTTGTTTTAAAAATTTCCATGAGGATTTTTTGAACATTTTAAAAATAAAATGCAGATATTGAAAATTTTTTCGTTAAAAATTGTTAAATTTTGCAGGGGGCAATTACGAAACATTTCCATATAAACTCTATTGAAATATTTCGCAATTTCGTTCGATAACGAGTGCCGTAATTTGCCCCCAGATTTTATGCTTAGAAATTCTGGCAACACTGCTCTGACGACAGTTTTATACTCGCACTCGTTCTTAAGTCAGGACATCCGTTGACATCAAATATGACAGTATAATCATTTTTATCTGCCACACTTTATATGTAGTCTGGTACTTGTAGTCCTTTTTTAACAAAAGCACCAATGACACTCGACAAATGTAAATTTTTGTTTCTTTGTTTTTTTTTTTATATACATTCTATTGTTGTTGAAACTGTATACTTGTATCTCATATACTTGTCTATGCACACATGTTTATGTATTTATGTATGTGTGAATGTTGTGTATATGTAAGCTGCACATGCACACACACACAGACACACACATAGAGACACTTAGATATTTTGCTTTAATGCACTCAGTTTTTTTTATTAAAGGTATTCACGTCAAAAGTTGCACTGTTGCAGAAAAGCAAAATAGCAAATTTTTCAAAAAATATAACAACAACCACATAGAAAATTATTTTGCACAAATGCTGCAAAACTGTTGGGGTCTGAGTAAGTGCAAGATTATCAGGGTAAATTTTGCAAAGTTGTGCAACATTTTATGGCATTGCCAATCCAAAAAAATTGACAAAAAGTACTTATAAAATCAACCATACACCAAATTACAACGCTGAAATACCTAAATGTTTTTCTTTTAAATGAAAAAACAAGTCGTTGAATATATGTACATATTTTCGTTACAAATAAATTAATTAAAAAATTATAAAATTAAAAAATAAAATAAAAATTCTTAGCTAGAAATTATAAAGAAATCTTAAAATTCGATTTTCAGATAACAAATACATACATAATTTTGCTATTTTCAAAAGACCTGGGGTTGAAATTGCTATTAGAATTTTGTTAAATAATACCAATATTATTAATATTGATGTTGTTATTAGAATTAATCAGTGAATTTTCAACATTTCGTTTTCTTCGTTTCTTTTAACAATTAAGAAACACAAGTATAATGTATCTATGCACATATTGTGTTGCTTTATAGAAAACTAAACAAAATGGGTGGCTCACGTCAGACAGTGCAATTATGCATTTTTGCACAGTTGCAAGAGTTGACGTGAATACCTTTATTATTATTTTTCTGTTTCGTTGCAAAAGTTACCAAAATATTTATACTCAGACATACTTGTGCAAAAGAATCTTTAACCTTTATGTCAACGGCAACATACCTGGGTATGTTTTTAGTTTTGAAAACGCTGTAGCTCTAAACTGGATAACCGGATCGACCTGAAATTTCTTGATATCCTAGCCAAAACTGTTTTACGCAATAGTTCCAAGTTTGGTTAGGATTAGATCATCCGTTCGGAAGATAAAGCCCATTTACAAAGTTGCACCCTTAAGTCAACAGAATACATACCTGGGTATGTATAGTAAAACGCATGCAAATATGATAATATAATATAAAAGTATAGTTTATTTTGAGCTAAGTTTTGTAATTATTGTTTTATTATTATTATATAATGTCAGTTTTAATTATTTTTGCTTAAAATTATTGAAATTCAAATACATCTATCGCATTGAGGCGAGTCTTTGGAATGCTCTGCGCCCACTGGTTTGTTGCATAATGTGCATGCTTTACGAGTAGGGCGTCGTTTCGAGCAGATGTAGCGATTCCCCTTTACTTTTAGCCGGCCAGTACTATCACGTTCCTCCGATGCATGTGCCTCAGCATCCACAACTCCGATGGGCCCACCTTTCATGGCTTCGATGGCGTTGCGCGTTGAAAAATCTCTGGATATTCTGCTATTATTCGCCCTTCTTTCCATTTCTGGCTTGCACAATTGCTCGCTAAGCTGATGGAGAAACATCCTACGGCGGCTTGTAGATGTCTTCAGATGAGTGTTGTTGTCAATGTATATTACGTATGCAGCAAACGCAGCAACGTCCACAATATTATAAAAGAAAGCCAGAGGCCATCTATTTGTGCGCCGCTTCGTACTAAATTCGGACAAGCACTTGTCCATGTTATCAACGCCACCTTTGGTTTTGTTGTAGTCCAATATAAGCAATGGCTTCTTCTTAGGACCGGTCGTTTCTGTTGTATAATGAGTAGTGGACAACATTACAACTGCCTTGTTTTTCTTGGGAACGTACGAGCACATCGTAACGTGATTACAGAACCCAAACATTGATGATTCAGCCTCACGTTGTTTCGGGTTGGCAAATGCTGCTGGCACGAATGTACGCCTTTTGTTGCAAGTACCCAATATAGATAAATTGTTGTCTAACATCAAAGTTTTTGCCAAGTTGTAGCTAGTGAAAAAGTTGTCACATACAATATTTCTTCCACTTCCAGCAAAAAGGTTGACACATAAATCCTTTACTACTCTTTCGCCAACGTTTCTTTCACGTTCATCAGACGGTGCCATTCCTGTATAGATTTGTCCCTGCATTGAAAAATTATATTCAATTTAGTTATTTAGATTTTCAAAAATTTTCAACAATATTCATTGTACCTGCAATGGATAGGAAGAAATGGAGTCGCACACCCACCACACTTTTATTCCATATTTGGCAGGTTTTGATGGTATGTATTGCGTGAAGCCAGTTCCACCACGATAAGCATACAATTGTTCATCTACGGTGACGTTGGCTCCAGCCACGTAATATCTACGAAGACAGCTGTTAAGCATCAAAAAAACGTCCGATATTGCTGCTGCTTTGTCAGTTTGTTTTTGTTGCTGGCGTGTGTTTCCATTATCAAAACGTATGAAGCGGCTTATTTCCCAAAATCGTCGTACACTCATTGCGGCACGATATAGTGGATGTGAAGTAGTTCGTAGTTTTCCACAAATCTTTCGTATGCACGTAACCAGAATGTGTAACGCCACTTAGCAAAAGTAGGCCCAAATATGCATCAAATTCACTTTTTGTTATGGGAATCCATGATCTCGGTTCTCTTGTTGGATGTTTTGCGTTGTCAATATCATAAAATTGCCTTGCCTTTCGGTTTGATTCACGAATAATTATGTCGCATATTTCGTTTGACATTATCAATTGGAACGTTTCTGCAATGGTCAAACCCTGCGTTGCCCGTACTGGTCCAGATTCTGCACTTCTTAGAATGTTGTGCGTACGGAATCTTACAGGTTGTGGTTGTATCGAGGACCAAACATTACCATCTCTGGCAGTAAAAACTTCGCCAGTTTCAATTGGTGCATCTTCAAGATCTTCATCAGAATCACTGTCGCCCTCTGGGTCATATTCTGGTAACATGGGTTCTTCAACGTCTGAGTCATCTCCACCAATATCACCTAAAGCCTCGTCACCAACTATTGAATCGTGGTCACTTGTTTCTTCTTGGCTCTCTTCAAGCGCTTGCCGAATATATGCTTGTTGTTCTTCGTACGAAAGTGCGCTTAGTTGTCGCGGAGTAAGCCATTCACCATCAGCCATTTCACTTTTAATATTTTTTTATTTCCACAAAATAAACAGAAACGTCTTTTCACTTCAAATCACAAATGTAAACTAAATTTTCTGACGATACTACAAAGAATGAAATGTCCGCAACAATAAATGTTTCTACCTGCCTATATTATATATTTATTATATACGTATGTCGTCTACCTAAACAACCACTTTTTTCATCAAACAATGACTGTGAGGATGAAATTGGTTATAAAATTTTTTAGCCTTTTGTCCATTTCTAACAAACTAAAAAAACAATTCGGAAATTCCAACAAACCAGGTAGATACGTAATTAGCATGTTTACGCTAACGACGTACCATTCCCCATACAAAACGTATGTACATACCCAGGTATGCTGCTGTGGATGTGCGTAAAGCATTTCTGCTGTTGACATAAAGGTTAAGAAATAATCTTTAATCAGAGAAAATAAAATTACCTATTGATTGTGAATTGTTAATACGATAATAAGTACATATATGATTTTTAGCTTCACTCACCATCATGTCACACTTTTGCCCGTTAAACAACGAAACTCTAATGTTTCCTAATGCTTTATACTTCAATTTTTATTTAGTACACTGATAAGAGAGATATTCAGCTGCATTTCCATTCACTGTAAAAAAAAGTATATTATTTAATTAGAAGCCTCATCAAATATATTCTTTGAAAGCTTGACATTGTTACGTTTAAACCTTTTTAAAGGTGTGATTCTTATTTTGTTTTTTTATCATTTTCAATACGTGTGATATTATTGATTTACTTTTGCAATTCTACTTCTGACATCTATTGTTACGTTTTTACAACATTTCTACACAATACAGTCGAAACCGCTTTAGCGCAACACGCTTTACTGAAAAAGTTTGGATTACTGAAAGCGATACAAATCCCCGCACTGATTTTAAACGCAGCTAGTCTTATTCACTTCGCTTTATTGAAAATATCGTGTTACTGAAAACCAAAAGCAAGCCCACAACCACGTTTTGTATGAAACTTACTTCGCTTTAAGCACCCCATACACGTTTCAATGCATTTGTGAATTGAGTCTTTTAATTGAATTGATTCTTGGCCACACACTTCATAAACTGAATTGAAAGATTTTCATTCAACTGTCAAATTTATATTTTTTTCACAATTACAAATTTAAAAATTTAAAACTTCTATTGCATTCATTCATTCGTTTATATATTTTTTATTTAAAATTCAATGAAATTAAATACAATTTTAAAAATACTCAACCCTTTCTATACAAAATAAAGCTACAAACATAAATTTTGACAACTAATCAAGAGACTCGAGCACACACAGCACAATTGAATTGAAAGATTTACTAGTCAACATGAAAAATCAAAGTCTTGATTTTTCTTCAACCAATTCGACAACTGCCAAACTAATCAATTGACAAAGCCATACACGCTTTGATTTGGATAACAACCGACTCAATTGAAAATTGAATTGAATCGTGTATGGGGTGCTTTAGTGAAAAAATAAACAATAACAAATTTATTTATTAGAAATCGATTGCATAACTTAAGGCTGAAAAAATTGTGCATGTTTTGTCCGTTAAAAAAATTAAATGGAAAAATGTATTTCTCCTTTTCGGTCTTACGTACTTTATTGTATTTTTCTATGATATTGTCAATGCAAGTGGCTAGACATTTACTGATTTTAAGCAGTACGCTTAACTGTAACAAATTTCAGTAATTCTAACTACGGTTTAGAGAAAAAATCGGATAACTGGAAAAATAAATTGTGTTTTGGTTATTTCCAGTAAAGCGGAGTCCACTGTACTCCCTCCGCTGTTCTTCACACAATAACGACTTAACGCAACTGGCTGAATGACATAGAAAAATAATGGTTTAGCGCATGTATCAAAGAATGTGAATTCTCAAACAGTTTTTGAAAATCTGTGCATAAGATAAGAATTCTATGACTTCAAAATATGCGGTTGAAGTCTACTGAAGATTAGGCAAAGCACCAGTGAAATGGGTAGACAATGCTTAACCACCAGTAAATAAATTACAATTAAAATAAACTTATGACAATATGTCAAATAATAAATTTCTTTAATTAATAAATAATTAATATATGTATATAAACTAGCTGACCAGATCCGCGTTGCTTGCCCTAAGCAAACATTAGTGTTGTGTTACCACACGACTTAAATTGAGCTTTTAACGAAATTTACGGCCTTTAAATAAATATATATGTATATATGGCATTGGTGGTGCAAAATGAAAATTGGATTTTGCCACGCCCCTCCGCCCGCAGACCGATAATCAAAAATCAGACTTCACAGTGTCACCCGCCTGAATATTCTGAATATTCCCTGAAAATTTCATCAAAATCGGCCCAGCCGTTTTGGAGTCCATACGTTACATACATACATACATACACGCATCCTCTTTTATATATAGAGATATATAGAGAGAGAGAGAGAGAGATGGAGAGAGAAGGAGATAAATGGTATGAGAATGAGAGAGAGAGAAACGGAACATGTTTAAGGTCCTTGCTTGACCAAATTTTATGTAAATCTATTTTAATTATAATTATTTTTTATTTTTTTTATTCATTTGTTTCTATATTTATGATTTGATCAGGCTAAAGTTCGTATCGCTTTGTAAGCCAAATTACATGTGATAACTATTAATGAACAAATAAAACAAAAAGTTAATTGTAAATATTATAACAAACACGTAGTAGAACGGAACAACTAGCTGTTTTCATCATCAGCGTTCTTTTGTGTTTGTTCCACTGTGTGTGGTGTCAGTTGATGTAGATTTCTGCTTTATATACTCAGTCTTTATTGCAAACTCGAATATGTGAATTGTTTTGATTCATCGCATTTCAAGTTGCGTTTTTTTTTGTAATGAAAGCTCAATTTTACCATCTCTAAATATACAACAGTCCTGCCATTGTCGTTTGTTCTTTACTAATTGTACACCTGTTAGTTAATTTGCTTATTTTTATTCTACTTAAGACAAATTAAGTTTATTTTGTTTAATTTTTGTCACAGAAAGATTAGAAGCAGCCATTTGCTCATCATAAATGCAGCATTTTTGCATGTGCCAACCATTTTCATTGTTGTTTCATTTCCATTCAAATACGAGTATCTTCTTAAATCGTTTCACTTTAAATTAAACTTTTTTTTTTTTTTTTTTTTTTTTTTTTTTTTTTTTTTTTGATGTGACATTATTAAAATGAAATTTATAGCAGTTACCACAAGAAATACTATTTTTTTTGTTGTATGGCAAACAAAAAAAAAAAAAAAAAAACTAAAATAAAATATATTTTTTTTTATGGTCGTGTAATAAGAAAATAAATATCTACATAAATTATTTAAATACACATAAAAAGGGAATTTAATAAGTGAATACATACATACTTGCTTACTTGCCGTCATACGAGTATTATGGGTAATGACAGTGGCGCTTCCATGACGCCATATTTAGTGCTTTTATTATTACAAGTTCTGCATGCTTTCTTTCACTTATATTCTTATATTCAATTTAATGAATTTGCTGCGGGAGAGCGACATGGAATCTCGCTTAAAATTCCTGCTTGTTTTGTATGCATACGAAAGTTAATAAGTAAACTATTTGTGTAAGTGTGTGGGTGTGTGTGTGTGTGTGTGTATGTTTTTTTGGATGTGCGTGTGTATTATAAAGCATGTGTTTCTTTTAAGGCATTTCCAGTTGTCCGCATCTTGAACATCGCAGGATATTGTAATGAAGCCAAGGATTTAAGCTAAATAATTATTTATCAAAATAATAACTGTGTGATGTTGAGTTGATAGGTCGTTGCTTGGTTGGTTGGTTGTTTGGTTGTTGGCTTTCTTATTTGTTTGTTTGCATACATATGTTTGTTTTCGTAAATTTTGTTTTGTTTTCATTGTTTTCATATCCCTAGATATGTTATCCTTTATTTATGTTTACATAAACTCTTTGATGAATTTATTGAGGCCTTTAAATATAAGTCACTGGATTTTCTTTTTGATGTAAAAATATTTTTCTTCACAAGTTCAGAAAACATTTTTTAAATCAGACCACACACACAATGTTAAGTTATTCACTGGTGGAGCACCACGTTGTTACGTATGTATGTTATGTGAGGCAATACTGTCTGCTTAGATGATCTATTGCTGGCTTAATATTTAACATAAAGCTTTCAGATGAATATTAGTAATAGCCAGAAAGTCTTAGCAGAATCAGTATCATTCACATACTATTATTTTAACTCGCACTTGCACAATTGAAAGCTTTTTAAAAATAAATATAAGAAAATTTCCTAAATGTTAGACATGACAAAATCTTCTGAAAATAAAACACTTACATAATGGCATGAATTGTTTTCTAAACATGGTCGGTTCTACGAATACGTCTAGGCATATTTTTACTCAATTTGCAAAAGTATTTTTATGTCATTTTCTTATTTTTTACCTACTTCGGAATATAAGAGGTGATTTACAATTACTTTATATTCATTTTTGTATTTTACCTTCAGTCCCAGCTGATATAATATTTTAAACAATCACGGTAAGTGAAATTCACAATTGCGACAATCTTCGTCGAATGCGCATCATTCACAATAGCGACAATCTTCGTGGAATGCGCATCATAATACTTAAGGTGGAAGCACATAACACGCGTTCAATGCGCTAATGCGATACACGCGCGTACCGCAGGACACGTATTTTCAATACATTCAAATAATACTTTATACGTTTAAATGTACTGAAAATACGCACTAGTGTCCTGCACAAGACATCTTATAAGAACTTTTAAACATGAGGGATTTTTTCAAATGCTTTACTACAGCAAAATCTTATAAAACAAACGTTAATAACACTGTTTGCAAGGTATATGAGTAAAGAAGAAAACACTTCGTGACGGAAGAACTTGTGATGCTTGCTTCTTTCTAAGCACGAGCGCGTGTACAAACGTCGTGCATGTATGTGTGTATGATCTTTTATTTTTCTGCGCACATGAAAACGCACACACATGCATTAACATTAATTATATGCGGTTAATCACATAATAGCTTACCATCTACATCTTACACACACACACTCAAACGTACAGTATGCAAAATAACAAGCATACACAAATCAACACTACTTCTTTTGAGTGTTTGTTACAAACAAGCAATCTTGGTGACATCGCTTGTTAACACGTACACCAATACATCCATCGTGCTTCGCTTATAGTACGACAGCATTTATTATTGGTTTAGTATAATACATGCGACGTGAATACATTTAAAAAACATGACGTATTTATATTTCAAGACTGTTTACGCAGGTCTCAAATACGCACCCTGCTGCTAACGCAACGCTCTAATTTAGGTTGGACTCTAAAGGAAAATTCGTTTGATAAAGCTTCAAATTTGAAAATATTTTCATATAAATTCCATTGAAATATTTCAAAATTTCGTTAGATATCTAGTGTCGTAATTTGCTTGCTGGAGGCAGTTTTGCTGGAGGCAGTTTTTACTACAATCGAATATCAAAAGTTGCTTCCTATAAAAAAGTCATAATAGTTTCCAAAGTATCTTTCTGAATAATTGTTATTAATTTTTTTACATTTTTGCTTAAATAAATATTTCCAATGAATCAGACCAAATTAATAGAACTTGGCCTAACTCGTGTAAGTGGGACAATAGTGTAAATAGTCAAACGCTTGACCAGGGAATGACAAAATTATGGTTTTAAGTGGAGATGTGCACTTGAGCGTTTTTTGACTCACGACACGCACGCTCACGCAGACAAATATTTTACTCACGCACTTTCACGCACGAATGATATTGAAAATTTTCACGATCACGCACGCTCACGAACAAAATATTCCTAATCACGCACGAGTCGTTTACAACTTATCACAATCACGCACACTCACGAAAAAATATATAATCCAATTTGTATCTTTTTTTGGGTTGAAATATAGGTTCTTACATATACATAAGTATGTATGCACGTATACACGTAAAATTTACATTGCACAGTGGGAACTTTTACAAAATAAATGACAATAAATCTGGAACTTCTAAACTACTGATTGCAAATATATTAAACTCTTAACATCCGTAGAGGAGGACTTAGGCTTTATAACACATGTCATGACAACCTTCTGGCTTGAGCTGGACATGAGTTACAGTGGCCCAAAGTTGACTACCTGGTACTCAAAAAAGCTCCTGAAGCTTGTAACTGTTTTAAAAATTGTCCGATTTTACCGGATAATGCATTTTGACATAAACTTGAAATTCTTAAGAAATACTTTCCCAAGATGTGTTTCGGTATCTCTCATAAGATATTTTACTTAAGACAAAATTTTTTTTGGCTTGACCTTTTTTTAGTATTTCGCCTATTACTTTTTAGTTCATTGTTGGATTTTAAGTTAAAAGACAGCATTAAATTTTTGACAAAATTTTAAATAAAAATTGGAAAAAAATTATTAACATATATTATTTTGTATTTTGGACATGTACCCACCCTAAGGGCCAATTTCACCAACTCTATTTAAATATCAGTTCATATTTAAATGTCGATTTTGATTCATTTTTGTATGGAAAAATTATTTGTAAATATGAATTGATATTTAAATAAGTTGGTGAAATTGGCCCTTAGGGTGGGTACATGTCCAAAATACAAAATAATATATGTTAATAATTTTTTTCCAATTTTTATTTAAAATTTTGTCAAAAATTTAATGCTGTCTTTTAACTTAAAATCCAACAATGAACTAAAAAGTAATAGGCGAAATACTAAAAAAAGGTCAAGCCAAAAAAAATTTTGTCTTAAGTAAAATATCTTATGAGAGATACCGAAACACATCTTGGGAAAGTATTTCTTAAGAATTTCAAGTTTATGTCAAAATGCATTATCCGGTAAAATCGGACAATTTTTAAAACAGTTACAAGCTTCAGGAGCTTTTTTGAGTACCAGGTAGTCAACTTTGGGCCACTGTAACTCATGTCCAGCTCAAGCCAGAAGGTTGTCATGACATGTGTTATAAAGCCTAAGTCCTCCTCTACGGATGTTAAGAGTTTAATATATTTGCAATCAGTAGTTTAGAAGTTCCAGATTTATTGTCATTTATTTTGTAAAAGTTCCCACTGTGCAATGTAAATTTTACGTGTGTAGGATAATTTTAAAAATATTTTTGTGTTTCAGAGGTTATAAAAAGTTGTCACGGTAGATTTTAAAAGTTTCTACTATAGGATTTTATTATGTAGATAGTTTTAAACGTTTTTAACTAAAATTTAAAAGTGCCTTTTCATAAATGCGGATGTACGCGAAGTTTTTCTAAAAAAAAGTCAGAATTTAGGGAAAATATAGTTGTGTACCATAAAAAATATATTAAAATAATTTCATTTTTCTATATTGATATATTTTAAGTTCATATGAGCCAGTTTACTACGCCTGACAAAATTATAACAATAGCCCAATATACAATCTTGTGCAAATGGTCTTGCATCGTAGCATGTGCAAAATGGTATAGTATATTGATACTCACCTATTCAGGAATGATATTTCGTGAGAGCGTGAGAATTCGTGCGTGATTAATTAAAATAGCTCACGCACGATCACGCACGAGTAATTTATTTTTAAGTCACGATCACGAACTCACGCGTGATTAATTATAAATTCAATCACGATCATGCGTGAGTCACGCGTGACACGATAAAATCACGACATTTGCACATCTCTAGTTTTAAGTAATTTTTAACTACTGAACGTCAAACAATTATGAATAAGTACAGTTAAAAATAAAAAAACACCCTCATATTTAAACACATGCATTAATTTTAAACCGAATACGTATAACTATGTATAAACACCCAAAAACTATGTTTACATACATATTTTTTAATTATGCGGCTCAAACAACTGTGTTTGAAATTAATAGACTGTATGAGCTACAATCATACGCATGAGTATAAAATTACTCTAACTATTAACGGGCTATACATGCGTATATACAGTAATATTTTATTTAAACATACACACATGAATCATGTTTTCCAAACAGCCACACACACACACACACCCACACATTTGTCATTCCATTTTATATACACAAATGTATGTATATGGTGGCGAATGATGGAAAAATATCCCGAGTATCAGATTAAATATTCAAAGGCTACGAGTGTAAGTATGAGAGAGATTCAATGCGTTGGATTCGCATGTGCCTTTTTATTTTTAGTTGAAGCGTATTTTTTCGCATAAACGAAGTAGAGAATGTATGTTGGAACAAGCTTTAGTCCTAGTTTCTTGAGAGAAAATATGTGAGCTTAGAATTGTTTGCGCTGCAATTATGATTATACGCAGTTACTTAATTTAAAGCTATTTACTTATGTGTATATATATATATATTTTTTGAGTACTCACTGTTATTCTCTGCATTTGGCTTGTGCCCCTTTTAAGGCCTGCTTATTTCTTAGCTCTGATTATGTAAGTGGGTCTTGTTGCTCGCACAAATGGTGCCTTGCGTAAACATTTCATTGTTTACCATTATATCTACTAAATTTCGACAAATGTCCTTGTGCGTAAATATCGACTTACCACATCCACTGGCCATTTGACATCCTCTCTATATGGGCTTTTTCATCATCAGCAGCATACATTCAAGAAAAAATATCCACAAAAAAAAAAGGGAAAATGAAAAGTACACACACACAAACACACATACGCTTAAACCAAACAACACTCATTTGTATAATTTACATTGTGTTGGTTTTGCATTGCAACTCAACAAGCGGCCATTAATCATGCCGGAAATGACAACTTTACATACAAAAAGCAACAAGAAAGAAAATAAAACCAAAAAAAAAAAAATTTCAGAGGAAACCAAAAAAGAAAAAAGAAAAACACGATAAAACGATGCGTTCACATCATACACAAAATTGTCGTCATTGCTATTGCTGCTGGACCATTACAAACGTGGTGAGTATAATTTAAGCTCAGCTGTACTCTGGGTGTGTGTGTTTGTGTGTGTGTGTGTGTGCAGATGTACTATGAACGTTCATTAAAGTCCCTATGAGTTTATTTCTAGAACTATACTTATACAACTATGTACATTATGCTCATTTGTATTTCCGAATCATAAGTATAAGTATTATACTATATGTATATATATATTTATATTTCATCTTCTTTTTGACTCAATGTGAATTTAGTTCTTTAAGCATAAAATACATATTTAAATTCCTTAGCTTTCCTTTTATTCTCCAACATTCGCATGAAATTTTATTTTGCATTTATGCTGCAAATTTATCATTGACAGTAGTACGAAAATTGTGTGTTTGTATGTAGCGCTGCAAAAGGAAACAAAATGATTTAGGTTAATTTTCTATTAACTAAAGATTATTGTGTGACTTTATCACTTCAATAAAATTTTTCATAAGGGATGAACGAAAAGGAAATGAGTGAAATATAAAGATTTATTTAATAGCTTAAAGATAGATAGAGCCAGCAGGATGGGGGATTGAAAGAAATGTGTCTGTACAGGCGCTGAAGCTCGAAATGTTATATATTAAAGACCTTATTTATAAAAAAAAAATATTTTGATTTATAAGCAGTATATAAAAAAAATGCATACAAAATTTATTGTTTAAATCCTCTAAAAAATAAAATAATTTTTTTGGAATAAAAAATGTAAAATTTTTCTCTCACCCTTATTACAGTTGTCAACATCGAGGTCAGGTTAATATAATGGAAAAAAATTCACGATTGTCTACTCACTACCGAGTTAAATTTTGTGATATTGACAGCCTTTTTCTGTTCCTAAGGCCTAGAAAATTGCATGAGACTGTAAATAACAGTCAGCTGTTTTCGACAGATGGAAGACAGGCCCCAATTTTTTGTTATCGCATTGACGTGACCTTGATGTTGACAACTGAAATAAGGTTGAATATTTTTTTAAATATAAAATATACCAAACTATATTATTTATCTGAATTTAAGTATGAACATGAAGAATTTTCATTTCTTAATAATTTAACAACGTTTATAAGGATTTCGTTTATGCTTACGAACCTCATCACTAGACTTCAACCAAAAGATTCTTGAGTGAAGCTAAAAAAAACTACATAAACTAAAGAAATGATTATAGAATATAGTTGGTTAAATTATTTTTAATGAAGTTTTTTTAAATAAATTTAACATTCAATTTGTTGTATACTAGAGGCCTGCGTAAACAGTCTTGAAATGTAGGTTAGGTTAGGTTAGGTTAGGTAGAGGTGGCAGTCAGAAACCCGGACTCACTTATACCGTTTTGGTCCATTGCGATACCACGGAGACTGCTTATGCAGAGTCCCCACCGTCGAACCAACCAGAGCTCAATATAAAGCTATTAATACGTTGCAGTTCAACACTAGCAACGTCAGAAAGTTCCCTGAACTCAAGAGCGCCCATTATGGCCAATCTCTTTCTTGCAAGTCCAGGACAGTGACAAAGAAAGTGCTCTACACTTTCTTCTTCATCGAATTCCTGGCAACAACGTCAAAAATCGTTATGTTCAACCTTTAGCCTTTGTGCATGCCTACCTATTAGACAGTGTCTGGTTAGCACGGACACTAGAATCTTCAAAATTAAAGAAGCCGTATTTTTCCTATTTAGATGAGTCCATAACTGACTTGTAATCACGCAATCATTTCTTGTTAACCACCTTCTAGTTGTCTCATCCTCTGTCCCGCGCCTAAGTTTGATTTCGCAACACATTAGGGGTAAACCCACACATTCCAAATCCGGTAGAACATGTAAGGTTGTCCCATTTCCAGCAAGCTCATCAGCCCTAGAATTGCCCTGAAAGCCTCTCCGCCCCGGGATCCACATGATCCTAATATCAAACTTCTCTGCCATCTCATTTAGAGATGATCGGCAGTCGAGGGCTGTTGTTGTTCTTAGAAGCGGGTACTCGAGGGCTGTAATAGCTGCTCGACTATCGCTGTATATGTTAATCAAAGTCGTTGAAGTAACATTCACTTTCAACCAATCCGCAACTTCCCTTATAGCAAGGATCTCTGCCTGGAAGACAGTGCAGTGATCCTGAAGTCGCTTTGCAATACGAAGACCTAAAGAGGGCAAGGAGGAGGAGAACGGGAAGATTTTTATTGGAGTTCTCAACCATCATCCAAGCCCAAGGGCCAGTAGCAATTATAATACAAAACAAAAAATTTAACTTACTTGTCTTCCGACTGCCCTAATACCATACTTGGTAATTTCTTACATTCCTTTTAATTTTTATTATGACCCCTTTCTTTTTATTACCACACACTCACTCACACTTCGTATTTCAAGCCCTCTAATTTAATTTATTCAGTCATATTCTATGGTTTCGGCTCAATGTTTTTAAATTTATTCTCGTGGCATGTATTATACTAAACCAATAATAAATGCTGTAGTTTAATAAGCGAAGCTGGATGGATGCATTGGTGTTTGTGTATATGAGTTTTAATAAGCGATGTCGCGAAGACTTTTTGTTCGTAACAAACAATCAAAAGAAGTAGTGTTGATGCGTGTATCCTTGTTATTTTGCATATTGTGTTTGTGTGTAAGATGCGTGTGTGCGTTTGTACACAGAAAAAAAATGATTTGTAAATACAATTAATTTTTTTGTTATATCAATTAAATAATTAATTGATTTTGAACCTACAACGATTTTTGTAAATACAATTAACTAAATTGTAAGTTAAAGGAAAATCTTAAAAATATTTTCAATTAAATATATCAACAACTAATTTGTTGAATTTTATTTATTTTTTTCAACATTTATTTTTGTTAGATTTCAAAGTTATTTCAATTAAAGTTATTGTTATATTAACAATGTGAATTGTTGAATTTCTGTATCATAATTGTTATATTAACAAGCTTTTCATACACAATCACAATCCTCGAAACGATTTTTGCTTGTCTGCGAAAAACACTAAATGTCTGGGCGGAGTTGAACCGGCAACCTCAGGACTAATAAACTAACTCACTTACCTCTCAGCTAAAGAGCAACACTTTATTAGATAAGCAAATAATGAATACACACAAAATATGATTTCTTATTTCTTCTACATGTGAGCATTCCATTATGATATAATTTAACAAATAATTTTGTAGAGTAATTTAATTGACTACAAAAATTTTAATTTGTTATATCAACAATGATGATTGTCAATTTTTAATTTAAATTTTAACAATTTGTTTTGTTGGTTGCATTTCGATGATATTTTTTTCTGTGTATGTGCACGCCAAAATGAAAGATCATACACACAACGTGTGTGCGTAAGTACATGCATGACGTTTGTATACGCATGGGCGTAGGAAGAAGCAATTATAACAAATTTATCCGTCACGATGTATTTTCTTCTTTACTCCTATATGTACCTGCAATACCTGAAATAAATTTCAGAGTTATTTAGCGTTTGTCTTAGAAGATTTCGCTTTATTAAGGCATTTGAAAAATCCCTCATGTCTTAAAAGTTCTTGCAAGTGGTCTCTTGCAGGGGTCTATTGTATACTTTACCTTGTAATAAAGTATTATTATAATGAAAATATTTATGCATATTTACAAAATTATATTTAATAGTATGTCCAGCCAGTTATTTTGAAATTAAAGCCAGTATTTGTATTTTGTAAATCATGCTTCGCTTTAATATATTTTTGTATACCATCTCCCCCAAACCATTAGAAATATTTGATATCGATTTACTCATGCAGAAAAATTAATTAAATATTTATTAAATTATCTCATTGGAAATTTTAGATGACTCACCACAGGCCAAACACAAATCTACTGTTTGTCCTAATGATAACACAAAAAGAGGATGAAAATTAATTAACATATTCTTTAGACAAAAAAGTTATCTTTAATAAAAATAAATCTGAAAGTCATACTGAACATAAATCGATATTTGATACCAATTAAATTTATTAGAAATTCTAGTACATTATAAGAAAAATAGTACGGAAGTATTTATTTCGTATTAATTAAACTGCTCCCAATAAAAACTTAATTTGAAGCAATACAATTATATGTTTATTTATAATTCAGTGTTAATAAGACTTATTGATAATATAATTTGTAAAACAGGTATTTTAGGAGAGAGAATAAATTCTTAATAATTATAACAAATATATGTAAATTAAACAAATTTCGTACAAAGATCTAGTCCATAAATTTGTTATGGTAACTTTACTTTACATAAAAAAGTTATAAGTACGTCAGTAAAGATTATGAAAAAAAAACGTTAGAGATCCCAAAAGGAGCTCCATTGTAATCTACAATGCAGACAATACTACATCTACATCCATTGTCCAGGTAGACATATGACGACTGATTATAATTATTTTCATCCATGTAAAATATATTCCAGTTCAGAAAAAAAAAATTTGAATTAGGTACAAACAAAATAATTAAAAATACATTAACAAATGCTAAGAATTTGAGAATTATTGTATTACAAAACGGCTTCGAAAATGTATGAAAACTCTTAGGGAGTTATTCTATTTTGGTTTTGCACTTCGTAGTGCAAAATTTTGTATTCAGCACGATGGCAAATTGAGTCAAGGTCGGAAATGAAAATTTTATAATTTAGATGCAAATATGTTTTAAATCACAATAGGGAGAGAGAGAGAGAGAGATTCAGAGATAGAGATAGACATAAAGATAGACATGGAGGCAGAGATATACATAGATTTAGACAAAGAGATAGAGATAAAGATAGAGCTAAAGATAAAGAACGAGATAGAGGTAGAGATATAATAGATATAGAGATAAAGATAGAGCTAAAGGTAGAGATAGAGACAGAGATAGATATAGAGATAGGCATATATATAGATATAGATATAGATATAGATATAGATATAGATATAGATATAGATATAGATATAGATATAGATATAGATATAGATATAGATATAGATATAGATATAGATATAGATATAGATATAGATATAGATATAGATATAGATATAGATATAGATATAGATATAGATATAGATATAGATATAGATATAGATATAGATATAGATATAGATATAGATATAGATATAGATATAGATATAGATATAGATATAGATATAGATATAGATATAGATATAGATATAGATATAGATATAGATATAGATATAGATATAGATATAGATATAGATATAGATATAGATATAGATATAGATATAGATATAGATATAGATATAGATATAGATATAGATATAGATATAGATATAGATATAGATATAGATATAGATATAGATATAGATATAGATATAGATATAGATATAGATATAGATATAGATATAGATATAGATATAGATACAGATACAGATACAGATACAGATACAGATACAGATACAGATACAGATACAGATACAGATATAGATATAGATATAGATATAGATATAGATATAGATATAGATATAGATATAGATATAGATATAGATATAGATATAGATATAGATATAGATATAGATATAGATATAGATATAGATATAGATATAGATATAGATATAGATATAGATATAGATATAGATATAGATATAGATATAGATATAGATATAGATATAGATATAGATATAGATATAGATATAGATATAGATATAGATATAGATATAGATATAGATATAGATATAGATATAGATATAGATATAGATATAGATATAGATATAGATATAGATATAGATATAGATATAGATATAGATATAGATATAGATATAGATATAGATATAGATATAGATATAGATATAGATATAGATATAGATATAGATATAGATATAGATATAGATATAGATATAGATATAGATATAGATATAGATATAGATATAGATATAGATATAGATATAGATATAGATATAGATATAGATATAGATATAGATATAGATATAGATATAGATATAGATATAGATATAGATATAGATATAGATATAGATATAGATATAGATATAGATATAGATATAGATATAGATATAGATATAGATATAGATATAGATATAGATATAGATATAGATATAGATATAGATATAGATATAGATATAGATATAGATATAGATATAGATATAGATATAGATATAGATATAGATATAGATATAGATATAGATATAGATATAGATATAGATATAGATATAGATATAGATATAGATATAGATATAGATATAGATATAGATATAGATATAGATATAGATATAGATATAGATATAGATATAGATATAGATATAGATATAGATATAGATATAGACATAGATATAGATATAGATATAGATATAGATATAGACATAGATATAGACATAGATATAGACATAGATATAGACATAGATATAGACATAGATATAGACATAGATATAGACATAGATATAGACATAGATATAGACATAGATATAGACATAGATATAGACATAGATATAGACATAGATATAGACATAGATATAGACATAGATATAGACATAAAGATAGAGAGAAATATATATCTAAAGATAGAGAAAAAAATAGAGACATAATTGAGATAGAGATAAAGATATAGCTAGAGATATAGACAGAGATAGATATAGACAGAGATAGATATAGACAGAGATAGATATAGACATAGATATATATAGGGTGTTTTTTTAAAGGTATAGAACTTCGAATTGAAATAAAACACAAGAAAATCGTTTTAATGTCCATCAATTTGGCTTTATTGGAAGGATAATTTTATGCCATTAATGTTTAAATATGATTTCGGGCATGTGGCCGCCGCGGCTGGCTCGAATAAAGCCAATTCTACAGGTCCAATTTTCAACCACTTTTTCGAGCATATGGGGCCGTATGTTGGCAATAACGCCACGAATGTTGGCTTCCAAGTCCCCTAACGTTTCTGGTTTGTTGGCGTAGACGAGCGACTTCACATATCCCCAAAGAAAATAATCCAATGGTGTCAAATCACACGATCTTGGTGGCCAATTGACAGGTCCATTCCGCGAAATTATGCGCTCATCGAATGTTTCCTTCAATAAATCGATTGTGAAGTGCGCTGTGTGGCATGTAGCGCCACAACTCATCCACATTCATGCCATCCAATTCGGGAACAAAATAGTCGGTTAGTCGGCTCCAATTGCTGTGCACGGTGGCGAATCGATTCATTCGGGTCCTCTTCAACACTTTGCTCTACAGCGGCAATTGTTTCTTCGGTGCGCACTGTTCGACGTCTCTGCGGATGCGTATTATCACATAGAGTAAACGTAGTGCGAAAACGATCCATGGTTAACCGAATTAATTGCTCTGATGGACGATTATGTCGACCATAAAATGGACGGAGCTTGCGGTAAACTTGGCGAACTGAACCATTATTTTCGAAATAAATTTGCACGATTTGCAAGCGTTGTTCTTTTGTCAACCTGTTCATGATGAAATGGCAAACCAAACTAAATATTAATCACTTGACAGCTGACAAAATGGCCGCCAGTTAAAAAAGTGATGCCAACTTAAAGTTCTATACCTCAATAAAAAACACCCTTTACATAGGGATGGAGATAGAGATAAAGATAGAGCTAAAGATAGAGATAGAGACAGAGATATGTAGATATAGATATAGACTTAGATATAGACATATATAGATATTAAGATGGAGCTAAAGATAGAGAAAGAGATAGATATAGAGAATGAAATAGAGATGAGATAGTGTTAGTCTTAGTGTTAGTGTTAGTGTTAGTGTTAGTGTTAGTGTTAGCGTTAGCGTTAGTGTTAGCGTTAGTGTTAGCGTTAGTGTTAGTGTTAGTGAATGTTAGTGTTAGTGTTAGGGTTAGTGTTAGGGTTATTGTTAGGGTTAGTGTTAGATGTAGGCAGCATACAGATTTATTGCTATTATTTATGTGCAATACTTGCTGGTGCCTTCCCCAAGTGTGAAGAACTGTACAGCTATTCTTTCTTGTTTTTAAGCACAATTCCCTTGTTAATTTTTAAATATATGTAATTACTTATCTCAAAACTAACCAAAAATATCGACTGTTTTTTCCGGGTATATAAAACAGTCTTTATACACTAATTGGCTTGTTGGCTTGGAATTTTATTACTTAGTTATTTATTTCAGCACCCAGTTTTATAAACAAAATAACAAAATATTTCAAAAGTGCTTTTTTTCAAAATAAACTTAATTTAATCAGCCAGAAAAATAATTGCAATTGTTTTTTGACAGTAATTTAGTAGTTTTTTTTATTTAATAAATAATCATATTAAAACTTTTTAATAAATAGTGATACTATAAATTTTATTAAATCTACATTTTCAAACAGAAACAAACACTCACACGACTTAATGACATTATCATTAATATGAAACAAAAAAAAACAAAAATTAAAAATAAATAAATATAAAATCTAATAAAAAACCATTAAAATGTACAACCGAGTAAAACAAAACGAGTGAAAAAGTTTGCTTGATAAAAAAACTATGAACACAAATTTATCCATCCATATGATACTTACTTTTGTAATATGATATTTTTTTTTATTAATTCTTCAACCATCCCTGGGTTGAAGGTATTTTTTTTTTTGTTGTTAAATTGATTGGCTTTTGGCTGTGAAAATAAAAAAAGAAATTAAAACAAACTCGAAAAAATAAAAAAATGCTCTGCAATATAAAAAGTTGTTGAATTTTGAGCTTTTAACATTAAAAGCACATTGTGGCTCTCAATTGGTTGAATATGAGATGGAATCGTGAATATCTTTCAACTCTTACACTTATACACTTTGGTGTACATATTTCATATTTAATATGTTGTACGTATTCTGAGTTGATATGCACTTAACCTCATTTTAGGTTATTTAAGCAACTTCGATACCATTGAAAATAAAATAAAACTTGGCAGCACTTAATACGAAACTCAGCTGACTTGTTTATATAACGCATAAAATATAGTTTTGGATTTCTAAGCTTCAAGGCATCCTACAGTTTGTGCTCTGAAACTTGGTTTTATATATATATTTTTTTTTGAGAAGACGCGTAGAATGCAAGAAAACGTAGAATGCTTAAGCGAGCTGCCTGCATACCAATGGATCAGGGGTTTAATAGTCCCTTTCGATAAGTAGCTGATTCGATCACATATTTTCAATTTGAGATTATGTCATGCGATATCGAACCATATTATTACATTGATAGATAGCGAATGCCATAATCTCAAACTGAAAAAAACGTGATCGAATCAGCTCGTTATCGAAAGCGACAATTAGACTTGAGTACTATGGGTCACTTAATAGTGAATAAAATCAAAAGTTCTATACCGACTTAAACGAAATATGGCTCTTTTTATTGCCAAAATATTTTTCTATACTTTCCCATGTCGCTAAAAGAATAAATTTATTTTTCACCTATTCACTAGCTCTTGCGGTTGATAATCATAATTCCAATAATCTACTGAGAAAAAAAAAATAATAATGAGAATCTGGTGCTAAAACGTCGTGTATTTGTACAATATATTTAAATTTGAATTTAAAGTACAGTTTGGAGTTAAAATAAAATTATTTAAGAGCCATTTATATATGAAAAAAAATATGACTCTATTAGAGGGCTGCGTAAGCAGTCTTGAAATGTAAATACAGCTTGTTTTTTTTTAAAATGTATTGTCGTAGCATGTATTATACTAAACCAATAATAAATACTGTCGCTTAATAAGCGAAGCACGATGGATGTATTGATGTACGTGTATATGAGTTTACAAGCGATGTCGCGAAGACTTCTTGTTCGTAACAAACACTCTAAAGAAGTAGTGTTGATGCGTGTATGCTTTTTATTTTTCATATTGTACGTTTGAGTGGTTGTGTAAGATATAGATGGTAAGCTATTATTAAACCACCCCTAAGGTTTTTAAAGCAAGAGCACACAACTATTGTTAATCCATCAAAAAATTTTCTGTCACGAAGTATTTTCTTCTTTACTTCTATACTTGCAATAACTCAACCAAATTTCTTGCAAACAGTGTTGTTTATCGTTTGTTTTAGAAGATTTCGCTGTAGTAAAGCATTTGAAAAACCCTTCATGTTTTAAAAGTTCTTGTAAGTGGTATTGTGCAGGGGTCTAGCCTCTATGTTTCTATTTATTTATGTATGCCTCTATATTTCTACTTATGTATGTCTCTACACTCAAAATAAAAATCAATCCATCTGTACTTAAATCAATCCAAAGCGGTGTCATAAGTACGGTAAGTACGGATTTACTTAAATCAAGTACAGAAGGCTTGATTCAAGTACGGACAATTCAAGTGCTAAATACTTAATTTTATCCATATCTAATCCTGAATCCGTACTTGAAATAAACCCAAAACAGGATTGATTTCAGAAAACCTGAGATTGAATCAAATTCAAAATGCGCTTGATTCAAGAATTTTCTAGTGTATTTAATCGCGAATCCGTACTTGAAATAATCCTAAAACGAGATTGATTAAGGAAAATGACAGATTGAATTAATCTAAAAATGGGGTTGATTTAGTGCCGAATCCGTACTTGAAATAATCCAAAAACGAGATTCATTTAAGAAAAAATTGGATTGAATTTTTCGCTAAATGCACCTGTTTTAAGAAATCCTAGCTTGATTTATTGAATAAAAAGATTTAATTTATATTTTAATTAACGTTATAATAATTTATTCGACCTTTTAGTTTAATGTATACAAGTTTTATTTAAGCTTTAAGTCCTTTTTGTAAATAGTTGATAACAATATTTATTATTTTATCGATATTTCGCTGCAACGTTATGTAGAAGCTATCGATAAAATAATAAATATTGTTATCAACTATTTACAAAAAGGATCTAAAGCTTAAATAAAACTTGTATATTTTTTAATTAACTTTTTACTGTCCATATTAATATTTTATTTGTTTTAATTAGTTTATTCGACTTGGAAAGGTTTTCACCAAACTACATGCGAAGACCAAAAACGAGCATTGCTTCCTTTACGTCGCTCTGTTACATGTTTCGGAAGAAAATTATTATGGAAGAATGCTAAATGAGACCAAAATTAAAGTTCTGGGGAAGAAAAAAATTATAGATTTTAAATTTATGTATACACATAGGTTCTCTTAGCAGTTAATTGAATGATTTTTTACTAAATAATAATAGGCACTTTACCTGCAAGATACTGCCTCTTTGTCATCAATAAATAATTATATATTTTGCTCTCAACTAAAGCCCACGTTTCTAAGTTGATTACATTTATAATCGTTATCGCTCCAAAAGTGTAACCCCATCAGTGCTCTAAGGGAAACTATGTCATTAAGAAGCTAGGGGTTCTTGGTCACCTAGAGCGATAACATATTTCTGAGTCCGGTCTTACAGCGAGTTGAGCAAAAAAAAAAATAATTATCAATGAGAAATTATGAGGCATGCATGCGTATGCAAAAAAGTTTTCGTACCTACTACTATTTTTTTACTTAATATGTATGTATGTATATTTATAAAATATAAAAAAACTACAGATTAAAATATACTTCTATATATACATCTTTTACGGACATTTTCATAATGTTAGCAAAGTGTGTATTTTGTTTTTTTTTTTATTATTTGCAAAGACTGAAGCGATAGCAATTATATATTGGGTTCACAGACGAAAATTTTATTTTAGTTGAGCAAATTTTGGGATTATGGAAGATGAAAGAGAAGATAATGAAGATGGGAAGTATCATATTTTCCTCTCTCGCCGATGAACTAAAAAGTTGCTCAACTAAAATTGCCGGGTGTGCAACGGCACTTGTTAAATACAACACGCACAATCGATATAAAAAAACTCATATTTTTACTTACGCCTTAAATATTGAGAAACAGCTCCGCAATCTAAGCCCCTCAGAACCTTTAGTAGTTTTCCTTTGCTTTCACTTTTTATTTTATTTATTTATTTATTATATACATATAGTTTTATTTTTTTCACTTTTATATTATTAAAAACAAACTTTTTCACACGAGTATTAAAAATCAACCGCGCCTAGTCACTTTTAAATAAAATATTTTCTGTTAGAAATACAAATATTATATAATAATTTTTATTTTAATGTATTGATTTTCTCATTATATTGAATTTCAATCACAAGCACACTAATGAACTTGAAATTTTTTTGTTCAAAAGTATTTTTATTTTTCTTTTCATATGTGTATAAAGTAAAGGTACCAACAGACGACATGTTTTTTACATGTGTTTTTTTAAGTTTTCGACTCGTATGTTTTTCTTTATGCTTGTCAATATTGGTTAATTTACATAAGGTTTATAATTTTTGGTCACAAACGTACATGTAGTATCACTTCTTCTTTTTCAGTACATAAATATCCACGTAGTTTGTTTTATAAATGGCTTGCAGCCGTCGAAATATTTTTGGTTCCGTCGCTGTAGTACTGGCGACGCAAATTTGCTTTTTTAATTTTTTCTTTTTTAAATAAGACGTTGAGGTTGTATCTAAAAATCTATACATTTTTGGACTTATTTTAATAAAACTACAACGTTAAATTAAAAAAAAAATATATAATTAATTTGTCTTGCAAAATACTTCCTTCAGACGGCTAATGATAGTGCACATAATCAACCGCCGACGAATTTGTTCGCATGACTTAGACATTTGAAGCTGTATGTTTAACATAAGAAAATAGAGCACGCTCTATTTCAAATAATGTCTTATGACTTTTGTCATGTTTTTTACACAAGCAATGTTTTAAAGGTAACACACGACCATTGGAGTAGCTAGACATTTTTACTGGGGGGTGGGGGTTTAAATACAATTTTTTTATTTAGTGTTTTTTGTGGGAATTGTTAAAATTTAAGCTTAAAATTTTTTAAACGCACTAATAATCCCAAATTAATATTTTACTTAGTAAGTTAAATATATATTTTTTATTAAAAATATTGGAAATTGGAAATTAAAAAAATATATTTTACTTAATAAGTAAAATATTAATATGTAAAATATTGGTTTGGGATTATTAGTGCGTTTAAAAAATTTTATACAGATTTTTTTTTAACATTTTATTTTATTTAAGTTAAAACATAAATTAACAGTCCAGTTTCAATAACAAAAATTAAGTTATAATAATAAATAATAAAAACATTCAAAACAAAAACAATATATAGACAAAAAGTAAAGTATGTATTAGAAAAAAACTAAATAATAATAATAATAATCTAATAATAATAAACTAAATAATAATAAAATTAATATTCGTTTCAAACAAGTTTATATGTTTATATGGATAAATTATTTATGTATATACTATATTTGAATACAATATTTTGAAAAGATACAAGCAAGAAATGATTTTATTCATCATTCATGATTTCATTTCTTAATAATTTATTATTTAATTAAAAAAAAAATTTATCTGTTTCCCTTCCAATATTGAAGTTCTGAATCAATACTATATTGTTGCGATGAATGAACATACATACATAAATAAGTGCAAACATATGTATGCAAGTATGTATGTATACGTGTTCAATTGAAAAAAATTTTATGTGCATATATATATACATGCATACATATCGATAGTTGAGTTTTTCAGTGATTTCAATTAATTTCACACTAATACACCTCATCACAAAAATTTATTGCAATAGTGTAAAAAATAGCGCTTTTACAAGCAGTTGTACAAAAAAGTTACATTTTGAATATTACACTTTCTATTATGTTTTACCTTCTCCTGTAAAGTTACAATTATTTGCGTTAGGGCCTTTCCATTTGAGACCAACGATATATTGACCTGTGTAAGTTGATATCCTATCAAAAATTTCGGCCATCAAAAGTACTGATACCAAAATTTGGACCTAGGAATATTTTTCACAAATTTTCCACTAGTCTAACAAAGTTGTATATGAACATGAATTGTTTTGTTTTATTTTCTAATAAAAATAAAACATATGTAAAACATGTTTAAAGAGGAAATTTTGATTTGTTCGATTTTCTGACGATTTTTCGGACATGAAATGATGATTATTTTATATTTTATCGTGATTTCGGTGATTTTTCCATCATTTTATCTGGCAGCCCTCGATTGAACCATAAATATGCATACATACATACGTACATGTGTGTGTAGGAGTTATATATAGTATATGAATATATACAAGGTATTTGCAGATCATAATTTTTCGCTATTTTTTTAATTTTACTCTAAATAAAAATTGGTGGCTATTGTTACAAACAATTTGACAGTAGAAAATCTTAAGAACACCTTAAAACAACTTGTCTTGCTACTAACTACATACGTACACTAATACAATTTTATTAAGAATTTGTTGAAAGCTAACGGGTGTTTTTTTAGAGGTATAGAACTTCGAATTGAAATAAAACACAAGAAAATCGTTTGAATGTCCATCAATTTGGCTTTATTGGAAGGATAATTTTATGCCATTAATGTTTAAATATGATTTCGGGCATGTGGCCGCCGCGGCTGGCTCAAATAAAGCCAATTCTACAGGTCCAATTTTCAACCACTTTTTCGAGCATATGGGGCCGTATGTTGGCAATAACGCCACGAATGTTGGCTTCCAAGTCCCCTAACGTTTCTGGTTTGTTGGCGTAGACGAGCGACTTCACATATCCCCAAAGAAAATAATCCAATGGTGTCAAATCACACGATCTTGGTGGCCAATTGACAGGTCCATTCCTCGAAATTATGCGCTCATCGAATGTTTCCTTCAATAAATCGATTGTGACGTGCGCTGTGTGGCATGTAGCGTCGTCTTGTTGGAACCACAACTCATCCACATTCATGCCATCCAATTCGGGAACAAAATAGTCGGTTATCATGGCTCTATACCGGTCTCCATTAACGGTAACTGACTCTCCAGCATTATTTCGGAAGAAGTATGGCCCAATGACTCCACCAGCCCATAGAGCACACCAAACAGTCAGTTTTTGTGGATGTAATGGCGTCTCAAGGGTCTCATGTGGATTCTCTTCACTCCAAATGCGGCAATTTTGCTTGTTGACGTAGCCATTCAACCAAAAATGAGCCTCATCACTGAACAAAATTTTGCGATGAAAATCAGCATCGAGATCAATCTCATTTTCGGCCCATACACCAAAATCACGACGCATTGCATGGTCTCGCGGCTTTAATTCTTGCACAAGCTGGATCTTGTAAGGTCGCAAGCCAAGATCTTTGCGCAAAATCTTCCATAAAGTTGATGGACAAAGCTCCAATTGCTGTGCACGGTGGCGAATCGATTCATTCGGGTCCTCTTCAACACTTTGCTCTACAGCGGCAATTGTTTCTTCGGTGCGCACTGTTCGACGTCTCTGCGGATGCGTATTATCACATAGAGTAAACGTAGTACGAAAACGATCCATGGTTAACCGAATTAATTGCTCTGATGGACGATTATGTCGACCATGAAATGGACGGAGCTTGCGGTAAACTTCGCGAACTGAACCATTATTTTCGAAATAAATTTGCACGATTTGCAAGCGTTGTTCTTTTGTCAACCTGTTCATGATGAAATGGCAAACCAAACTAAATATTAATCACTTGACAGCTGACAAAATGGCCGCCAGTTAAAAAAGTGATGCCAACTTAAAGTTCTATACCTCAATAAAAAACACCCATTACATACACATATACATATCTACACACATGCATTATAAATTCACATGGAGTTTACTATTTGTGATGTTTTGAAGTGTTGTAAACTTATAGTTTTTTGGGTATTTGCTATCTAATAAAAGTATGCATATTTAGCGATTATTCGAAAAGTTTGTATAAAAATTACTGGTGATTTTCATGAGTAATTTTAAAATAAATAAAAAATAGAATTTTTTAATATTACAGGCAAAATAATATGTTTTAAAAAGAATTTGTAATAAATCCTGGGGGGGGGGCAAAATCAAGTCTGGGGGGGGGGGGCATTGCTACGCCTATGCACACGACATGTTTTCCATCACTTTCAACTGACTTCAAAAAAAAGTATGTTCTTAGTTCATATATATTTTTTAATATTATTTCACACTCATAGCTCCGTAGCTTTGTAAGCCGATTTATAAAATTCAGATTTTTGTGTGCTATAATTTTATGATTTCTAGAGAAAATTTTTTATTTACGAGTATGTAAGAAAATGTATGAAGAGAGAGCAGGTGGCGAAGTATTAATGTATTAAGCTTAGATATAACTCGTCGTACAACTGAGATATTGTGCGTTTTGTTAATTTTTCTAGAATTTTCGTAGCGCCTCTGGTGTTAAGTAGTTGCATTATTTTAAGTAATGCAGCAATTTAATTAATAATTTTACTTGGCAGACGATTCGCTGCTACAAATATCCTCGAAGAAGGACATTATTAAGAGCTATGATAATTTCGATATGACTGAGTCTGGCCAGGGATTGAACTCAGGCTCGCTAAGACCGTCATTGGTTTGGTAGCCAACGCACTAACTACATAAGGTAACAACATCCTCAAATATGAGTACAATATACCCTGGACACGTTTAAATAATCCCGTCAATCAGTGCACATGTGTGGTAATTTTTAAATATGTAAATTCTGGCACATACAATGTGAAAAACATGTCGTCTGTTGGTACCTTAAGTACACAGCCGTACTTTAAATAAGTTTTTTTTACTCAATTTAAGAACTTTTTACTTTATTCATATTTTTTTCACATAATTTAAGCACTTCATACTCAATTTAAGAAACTCCAGGATTGGTTTTCCAAAGTAATCCCGTTTTTGGTTTGTTTTAAGTAAATGTTAGTGCTATTCGTACTCAAATTTTTAAGTACGATGCGTACTAAAAGTAAATAGAAAAAACTTGAATTTAGTACGGCTTTTTTCTTTCTGTGTATATATTTCTAACATATAAAATCTTAACACATCATAAGCATTATGATGAACTAAATATGTCTTACATTTGTAAGCCCACAAAAGAATTTTTGTAAATATGGAAAAACTTAGCAAGAACAATTGAGTAAATGATCTTAAAAAAAATTATTTACATAAATTCCTTATTTAACAATATTCAAGTTATAATAAATGAAGATATCAAAGTTATTTATTTGATTTTTTCAGCATAATGATACGCTTATTGATAAGAAAGAAAAGAAATTGCCCCCTTATAAAAGAAAACATCTGGTCCTTTGACGAAATTGCGTTAAAGCAAGAGAGAGAGAAAAGAAATCCAGTCCTTAATTTGTGTCACATAGTGAATACAAACAAACGATATGGAAATTAAGATTATTATACTTGTTATGCCACATGCACTTAAGAATTATATACAAAAAATTATAGACCACATTTCTTTCTCGTTTCGTAAAGGAGGAAGGAATACATGTGTATGTAATTTTTTTTTTTTTCATAAAGGAAATAACTTAATTTTTTTTATCGTGTAAAGGCAACCACATGGATAAATAATATTGATATATAGCTTGCAATTTATGGAAAAGAATATGACCACTGAAATATAGACTTAAAGCAGAAAATGGTAAATTTTTGTGCACTTCTTTATTTTCTTGCATCCTCTTGAGTCCTGTAGAACTTCAGAAATGGGTATTATTTATTTGATGTAATAATTTTTAATAAAGTTAAATAATATTTTTGTATTCAATAAGTTATTATTTGGTATTAAAATCAATTTTTGTATTTTTAGTCCAACTTTAGACGTTTTCCTTTCTAGAAAATAATGTTATATTTATTGCACTTGTCAATAAAAATTTTCAATAAAATGGTTTTTTGAAATAGAAATTTTATTAAAAATTATTATGTCATCTGTTACGAGCGAAAATTTTTGCTAATGAAATTGAATTTTTCTTAATAAAAAGTTAAAAAATGTTGCACTTTGTTGACAATAAAAAAATTTTTCATTATAAAATTATAAAAACACTTGTCGCTTTCTTGGTGATTATTAGTGTGAAACTATATTTGCTCAATTGAGCTACGAAATGGGCACCACTGCACGCACCATAGGAAATTTTACCCAATTTGTGTCCGTAATTAATCACAGCCAAAGGCCAGGACAGATTGAAATTATTTTTTAGAATCAAACTATGGAAGACTCCCTCTTAGTTAAATTTCTTATCACTTAGGCTCAAATTCACAGTCTTTAGTTAACTAACCAAGATGGTTTAACCAATGAAATTGATAAGGAAAATCTTTAGTTAAACCACGAGCGTTAGTTAACTATAGACTGTGAATTTGGACCTTAATCTCACAAAAAATAAAAAAATTTAAAACTCACGCTCACGTTTTTTCACGTGAGACAACTTTTGACTAATATTAATAATACACACACCTTTGGACTTTGTATTAAATTTTTAATTTTCAAAAACACGCGTGACAAATTTTGACTAATATTAAAAATCTCACTTACCTTCGACATGATATTAAATTTTTTAATTTTCAAAAACTAAAAAATTTTTATTGTGAAAACCTTACTCTCACGAGGAAAAAATATTTTTGTCACTCACGCTCACGTTGTCCTCTCACGCGTGACAACTTTTGACTAATATTAATAATACACTCGCCTTCGGAAATTGTATTAAATTTTTTTTTTTATGTTTCAAAAACTATAAATGGAGCTCTTACGCGTGACAACTTTTGATTAATATTAATAATCTCAATCACCTTTGACATTGCATTAAATTTTTTATATTTTAAAACTATAAATTTTTACTATGAAAATCTTTACTACTCTCAATAGTTATTCGAAATCACACACAAAACACTTGATGAAGTGACAGAAAATCAAAATTGTCGAAGGTTTCTAAAAATAGTTTTTTTTTCTTTGTTATTCTTTATATATTAAGGCAACCGATTTTTTTTCACTCACGCTCACGTCCTCTTACGCGTGAAAACTTTTGACTCACCTTCGAAATTATATTAAAATTTTTTAAATTTTCAATCACTAAATATTTATTATGAAAACATTTACTACACACAATCCTCATTTGAAATCACACACGAAACCCTTGATAAAGTGACAGTAAATAAAAATTGTGGAAAAATTTCAAAAATATTTGTTTTTCTTGTTTTTTTTGTATTAAAGCAAAAAGAATTTCACTCACGCTCACGTGCTCTCACGCGTGACAGTTCTTATGCACTCCCTTTTAAGACCTTTAAATTTGATTTATGGACTAAAGGAAAAAAAATGATCTTAGATTTATTTGCCCGTACAGTAAATATTTAGTTTAGTAGAAAAAATTCAAATATTTCAAGTTAAGGAGATAACCTATGTCCTAGACAACTGTGATTTTATTATTGCTATCATATAAAAGTAGTAACTATTTTATTGAGCTTGAGGTCTTTTTAATAAAATTTTTTTTTTTACCTGAAGAAGACACACAAAGGCGTGTCGAAATATTGATAAATAAAAGCTGTTAATTTTTATTTAAAAGACCTCAAGCTCAATAAAATAGTTACTACTTTTAAAACAAAAGGTCAAATAAATTTTCGGAAATCATTGCTATCATATTTTATTTCAAAGTTTAAATGAAAAAAGACTAAAGTTCTATTAGTTTAACCTTAAGCTCACTTAAATAATTTCGGTATAATCTACTTAATACACGAATTTACCAAAATTTTATTTTGAACAAAAAAAAAACTATTCACTCACGAAATTATCTTCCTTTAATTAAATTTTAGATTTTATGAACTCTTATTTCTGAAATTTGCAATGTATTCCCTGCATGCAGTCCCTATTTGTGAACTCACTCACTTACAAACGTTTAATTCGTTGTTTTTGTTTCAACATTAAAGCAAAAGTAATTGCAAATTTTCAATATCAAGGTTTTTTTTTATTTTTTTTTTCCAAAAAAGTGGTAAATTTCCCATAGTGCTCTGCTACAAATAAATACTTTTGGTTTGAAATTAAATTGTTCAATTAATTTCATATTTTTTATAATCTTCATTTAAAAAAGGTAATATTTAAAACAAATTAAATACAAAATTGCTACTTAACATACAGTCGCTTTCATTCATTTCGTAATTCCATTCAAATTTACTATACTTTTTTTTTGCATCGGATTCTCTTTTATTTTTTGCAATTCGCTTAATATCCGTCTTGGAAAGGCATTCACACGTTCAAATACCGCAGCACCTGTACACTCTTTAAATATTTATACATTTCTTCTTTAATTTACAATATTTAAAATCATATTGTATATTTTATAATTAATGTCGCTTATGCCGTCGAACATTAATATTCAGAAATACTCTGTTGTATGTATGGATTTTAATGTGAAATGCGTTTGAGTGTGTGTGTGTGTGTGTTTAAGTGTAATTGTTTGTTCACATGAAACTTTCGAATTTACCTCATGATATTCTTCTGTGAATTTATGTTTACAATACAAATTGCATTTTTATTTCATTTAAATAAAAACTGCATTACAAGTGATACAAAAAAAAAAAAAAAATAATATGAAAGCAGGAGGACAACAAGCAACTGTTTATGCTGCACGCACACGTGGGTATGCGATAATGTGTGTTGCTGTGTGTGTGTGCGGCACGTGCTTATAATTATAACGAAGCACTATGGGTTGTGTCTGCGTATTTTTTTATTTTTTTTTTAGTATTTAATTTAAAGACTAATTCATAAATGATTATTAACAGTTTAATAACACATTAATAGTCAAAAATCGCTAAATGTGTATTCATAAATGATTAATAGCCTATTAGACGTTTAATAAACGTTTCATAACTCAGAGATTTTTAATGTAGCCTTTATGCTACTTTAAGCGTTTGATAAACAATTATAAATAATATTTTCTTGATTTTTTATCCCTTATTTGAGATTTTCTGTGGTTGCTCACTTTTATGTTTCTTGCTTATTCTTATGCATGTCTCCTGAATAATGTTCTTGGGCAAATGTATTAATTTATGTAAGTTGGTACATGTATGTATGTATGCATAATTGTACAAAAAGAAAAATGCATACATATAAACATCGTTGAAAATTAAAGAAATCCCATTCATTGGCAAAAAGAAAAATAGAATCATAAACATAAGGGCATATGTAAGTACAAGCATACGTATGTTTGTATGGTACTGCATGCTTACATATGTATGTATGTATGTACAATAACATTTTAAAATTAAAACAAAATAGTGATGCATAATCGACCGCATAATTCGAGCCGAATATAAATGTGTTTGTATACAATTTTTTGTAACATATAAATTTTTTTTGGTTTATTTATTAATAAAAAGTAAAACGCCTACTTTTTAAGTTATTTTTTAATAACATTATGTGTAATGATTTACTTTTTTTTCGACTCAAACAGACTACCTAGATAATCGATTCTTCGTTGTATGCATCACTAAACATAAAATGAGAGCGAAAGTAGCATGATGTTGCCAACTTAAAATTACAAAAGAAGCAAAATCGTTTAATAGTTAATTCACTGATAGTAATCAGTTATGAATACAAATTTTTATTAGAGCTTAATAAAGCAAAATCTGTTTCATAAGTAATGTACAGATTAAAGCTGAAATAAGGAATTTTTATGAATTACACCGTAAAAATAAAAGCATATTTTTCCCATCAATTTGAAAAGTGAAACGATAAATTTTTTTCATGCAGCCTCCAATTTAATTTTTTACGTCTGCTTTTCACAGAGGATATGAGTATTATTTTGTAATTCGAATTTTGAAAATATGTAGGTTTTTTTTTTTTTTTTTTTTTTTTTTTTTTTTTTTTTTTTTTTTTGTAAAGCTGCGCATTTTCTCTTAAACTGTCTCATAGTGCATCACAAGTATTTAATCCTTACAGGTTTAGTACAATTCGGTTTATTATTTTCAATTGTTTTCGTACATAATTATGCTCAATATTTATCACTTATTAAACGTATCAGTGTGCGTGCAACTGTCCGGACGTCAAACGGTGCAGCATTTAATATATCTTTTAAACATTGACTTTTGCAGTTTAAATGTTTCATATTTAATGCTGTTTTCATTATTGGCTTATATCTGCAATATGATCTTAAATAATTTGATAAGATTATTTGTATTTAATGTATTTAAGAGAAATTTTATTATAATATCTAAAGAATTTTTTCGATCGAAAAAAAAGAGAAAATGAAATTTTAGTATATATGTACGAGTACAAACATATTAAAAAAGTTTAATATATTAAGTTCGAAGAATTTTTATTTTGCAAGCAGCTAAGTTGTAAAACATCGATAAGGAATAATCTTAATTTTTTCCAATTAATTTTTCGAAAATTCCAAAATTATTTAAATAAATGCAGTAAAGTGTGCGACTTTGACTCGCACACGAAGAGTTCCATATGGACACTACATATCGCGGCATAACCTCCAAAATAGCTTAAGCGACATAATTTTCGAACTTAAATTTTTGACCAAAATTGATTATTTGCGAACGTAAATAGTCGATTTTCGTGAAAAAAAAACCAGTCCGAAAAATGTGTCGCTTAAGCTATTTTAGCGGTTATGGCTCGACATGTAATACCATACCAACGTTTTAATTTTTTGTGCTTGTTTTTTGCGACTTTTTTTAATATTTTATTAGATTTTGGTGATTTTTGTTTTATTTCTTTTACAATCCATGTTATAAGTTTTAGCGATTTGGCAATTTTTCAACGTTGTTTTTTAATTTTGGCGTTTTTTTCGTTTTAGCGATTTTGTTAGTTTCTTTGGGGTTGACCTTTTTATTTTTGGTGATTTTTTGGCATTTTACGGATTTATTTATTTTTTTCTTAATTATATTTTATTAAAGCGTTTTTTTTCTTTTTGGCGTTTTTTCATTCGGACATTTTTTATAGCATAGACAGACGACAGCGTTAATTTGCATTAACTGTCTTAATGCAAATTAACTTGTGAATTATCCTCATTTGTAAATGCACTAAATGACAGTGAATTAATACTGAATTTAGCTATATGATAACGCAGTCCTAATATGGTAACACCGTCAACAATCAATCAAATGTTGGCAAATTGTTTTGGTTTTCAAAATTAAAATGCGACTCGGTGAGAAAATATAAGTTATTTTAATTGTTTTTAGAAAAAGAACAAAGAAATATTAAAATCGAGACACATTTTTTCCATTTTAATATTTCCAAGGAAAATTATCGAAGTGTGTGGCACCAAAGGGATGTACAGATTTTGTTTACTTAATGCAAATACTGTCGTGTGTCAGGGTAAATTTTTAATTCACATTAGTGAGATTTTAATGCAAATTAACGCTGTCGTCTGTCTACGCTATTAAATATGACTTTTTTGTGTTTGGCGATCTTTTTCTGGTTTTGGCGATTGTTTTTTTTTTTAAGTTTTTTGGTGACCTTTTCACTTTCGGTAGTTTTTTTTAATTTGATCGTTTTTATTGTTGACATTTTTAAAGCGCTTTTTTTACTTTTTTTGGGTTTTTTCGTTTCGACATTTTTTAATTTTGGCGTTTTATTCAGTTTTAGCGTTTATTGTTTGCGCTTTTTTTCGTTCTCAATTTTTTTTTGTCGTTTTGGCGATTATTTCAGCTTTTGGCGTTTTTTTAGTTTTTTTGTCGACCTTTTTACTTTCTGTGATTTTTTTTTTTTTTGAATTTTATCGTTGTTGATATTTTTTATTTAAGCGCTTCTTTTTTCCTTTTTGACTGTTCGGTCGGCATATTATACTTTTGGAGTTTTTTTTCGTTCTGACGGTTTTTATCGGAAGTTTTTTAGTTTTGACAATTTTTTCTCGTTATGGCGATTTTTTCCATTCTTGGCGATTTATTAAGTTTTTTGGCGATCTTTTTGCTTTCGGTGATATTTTTGCATTTTTCTCGATTTTGTTGTTGATATATTTCTTTTTTTCATTTTTGAATTTTGGCGTTCTTAGTTTAATGTTTTTATTTTTAGCTTTTTTCGGCCTCTTTTAGTTTTAGCTTTTATTTTTTTTTTGTTTTTTGGCGTTTTTTTTTTGTTGTTTTTTGGCGTTTTTTTTTGTTTTTGGTAATATTTTTACTTTCGGTGATGTTTTTGCATTTTATCAACTTTTTTGTGGATATTTTTCGTTCAAGCGTTTTTTTCGTTTTATCGTTTCGCCAGTTTTTAATTTTGGCGTTTTTAAGCTTAGTTTTAGCTTTTTTTTTTTGCTTGTCTTAGTTTTTGCGCTTTTTTGAGATTTTTAGTTTTTTTGACGATCTTTTTACTTGTGGTGATTTTTTTTGCATTTTATCGTTTAAGCGTTTTTTCGTTTTGCCATTTTTTAATTTTGGCGTTTTTAGTTTAATGTTTTTAGTTTTATATTATTTCGGCCTCTTTAAGTTTTAGCGTTTATTTGTTTCTTTTGGCGGTTTTATTTTTGGTTTTTGAGGGGTTTTTTTTAGTTTCTTTGCGATCTTAGTTTTAACGTTTTTTTTCGTTTTTTTGGCCTCAGTTTTAGTGTTTTTTTTTTTTTGTTGAGATTTGTTAGTTTTTTGGCAATCTCTTTACGTTCGGTGATTTGTGTAGATTTTATCAATTTTTTTTGGTGATATTTTTCGTTTAAGCGTTTCTTTCGTTTTATCGTTTCCCCATTTTTGAATTTTGGCGTTTTTAATCTTAGCGTTTTCTGAGTTTTAACGTTTTTTTGGTTTCTCTTAGTTTTAGAGCTTTTTTTTTTGAAGATTTTTAGTTTTTTGGCGATCTTATTTTTATGCATGAAATACTGAAGTATATTTATTTGACATAATGGGCCATAACCATAGTCATAGAATAAAGTCGGTTCGTTTTAGAAACAACTTAAAATTAAAAACCTGTTCTTAAATATTTTTCTACTATAGTCAAAAACAAAGTGTGTGTTAAGTTGAACCGACTTTAACTGGGTGCCACAGTAAATATTGGAAATTTTTCATATGATAGAAAACAAAATATAAGGAAGTGGCATCTCTGTCTCTCAACTCTCTCATCTCTCTCTCTCTCTCATCGGACATTGTGTTATGAAAAAGGGTTGAGTTTAAATTACATAATCAAAACTGAATTAACTAATGCTATTCTTGTTATGCTGTCGTGTGGCATCTGTAATCTCTATGTTCTATCTATTTCCACTTCTTTCTTGTTATTTGGCGAATTATGGGTTTTTCATTTGTTTTGTTGCGTTTGTGATTTTTTTTTAAGGCCAGAATATGAGACTTATTATGAGCTCTTTAGTCCTTATGCTATTGCATTCATCATTTTCCTAAAAGATGGAAATGAATTTTAATATGTAACTTATTGAAGTAATCAATAGAGAAAGTTTGAAATTTCTCCCTCTCAAAAACTGCTTACCTGTCTATAAAATTGATTATGATTTCATATAAAATTGGCATGGCTTACATATTCGAATGCAAAAATTTTGATTAATTATCAGCTCATGAATTCTTAACACAAACTCTAGTGCATTAGAGAAATTAAATTAGTAATAGCTCCGGCTAATCCCCAAAAAACTTCATATTCATAAAAATAAAAAAAACATATTTGATTTATTTAAATCAAAGAAAACTTGAGAAACTCATTCACTTATTGAACACAACAATTTATGGATATCCTACAATCCTTTGACAGTGTAGTTCAGCCCCACAACTTTATATTCTGCCCATACAACTCACTTGCGTATCAAATTGGCCACTCAGTGTCAGAATTTTTGCTTAAGATGTCAGTTTTGAAGAAATAAAAATAGAATATAAATAAAATAATAATAATAATAAATAAACAAATAGTAAGCAATAACAAATATACTGAAGGAAGATAAACTTTTGTTGATTTCAAAAATCAAAGAAAGATTTTGACATTTGACTGCGCACAAGGGCCCTCTCCTCCTTCCGCTACCCTCTTTCAAGTAATAGATTTGTATGAGTACGATTGAGTTGTGCCCAAAAAAAAGGAAACAAAAAATTAAGACTTTTCAAATGGAACAAAAAAAAAGTTAGAAAAACAAAACAAACTAAAACTAAAATTTTTTAAACTTTTGAAGCAAGTTAAACATTATACTACAAACATACCCCGACACACATACAATTGCTCAATTCACAACCTATTGTAAGTGTAGTAGGTCGTCAAGCTGTACAATAGTTGTAAAATGTTGTAGGTAATTTCCATAGAAAAGTTTGCTACGACACCTACAACATTTTTCCCTATGTTTGATGAATGTCGTAGAATGGCATTAGGAATGCATAAGCTTGTAAAAGTGCTAATGTTTTTTAACTACATTTGCCTCGATTTTTCTTTATTAATTCAATAACAATTAGTGCAATTATATATGCAAATAAATATAAAAAAATTCGCGAAATGACGAAAATTGGCAAAAAGCTACTAACAGCAGAATGATAACAAAGTCTAATAATTTAAGTTTAACATTTTTTAAACGCACTAATAGTCCCAAATTAATATTTTACTTATTAAGTAAAATATTTTTTTATTAAAAATACATTGAAATTGATTATTGTGGGGCTTAGCTGGGTCCTATGCGCATTTCACTGTTGCTAATGCAGATCACCCAAAGCTTCTTACAACAACTAGAGTTATTATGTTATAAACTTTCATTTAAATAAATGAGAAACTCATAACAAATAACAAAGTTGAAACAAGAACTCAATAATCAACATGTTTTTTATTTTCTTACTTTACCATTGCTACATTGGCTGACTTTTTTTCAGCTTCAAATTGTAGTCGTAAGAGTATGTAAAAGAAAATAAATGTAAATAACAACAACAGCTATTTAAGAATAGAGTGTTGCCACACAGTATTTTTTTGACCGGCTGCAGTCAAGTTAATAATTAGTGTTTTTTATGGGAATTGTTACAATTTAAGTTTAAAATTTTATAAACGCACTAATAATCCCAAATTAATATAATAATAATGTTTTAAAACCTTCAAAATTGTTAGGATATTAAAAACCATGCAAAAAGCCGATTTTATTGCGAACTTTACAAAAAAAAAATCGCAAAAATTGGCAAAATTTTAAACAAGCCATAATATAGATTAAAAATTGCTAAAGCCGCGTTCAGACTATTATACAGGGTGGGCCAAAAGAAACCAAGGGGTGTAAAAGTTTAATAACTTTTTTGTTTATTAATTTTTTTTTATTTTTTCTTTCAGATTATATAGACAACACTTGGAGAATTTATAATGGAGACGTTCAGAACTGAACAGAGAACCAGAACAATAGAATTTTATTATTTAAACCAGAGATGAAAATTTGATTATGAGTGATGAAGCTCATTTTCATTTGAATGGCTTTGTTAATAAGCAGAACTGTAGGTTCTGGGGTTCTCAAAATCCAAGAGCCATTCATCAACGCCAATTGCACCCCATCAGGTGTACAGTATGGTGTGGGATCACATCTGAAAATGTCATTGGGCCCTATTTCTTCGAGAATGAAGATGGAAGTGCTGTAACCGTAAATGGAGAGCGGTATCGGTTTATGATAGAAACTTTTTTACGTCCTGCTCTTGAAAACAGACCTGGTATGTGGTTTCAGCAGGACGGAGCCACTGCCCATACTGCCCGAGACACAATGGCACTTTTAAGTCAAATTTTTGGAGAGCGAATAATTTCTCGAAATTCGGAAATTATTTGGCCAGCGCGATCGCCAGGTTTGACAGCACCCGACTATTTTCTTTGGGGTTTTTTGAAGGAGCGAGTGTATGTGAACAAGCCAGAGACAATCCTTGAACTCAAGGCAAACATTGTTGCAGAAATTCGAACGCTACAGCCACAAGTTTTGAAAGATGTTATGGAAAATGCTCTAAAAAGAGCCCATCAGTGCGAAGCTGAAAACGGTGGTCATTTAAGAGACATCATTTTTCATACTTAGTGTAAAAAAATTTCCATATTGTATATTATATAATCTGAAAGAAAAAATAAAAAAAAGTTAATAAACAAAAAAGTTATTAAACTTTTACACCCCTTGGTTTCTTTTGGCCCACCCTGTACTTTGTATTTATACTTGTCAAAAATTCAAATAATACGTGCAAGTGTGATAGTCTGAACGCCAAATGTCATCAAAGTGGCAAATAATACGATAAAAATTTTGACATCCCATAAGACTTTTTCGTTTTTAGAAAATTTTCTAAACGATAATACTTTTCATTAGATCAGGGTTGCATTTTCACACAAACCAAACTTCCAAGTCGGCTGTTTCGCCACCGATAGCGTGTCGTCATTAATGTAATGTTTTGTCATATGTATATCGGCTCAAAATTTTGAATAAGTGAATCGTATGGAAATATATTTCGTTGACGTAATTTTTTAACGTTTTTGTAATATCTTTTCTTAAATTTTTTTCTGTTATTTACATAGAATATTTTTAACTGCTGAATTTTTTCAAGTGTCGGCACGTCCCCGCCTGCATGAAACCGTTTTGCCGCCACTAGTAAATGAATAGCACAGACATTTTCATTGAACAGCTGTTTTGTTTTCTACTTGTATTACACATTTTATTTGAACTGTGATGGTCTGAGCACAATATGTGATTTTACGTTAGATTTTTTTGACAGTCGCAACGAATGTATTTAGATTTCTGTATCGTAAAATGTGATGAAAGTATTAATACTTGTATAATAGTCTGAAAGGGGCTTAAAACTGTAAGGAATGCAAAAAATTCCGCAAGAATCGCGAAAAAACTTGTTAACAGCGGGATGATATTTTTTGTAATCGGCAAAACTGCCACGAATCCGAAGACATGTAAAAAGTCGATTTAATCGCGATATTTTCAAAAAATTGCGAGAATTTGCAAAATTTTAAACAAGCCATAATTTGGATTAAAAATGCAAGGAATGCAAAAAAAATTTCAATAAAAATCGCGAAAATTCGCAAAAAGCTACTAACAGCGGGATAATAACAAAGGCAATAAATTTTTAAAAATCGGCAGAACTGTTAGGAAACTGAAAGCATGCAAAATGTCGCTTTTATTGCGAAGTTTGCAAAAATTCGCGAGAAGTTGCAAAGTTTTATACCAGCCATAATATCGATTAAAAATCGCTAAAACTGTAAGGAATGCAAAAAAATCCAATAAAAATCGCGAAAATGATGAAAATTCGCAAAATCTTACTAAAAGCGGGAGATAACAAAGTCTAATATTTTTTTAAAAATCGGAAAAACTTTTAAGAGACTGAAAGCATGCAAAAAGTCTTTTTTAGTGCGAAGTTTGCAAAAATTCGCAAAAAGTTGCAAAATCGGAAGCAAGCTG
Source organism: Tachina grossa (assembly GCA_949987645.1). Taxonomy (NCBI): domain Eukaryota; kingdom Metazoa; phylum Arthropoda; class Insecta; order Diptera; family Tachinidae; genus Tachina; species Tachina grossa. The sequence goes on from OX465278.1 coordinate 141,687,847, forward strand.
GAATAAGAGTGATTGTCTTCATCAGAATCGCATGAAATTTTTTTTATGAAATTTTAATTTCTGTTAACTTTTGTTCAGCCGAATCCACCATTAACATTTCTGCAGCATATTTTTCGCATAATACAGATTTTTTTGTGTGTTTTTTTTTTGGCTTTATCAAACTATTTTCGTTATTTTAATATCTTCTTCTTTTTAAATATTCGACGTTTTTAAAAGTCTAGCAATACTTACAACAGGCCGTTAACAACTAATTATCATAGTTGTACTTAATACAATCTACAATCTACACTAGGTTGTGAATTGGGTAAATATAAACTTTGTATATTATGAAACCAAACAAACATGCTTATAATTCTATATGTACTCGTATTTGTGGCAGATAATTTTGGCCAAATAAATAGCATTAAATTTATTAAAAGAGTTCATTATTTAAGGTTGGTTTATTTCGAAGGATTAAAACTGAAATTATTGTTGTATTAGGGCATAAGAAACTCAATGCAATTGTTTGTTAATAAATATTTTAAATTTTTAATATACAGCAAAAATATAAAATAGACAAATGGAAGGCTGCTTGCTTTAATTAAGTATGAGTTAAAGCAGAAGATTTTAATTATTAACAAAAAGATAAACTTTAAAACTTTATTATTTCTAAGAAATAAGCCTAAGGGAAGTTCATTTTCTTATAACAATTCCTTAACTTGTATAAGTTTAATATCCATGCCAAAAAGAAAAAAAACTGCTTAAATCGAGATAAGCTGATTTTGAGTTAATGGCATCCCTGAAGTCCTTGAATTCAAAAGTGCCCTTGGGGGAAAAACTTAATTATTTTGTGCGATTTTTCAGGAATTTACAAAAACTGTAGTTTGAGCAGGAGGCAAAAAGCTTAACTTTGACTATTTTTTACGGCATTTGCATCGATTTTTTTTTTTTTAATATAAAAATACATGTTGAACTTTTAGCTGCTGGAGGCAATATACCATCCTCTTCCAAATATTCCTCATCACTTAAATCTTCAGCAACAGCATTTGTATTGCTTTCAGAAAATTTTCATGATGTCGAACGGATTTGTACTTTGCCAATAAGTGTAACTTATAGCTTTAAATAAGCCCTCTAATTGGTGTTAAGCCTGGGCTCAAATCATCACATCCGTGATCGTATCGACAATCGTATGAAGACAACTTAAGTGATAAGTCAATCATATAACTTGAATGGGATTTTAGTACTTTCACGTATATATGTTATCATGATACAATTATAACAGATACATGCGCAAGCCCAGCCTGTTATTGTATACAACACGAATAGTTGTCAAACTTTGTTTACAAGCTGCAAAAATGTTAGCATATGTATGTGTGTGCATAAAATGATTACAGTGCTGCCAATGAATTTACACATGGCTGTGTCTCCAATTACACATCGAAGAAAATTACACTACACATCTTTTGTGTAGGTTAAAATTGAAATAAAAATAAATAAATTAGTTGTTTTTAAACTTTAAAATAAATAAAAATAAAACCCAAAGTATAATTACGCACAGATTATAAAAGAATTTAATTACATGGCCTACACATGTGAGTAGAAATTACACACTGTCTAACTACACACAGATTGGCAACACTGAATAACTATAATCATGCAGGAATGCCGCGTCTGCAATTGTACTTTAGTTACCCTGTAATTGTTATTTTTATAAACAAAAGGCATCTGTTTCTGACAATTATACGTTCGTTTATACCAACAAAATGCATGTGTTTTTTGGTGTTGTGATTTTGTTGTAGTCGTGCATGTACCTAGTATAATTGTACCATGATATGTTATAATCCGAAAATGGTGTTTTTACGTCACGAGTTGTAAGTTCACGGATGTGACGATTCGATTGCAAAAAAAACCAAGACATTCGCACCAGACAAAAACTAAAATTGTTTTTGCGGCTAACGATTAAAACCCTCAATTAAGCGAAACCTGAAGCGACAGATGTGCAATTGCTTTACGTGAGTACCTGCCGTTACGGCCTTATCTCACGTGTGCCAAAGCACCGGGTGTGGGTTAGACGCCAGACCAACGCCCCCATGCACCCTTTTAGAATGAACCTATGGCCCACTCCATAAGGCACATAGGTTGCAATCTTTGAATATAGTTATCCCTGTTCTATATTCAAGTACCTTGCTGAGGTACTTTGAGCTATCTAAACTCTGCTGCTATGTCCGTGCCCATAGCAGCTCTGTTGAATGGCAACAGCACCTAGAATAGTGTCTGGCTGACCGTGTCAGACCAATCACTAGCATTGATTTAACACTGGGAAGCCAAGACTATTCTCCCAGCGATTTTGGTAGCAACCACAGGCACCACGCTAATTCTCCGGCTTCCACGCTAAGGTGTTGTGTATACACCCATAGCGAGGTACCCAAGAGAATTCCTCAACCATTACCGGCACAGCTCAACCACTCATCCGAGATAAACCCATGCCTGTGTCGCCAAATAACCAGTGCCTACTCCACACATACCAAAATCATCCCTTTAACCCCAAGGGATAGGACGAACTCGGCATTTTAGCAAAGGAAACTGACGACCCCTACATGCACTCAAAACTTCAAAGCAGATCGACTGTCGGGCAACCGGCACCCGTGGCACCAGAAGTAGCCTCTGGTCAGACCTCGAAGTTCCACCACAAGGGCTTCACCTCTATCGTCTTTTGAACTCAGGGGCAGTTCTAGGTGACGCTGCACCTAACTGGCATCAACAGGACCTGTCTTCCTTTTATAAATATGTGCACATCCTTTGCTCTGTTTATGTTCAGAGATTGGGTAGTAACACATAAATTCTATGGGTAATGTACCAAAGGTACGTCAATGGAAAAAGCCACATCACCCCAGCTGGGGCCCCGGGGTTTCCACACCCGTAGTCAAAAATAGACTACCCTGGGGGGACCTGAAGCGACAGATTAATGTGACTAATATTTATTCTCAGTTGCACGTAATATGTCGCACGGAACATAAGAACAACCATTGTCAAGATAAACACCAGCGGACTGTAACTAAATTTTCGTACCAAATGGTATCGAGATCGGTGTTTTTTTTGCCACTTTTCCTCCTGTGCAAACTTAAAATAAATTATTTTTAACTGACTACAAAAAGGTGGACGTTATCAATTCGTCTTTATTATTATTATATTTTGATATTGTTACTTCATAACTCGGTACATTTGGAAACGATTCTCAAATGTACTGACTGAAAGGGATTAAGGTCCAATTGGTTTCATTGTAAAAAGTGAGTTGGAGGAGGTGGACACGTCCACAAATTTTTATTTTTTATTTTATGATATTCTGCTTATTTTATGGCTGCGAATCCTAGCAAACACCTTTGGTTTTGTAATTACACAGCTTTGAAGTTAAAAATATGGGAGGGGCTACGCCCACATTTCACGTTTTTATACTTAACCGATTTTTACGAAACTTGCCACACACTTTGAGCTCTAAAATACACACAGTGTTCCATGTAAAAAAATGGGCGGAGTTACTCCCATAAAAATGTAATATTTTATTTCAAGTGGCTCTACTTTACCGATTTTTACAAGACTTAACACGCAGCCCGAGCTCTGAAAAACACACAATCTTACATTTAAAAAATGGGCGGAGGAGGCTCACCTATTAAAATTTAATTTTGATTTAACACACTTCTTCTTAACCAACAGATTTTATTTTATTTTATTTTTGTTTGAAAGCGTTTGCTTTCTGTTTGCTGGCATACATATATATTTTTTTTCGAAAATGTTCTATCCGATCTTTGCATTGAAGTCGGTTCTTTTGACAGAATTATTTATTAAATGTATGGTTTTCTAATAATATCTTCATTCAATTTTCCTCGCAGGTCATTGCAACTCTCTTTATTTTTATTTCGCCGTTTTAGCACATCTAAATTTAAAAAATTTAAAAGTATGTACATATATTTTTTACACTTACGATGTCGCACGTGACCAACTTAATATAGGAACCACGAACACAAAAGTCTTCAGCAAGTTTTATTATATTATTGCGTTTGTTTGAATATTTCATGAGCTTTCTGCTATTTTGGGTGTTTTTTTTTAGCTGCATGAGCACTTAAAATGATTATAAAAGACAGAAATATTGTTGGTATGAAGCTTTTTTTTTACAATCTGGTAGATAGTTTTATGGCATTTATTTTTTAAATATAATTTTCGGAATACGTTTGCCAGGAATAAGCGTTACTTGGTAAATTTTATCAGTCCAATTTTTTAACATTTTTTCCAATACATCTGACTTAATGGCGTCAATGGCGGCTTAAATATTGACTTCCAATACTTGCTTTGTTTATCGGTTAAACTAATGACTTAACTTGGCCCCATAAAAAGCAAAACATAGGCTTTAAATCGCCTGAACGAAGGTGCCAATGAACGGAACCACACCACTTCCGGACATAAAGTTGTCACCAAAATAATTTTGCAATAAATCGATTTCTAGAAATGCCAGCACAGTTTGACATTCTCAGCTGTCAAACCATAGTTAATGATATCGATAGTTAAAAAAATCACCTTGTACTTTCGACGCAGTGTTAACAAGCATTATTTTTCAATGTCGCACGTGACATTGCATTTTCAGTTACACATTTGCAATAGCATATTTTCTTGTGCATTCTTCTTTGACTTTTTGCACCTTCAGAAAAAGTCAAGGGATAATGCCTCTCTTTGCGAGCGTTTATCAAAACAAAGACGAATATAGCACTCTTAATTACAGCTTCTTATTTGCGTTGCATTAAAAAAACTGGTTCTTTCAATTTGAGTTAAGAATATAAAATAATTAATTTTTTAATTCTAGTTTAAATATTGTTTCAAAATTTTCCCAGATTATCTAAAATTTAAAACTCTACTCTTATATTTTGAGCCTAGCTGTTATTTTTAAAACTATAAATTGAGGCAAATATGATATGATTTCGTCCATATGACTGCTGCTGCTGGCAAGCGTGTGTGTTTGTCTTCGGAAGTAGTTTAATTTTGTTAGTTTAACTTTTATAATTCTTTTCTGTTTTTTTTTTTACTTTTTATTTTTTATTTTTTGGTAGTGTAAAGTACACCAAAAGTTCAATTTATTTAAACAGTCACAAAAACACACTGCAAGCACTAAGTTTATTTTTCGTTGTTGTTGTTGTTGTTGTTGTTGTTTGCTGCCATTCCTTAAAGTTTTGTGTTCGGTTTTTAAGGACATACTCGTACACTCTAGCAAATTCAAATAAATAAATATAGAGTTAAATTATTGTAACTTACACACTAACACAATTACACAGATAAAATTGTTTTTCCACGTACATACATACATACAAAACATAAATATGTGGGTAAAAGCACATAAACCTGCATGTGTGACTGACTAAATGTTAATATGTGTGTTTGTAAAAAAAATATGTATTTAAGGGTGTTGAGATACTTGCAGCATTTGTGTGTGTGTGTGTGTTACAATGTTGATGCAGGATATTCAATACACACATGTAACACTGTGTTTGTAATTTACTTCCACAAGTGTTTACTTGATGTTGTTAGGAAAAATTTTCACAAGGAAAGAAAAAACCAACTCACATGCAAACACGCTTACAAACTTACATAAATAAAATTAAAAACAAATGTCGGGGGAAAAAAACTAAATTCTGATTGTTCCTGACAGGAAACGGATAAATAAACTACAAAAATATTGCTGGTTATGCCAAAGTTTGTTTATTTGTTTGTATGCTTTTTGTCCTTTATGCTGCTGTTGTTTTTAGTGCGTTTGTGCGTTTGTTTAAATATATTAAGAAAGCTGTTTGTTGTTTCACAAAAAAAGGTTAACTTAACATACGTTGAGAGGCTACAAAGTCTAGTTTTGAGCAAAAATTAAATAAATAAACTTTGAAAAGTAGCCTGAAATATAAAGAAAATGCTTACTAGATTTTAGAAAATGTTAAGAAGTCGTTACAAAAATGGTATCAGCAAAAAAAAAATAGATAAATCAGCCACACCATCTCATAACTATTTTTAACAAAAAGTGTTAAGATATTAATTTATTTCAGGTTCGTTTTAACACAAAATTGAGATTTCCATTTCAGTCATGCTGTTATGCATCAATTGTGCTGTTTCACCACAAATTAATAATATAATTCTATTAAAAATATTTTATATTATTATCCATAGTTAAAATATTTACTGTCTTATTTATAAAAAAAGAATTTTGTTTTAGCCTTTTTCCCGCGGCTCTGCTCGCGTTTATCTGTTAAAACAAATACATAAAACCAGTTTAAAACTAGTTAATTAATCAAATCCGAAACGAAAATTACCCTCACCATCCCAAAAATGTGTTTTTTCGGAAAAAGCCGTAGTAAATATAAAATACCGGTTCGAAGCCAAAAATGCCCACACCAAAAATTTGTTTTTTTCGGAAAAAATCTGTAGTAAATAGAAAAAAACCGGTTCGTAACCGAATAAAATTGTCTTATATTTGACGCTGGTAATATAGCTTTCCATTGGTGAGGAAATTTTTATAATCGGTTCAGCAGTTTGGGCGTGAATGCATAGCAAACAAGCTCACTTTCACATTTATAATATTACACTGTGTGTAATTTTTTTAAGTCATGGAAATATAACTATACGGATACCACTATGTGATAAAATACAAAAAAAAAAAGATCCGTGTCTCCCAGTTTTGTCCCGAGTCATCTACTTTTTTATGGGCCCCCAAAGATTTGGGGCTTCTATTTAATTTTTGCAATTTCTTAGGCTTATATCTTGCAAACCGTAGGCTTATATCTTGAAATTGTGAACATATAAAATCAAAAAGCTTTATCTTCAAGATCAAAATCGCAAAAAAATTAAAAAAAATCCGATTTTTTAAACTTTTTTTCCCCTGTTCAGGTTCATAGGTGGCAAACCGTTCAAAACTCAAGGAAACAATCAACTACAAAAATGTACCTAAGATCTCAATAAACAACTTTCTTGAACATATGAACTTCTTAAGAATGATTTTTAACACCGTTTAGGTAGCGCTTAGGTAGCCGCAAAAGTGGAAAATTTCCAAACAAATTAAATTTTAAAAATTTTCAAGAAATTTTTCACTTTTGATTAGTGATTTTTCAATAGCTGTTAAAAAGTAACAGGTTTCGAAATATGTCTCATCTCTAGTAAGGATTGTAGGAAAAACTCTGTTTTCTAATCCTCTGATATAATAAAAATATTATTTATGAACAAGTCCTTTTATTTTATTATATTCAAAACAAATTATATTGAAAGAGTATTACAGGTTTCATAGGAAATTTAGTTCGAAAACAATAGCCCTATTTTTAATATTCGTCGAAAAAAAATTGAAATCTTAATATTCTAAGCGAACGTGGAAAAATATAAGAGAAGCGAGAGAATTCCGAATTTCCTAAATCAGCTGTTTTGCGTCCAGCTCTTTGGGTTCACCGTAGAATTCGCAACTAATGGGTTTAAAATAAAAGCGTAATGATGATGATGATGATCTAAGGAGCAAACGTCCTCATTTAGAAATTTCAGTTTTTGTCTGTCCCGTGCTGTCCTTACTGCTTCGTTCCACTTAAATGGCGACATAGTTAGCTGTTTTAGGATTGATGTACGCCAACTGGTTTTCAGGCGACCAAGTCGCCGATACGCACAGGGATATCGGCAGTTAGAGCAGTTTTAGCAATAGCCTTAACGTTTTACCAATCTATCCAGACAAAAAAATGTTTGCTGTCAAATGTTTTGTTTGATGCTTTTTTTTTAATTTACTATGATTGTGTTCGCAATTCTCAATAACATTTTGAGAGTCCTTTTTTATAGCTTTTCTCAAGAATTTTTTGGTAGAAGTCTGTTCACAAGTTTCTTAAGAAAGGAAATGCATATAGAACCTGTTTAACCAATAACAAACAAAAATTCTTCACATTAATACATTACGGACTTAACTAAATATACTTTATATATATATTTTTTTTTAATATGAAAACTTGTTAATAGTTTATACAATATTAATCGAATTAATATCTGCTATCGCACAAGATATATGGCGATAACAAAAGCGTGTTATAACAAAACCTAAAATAATAAAAAAAAGTTTTTTAATATTGCTAAAGTAAGACTTTGCTTCAGGGAAATAATGGAACTTTATTATTTTTTATTCGAAATAATTCTATAAGCCGTTAAAATATATCTTTTAATAGCTTATATAACTCCTTATAAAACCACTTAATACGCTCTCAAATTAATTGACTGATGCCTTAATACAGAGGAAGAAATATGTTGTTTAATATATTAAATTAATATTTTCATGAAGAATCCTTGTTGGCTTAGAAACTTATACGTATACTTCAATGAAAAAATTCTTCAAAAATCTATAAAAAAAAATTAACATGTTAACAGAAAAACTATCGAAATATTCTTGAGAATTACGTACACAGAAAAAAGTTTTTTCTAACAACTTGAATTGAAAAAAAAAATAAAAATACAAACTATCAATTAAAAATATAATTGTGTGTATTTAAAATTTTAACTAATTAATTCTATTAAAAAAAAAAAGTAAAATTCACTCAAATAACTTTTTAATTAAACATATTATCAAAATTTTAATTAAACTCTCAGTCAATTGAATTTTTTTATTTTAACCTTTAATCAAATAAGTTTTTAATTAATTAATTCCATAACCGCCATAAAAGGTTAAGCGACATAATTTTCGAAGTCAAGTTTTTGATGAAAATCTATTAATCATGCATACGATCACAAATCATCGATTATCCTCAAAAATTATGTTCGAAAATAATATACCTCAAGCAGTTTTGGCGGTTTTGGCACGAAATAATGATTGAAAATTTCATTGAGTCAATTTAACTGCTAACTAAAAGTTTAATTGATTCAATTTTAAAATTAAAAAATATAATTATTTAGTCAATTAATTAATTAAAAACTTAATTGATTAAATGCTAAAATAAAAAATTAATTGATTAAGTGTTTACTTAAAATTTTAATAATATGTTTAATTAAAAATGTTTATATATTTTATTTCAGAAAAAGTATTATGTGTTATTCGAGGTTTTAGCAAGGAGTGAGTTAATTTTGTGAATGCTTTTGTAGAGGCCCTTAATTTTCCTTTTTACTTCAAATTAAAATGATATAAAAGTTTTCAAATTAACTTTTATGTCACACCCGTCACAGTAAAAATTTAAACTTTTTAATAAGATTAATACTTTGGAACAATAAAAAATGTAAGCAAAATTTGAATATTCGAATAATTAGCTGTATGAAGTATAAGGTCACACCCGTCGCACCAAGTGCATTGAACACTATAAATGTCAATTTTTGGCCAAAAAATATTAAACTTGAAAATAATTTTTATTTGTGTATTTCATCTACTCGTATCACCATCCATTCCATACCGTACCGCTGTTGTATTATTTATTAAGATTTTATTCTTTGATTACTAGACTTTTTAACTTTTTTTTTTTAATCAACCCAAATCTCAAGTTCTTTTGTTTACTTTGGATTGTAACAAAACTAGGGGAGAACAAAATAAATTATAATCTTTAATGATATATTACTTACTACTCTTTAATAATTTATTAGTAGACATGTAACTTCAAAAACAAACTTAACTCTTTTGCTTTACGGCTCGAGAACAAAACACAACAACTTTTAGAACCCTTCACGAAAAAATCATAAAATTACTTCTAGAAAACTTGCCAGTGATTATTAAAATTGATTTGCAACTTCTTAAGCACGCAACAATAATAAGGCCAGAAATTTTACACTCAAACTAAGAAAAAGTAACACAAAACGACCACTGGAAAGCAAATTTTGTGGCACACTTTTTTTCTCTACATCATTTTAAAAGACAGTAGAAATAAAAATATTAATATTTATTAAAGAAACAAAATTTTTTTTAATGTGTTTAAAATCCATTGAACCCTTTAATGGGTTACCCTTCCCATCCCAGCTCGTTTTTTAATAGTTTTTGAATTTTCAGACTTTTAGCGTTAAAAAGGGTCAACTATTTTAATGTGATTGCTTGTTTTTTTTTATATTTCCGCTTGCAAAAGTTTTCTGTTCCGGGCTTGTGTTAAGGTCAAGTGCTTAAATTATACTTTTGCATTTGAATTAGGCGTAAAACTTTATTTTGCCGCTTTCGTGGGCAAATAAAAGTTTTCATATTAGAGGTGATAATTACAATAGCATTTGTTCCTTTCAATATCGAGAAAACTGGCCAAGGGTATTAGTAAATTTAAAGGCATAAAAAGACAGACTTAACTAAAAATAATATAACTGTCACAACTCAAAAAAATAAACAGTTTTGCAGAAAACGCGTTTTAAGTTTTCAATTTGCATACAACTCAATGAAGTCCTGAAAATTTTTTTTTCTCTCAGGAGGTGATGGTACAAGCTATTTATATATGAAGTTTTTACACAAGGTAAATTACGAAATGCCGCATTTTTCTGCATTATTAACTCAAAAAAAAATATTTTTTGAGTTATGACACTATTGAAGTAAATGAGCGATATGTACACAGAAATTTGTTTTCTCCATATGCCATCTTTAATTGAAAATAAATAGAAATAATATATTAAAAATTTAATTGAATGAATTAAAACTTTTGTTTAAAAATTTAATTGTTTTGAAATTCAATTAAAAATTTAATTGAGTCAATTAAACTTTTGTTTAACTATTTAATCGATTAAAAATTGAATTGAGTCTATTGCTGAAAATTTTTTAATAATTAAAATAATTAATTTTTATTTTTTATTAATAATAATTTTTAACAGATTTTAGGGTTTTTTCTATTAAAGTTCTAAATTGCAGAAATATTTTTTCGATGTAGAACAATATGTGCACAAAAGTAATATGATAAGAACTTTTCAGCACATAATTTTCTATAAAGCACTTGAGATTGCAAACATCAAATAAATTTAAATTTTTCCCACTTTTTTCCCTGCAAAAAATAAATTTTCGAGAAGTCCAAAAAATGGAGAATTTGCAAGTTTAGATCAGTTCTAATGACTTTTACATAGGCTTGTCATTGCAAGAAATTCTCTTTTACGATTTCTAATTACCGAATCGGCAGCTATGTTGAAAAAAATTTCGTTTTTTTTTCGTGCCATAATGATATTTTCCCTTGTGAAAATGGGTAAACAAAATTCCCATTTTCTCGAGTCGTTCCTTTTTATGAGAATTTAAGTAAAAATTTTGTTTACAACTTGAAAAAAAAAATCAGGGGGCAAATTACGGCATTCGATACGGTTCGAAAATTTAAAATATTTCCATATAAATTCTATTGAAATATTTCGCAATTTCGTTCGATAACGAGTGCCGTAATTTACCCCCAGTTTATTTTTTAAAGCAATAGTGAATATTTTCTAAAACAGTAGACTCATCTATAGAAAAAAGACAAAGTAAAATTTTCTTTAAGAAAAATCTGCTGTGCTTTCACAGTCGATTATTCTAAAAAAAAAATACACTGGTCCGACACAGTATAATTTTCTATAAGAAAAGTGTGCTGCGCAAAAATCATGTTCTACCTGCGAGTATTACCAAATGTTTTTAAGATTAACATTCTATTTTAAAATTATAAATGTTACATATTTATTTTAATTATAACGAAAAATATGATTTTAATAATTTTCACACCCGTCACACTGTAATCGACCATCCATTAACGGACTTAACTCAGACTTCCCTAAAATGTATAAAAGTTTTTCATGCTAAAAGTCTTGCCCTTTTTAAATTATAAGTTTTTTATTCTTACATTATAACAACAAATAAGAGTATCATGGTCACACCCATCAATAACCATTCTAAGCAATAATCATGTTCTCTCAGTTGCTATCTATTACCAACTATTTTTAAGTTTAAAATTCCTTGAAACTGTATCCTATTTTAAAATTATAAATGTTATATTTTTAAATTATAATGAAAAATCTGAATATCATGGTCACACCCGTCTAAATATAATCGCCAATTTATGAACAGACTTAACTCAGACTCATGTACGAAACATTTGCATGCTAAAGGTCTTGAATTTCCTAAATTATAAATTTTATATTCTTATATTAAAATTTGAGTCACACCCGTCAATGGTTCTTCTGCGCAATAATCATATTCTGTTAGTTTCTACCTATTACCAAATATTTTTAATATAAATATTCTTGGAAACTGCACCCTATAATAAAATTTTAAATCTTATATAATTTAGATTATAACTAAAAATGTGAGTATTATAATCACACCTGTCACAATGTAATCGCCCATTTTTAAAGGGACCTAACTCAGACTCATCTAGAATTTTTTAAACAAATTTGTGCTAGAAGTCTTGCATTTTCACAATTATAAATTTTATATTCTTATCTTATAACAAAAAATATGAGTTCATGGTCACACCCGTCAATGGCCATTCTTAGCAATAATCATGTTCTTTCAGCGTTTACCTACTTATAAATATTTTTAAGACTAAAATTTTTGAGAACTACACCCTATTCTGAAATTAAAAATGTTAATTATATATAATAAAAAACCGTGATTATCAAGGTCACACCCGTCACAATAGAATTATTCATCTATAAATAGACTTAAATCATGCTCGCCTAAAATGTGTAAAAATTTTCATGCTAAAAATTTTATCGTGCTTAAAATTCTTCAGCGTAATACACTCAAATTTTCTATAAGAAAAGTATGTTGTAAGTGGCACAGTCAACTTTTCTGTAAGAAAAATCTGCTGTGTCTGACATAGTAAATTTTTCTTAAAGAAAAGTGTGCTCTATGGTGACACTGCTGTGTCTGACATAGTAAATTTTTCTTAAAGAAAAGTGTGCTCTATGGTGACACAGTAAGCTTTTCTATATAAATAAAATAATTATTATTTTCATATAAAAAATCATTGAAAGGATAAAACTTCCTTGTTAGCAAACAACTAAGGAACAAATGTTAATGCATTTAAATATCTCCTTAATTACAGAATATTTTAACATAAACAAATTCAACACACAAACTCGAATTTTATAAAAAAAAATATAAAAAAAATACATTAAGACATACATGTAAAACAATAATGCCAACAAAATTTGCTGAAAGCCTAATACAATAACAGGACATAAATGGCAATAAGCAAAAATGTTAACAAATGACTGCCACAATTCCTGTTGCCACACAAAAACACATATGTACATGCGAGCTTATTTTTTGTCATTTTTGGCAAATACGAGTACAACCAGAGGAAAATCGTTTAAAAGCCAGACCCGTAACAGTTCGGATATGGACATACACAGGCTCATGTGTATTTTCATGCTTTAGGAAGGAAAGGAAATTTTAAGGACAAACAATATGTTAAACAAATTGCTAGAAAATAAATGAAATGAGAAGAAAGCAGATATAGAAAATTAGTTTTTTTTTGGTTCCAAATATATGTAAATATGCTAAAATTTTCTAGCTTTTAGGAGGAAGCAACAGTGAATGACTTTAAGAAATCTAGGTTTTATTTGTTTTTTTATAACATTTTCATTCTTGGTCTGTTAAATATAAATTAAGTCAAACATAAACTCTTATACATGAAAGAGAGAGAGAGAGAGAGAAAGAGCAAGAGAATACGTTTAAAAAAAAAGCTTTTTCCTCTTTATCTTTGTTTTTTGATGATGATGTATTTCACTAAATCAGGGGAAATACAGAGTATGAGTAGTTTAAGAAAAAAAATAAATCCCTGGCATAAATGGGCAACAAAGCTGCTTCAGGGTCTTCTTTGGGGGAAAATAAAATTTTTATGTTACGCAGAATTGGTTTGCCGGTCAGTGAGGTCAATTATGCCAAGTGAGGCCTTTTTAAAAACGATTTTATTGGCTTCGTTTGTAAATTTTTTAGAATTTTATGAAGTCAGATAGTGTTGTCTCTATGGGTGCGTGGCTGTAATGCCAGTTGTTCACGAAAATCTTTAACACATATATACCTCATTTACCTCAACAGTATCATATCGAAAAAAAAATGCATTTTCAAGTTAATAATGCAGAATACATACTTTCAAATTTCATATATTATCTTCATATAAATAAAATATTCTTCTGAGAGAAGAATATTTTTTCATATCTTCATTCAGTTGTACGTTTTCTGCAAAACACGTTTTTTGGAGTTAGGACACTATTGAAGCAAATGAGTGATATGTATGTCTATGATAATATGGATAAGCAAATAAGTTAATTTCTTGTTAATTTCCTATTAGTTTGGCTTTATCATTCCTTGTTCGAAATCGTATACTAAGTCGCACCCGTCACATTTTCAGATTTTTTTAAAGATAATAAGCGCCTGTTTTACGATATCGAAAAAAAACCTTCGCTTTACAATTTATATTGAAAAGAAAAATAATATTTCGTATTATATTGTTTTTTTTTTCAATATAAATTTTCTGTCGAAAGTTTTCTTTCGATATGGTGAAACAGCCCATAAGTATTTAAAAAGTTTTTGAATAATTTAATACATCAAAATTTTTGTGTGTGTTGTATGGGAATTTTTACGTAATATGTCCTAAAAGTAATAGTTCTGTGAAAGACGAAGATAGTTGTAAGGTCACACCCGTAACGGTTTTCTGATGGCCCAGCTGAGCAAAAATAATCATGTTATTTTAGTGTCTACCTATTAATATTTTAAAATTATAAACATTATGTATTTATATTATAACGAAAAATGTTAGTATAATGGTCACAACCGTCACAGTGCAATCGCCCATCTATAAACAAACTTAACTCAGACTCACCTAAAATATATGAAACATTTCATGCTAAAAGTCTTAATTCAAGAAAAGTATAAATTTTATATTCTTACATTAAAATGTGAGTATCATGGTCACACCCGTCAGTGTCATTCTGAGCAATAATCGTATTCTTTCATTGTTTACCTACTCATAAATTTTTGTTAAGACAAGAATTTTTTGAGATTTTTAAATTATAATGAAAAATGTGAGTATCAAGGTCACACCCGGCACAAGGTAATCGCCCATCTATATCCAAACTTAGCGCATACTCACCTAAAATGCATGAGATATTTTCATGCTAACAGTCTTTCCTTTTTAAAATAGTAAATTTTATATTTTTACATTATTAAAACAAATATTAGTACTCATATTATATGGTCACACCCGTCAATGAACACTTAACAATAATCATGTTTTTTCAGTGTCTACCTACTAATAAATTGTTTATAAGATTAAAATTTTTGAGAATTGCAGCCTATTCTAAAATTAATAATACTATATTTTTAAATTATAATGAAAAATGTGAGTATCATGGTCACACCCGGCACAATGTAATTCATCATCTATACACGGGCTTAACTCAGACTCATCTTAAATGTATACAACATTTTCATGCTAACAGTCTTGCTCTTTTTTAAATAATAATTTTTTTTTATTCTTACATTATAAAAAAAAATTTAAGTGTCATGGTCACACCCGTCAATGGCTTATCTAAAAAAATCATCAAAAATCTTTTAGTGTTATTAAATATGTTTAAGATTATTTTAAAATTATAAATTTTATGATCAAAAAAGTCAGTATCATGGTCACACCCGTCACAATGCTATCGCCCATCAATAAGCAGACTAAACTCAAACACAATGTATAAAATATTTTCTTTTTAAAAGTCTTGCCTATTTTAAATAATAAATTTTGTATTCTCACATTATAACAAACAATTTCAGTATCATGGTCACACCCGTCAATGGCTATTCTGAGCAATAATCATGTTCTTTTAAGGCCACGATTCACTATCATACAAAGTCGTGTGATATACGAAAAAATACAACCCTGGTGTGATGAATTGTTATTGTTTTTTTGTCTTTTGAAAATTTTCATAAACTATTATACCAGGGTTGTATTTTTTCGTAGATTGCACTACTTTGTATTATAGTGCATCACTGTATTTAGTGTCTTCCTCCTACTAAATATTTTTAAGACTAAGATTTTTCGGAATTATAAATGTTATATTTTTAAATTGTAACACAAAATTTAAGTATCATGGTCACACCTGTCACAATGTAATTACTCATCACTTAACTACGATTCACCTTAAATATATGAAACATTTTCATGCTAAAAGTCTTGCTCTTTTTTTAATTATAAGTTTTTTTTTTATATTTTAAAATTATAAAAAATTTTGAGTATCATGGTCACACCCGTCAATGGTCATACTGAAAAACAAGTCAAGTTCTTTTAGTGTCTACCTGCTGTTAAATATTTTTTTAAGTTAACATTCTTGGAAACATGGAAACTTTTTTGAAATTATAAATTTTATATATGCATTTAAATTATTAAAAAAAATGGCCAAACCCGTCACAGTGAATTTATTCCTGCATAAACAAACTTAACTCATAAATCGCCGAAAATGTATAAACAATTTTCATGCTGAAATTCTTGCTGTGCTTAAAATTCTTTGGCGTATATTTTTTTTAACGTCAACAAAAAAATTGCAAAAAATCGCTACATACACAATACTGTTGCAAAAGCTTTGCTAAAGGTTAAACTGTTTAAAAATAACCCACATTGTTGAATATAAAAAAAAAAACTGGAGCAACAAACTTTTCTAAGGAAAGCCAAAATGTTTGCTGCTGCTCGTCTACAAAGATGTGGATGTAAATTGGAAAGAGCATGCGCTAATTAAATTGAATGTTTCCAGCTGAGGGAGAGAGCATGCACACGAACACGAGCACGAGTCGTAGCAAAAACATTTCAGTTAGAGAGCAAACTTTTACACACACACACACACACATACATACTCATATGTACTTACATACATATGTACATGCATATAGAATAGACAATCATAAACGAGTTGATGATTTCGTAACACTGTTACGAAAGCGGTTTTTATGCTATTGAGTTAAGGAATTTCTGGAGCAGACAGCTAACAAAGGCCAACGGAAGCGGACGTTAGCTGGTGTTTGTGGGTTTGCAAACATTACGAGCAGAGTATTCCCAAAAGAAACTAAAACCGACTTCGACTTGACTTGGAAAATTTGTTCAATAGAACACGAGAACATCGTGTTTTTTCTTCAGTTTTGGACTTTATAGTTCAGTTGTGTTGTATTATTTGTGCATTTATATTTTTTTTAAGTTATCGTTTTCTTTGCATAAAATGATTTTATATATTTGTTTCTTTTCGCTGTCGTTATGTTTCGTTTATTGTTTTTTTTTTGTTGGGCGAAAGCTGTGAATTAAATTCAGTTCAATTCAATTCTTCTTTAACGTTCAGCTTAGTTATGTTCAGTTAAATCGAGTCGAGTCGAGTTGAAATGAGTTGCCAAGGAAAACAGTTTGTCATGCAAGAACATTTTGCTGCTGTTGCTTGTGCCGTTTGGATTGCACTATATTAGTTGGCATTTCATATTTGTTCTGCCAACTACTACGGTTCACAACTCCAGGGTGAAGACTTTGCCTGCGGCTAATTTATTCATTAAATACTAGTGCATCGTACACTTAAAATTCAGTAGCTGTTTAGATCTTAAAATCAAAAGATTGAACTGTGTATGTGTTAAATGACTGAAAATGTGCCAAGTTAAAATGTGTTAAATTAAAATGAGGAAAACAGACAGTTTTTAATGGCATTATGCTCTCGATTTGTGTTACTGATTTTGACTTGAAAATAAGAAATGAGAAACAAATGATTTTATTATAAATTTATAATTTAAAACTAACTAAAGTGCCTTAATTTAATTTGAGTATAAATTAAAACAAAAAAAGCCATTATGCCTGCAAATAGTAAAACTTTTACAAACAGCCTCAAACCGCAGAGGCCTCCCAGACTGCTTAACATAAACATTGTTAAATTGAAATACAAGCCAAAAAGATAACAGAAATTATTATAAAAATGAAATAATAAAAATAAATAATTAAATAAACAATTTACCTTGGGGATTGCTGTAAACAAGTGCATGAAAATACTATTACAAGAAGCTCAAGCTGAAAAGTATCTTACGAGTATTTATTTTCAAATCCGCTAAATACGAAATGTGTAAAAGACGGCTTAATTCAAGCATCATCATAACAATAAATAATGGTAAGACTATGCTACATAATATGAATAAACTCTAAATACATGTATACATAAATAAAATTTTATGAATATTCATTCTTCATTTACATATGTACATGCACAGGAAGAGCTTATAAATTTTTTGTTCACATTCCCACACGCGCACGCAAATAAATATTTGAATTAACACACACAAATAATAAATATGTATGAAAATATTTATTTTTTGGGTTATTTATTTTTAGAAAATTTCAATTATTTATCCTGGTTGGTTTGATAATAATTTGAATGTGGTCGCTGGGGATTTGAGGCACAGCCAAAATGGTATGAGTTACAAAAGTTTAAAAATGTAAAATAAATTAGAAAAATAAAAACAAATAAAAATAACTAAAAAGTTATATTAAAGCAAGAATTAATATTTTACTGAATAAATGTAAAAATTAACTATTTGATTGTATTTAATGAAATCTTCAACGTGCGAGTTTTATTCGTAAAGTTAAATTAAATTTTTCTTTTAAGGAATTTATTATTCGACATATTGTCATTAATCCTGGCATAAGCCAGCAAAATTACCAAAAATCTTATGTAAACACTTGAAATCCTTTTTGCCTACGTGACTTAATATTTCTGTGGCAAAAATGAAAAAGTGCTTAAGTCGAGATAAGCTGATTTTGAGTTAATGGTACCTCCGTAATCTGCATATTCAAAAGTACCCCTATCCAAAATCTCAATTAATTTGTATACGTTTTTAGGAAGTTGTAGCACTAGGACTTTCGACTTATCTTTTTTAGACTTCTTATCTCATTTGGAATAAAAGCTTAATTTAGATTATACTTTGGTATATAACAACTTAAATGTATTACTACTTAGGGCTAATAAATCAGTTAAAGTTTAGTTGAACTAAACTTTAATTTATATGTGGTTTAAACTCAACAGGAGTAAATCAGTGAACCATACTTTATGTGTAGTTTAAAAAATTATATTGTGGCAGCACTAGAATAAATGTCAAAAAGCAGCTGTTTTACAGCAGGCTATCAGTTCTTTGCACAATCAAAAAGGCAACAAATTAATCAAATTTTATTAAAAGTACCCAAATTTTACTGAAAAAGAAATTACATTTATTCTTGGCAGAGTAGAGTATTATAAAAGAACAATAGAGTGTAAGAAAACAAATCGAACAAAATCTGAAGAAAAAGTAGAAGCTTGGAAAAAAGTTGAGTTCTCCTTAAATGCAAAACATATGGTCTGTAAGTAATAAAATCATATGGCCTTTATTGGTAGTTTAAACGCCCAATTTTATGCGTTTACAAATGGATTAAATATAGCACTGATTTATAGGTTTGCTGGTTTAAACACATTTTAAACCAAAATCAAAGATTAACTTGCACTGATTTATTAGCCCTTATCCCTTTGAGAACCAATGACATTTTTTGATGCAATTTCCACAAAAGTTAAAATTCTTGCAAAATACCAGCATATACCAGCCAAAATGATTTTTAAAAATTTTTCTGAATACTTTTTTTTTAGAAAAAGGACCTAACACAATCGTGTACCTTGGGCGGCAAAGTTTAAAATAAGTAAAAACAAATTTAAAACTTCGAATTTTATTTTCTTTTAGTATTTTTTTTAATAACGCAAAAAAAATATTTTTTTAACATAAAATCAAAATATCTTATTCACAACAGTAAAAAAATGAGATCTAGTCATATTTGTATGTACGTATAATTTGAACGCATAGTACTATTTTGTATGGAAGTCCTTGAAGCAGAATTTGTCCTTTGTTAAACATGTTTTTGGCATCTTCCTCTTGATCGGCTTTCGCAACCGGTATTGCGCCATCGTTTAGCTGTACCATCTATAAATTCGGGCCAATGGTCAAATCGATCATACCGTATATCATCTGGGGCGATATCTGGGCGATATTTACTTCCATAATATCCTTCCGGCAACTGAAAAGGTTGAACTGTATTTATTGGCACGTTTTTGTACTTAGCTAAAACTTCTCCAACTTCCATCTTGAAATTCAGAAACTTCTTCAGCTTATTTTTTGGAGTTCGGAGTATTTCTGCTTCTTGCCTGTATTCTTTCCAGCTGTTATAAACTGCTAGATCGAGAAAATGGAAAACTACCTTAACTGGCCACTTCCTAGTTTTAATTTTTATATGATAATACTCCATCATTTGAGCGGCTATGTCTGCTCCTCCCATTTTGTCATTATATAACTGAACAACCGCTGGAATTGGAACTGGCAATCGTCGTTTTAAATTTGTTATCCAACGTTCCTTTTCACCTACTGGATCTTTTCCGCATATACATAGTTGACGCAACCGTAACACATTTTGTATCGCTCCATTTTACTACGGCAACGGTATCATTTTTGACAAACTGAACCATTTCGCCTCGGGACATATTTTTATCAGCAGGAAGGTTGAGTCTTTTTTCCTAAACGATTTGACATTATAGTGCCTGTGGCTTTATATCCTTTTTCTTCTAGTTTTGCTAATAGGGGTACTGTAGTAAAGAACCTGTCGAAGTATAGTGGACTACCCTCTGGCAAGTATTTTGTAAGTCTTAAGACAACTGATGCCCCGTGTCCAAGTCCACAATCCGGAAACGTACCAGCTCCTTGGAACAACTCAAAATCAACTATTAGTCCCTTAGATGTTGCACATACAAAATTTTTTAAGCCGACAGGGCGGCGTTTCGATCTCATTACTTGCCGAGCCGGACACCTTCCAGTAAAGGGCACCATCTGTTCATCAATAGAGTAGCTTGTGACTTTAAAAGCTAATTGGTTACAGCGGCTTCTAACTAAGTCAATCACAGGTTGCACTCTCCACAACTTATTGGTTGGATGTGCTTTGTTTGTATCAAGAAAGTGAATTATATTCCGTAACTTCATGAATTTGTTTCTTGACATCGAACTCGAAATAAGCTCATTACGAAAATTTTCGACCCAATATATATTAATCTGCGGATATCCTAGACAAGACATCGTGATTGAGCAACCATAGAAATTTTTAATTTCAGCCTCCGTTGAATTAATTTCATTGCCAGTGGAAGCATGAAAATACATTTTCGTGTACGCAACCACTTTTTTTGTAATGACTTTCGGGGAAATATTTAGAAAAGTATTCGAAAGGAGTACCAATTGTTACAAAATTCTGGCATCCTTGCATTATAGGAATTGCGTGATATTCAAACTCTTTCTATCGCCACAATTCATCTCTTTTATTATTTTGATTTTCAGGGTCTTGAGTTTCAGAAAATTGAACTGATACGCCTAGAGATTCAGACTCGTTTTGTTTCCATAATTCATCTGTTGCGTTATTTAGATTTTCTGTGTGTTGCGTTTCAGAAAATGAAGCTGTTAAAATGACAGAAATATTGAAAGTGTCAAATAAAAAAAATATATGATATTCCAACCTTCTTCAAGTCTTTCTTCAGAAGAAAACTCTTCGTTGCAATTCTTTGGTTCCCAACATGTGCCTTCGATGTCATCATCCGAAGAGTAATCAATATCTGAATTCTCAAGAATATCTAGAGCCTGTTGAAGGTCGGAGTCCCTTGAACAGTTAAAACTTTTTCCTAAAAATAGACCACATAACACAATTGTGAGCTTGAATTCAAACACCAACTTATAGCCGCATAACACAATTGTGTCAACTCCTTTTTTTTAAATAGAAATTCCAATTTAAATGAGAGCGAGTATATAAAATACATTGAATACCATTAAGAGAGTTCATTTTGCCATAAATAACTTTTCTCAGTGCTTTTAAAATTCAAAAAGTAAAATATTGTACTCACCACCTGGCATGCTTCTGATCCCACTGAGATAAGCAAAGTGACTGATCTTTACTAACTTTCATGTACATATTTTTTACAGTTTCAACGTATTTAATTGAAAAAAAAAATAGCTAACACAAGCACTGCTTTTGGAAATGTAGCATTTAAATAATCCCTGTTTTTATAATAATTTTTTTAATGCACATCGCACAATCGATTAAGATGGTTGCTGCAAAAATAAAGGTTAACAGAAGAGAATTCCCAATTTAACTGTAAAAAGAATAAATTTCTGAAAATCGACTTGAACGCTTAAAAGTGCTCTTAAGAACTTTTTCCTTATTGATACAGATTTAAAGTTCGTGTGTCCTTTTAAGCGAACGTCCATCTGTGTTTTAAATTTCATAAAAATCTGTTGGAAAGGATTCAAGAGACATAAATTGCCCTCTAGCATCCTCTCCATCCTAATTTTGAAAAGCCATGTATATCGAGCCATAACCGCTAAAATAGCTTAAGCGACACATTTTTTAAATTCTTTTTCTTTTTTGATGAAAATCTATTATTTATTATCGCAAATAATCGGTTTTGTTAACAAACTGAAGTTGTGAAAATTATGTCGCTTAAGCTTTTCGAGCGGTT
Organism: Tachina grossa; assembly: GCA_949987645.1. NCBI lineage: Eukaryota > Metazoa > Arthropoda > Insecta > Diptera > Tachinidae > Tachina > Tachina grossa. The sequence goes on from OX465278.1 coordinate 141,710,290, forward strand.
ATTACACGACATGCGATAGCCTTTCTGCCATTTTAGACTCAGATATATCTTTGTTTCAAAGTTAAGACAAAATAAAGCCTTCAGACGCAGATGTAACTTGGTCTTCAGTTTCATAAAAATCCATTGAATAGCTTCCACTGCTCCTTTCTTTTTACTAATTTTTAAAAAAGATGAAACTTTAAATAACTGAAATTTATTTGCTGGTAGTTTAGCATGTCCATATACGTATTTCATTGGCGCTTGAACCAAATCATCACATGCTAAACTACCAGCAAATAAATTTCAATTATTTTATGTACACTTCTGACAATATATCAAATAATAAATTTTCTTTAAAGTTCAATTAATGTTTTATTTTTCATTTAGTCTTGTAAATACTTTTACTGTTATCCAATGGATTTCTAATTGTATAAGGATGTAGAAAAATAAAATGAGTTCACCTGGATATAAATTATTTGCTGGGTTTTGTATCAGTTTCAAAGCCTACTAAGCTTATTTTTTCTTTTGTGATTTTCAAAAGTATTATATATATATTTATTTTTATATATATTTTATGAATTCTCATATAGTTTTTGAAAGTCTATGCATAAAGTAAGAGGTTTGTGACTGTTTAAAATTTGTGGTTAAAGTCTACTGATGATCTGGTTCAAGCGCCAATGAAATACGTATATGGACATGCTAAACTACCAGCAAATAAATTTCAATTATTTTATGTACACTTCTGACAATATATCAAATAATAAATTTTCTTTAAATATGAAACTTTTGTATTTGATTTCCATATATATCTGTTTGATAGTTTCGGTAAGGCAGATATCGTCCCTGATCTCCTGTTAGACCTTTCAGATTTTCTAAAATCAGGAAAAAAAACAGAGAAGTCTTAAAACTTCTTCAATGTATAGAAGTTTAAAACTAAAAATTAAAAAAAAAAAGAATTAGCACACACTCATTTTCAAAATTCCTGTATATAACCAACATAAAAAAATTTTACAAACCCCCGATATATCCAGAAAAGATGTGATATCTTCATTTTTTTTAAACATAGCTAAGAACACTCTCGTTCTCGATCAAGTCACCTTTCAAAGAAAAAATAAAAATAAAAAATAAATCAAAATCGGTTCAGCCGTTTGGTCTGTACGTGAACTCGTACAGATACACAGACACACACTAAAAACTTATAACACCCCTTTTTTTTGTCGGGAGTTAAAAATATAAACTATAAAAAATATCTGAAAACAAAAAATCAAACAAAAAAAAATAATAAATAAATAAATTTATAAATAAATAAATAAATATAAATAAATTTTTTTAACCTGTTTTTTTTTACGAAAATCGATTATTTACGATCGCTTTTGGTGAAAAAATTAAGTTTGAAAATGGTACGACATATTGAGAAAGTTGGGCACAAAAAACTAGAAAATAAGTATTTTTTTGAAAATGTTGAATTTTTTAAACGAGTAATAAAAAAAACCAAAATTTTCCCTGGACGCTCTTTTGAGAGGTTTTAAGGCCTATACCAAAAAAATTGAGAAAATCGAAAGAATTTTTTTTAACCCGTCTGATTTGGCGTGGAATATCCATATATATGTATATATTAGTAATGTACAAATATTCGTATTCCTATTCGAATTGCCGCATATTCGGCTATTTTTAATGCGAATACAAAGCATTCGTATCTTTATTAGGCTGTGCGGTGTCGGAAAACACCATGGTGGAGAAAGTCTTTACGCCCCTCCTAAGGGCGGCAATGCAGGAGAACGTTATTAGGCAAGAAAACTTTGCAAGGCAGAAAATCTTTATTTGGCTGCGCCGTGTCGGGAAACACCATGGTGGAGAAAATCCTTACGCCGCGCTGAAGGCCTGCAGTGCAGAAAAACGTTATTAGTTAGGAGAACTTGGCAATGCAGAAAATCTCTATTGGGTTGCGCCGTGTAGGGAAATACCATGGTAGAGCAAATTCTTATGGTATAATTCTGTTCGACAATTGTGTTGTCTTGTCATTAGACAAAAAAAAAAAAGTCGCAGTCGTTGAAAAACACACCATATAATCACAATTTTTACTACAATTTCAGAGGCCCATAACTTGGAAACTAGGCCTCGCCGCCAATTTTTTATTTAATTTTTTTTTATTTTTCAATTTCCTATAGGGTAGGATACTCTTATTAATTTTTAAGAGGTGCCCCTAAACTTAATTTGTTCCAAAATTTACGAAAATGGAGTGCAAGCTCACCATTTGATAAAAGAAAACTTTATTAATATATCCACTGAGTTGTATGTTAATTGAAAACTTAACTCAATTTTTTCAAAACTATTTTTTTTTATTTGAATTATGACGTTGTTTGAATAAATGAGTGATATGTAAAATGAAAGTCAACATTCCTAACACAATGATCACACGGACAGCAAATATGGAGGTTCGCTCTCACATTCACGATCCTCGCTCGAATACTGATTGAAATATAAAAAATTTTGTGAGCGAACCATTTTGTTTCATTCTGAATTTTACTGAATCTTTTGATAACAAATTATTGCTAATTTATCTGAACTGGCTGTTAAAGCAAAATAATTTCATGGGTATGTTTTTGTAAAAAAAAAAAAAAAAAAAAAATAGATGTGTATTTAATATTGAAAAATTAGAACAAAATTAAACATAAAATTAATTATTTATAATTTTTACCTAATTGTTTTTATCCATATACATATGTATGTATGACTGTTCGTATTGCCGTGTGAACATAGTGTAAAATAATTCGATACTATCGATAGTATCGATAGTTTTCCAACAAACTATCGAAAATATCGAATGGCTAGACTATCGATAGTTTGCCAGCTCTATCGGAATTGCAGCTATTGTAACAGTTGATCCATCTTGTTGAAACCACACAGAGTTGAAAGGAATTCTCTTTCGGCGTAGTTCCGGCTAAAAAATTATTTTAGCATGCTCAAGTAACGGTCTCCATCAACCTTAATGCTGTGTCCGTTTTGTTCAAAAAAGTATAGAGCCACAATACAGCGTGTAGCAACTGCACACAACACTGTAACGCGAATGGGATGAAATTCCCTCTCATGCAGTTGGCACAACTTGTTGGTTTACATTACCATGCAGATCGAAATGAGTCTCACACAGAAAAAATTATTCCCAAAAAATTTTTAAACAAATATTTGTTTGAAAGCAAACTTACTTTCAGTAAATATTCTATACTGTTTCATTAAATTAATTTGTACCAAAAAACTGTGTAGAGAAGAAACAGGCCACGACGTTTGTCGGCTACTTTTCGGCATTTACATGTACACAACACGATTAATCAAAATAAACAACAACAACCGCACAACAGCACGTTGTTCCTATCAACAAGCGAGATAAACACCAACACACTGAAATAACATTTTCTCTCAGCCGAACTATGATTAATTAAAATTTTTACAAAATTTTTATCAGAATTTACAAAATTATTTGTAGGACCGCATTCAAATAAAATATTTACTGATTCAACGAATTTGGTTACTGAAAATGAAATTTAGTTTTTTCTGTGCATCAGACATAAAAAGACAATTATTCAGTTTTCTCTTGGTAGCGGCTTTCATCAGCCACCCACCCTGTATTTTATTTTGTAGAAAAAATTCCTCACATAGAAAAATTTCATATTTTAAACATTATTCTATTTTATTGAAATCGTTATAAAATATCGCCAAGTAAATCGCTAATCGCCATTTCAAAATTTTCATCGCCAAAAACAAATTTTTGCCGCCACGTTTTGGCGAGATATCGCCATATCTTACAACATTGATCTTATCTATATTTTCTACTTTGGAAAAAGTATGTAATAAATTTAAGCATTTCCCCGTGAAATCGTAAAAATTTTATGCGAAAAAAATCAATTTGGAAAATTAATTTCATTAACTTAGATTTTTTTGCTTAATTTAGTCTATATAAAGTTAGGAGGCAACCTTCAATAATCTGGAATAACTCCTTCTAGTTTTTGCACAAAAATGTATGAAGTCATCCCACTGTGCGTCTGTGTGAAGATTTTATTCTTTACGAAGATAAGCTGTTACACAGAAAAAACTAAATGTCGTTTTCAGTAACTAAATTCATTGAATCAGTAAATATATTGTATGAATGCGGACCTACAAAGAAATTTTTAGATTCTGATAACAATTTTGTAAAAATTTAACTGGAAAAAAAATTTTATTTTTAGTTAACTTATTATTATGGCATTAGAGAAAAAAGTTAACTGAAACTCAAAATATTTTCAGGCAAATGTATTAATAGGAACAGAAAAACATTTTTGCAGATTTTTTTGTATTATTCAGCAATTTTTTTTTATAATTTACAAACACATTCACTAAAATTTTTCGTATTATCAGAAAATAAATTAACTGAATCAATAAGAATTCTTAACAAATTTTTTTTTAAATTAGTAAAAGTTTTATTTGAAAAAAAAAAAAAATAACTGAATCAGATAAAAGGTTCAACTATTTTTTTTTTACTTTAAAAAATTGGCTTCTTTTTATGGCTAAGCATTTCGTTCCCGCTTTTGGAACTCATCAGTAGACTCCAAGCCAACAAATTTTTGAATTTAGTTAACAAACTACGTATGTTTATACTAAGACTCTTAATACTATGTTGAGAATCACAATATACAACATAATAAGTTTGAAAACCGCAAACAAAAATCTTTAGAAAAAAAAATAAAATGTTTTTATATCTATAAAATAATTTGTAGAAAAAATTAAAAAAAAATCAGACAAATTTTTTTACAGTATATAAAAATAAATTTAACTGAAAAATAACAAATTGAAATACAAAAAATAAATCTAAATTTTTTTTTTTTTTAATTTTACTTTATATAGACAATTTTCATTTTATACAGTTTTTTTTATATAAAATAAAATTGGAACAAATAATTTACTGGAACAGTAAAAAATATTTACTGAAACTAAATTATATTTCAAAACACACGTTTGTTTGAAAATTTTTTGGGAATAATTTGTCTGTGTACAGAAGTTGCAATAATTTTTACCAGAGCTCGCAAAATATGCTCAACCAAATTTCTCTGTGCGGTCTTCTCACTCAAAAGACCTAAAAATATGAGACGGAATCACTCAGTGTCTAAACAGCAACCCTCTTTTTCGTTTCAATCGTGTTCTCACTACCGGGTTATGGACTGATCGTAACTTACGAATCGGTCTCTTACTGACCGCATGATACGAACAGAATCGTTATTTGCTCAGCTACTGAGGGTCAGTAAGTGAGCCAAACAAGCAAGGTGTTAGCAGAAAAGGTCTTTATTTTTGTTGTTGCGTTTGCTTTATGTTGTTGCCTTAGATATTTCGTCACAAGCAAAGCATTAAAGAGGAAGATAATAATAAATAACACTAATAATATCTGTAAATCAAACTATTTGTCAACGAAGTGCAAATGTAAAATAAAAGCCAGATACATATGTGTACAACAAAAACAAAATTAATCCTCATGTATTTTGTTCAATAATGTTAATAAAATAAAATAATAAAAACAATAAATCTCCATGAAGTACATACATAGTATGTATGTAAATGTTTACCTATCCACACTCGCAACACACATACATGCTCAAAAGACCGTTTGCCAAGATTTTACGAAATAAAGGGTCTCGAGTGAACACATGAGCCGAGCGATCAAACAAAAACGGTCGTTGATTGAGTGAAGATCAAGCCAAAGAAGAACGAAGTTTGAGGGTTTTTTCGCGACAGTGTCGCATCGTGTTATTGGACGAGTGTTCTTTTTCTGACAACAAGCACGAGAGAGACCAATTATTGCGAGCTATAATTTTTACTCCTAAAGCCTTTTTTTAAAAGCTGCCAAAACTAAAGCGAAAAAATGTTGTTCGATATTAAATTTTGAATATTTTGCTTGTTTTCTTTTCTTAGGTTTGGGATAGGGTAAATTTGTTATACTGAAAACTTATTTTTCAAACTTACAGCCTGTCCCACGATGTCGCCATAAATCGTTCGATCGAATACTGAATATTGAAAACAAAAACAAATTTTCGATCGAACGATTTCTGGTGACATCGTGGGACAGGCCGTTAATTGTTGCTAAATTTAGTACAAATATTTAGCACCCTCCTGATTAAAAATGTGCAGCTTATTAAATGTTGTAGCCATAGCTTTCTGTTGCTTGTCTTTTCTTATTTACATACGTGCATACTTATGGTAAATAAAAAAAAACTGCACTCATATTTTTGTTTTAACAGTTACTGGTTTTTTTGTGTTTGCCGTCAAGAAGTAACGGATATTGTTAAATGTTAAATACACATGTTACTGCATTCTGTTTTCCTTTTGTGTCGTCTGTCGTTGGTATTTATTCTTAATCCCTTCGTCTTTCCCAATTAACTTAAATACACTTGTACTACCACAATAGAATGCAAACCTACGAATACATTCATCATATACGTATGTATATATGTCTGTACTAGTCTCCTGCATAAGACATCTTATAAGAACTTTCAAGACATGAGGGATTTTTCAAATGCTTTACTACAGCGAAATCTTATAAAACAAACGTTAACAGAGTGTGTTTTACAAACAAGCTGTCTTGCGAGATCGCTTGTTAACACTGATATACACATACACCAATACATCCATCGTGCTTCGCTTATAGTACGACAGCATTTATTATTGGTTTAGTATAATACATGCGACGTGAATACATATAAAAATCATGACGATTTTACATTTAAAGACCTTTTACGCAGGTCTCTAGTCTGTACGTACGTATGTACATATTTATGTGTGTGTGCACGTGTGTTTACCCAGTTGTCCAAATCGTCCTAGACGACATTGTCTTCGACGATTCATGTACGAAATGTCGTCTGTAGATTAAGGGTCTTATGCAAAAAACTTAATAAAGCTTTGCCAAGCAATGTTAAGTAAAGTTGTATTGTAAAAAAATTATTGTATAAAAATTCTAAAGTAGGCACCCACGTTTGTTAAGACTACTTTAAGTTGATATTTCCAAAATATGTATTTTGTACCTCAAATATTTTTACTAATATAGCACATACTGATTCATGTTACATCTGAAAATGAAGCTAGAAGTGCCTGCTCTTATCTTAAATTTATTATTTCTGTCATGTAATGGGAAACATCACCAAATTATCCAACTGATTCGAAATACATAGCAAAATCCCTAAAAAAATATTAAAATAAATACAATTATTCAAAAATGTTTTAGTGATGTACATACAATCAAAACAAATCGAAAAAAGCTGGATATTCAAATACTCGTTTCATTCGAATAAAACAAATTGTGATAATTTTTCACATTTTTTTACTTTTACTTCATGGTTGTGTTTATCCGTTTTCCTATTAAGTCAGAAGCTCATATTTTTTAAATTAGGTTGCTTTACTTCAAGATAATAAAAATTTATTTAATAAAATAAAAAAAAATTTGAATACCCGAATGAAATTGTATTCAATTTTGTACATCATAAGCTGTGAAGTGGTTGTTGAACACGGTGGTGTTACCAGTATTTATTATTAAATCACAAAATATTTAAAGTTGTCTTTTGCATATGATTTTTTAATAAAGCTATGTTAGCCTTAAAGTGCTTATCAACAACTGTGAACTTTAAAGCTAAAGTAAAATATTTTTTTGCATAAGGGGGTAAGTTTTCTAATCGACAATTTAAAAGAAATCGGCGTTCATGACTATCTGAACGACAATGTCACACGTTTTCTCTTCAATAAAACTTTGTTGGGGACCATCTGAGCGACAGTGTCATACGTTTTGTCTTCAATAAAGCCTTGTCGAGGACAATCTGAGCGACAATGTCCCTCGTTGTGTCTTCAATAAAGCCTTGTTGATGACAATCTGAGCGACAGTGTCACACGTTTTGTCTTCAATAAAGCCTTGTTGAGGACAATCTGAGCGGCAATGTCGCTCATCTGGTCTGGTGTGACCTCGCCGCCATTTGTATGAAAATTTCGTCAACGATTTGTATGGAGTTGTCTTTAATATGTCTTCTACGACTTACCATTGTCTTGTACCCGTCGTCAAAGATGTCTTAAAGACTTGGCCAACTGGGTACTTGCACTGGTTGTTTGTTTGTCGTATTTTTGTGTGATTGCATACGTACGTTATATATATATATATATATATATATATATATATATATATATATATATATATATATATATATATGTATATATATATATATATATAATAATGTAGGAGCTCATCTTTGTCTGTTCGTTCCTTTTTCTGTTAGTTTATGTTGCATGATGTGTGTTTAAAGGATTTACAGTCTCTTACACTGTGTAAATATGTACGTAGGTAGGCAAGAGTATAATTTTACATACAAACATAAGCCTTATAAGCAGGGACAAGGACTTCATGCATTTAAAAAAGGTATTTTAGGCGCCTAAAATATGACATTAAAAACGCAAGATATGCACTAAAAACAATAAAATATGCACATATTTTAAAAATTTTTTGTTCAAAAAAAGTTTTAAACTTACATTCAACTAATTAAAGATGTAAAAATATTTTATTTTCTCAAGAGCTGCGAATACAAGCCTTTTATATTAAATTTGTACACCAGATTAAATATGATATAACGATTTTTTCTGCAATATTTATTCCAAATATGCAATAGCACAATTCACAATCTTGTGCAAATGGTCTTGCATCGTTGCATGTGCAAAGTGGTATAGTATATTGATACTCACCACTAAGAATTGTTAAGTGGTGAGCATCAATATACTATACCATTTTACACATGCAACGATGCAAGACCATTTGCACAAGATTGTGAATTGGGCTAATATGTTTATATTGCAGAGCAGGAGCAATATGCAAATTGAAAAAGAAAATCGTTATTTATTTATTTTCATTTAAAAATTTTCGAACGTGAAGTTCTATCAATTTGTTTTTAGAAAGATTTTTGGCATTGAAAAGGCCTTGTGTAACGTCTATAGACGTAATGGGCTCAAATTTAAATAACTATTTTTATATAATGTTATATACATATTCATTTAACTCAACCATTACAATGAATTGAATAATAGCTATTAGTTTTCCGCAGAATTGTTTCACTACTTTCGGCTTCAATAGCAGAAAATGTCCTCTTGAAATTATCTACCAAATGACAATTTTTATTAAGTTTGTTAGGTGTGTGTGATTGTACAATCCTTCTACAATTCTACAACAATGAAAGCGAATTAATTTGAAATTTGAATTTTTTACTAAATATGACACACAAATTGTAATTATACCAAAATATGAGACAAAAATATGCATTTATGACCAAATTATGCAAAAATATGAATTTTCAGTAAATTATGCAAAATATGCAAAAATATGCACTAACAAATCGATGCCATTTTCACTCAAATTCAATGTTTCGTAAAGATATTTCGTTCTTGCCATTATCAGGTTTGAGGGGAAAAATATCCATTTGCATGAAACCCCTGTCCCTGCTTATAAGCAATTAAGCCTTTCATCTTTATCATTTCATCAACTCTCTCCCCCGCCCCAATCGCAGCCTCCTCATCTTTTTGCCCACTCATACACAAACAACAGCTAATGCTGCATCATTAACATTTTCCTGTTTGTCCATTGTAAAAGCCTGCTGTGCGCTTGTATGTGTGTGTGTGTGTGTGTGTGTGTGTGTGTGTGTGTATGTCTGTCTTCTATGCATGCATGTATAAGTGAGTTTGCATGTTGCAAATTTTATTCTTTTTGCTCTTGTTTGTCATTTAATGTTTGTAATTAGTCATATGCATGCATACATGTTCCTTATTTCCAGGAGATTGTCTCCTTGCTCTTGTTGTTGTTGTTGTTGTTATTTGTGTGCGTGACATTTTTTCATGTCATACAAATCACAAGCATGATATCACTTATTTCTTAGTTATTTTTCCCCTCTTTCTCTCTCTATCCATACATATGTATATATATGCTGTTTCCGTTTGTATGCTTCTTATGATTTCAAGTATCCTTTGAGCACAGGTACTATATTTAGCATAGCATTTTTCCTATACTTGTATTTTCTTCACTTTATTCTTTTCGTTTTTTTTTTGTTGAAATTTTTTTGTAGTTGTAATTCTTTGGTATTCTTTTGTTGTATTGACAAAAGCTGTGCTAATGTTAAGTCTTTCCTTTTTTAGTTTCTTTGTATTCTCATGCAGCGACAAGTACATTATTTTTTTAAGTCATTAATTTTTTTCCTCCACCTTTTTTTTATCATGTATTTAAGATTTAAGAGTGCAAGCCAAAGCCCTTAAGTACACATATGTACTTGTGCTTTCAACTTTCTTTTGATTTCATACTTAAAAAGGCCTTAAATTGCGCTAAAATTTTTGGTCTGCATATAAACGGATTAAAAGGTTGCCTGTATGTCGAAACTTTATTGAAAGTGTTTTTTAGAAATTTTATCATATATTCGAAGTTTTAATTTTAGTCTATTAATATCTGGACAAGCGCAGATATTTGGCATATTTTCTTACCAGCCGTCAGAATCACGATCCATGGAGCTTATTTTGCGAAAACTTTTTCTCACTTTTTTTTTTAATTGTATCAAAATGCAAAATTTCCTATAAAAAGCTTTTTCGTCCTTCTATTTTTATTTAAAAAAATTATATGTCATATTTTATTGTATTATTATGTAAAATTACCCATGGTTTGCAAATCATTAATTTTGCTTGCTCAGCTTAGGGCCACAGAGCTTATTTTTCAAAAGCTTTATTTCACTTTTGCTTTTCTTCTAAGACATTTATTTTTCTTTTATTTTGTAAGTGTATTAAAATGCAAAGTTTCGTGTCAAGTTCTCCAGAGCTTTTTTACAAAAGCTTTTTCATACTTCTGTTCTTTAAAAACGATAATTTGTTTATGTTTGCATTATAATTCAAAATTGTCCATCGTTTGCAAATCCTAAATTTTACTTGGTCTCGTCTGGACCCACAGAGCTTTTTTTTCAAAAGCTTCATGCTTTTGTTTTTCTTCTAATTCAGTTATTTTTCTTTCCTTGAATTGTATTAATATCCGAAATTTGCCATCAGGATCCATAGAGCTTTTTCTCTCACTTTTGGTTTTTTTAAGCAGTTGTATTGTTCTTGTTTTGAATTGTACTAAAATACTGAATTTCAAATCACGATCCACAGAGTATTCTTCAAAAGCTTTTTCGTGTTTTTTTTTTCTTTTAAAATGATTATTTGCTTTTTTTTAATTGTTGTTTTATGTAAAATTACCCATCGTTTGCAAATTCCGAAGTTTACTTGGTCTGGCCAGGTGCCACAGAGCTTTATTTAGCTTCATGCTTTTGTTTTTCTTCTAATTCAGTTATTTTTCTTTCTTTAAATTGTATTAATATGCGAGATTTCTCATCAAGATCTATAGAACTTTTTTTCTTCTCACTTTTGCTTTTTTTCTAAGACATTTGTTTGTCTTGTTTGAATTGTACTAAAATACAAAATTTCTAATCACGATCCACAGAGCTTTTTCAAAAGCTTTTTTCGTGATCCTTTTTTCTTTTAAAACGATTGTTTTTTCTTGAATTGCAGTTTTATGTAATTTATTATGTAATATTTTATGTAATAATTTATGTAAATTACCCATTGTTTGTAAATCCTGAATTTTACTTGGTCAGGGCCCAAAGAGTTTTTTTTTCGAAAGCTTCATGTTGTGCTCAGGGCCCACAGAGCTTTTTTTTTACAAAAGCTTTGTGCTTTTCTTTGAAGTGTATTAATATGCGAAACTTTTCCACCAAGATCCATAGAGCTTTTTTTCTGACTTGCTTTTCTTTTAAGACATTTGTTTTTATTTTGAAACGACTGCAAAAAAAGAAGGAGGAGGTTATCAATTCGTCTGTATTTTTTAATTGTATTTTAATTAAAAGTTTTAAATCAGGATCCACAGAGCTTTTTTCAAATGCTTTTTTTTTTGCTTTTTTATCTCTTTTAAAACAATTGTATATTGTTTTATTGTATTATTTTTTAAATTAGCCATTGTTTGCATATTCTTAATTTTATTTATTGGCCAGGGCTCCTGGAGCTTTTTCCCAAAAGTTTAAGCTTCTGCTTTTCTTCTAAGACAGCTATTTTCTTTCTTTGAATTCTACTAATATGCAAAATTTCCCATTAAAGTCCATGTAGCTTTTTTTAAAAGCTTTATTTTTTGTATTCTGTTTTTCTTAAAAAACAATGTAAATTTTTTCTTGAGATATATTACTTTGTAATTCAGCAATTTTTAATCAGCATTCCCTTTTGTAAATAATTTTTAAGTCTAGCATTACCTCATTGAAACTTTGCCAGCGCCGGAGTTAAGCTGTTTCGATTTCATAAACACAACAAAAACGCAGCCGTTTTAGCGTTGCAATTATTTGCATCAAGTTGTAATTTTATATAGCATATATCCTAAACTTGCTACATCTGCAATATATACTTGCATTAGCAGATTGCAACGAAGAATGATTCCCGCTAATGATTTAAAAGTAAACAAATTTTAGCAAAATGTAAACCTAAGTGGTTTAAAAAAATCATAAATTCTTTAAATCTACTTCTTATCTAAAATAAAAATATTTGAAATTTAAAAAAAAATGGGTAAATGAACAAAAATAAGAAAAACTAAAATTATATCTTTAAACATTTCAATACCAAAACTTTATTATGATTTGAGTTGAATGCAAATTCTTGTGGCAAACAACAAAATAAACAAACTGCAAAAAAAAAATGAAGAGGAAAAATACTTGCATCCATAAGCACAGTCATATTCTATTTATATATATAAAAAAACACAAAACCCTGACGAAGATGAATTTCCTGTCTATGCTTGATGTAAAACTTCATTTGCAACCAACAAACATTTATCCTTAAGGATATTACAAACACTCATATGAAAAGAAACTCAACTCATCTTCAGCCAACTCTAGGCAACATGAAAAGCTTTAAAGCAAATAAGCCACATTATGGCGTGTTAACGTAAGAAGAACCCCCTTAACAGTTTCTCGCTAAAGCAATAGAAAGTACTTATGCAGCAGACCTCCAAATGAAGATAAGCGTTACCGGGTGGGAAAGAGAGAGATATACAGACAGGAAAATTTAACATTAGCAAAAAAAAAAGGTACAAAATCCTGTATAGATTTTCAGCAGAAATGAACAACTTAACCACAAATATTTCAGGCAATTGTTTCCTGTTTACTAGGATAAATTTACCTTTTTGAAATTACTTTTTCTATCTGTCTCTTATTCATTTAATGTTCTTTTTTCTTTCTTATATGAGGATAACATGTAAAGTGCTCTTGTTGGGGACATAAGGAGTTTAGAAGAAAACTTAAAAAAAGTAACAAAAGGTTTCCGGTTAAAGACTTAGTGGGATTTTCAACAGTCGTCAAGAAAAATGCAGGCTTTTCCGTAGGAATAAAGATAGTTACACTTAAATACAGTGCTGTGAACAACTCTCTATATTAAATTAAGGTTTTGTGTCATTATTATTGCTATCAGTTGTTTGTGTTTTAGGGCCTGTCCCACTATGTCACCAGCAAACGTTCGATCGACAACTTGTATTTCAAACATTAATAACACGAGAAAATTTATTGTTGTTTGTTGCTGGTAACATTGTGGGACTGGGCGGTATTTTTTTTTTTACATAAATTTACTCTTAGAAATGTTAGAAAAAAGGTATTTATAACTAAAAAAATCACGGGTTTTGAGTTATCACTCTCTGGCAGCAATGGCTCGATATATTCAAGGACGTATAAGTGAACAAATTCAGATAAAAACATAATTACAATTTTATTTATAATCTTAAATATAATATGCATTTTGTATTAAAATAATTTTTTTTCTTCTTTTCAGGTAAGACTTGAAGAATTTCATTGAACAATTTAATCCTTTAAAATGTAAGTAACTAAAAAAAAAGCTCTAGTTTTTATCTAGAAAAATTATAAAAATTTTAGCTGAAACAGAGAGAGGTCTAAGTTCCATATCTCAAAATTGTATAATGTTGATATGACTGGGTCTGGACAGGGATTAAACTCCTTTCCTCGAAAAACGTCATACTACAGCCTATTGCAATCTCAAAAGAAAAAAAATATTAAACGTCACTTTAGCTAATGTTAAGTTTAAATATCAGAAGCTTTATCGCTAACTTGTTAATTATAGGTCCAATAGCGTTAAAAAAACTTCTTAAAATTTTATGCAACAGGTAATAAATAGAAAAATTTGCAGAAAAGTGTTTCATACATTTAAACAAATTTAAATTTTCTATATGTAGTTACCACACATAAATTTTGTACAAGTATTTAAACATGGCTTAATATCTGTTTTGCATAAGAGATTTTTCTCTTAATTTCCTATCTTAAATTGGGTCTCTACACCACTCATGTCAGTTTCATAGCACAATTGTGCTAGCTAGAATCACACATATGCTTATTCTCTTTAACTCAGCCGTCAACATCAGATGTCCTTTGCTCTATTAAAGAACCATCAGGAGCACCATTTCTATATAGTGGGATATATGTAGAATTCTTCTATTCCCCAAGATAACAACTTTTCCTTCTAAAATGGCACCTTTTTTAAAATTAAGTTTCTGTTTTATTGATATATTTGTTTTATATCCAATTAGTATAATTTCATTATTTAGATCTGGGATCTTATTTTAAGTGCTTAACAGTCCGCTGTTAACTGCAAAATAGGCTCTGTAAACTAATTAAATTTAAATTTATCTTCACACACATCAACATCAGAGCGCCCTCTTTTGCCGATATTGTGTAGCAGAATCATCGGCGAAGTAATTAAAAAATTTAATACGCCTCATTGACACCAGAGGCGCTGCAACATTGCATTATTAAAAACGTGCAAAAGGTAGAGTTGTAAAACAATGAAGCTTCCCTCTATCTCTTCCTTCACCACCTTTCTCCTCTACCGCTATCACTTTCCTAAAAAAAAGAAACATCTAGTAATACTAGCAAGCATTCATTGCCTGAGAGTTACTTCTCCTAAAAAAAAAAAAAAAAATATGACAGCGACGATAACACATGCGTAGCGAGAGTATTCAATTTCTTATAGATGCACTGAAAGAAAAAAAGTGGTACGCCAAAAATATTTTATGCTCACCAATGTTTGTTTTTTTTTTAAGATAAGAAATCAATTTGTTTGAAAAAACATTTTGTTTTTTTCTGGGGCTTGCTTCACTCAACTGCATTTTCTATTAAAACTTTAAAGACCAATGCCTGGGGAAATATGGGAGCAGCCATAGTTTTCTAATTTTTTATTGAATAGGAATCCTATAATAGGATATATAAAAATTTCTTTTTAGAGATTCTTCACAGTTTCCTATGAAAACACCAGAGCCCCATAGCTCGAAAATTATCGCTCGCTGCCAACTTTTTTTTATTTAATTTTTTTTCTTATTTTTTAATTTTCCTTTTAATTTTTTTCACCTGCTTTACTAAACTGCATTTGTTTCAAATATTTATTTTTTTCCATGTATGTAGTTCAAAGACGAATGAGACAACTTGTCTTACATAAACAACTATAGTTTTATTTTTGGAGTCACTGGTATAAACCTAACATAATATCGAGCCTTATTTTCGATTTAATCGTAAGCAATAAAAATTAAAGTTTTCAGGTGAATGCTTTTTAGGGTTCCGTACACCAAAGGTGAAAAGGAACCCTATTGTTTTCGCTACGCTGTCCGTCTGTCCGTCACACGGTATTTTCTCAGGAACCGTAAGAGCTACGGACCTGAAATTTGGACAGAGTATGTAGATCCTGGGCCGCTACAATAACAAATACAGGGTGGGCCAAAAGAAACCAAGGGGTGTAAAAGTTTAATAACTTTTTTGTTTATTAACTTTTTTTTATTTTTTCTTTCAGATTATATAATATACAAAATGGAAATTTTTTTACACTAAGTATGAAAAATAATGTCTCTTAAATGACCACCGTTTTCAGCTTCTAAATTTTGCAGTTAAATTTCAAGAGTTGGCCAGAAATGAAATCAACTTTATTGAAAATTTGATTATGAGTGATGAAGCTCATTTTCATTTGAATGGCTTTGTTAATAAGCAGAACTGTAGGTTCTGGGGTTCTCAAAATCCAAGAGCCATTCATCAACGCCAATTGCACCCCATCAAGTGTACAGTGTGGTGTGGGATCACATCTGAAAATGTCATTGGGCCCTACTTCTTCGAGAATGAAGATGGAAGTGCTGTAACCGTAAATGGAGAGCGGTATCGGTTTATGATAGAAAATTTTTTACGTCCTGCTCTTGAAAACAGACCTGGTATGTGGTTTCACCAGGACGGAGCCACTGCCCATACTGCCCGAGACACAATGGCAGTTTTAAGTCAAATTTTTGGAGAGCGAATAATTTCTCGAAATTCGAAAATTATTTGGCCAGCGCGATCGCCAGATTTGACAGCACCCGACTATTTTCTTTGGGGTTTTTTGAAGGAGCGAGTGTATGTAAACAAGCCAGAGACAATCCTTGAACTCAAGGCAAACATTGTTGCAGAAATTCGAACGCTACAGCCACAAGTTTTGAAAGATGTTATGGAAAATGCTCTAAAAAGAGCCCATCAGTGCGAAGCTGAAAACGGTGGTCATTTAATAGACATCATTTTTCATACTTAGTGTAAAAAAATTTCCATTTTGTATATTATATAATCTGAAAGAAAAAATAAAAAAAGTTAATAAACAAAAAAGTTATTAAACTTTTACACCCCTTGGTTTCTTTTGGCCCACCCTGTACATGAGAATTAAAAATTAAAGGTTGTTCCAAAACGAGCAACGAAAAATGTTAAAATCCCAGGTAATATACATACAATTGTATGTACATATAAATATTGAAACTTGTAATTTGTAAAATTATTGTATTAGTGTATAAAACAAATAACAACTAAAATTTAAAAAAAATTTAATTAAAGGGTGGTCCATCAGTTAATGCAATTTCAACTATCAGCCCAATTATGAATAGCAATTCCCCGGGAGTTTTTTCCCTTTTCCCATTACTCCTATTATGAATTAAAATTTCACCGGGAAAAAACTCCCTGGGAAAAAAGTAGGTATTCTAAATATGAGGGAGAGGGAGAATTTGTTGAGAGTTTTCTCCCCAAACATTTTGAAGGGAACTAAATCAAAAATTTAAAAATCATGTTAATAAATGTTGAAAAACAATAGTATAAGCATTTATTTAGAACAAAAAGTTTAAATAAATAACGAATTATTATATTTCCCTTTTGTATTTATGCATTTTTATCTAAACACTGCGCACTTGCACTTCAAAAACATAAACTACTTCTGTATTCAGAACAAATACTAAAACAATCAATTTTGCAGTTCACATAATAGGTAAATGGAAGATTTATTTCCTTCTAATATTATCAAGACCGATAAGAAAAACTTTATAAAATTTACAAATTTCCTTTGTACACACAGTCCACTGGACCGTACTCAGTTTTCACTCCACTTTCTCAGCACAAAGTTATTCCGTATGTCTGAATGGATACACTGTTTATTTAATTTTTATTTAAACAAAAACAAATATATTAATACGAAATCTTATTGACAATGAAAACATCACATTTTTAATAAATTTATATTGCTGAAATTTGCGTTAGTGCAGAAAAATATGTAAACATTAAACAGCTGATCCAGATTTTACTCTCTCCCGTATTTGCTTATTCCCCGGCTATTTAGAATAGGAGGATTATTCCCTGGGAACAAATGATAGGGAAGGGAAAAAACTCCCCGGGAATATTCATAATTGGGCTGTATGTAATATTGACAACTTGCTATATCTTGGAAACCGTAAGAGGCAATCACTTAAAATTTTCAAAAACGGTAAAACTAAAAAATCCGAAAATTATAAAATCGCCAAACCAAAAAAAAAACGCCAAAAATTAAAAAAAATCGCCAAAACGAAAAAAAATCGCCAAAATTAAAAAAAAAATTTCTAACAAAAATAAATCGCAAAATTCGAAAAAATCGCCCAAAGGAAAAAAATCGTCAAAATAAAAAAAACGCCAAAAATCGCCAAAACGCGAAAAAGGCGCCAAAGCCAAAATAATTGTTTATATGAAAAAAAAATCGCCAAAATGAAAAAAAACGCCAAATTGAAAAAACTCCAAAAACCGAAAAAATCGCCAAAACGTGAAAAAGGCGCCAAAACTATGAAAAATCGCCCAAATGAAAAAAAAATCGCCAAAATGAAAAACGCCAAAAACAAAAAAAAATGCCAAAACTATATATTATATAAGCTGAAGTTTGTATTAAATTACATATCTAGTGTTCGTACAGAACCCTTCGTCCGCGAGTCAGAGTCGCACTCTACTGAATTTATTTATTTTATAATATTCAAATTTGTTTAACATACGTAAATTGTCGCTTACGTTAAAATTTTGCAGCCCGTGTCTTAAAAGTTATTAACAATTTTGGCATTTTGATAATTCTAGTACTATGGGTAGGGCCATAAAATGTTAATTTTTTATTTTCAATAAAATGTCGCTTACGTTAAAATCGAAAATAAAGGCTGGGTTAGCCGAACGTTGCTGTTGCTGTACCGTACTGTTAGCACGTTGGTGCACTTATAGAACATTTAAAAACGTGCGTATGCTTTACTTCGTTTTGTTGTTTTAATATTAAAAAGGAACAGCTGTTCACAAAACAGTGATGGGAAATAAAAAAGTTCAAATGGTGAATGTAGCGAAGAAAAAGTACCTAAAATATGTAAACGCTACTAAATTTGTATACTGTCTGTTATACATTTATAACAAATAAATATGTTCATACATACATACATATCGATGGACACAAGTACACCTCGTCACAAAAATTTATTGCAATATCGTAAAAATAACACTTAAAAGCAGTTTAACAAAGCAGTTGTGCTGTTTAATGTTATGTTTTTGTCTTCCCCTGTAAAATTACAATTATTTGAGTTAGGGCCTTTCTACTTGTGACCAACGATATGTATGCAACATGAAATAATTTTTACATGTGTGCATACACAATAAGAAGTTTTGATACCATTTAAATCCTTTAATACATATCATTGCATTGTTTCAATTCTTTTCAATCAACAAAAACGATCAGCTGTTTCGTTAGCTTACGTGGACGTTCGGCTAATTCTACCTTAAGGCTCGATATTTAATATGTGAGCGTCAAATTCAATCGCATACTTCAAATTAGTTCCATCTCAATATTATACGATTTTTTAAGTCTATGTGAAAAATACCTAATTTACATTAAGCATTTTTTTTCATGAAATTAGTTGCATGAAAATTTTTTATTTCTCCTTATGTATATCGAAAAGGTTGTCAAAAATGTATCAGAGATTCTTTCTATGCCCTTTTTTATATAAAATTCTCTTTTATAGCGCTGCAATTACCAAATAGAAAAAGTTGCGTGGAACAAAATTCATGAAATTTCATGAAAAAATGCTTAATGTAAATCAGGTAAAAGTGAAACTAAAATAACTAATTATACAAAAGTAAAACATATAATTCCTCCCTTTTCCGATTACATTTTTTTGTTTTCCCTATTACTTGCTATTAGTTGGAATTGTTCCGCGGGAAAAATTTCACGCCGAATGTTATTCATTAACTCGATGAGAATTCGCATAAAACGAACTGTTATAAGAAAAGTAAAATTACGTATTTCTCTTGTATGAGATGAAGAAAAATATCGGCATATTATTTTTGTTATTCTGCCGTCGTTCTCTCAGATATTATGACAGAGTTAGACCGGGTTTCCATCTGTGTGCCATGTGCAAGACAAGCGTAAAAAAAAGCGTAACCACTAATTACTAATGAAAAACCTTTAGATTCAGACATGTATTTATTAAGTTAAATATTTTCATACATAACTAATAGACAATTTTATAGAATCCAGCATGATTGCAAGCAAACTGTTTAAATCAATAAATACATGTCTGAATCAAACAGTTTTTCATTAGTAATTAGTTGGTTACGCTTTTTTGGGCAAATGACACACAAGAAATGCCAGATTTAAACTCAGCCTTAATCGCAGTCGTAGACGGTATGTTATGCATTCAAATATCGCGTGTGTGGTGGCCATTCAATTGATTTACATGATTTGAAAAATAAAATAAAATTATTTTAGCAGTCAACAAATCTATAATATATTTAATGTTTTTTGTTTGTTTGTTTGCAAATTATTTATATGCCTTTTAATTGGGCGTTTAAATGCTTTCACATCCCCCACATAATGACAGTATTCGAATGCTGCCAATCAAGTCAATTGAAGCACTCAGTAAAAATTGCTATTGAGGTTATTCGTCGTGTAGGACTTAAATGCTTAAAAATACCACGAAAATTTAAAATAAAATTTCTAAACAATACGGGAAATCTCTCTTTGTTGCATACCAGCAACTTTGGCATACATGCAATAATTTTCTGCTACTACACGCAAAGAAAAGATAATGGTTGTAATTAGAATGGTTGAGAAAACAATATTATGTTCTCTGAAACAAATGTGTGGTCGTTGAAAACTAGTTATTTTTATTTTAAACATTTATTTCGTTACGATAAACAGAGTAATGTTTGAATTTAATAATTACATTATCACATCCATAAAAAAGTGTGATATGGTTAGAGTTTAACAATATAGTTTTGTTAAAAATTTATGACTACAACATAATTTGTATTATTATTTAAAAATAATATGATGTAAATAACAATTTAGTGTTATCCAAAACCATACTATGTTCAGTTTTGAAAGAAATCTTTTTCAGAAACATATGCCAGTTCAGTATTTCGTTTGTTAGCTATCGGTAGTGCACGGGTGGTGTTAAATAAATTAATAAATAAATAAAGTATAAACATAAGGGTAGACCAATAAAAATATATAAAAACATTTGTGTATCTCTTTATACAGACATGTCTGTATGTTGTGTAAGTATACATTTCTATATATACATTTTATTTCAACAATATTAAATTGTTTCTACAATAAAAATATAATTAAAAAACAAAATAGTATTATTATATTAAATAATACTGTGGTCGTATTTAACAATATTAACGTAATATTAGAACATGGTATGCTGAGTCTCAATTATATTTTAGTCACATCTAACAATAGTGTTGTCATATTTACAATACTAAGATTAGGTCAATGATGTCAGTTTCATGGCACAATTGTGCAAACTAAAATCACACACATTCTTATTCTCTTCCATTTAGTCGTCAATGAAACAGCGACGATAACACATGCGCAGCGGGTGTATTAAATTCTTTATAGATACAGTGAAAGAAAAAAGTGGTATGCGAAAAATATTCTATGCTTTTTGCGACATTCAATGTATTTTATGTTACAAAACTTTTAAGGAAAGAAATTAATATATATTAAAAAGACATTTTGGTTTTTTTTGGAGCAGCTTCACTAAATTGCATTTAAAATCAAAACTTAAAAGACCAATAACTCGGAAAATATTGGTCGCACCCAATTTTTTTGTTTAATTTTTTCTTCTTATTTTTCAAGTTGCTATCAGATAAGCTATTTAAAAATTTATTTTTGGAATTTCTTCACAGTTTCCTATGAAAAGCTTACAGCGCCGTAACCCGGAAAATATGGGTCGACCGCAACTTTTTTATTTAATTTTTATTCCTTATTTTTTAATTTTCTACCATATAGACTCCTTTTTATATATTTTGAGCTGCTTCACTAAACTGCATTTGTTGCAAATATTTATTTTTTTTCGATGTACTTCAGAGACGAATGAGACAGCTTTTCTCACACATACAACTATAGTTTTATTTTTGACACCACTGGATTAGATATAACAAAGTACATTGTTTTTGTAGATAATATCAATATTA